>CM042153.1:78903576-78982513 GCA_023376005.1 Doryteuthis pealeii
AGCGCCGACGACAGGGTTAATAAAGTCATCAGGTGGAATCTCTTTCGTATCAAATAAACAATTTTTCATGATGGAAGAAGTTTGTACTTAGCTTTTTGTGGGTTGGTTCATCTTCTGTTGGTTATTCTGGGATATGTCCATCTTTTGGTTATTTATCTGATCTGCAGTCGTCAAATTTTCTTCATGGGGACGATTTTCTCCCGTCCCCAAACGAGGTGAGGAATCCATACTGTCCTTGCCGACCGGGTCCCGAGTGCAAACTGAACTGATGATAGGGATCTCCTTCCTTCCCCCAAATCGTGACGTCACCTGTCTCTCGGTAAGCTTGGCGTACGTGAGGAAGGCAACAAGTGTAGTATAGGTTGTTCACTTGGGGTCGATTTCTGGGACTCCCAACCTCAGCTCTGGCGTCAGAGAGTCTTAAGAACATTCTAAAGGTTTCTAATTGCTGACCATTGATTGTACATAACAAGACACATTATTTTTGATTTTTAAACAGATAGTCATCCTTCAGTATCTAAAAATTCACCCATAGTCAATTACTTTTCATTAATTTTTTTTATTCATCTAATATTTTTGATTTGTGGTTGGTTTAGTTTCTTTGTTTGGACTATATTACCTTTAGGCACCCCTTTTTGATCTCGATTAAGAAAGGACATATTTTTCATTAACACCGTCAATATCCGGTTGTTTGTTTGGGGTTGGGGTTAGGGTTAGGGGTTAGTTTTATAATTAAAAAAAAAAAATCTAAAAATCGTCTGTTAAAACAAATGGATATTGATGGTGTAAATGAAAAACATGTCTCGTAATCTCAAGTTATTTTTTTTTTTCCAAAATTGAAACGGACGTAAAAAATAATTCAATTATTAAAAACACATAAAAGTTAAATATTTAGAAAAATTATGTTATTTTATTTTCAACGATATAAATATTTTAAAAATTGGATGAGAAATAAGCAATGAATTTAAACTTTATTGTCTGCATAAACGATGCCTAGCTGAGAGTTTACGTTACGGAACAGAGGACAACTAAATTTGAGTTTTTTTCTTCAAAATTCTAAGTTTCCAAGCAAATCCCTGATGGTATACAATCGTTTTTATTTCACATATTTCATATGAAAATAATCCTAAGGTTGTCTCCTATCAGGCATATAGTGCTTTTTTTTTTGGTTATCTTATATTTTTGGAAGAAATTACTTTTAACTTTGGTCTATTGTAGTCGGAAAAGAAAAAAACAAATTTCTGCTTCTATTTAATTGTAAAATTTCAAGAATATTAGTAAAGGTTAACCACTTTGATTTTACAAAAAAAATAACACAGAAAATTCGACCGCGGTACAAAATTTCTATCACTCATTTTCGTCCGATTTAACACAAAATACTGTTTAACTCGCTGTAAAAGATAGTTCAATGGATAAAAAACACATAACAATTACAGTCAGAAAGATTATTTCATTTTCTTTCCAACCATATGAATATTTTTTAAATTGGGCCCGAAATACGCTAGTAATTACCTTTTTAAGCTGATAAGGTCAAAATTACTAGAGATTGTTTACATTTGAAAATTGAGTAAATTTGATGATTTTGTTTTCAAAATTAAAACTTTGAGCAAAATCCCCGAGGGTATACAATCGTGTTTTATTTCACACATTATATATGGAAATAATCCTCAGCCTGTTTCTATTACTGGTATAGTGCTTTTTTTTTTTTTTTCTTTATTATATTTTTTAAGGAAATCGCTTTCAAATTCACTCGATTTTATTTTCGCTTTCACGGAACCTAGAAGCAAAAAAAAAGATCCAGTTTGTACTTCCATGTGTTTTCTAATTGAGTGTAAAATTTCAAGAATATTGATAAAGATTAGCCACTATGGTTTTAAAAAACAAAGTAGCATGTAAAAATTAGTCTTAAAAAAAAATGTCATATTTTATGTTTTCGAAGCAAAATATCATTTTAACTTGCTGTAAAAAATTATTCAATTCATAAAAACACGCAAAATTTATATATCTAGAAAGATTATTTTCTTTTCTTCCCAACCATATAAATATTTTAATATTGAAAAATTACAAATTTTACTGATTAAGGTTGAAAATTTGAAAATGTCACATTTATCAGCTAAATGCTTGTAATGCTACATTGTGTTTGTTTGTTGCCACTCCGCTCGCCTTAGCGTGGCAATTGTTTCTGATGGGCATAATTTCTGTTTCTTGCTGTGTCTGATGATGATTGTCTCATAATGTAGCATATGGCCAAATTAGAGTTGTTGTAGTAGTAGTGTCATTACTAGTAGTAATAGTCATTAGTTCAGAAATAACATACACAAGTCGTATAGTCACAAAGGGGCTGTTTATTTATTTCTAGGCTCATGGGTTCTTTTTCAGAGAGAGAGAGAGAGAGAGAGAGAGAGAGAGAGAGAGGTCAAATTATTCTATTGTAAATTATGTTCAGTACTACTATGTGAGACCCATACGAGGGAACCTGGAAAGCCCCCGTCTGCCTCCCACAAAGCATAACCGAAAAAGACAGATTTTCTCTTCTTATATTTTTGTGGTGGGAGGGTCACTTCCGCTCCTCCGCAGAAATTAGAACTTCCAGTTTTATTTTTAACTTTAGTTCCCGGGTCATTGGTCGGTCAATTGCGTTCCAAACTTTAACCTCTCTTTGTTCTTATTTCTTTTTCCTCTCTTTCTCCAGAAATCCGAATACCGTTTTATTTTCAATCCCTAAATTCCCTGTAGACCATAATAATTACGCTACAATATTTTCTGTTTATTGTTGGGGTCAATGTAACATTCTCATGTGATGGTGAAATCTGATAATTTTTTTTTCCTGGCACAAAATAAATTTTTGTTGTTCTTTTTTTTTTTTCCAGCTGGTTGCCAGTAATGAGGCATTTGAAAAACGTCTGAATAATTCAACTGATAAAAAAAAGGAAGAGCAGGCAACAACATCCGTTTCGAAGACAGAAGTGGCAGAACTTGGAGATGAAGTCAGACGTCTCCAGGCCGTCAACTTAGCACTACAGAAAAACTTGAAAGGTAATCACATTTTCTCAGTCACTCAGCCAGAAAAAAAAAAAAAAACTCAATAGAAACATCAGCATACTTTGTATGAATTCTTACCTGGCCCCTCAGGCATTGTATCCAGTAGCGCTTTGGCCATTGTACTGGTAAGATATCCCAGGGGACCATTCCTCTAGGCAGTACCTGACCCTTTGTCTAAAAGGGGCAGGACTGGGTTTATTGTCCAGTGCCTGAGGGACTCAAAAGAGGAATGCTGACGGGATTCACACAATTTTTAAGTACAAAACTTCGTTTTTGCATCGTTCCCCCACTATAATGATCCTTGTGTTTCACTGACATGGTGGGATGTTGATAAATACTTGCTTTTCATGAATTCAGAAGGAAGAATTTTCAGAACCGATTAATCTCCTCATTTTTGTTATTTTGATCATTATATGTTTGCTAATGAATTTTGTTTTGTTGTTTCCATTCTTTACATCTTTTCTGGTCAAGTGACAAAGATTTGTCTAGTACAGTAACTTTTTTTTCATTCATTCTAGTTAAAACAATAATGTTTTAGACTTTTTTTTATGTGATTCTCTCTCTCTCTCTCTCTCTCTCTATCTACTAAATCATACTTTTTTAATTAGTAATTTTTAATCCTGTCCTGATAGAAATGTCTAAACTATTACACCAGTGTTTTGCTGCTCAAGTAAAATTAACTTATGAATGGTAAGTTAAATAGGATTCACTTATGAATGGTAAGTTAAATAGGATTCACTTATGAATGATAAATTAAATAGGATTCACTTATGAATGGTAAGTTAAATAGGATTCACTTTTGAATAGCATATTAAATTAAAGTACCCAAAATATTACACCGATCCTAAACAGATGGTCAGTGACACTCTGATCTTTGATCTCACAGATACTACACTGATCTTAAGCATATAAAAATTGTATTAGATGTTCAAACTATTATAAATATCAGTAGAGGATATTTAAAAAAGAATTTGATATCATTTGAGATATACAGGTTGTTTAAAGAAATTAATTTCATAATCTAATAATTTGACCAATTCTCATTCAAATGATCTCAAATTTGAACGACAAAATGTAATCTTTAATGTTTAAACATTTTTCTTTTCCAGTAAATGGTATTTCTATAACATTAAACATAGAATTTTGCGTTGTTTTTACACATATTAAAATTTGAATGGGAATTGGTTAAGTTTTTACATTTTAAAATAATTAAAATTTTTCTGAAATAATCTGTATTTATATGAATATTTTTTAAAGCTTTGTACAGATTCTTAGAGGGAAAAAAATTTTTTTATCAAATTTTATTGGCCCTCTTACATTTCATTGAATTTTAAATGTCTATCTTAAGGTTTTCACTTTATATTACCCCCCCCCCAAAAAAAAAAAAATAATAAAAAAAATTTATACAAAAGAATAAAATTTGGGTGCATAAAAATTAAAAAAAAATTTTTAATTGATTTTGATTGTTTTTTTTTTTTTCTTTTTTTTTTTTTCCAGGTTGCCAAGAACGATATGAAAAACAAATATTGAGTTTAAAACAACAGATAAAATTAAATGGTTCTTCAACAAGCAGTAGTCCTCCTCCTCAGGAAGAGAATGACAATCATCAAGTGGATGGAGAAAGTGGACTCTCTCCACAGTAAGTGATCATTATCAAAGAGTTTTCTCATTAATTATGTTGCCTTGGTAACCTCAGGTTAAAAAGAATAATACATTCTGTAACTTTGATATATAGTAAATATTGATAAAATAAATATGAATTAAATAACCCTCAAAAGGTTGATATGCCATTAAACAAAGAAACCAAATTGGCAAGAAAACAGCAAATCAAAAAAAAAAAAAAGATATGTATATCTTCTTGTAGGATTTGGACGGTCTCATTTTTAACCACCCTGGTTAAAAATGAGACTGTCCAAGATGAAATGTAAACCTTTTTCTTCCCTTTCTTTCTTCATAATAAAACTGGAATGGTCCATTATTTAGCAGAGGTGATGACACTCATAGAAATAAGAATTTGGTGGATAAGCAACACCAGATAATCAGGATTTAAATTTTTGCATTTCATCTTGGATGATCTCATTTTTAACCAGAAGGTGTTGCAATATGATGATGGCCCGTACAATTAAGGAACATGAGTATTAATATACAGGTTGTCCACAAAATCTTGAAACAGTTTTAGAATTGAACATTTAATAACTCACATTGTACAAATGATAAAATCTTTTCATATAAAAGTTCAACTCTTGAAGTTTTATTATTGATGTACTTTTTGATCATTGCTCTTCAGCATGATTGCCATCTTTGTTAATAAATTTTTCACCTATTGTAGAACTTTATGGACAGTCTGTATATCAAAAAGAGCATGATAAACTTTTGCCCCTCACCTGATATGTAAATTTGAGAAACTAAGAAACAATCTCAGAATTTTGTAGAAAACTCTAAAGTGTATAGTAAAATTTAAAATAACAAATATAAGTATTGGTTAGGAGGTTGATTTAGAAGGCTATCACAATGCAGGTGTAAAGAAAAAATAATAATACAGTAACAATGATGTTGTGTGTTAACCTGTATTTAATTCACTGCATTCACGTAAACATACAACACGAGAATACAGTTATATAAAAATACCATCATTTTCAAAAAAAAAAAAAAAATTAATTTAAAAAGAAATGCCATAACTAGACTGCTTCAGTTCCAGTGATCTTTTGAAAAAGAGATATTATCTCGAAAATTCAAGAATTAAATACAGGTTAACACACAACATCATTGTTACCGTATTATTATTTTTTTCTTTACACCTGCATTGTGATAGCCTTCTAAATCAACCCCATAACCAATATATACACAATGCTTCAAGCAAATTATAAAACTCTCTTAAATATAAGTATATTAATTTGAATAATTTACAGGATAATGACTGTTAAGTTTTTGAGGACCATCCTTTGGCCTTAAAGCAGGAGCGCTTGTCCAGTGGAATTGGATCCCTGGTAAAGAGTCCCTCGATAACGAATCTTTTGGTTCCTCTGGTAATCGTATAAGTCCTTCCTGAGTATTGGTAAAGATCCAGTAATCCTATGTCTGTCTTCAGTGAGCGGAATTGTAATTATAACCAGTGAGGGGTTTAAATAGTGTGTCTTCCATGCAGTATGTTTAGTGATTGGCTGCAGGAGTAAATCACGTGACCTTGGCCAGTCTATAAATCTTGGTGGGGAATTAGAGCACATCTTATATAAAAATATTCCAACAATGACAATATCAAAAACCCCTGGAACCGCATTGAATAAACGGTGGTAATGTAAATAACAAAGATAAAAATATCACTTTGATTAATTTGTCGAAAAATAAATATATTTTTTCTTCTCTCAGGTTAGTGGTGACAAAAACAACAAATATAAAGATTTTAATAACACCCGTGAATACAAAAACTATATATATATATATATATTTGTTCTTATATATACGAATATATTTCTTATATATATAATTTATTATGTATACTCAAATATTAATATATAAGTGATATATAACTGTATAATTTCTCTATATATATATATATATATATACTAGCAAATATATGCACCCTCCGGGTGCAAGTATTTAAGTTTTAATGTGATAGAAAATTGTATTAAATTAGAAAGGCTAATAAAACTAAATAAGAATGCAGATAAAAAGATTTGAAACAGAGGGGGGTATAACCGAAAAATAGAACAACTGAAACTTACTCTTCCATCACTCTCGTTTTTCATTGTTATTTTTTCTAATTTAAGTATTTAGTTAAAAGAGGAAGTAAAGAATAAAATGACATTTATTTTTTCTTGTTAATGGATTTCATTTAAGGTTTATTGAAGAGATGTTTGCTTATATTCATTAAAATAAAACAAAACAGTTAGAAATCAATAATACTAAGCACACATTTATTAAAATCACATTTTTAATGTCAATATGCAAATTAGCCTTCTCGTTCACACTGTAAACCGCTATTTTGTTGTATATATAAATATAATTGCATGTTGTTACTATGTAGATTTACTTAACAGTATTAATATTGTAAAATAATTTTATCAATAATTGCGGTTTGAATAAGAATAAATTCATGGTCAATATCAAAGGGAATTGTGACTTGAGTAGTGATTTAGTTTTGGTTACAGACTGAAAAGCACACAATCTCCATTATAATAAGATATATATATATATATATATATATATATATATATATATATATATATATATATATATAAATATATTTTTTCTTCTCTCAGGTTAGTGGTGACAAGAACAACAAATTTAAAGATTTTAATAACACCTGTGAATAAGTATACACAATTCTTATTAAAAGGGTAATTTTCATTTTAACCAAAAATACCATCATTTACTTATTTCAAGAGAAACATTGAAGAATCTTAATTGATAGTATTAGGAATTGATTCTAACCAAACTCTACAGAATATATTCTCTGTAACCAAAAAGGAAATTACATAAATATAAGGGGAGTACTTATTTTTGGGCTAATATTAATACTCTTGTTAATCTCACTCTGATTTTAATTCAAATGGATCTAAAGAACTTGATAGTTTTTTTTTTGGACTATATGACCTTTAGGCACCAGTCTAGGAGAAGGAAAACTCTGAATTCAAACCTGTTAAACTCCACTTGGGGTGGTCACTACTAGAATAGGCTCAGTTCTAATTAGGGATCTATTTCACTAATTTAATTGGACCATATGATCTTTAGGCACCCCTTTTTGATCTCGATTAAGAAAGGACATGTTATTCATTTACACCGTCAATATCCGGTTGTTTTAACAGACGAATTTTAAATTTAAAAAAAAAATCATAAAAAAGAAAGAAAGACCTAACAAACAACCGGATATTGACAGTGTAAATGAAAAACATGTCCTTTCTTAATCAAGATCAAAAAGGGGTGCCTAAAGGTAATATAGACCGTTTTTTTTTTTCTTTTTTTTTTTCTTTCATCTTTATCCGTTGGTTCACCGCATCGATTTCTAATATTGATATTTAAAAATACTTATAGCACAGGGCAGATCTTCCGTACAGTATTGTCCTTTCTTAATCGAGATCAAAAAGGGGTGCCTAAAGTTAATATGGTCGTTTTTTTTTTTTTTTTTTTTTTCATCTTTATCTGTTGGTTCACCGCATCGATTTCTAATATTGATATTTAAAAATACTTATAGCACAGGGCAGATCTTCCGTGCAGTATTGTCTGTTGGTGTATCTATGAGAAGAGCTTGTACAGCAATCAATGTTTTCCTGGACTGCATTCAAGACACGGATCAAACTGATTTAATGATGGCAATTATTCTAAATTTGATGTGTTTCTCTTGCTATCTTTTGCCATTTTCTCTATAACATTTCAAATTAGGTTGCCAGTCACTCAAAAGCTGGTTGATAATTAAGAAGGGTTAAAGATTGGGGGGAAGGGCTGACAACGACGATGTTGTTATTGTTGTTGTTATTTGTAATGGTTTCCAATCGTTAGGAAATGTTTAGCCTTATTGATTGATCGATGCCTGGGCGGGGGGGGGGATGATGATGGGATATGATCTTTCGTTTTTGAAGAATTTGGAGATAACAGGAGTGCATTTTAAGAGATCAGAAAGTAACATTGATATTCGGTGTGTGCGAATGTCTTCAGTTCCCTCTTTTTTGAAAAAATTGGACTCTCGAATGACCGCCCTGTCGGCTGGGGCGTTAGAATGCACCGACTGCACCTCTGTAGAGGGGTAAAACTCCCCCAATGGGGCCACCTGTTGGCTGTGGGTGGCGACCCGTGATCATGTTAACCCCAATATTAAGGAGCAATCTCACTTTTGAATACTCTTATGATGTTTCCATTGGGGAAAAAAAGAAAGAAAGAGGAACGCTGTTAATGATAATCGGACCATATGACCTTTAGGCACCCCTTTTGCTTTGCTGATTCATAAGTACATTTTTTTCATTTACACTGTCAACATCCAGTTGTTTGTTAGGTTAGGGTTATAATTTAAAAAAACCCTCTAAAATCGTCTGTTAACAAACAACCTGATGCTGACGGTGTAAATGAAAAAATGTACTTATGAATCAGCAAAGCAAAAGGGGTGCCTAAAGGTCATATGGTCCTGATAACCAAATAAAACTTTCACATTTTCATTTCATCTCACTTGAAAATAACATTTTTGAAGAAGCTTCATGACATTGTTCCTTGATATTGCCCTGATGATGGTTAATGTATCCAGTATATATATAAACTTAAGCACTGGAACTTAGGTAGAACTATTTGTACTTTCCTTTATAAGCACATCCTCTGAATATTTTTTTTTAATATCTTCCATACTTATACACACACACACACACACACACACACACACACACACACACACACACACACACACTACTTTTCATTCTAATCTTAAATTGTAAAGATATAATGCGAAATGTCTATTAGGCCTTCAATTAAGGAAGATAAGACATTTTTGGAAAGCATTTCTAATAGAAAATAATTTTGAAACCTGAATCGGATAAACAGTTGAAGTGTTTAATGTAATACAGCGAATAGATTTTTTTAAATTTTTTTTTTAAGCAGACTGAATTTTTGTTATCTACATTTTGTTTGACTATTCCTTCATTGTAGTGTTAAAAGATTTATTGAATGTGAAAATATCTTTTTTTTTACAAAATAGATATTTGCTTTCTTATCTATATATCTCATGTTCTTTCTTAGTTCATATTTTTTTTTTTTTTACTAAACATTGCCAAGTTGGAACTGAATTTTTGAATATTACATTTCCTATGTTTCTTTTTTATTTCTTCTTTCTTTCTTTATTTCTTTCTATCTTTTTTTTTTCTTTTTTTGATGGAATTGGTTTAAACAAGGTTTTGTAATTATTTGTCTATAGTTTTGAGATGAGGCTTGATGTGAATAATTTTGATGTTTTGGACTGTTGTCCTCATCTTTATTGTGTCTATGTATAAACACAATGTTCAAGCTGCTATATCCTCGGGCCTTATTCAGGTGTTTCTTATTTACCTTAGAGTCATCATTACCCTGATGATGGTTAATGTATCAGGGTAAAGAGTTCCCACGTGAGGTGTTGCACATAGTAGTACCAAACATGATTTACGATAGAATAATTTCACCTTACCCTCTCTCTCTCTCTCTCCTTCTCTCTGAAAAAGAACCCATGAGCCTAGAAAGGAATAAACAATCCCTTTGTGACTATATGACTTGCGTATGTTGTTTCTGAATCTGATGGCATTTTATAGAATAATTTGACCTTACCCCTCTCTCTCTCTCTCTCTCTCCTTCTCTCTGAAAAAGAACCCATGAGCCTAGAAAGGAATAAACAACCCCTTTATGACTATATGACTTGCGTATGTTGTTTCTGAATCTGATGGCATTTTATAGAATAATTTGACCTTACCCTCTCTCTCTCTCTCTCCTTCTCTCTGAAAAAGAACCCGTGAGCCTAGAAAGGAATAAACAACCCCTTTGTGACTATATGACTTGCGTATGTTGTTTCTGAATCTGATGGCATTTTATGCTGCTAGGAGTGCCTTGACTAGTGGTAATGATATTAAAGCTCTGAAACCACTCTTGAACTCAAGGTTATTGTCTAATGATGACTTTAGTCTAAGGTTAATAAGAAACACCTGAATAAGGCCTGGGAATACAGCTGCATAAATGTTGTGTTTATACATACCACAATAACGGTGAGGACAACAGTCTGAAACATCAAAATTATTCACAAGGTATTGTAATATTAGATAATTTTAAAAATCCTTTTAGAGTGGGTGAAATATTTTAAGAAAATTTGCAAAATAGATATTTTCAAACAAGTCAATTAATCATATATGTAACATAATTATTCCGCCCTGTTGGCTGCGGCGTTAGAATGCACCGACTGCACCTCTGCAGAGGGGGAAAACTCCCCCAATGGGGCCACCTGTTGGCCGTGGGTGGCGACCCGTGATGCTTAAGGATAGAGCCCAGGTGGATGAGCAGTTCATGACATGCAATACTCCACTTTGGCCCTATCTTGGGCTAGACGGGTGGTCAGAGAGGCCCCCTCCGATCAATCGGCTGGTCACGTCAAGCCCTAGCACCTATATGATTTTCCCAACCCTATTGCCTTTATGGCAAGCCCCAACCCCTTTTTATCATATGGGTGCTAGAAGGCGGTGGCTGCGGGTCTACATGTCCTGGGAATGACGTTAAACTCTATCTGATGGTGAGGTTCCAGTTTTGGAGGTTTGGGGAATGTGGAGCACCCCTTCATCACCATTGCTCCCTGGTCCACTCTGACCCAGAGTGGTAGTACCTGTTAGGGTCCCATCTAGGGTTAAATAGAAAAATGTATTCATAAAAAAATTGTATTATCCATTAAGAATTGATTTATTTCAAAACTTTATCGGCATTAAATGACCCACTGAGGTTGATATGCCGTAAAACAAAACAAACAAAAAAAACATAATTATTATCTATGTAACATAATATATTATGGTCACTTTTTTCAGAATAAGTGAAGATTCTAATCAACATTTCATAAACATCTCTTCTATTGAGAATTTGGAGGATTAAAATATTATGTCTGTTGTGAAAGCAGACCCCTCAAAATCAGTTACAAACTTGTCTGGAAATTGCTTAATTCTCTAAGTTAGAGCATTCACCATCATAAGCCATTTTTTTAAAGTAAGCAATCTTATCATCCCAAAATTCCACTGGTTTTCTTATTATTAAATTATAAAATTTACAAAATGCATTCAAATTTTATTTCTTGACACTCACATCTGTTTAGCTATCCCATCCGTCTATTTAACTCTTAACATCTGTTGAGAATTTTCTAAGTCCAGAGCCTCCCATTCCTATAAGGATTTATCAAAAAATGACCTTTTCATTTAAAGTTACCTATTATTTCCCGTAAAGAAAAGACTTCTAAATATGTTTAATATTACATTTAAACAAAGGCTATCGTTTGGGGCAGATTAGGAAAATGAATGTGACTTCTGACCAGGTGGAATGAGGTGTTATAGGATGTTAAGAGTTAAAGAAAGGATGTAAATGGTCACTTTATTTGTCATGCTCAAATATGATCTCCGAGCTGAAAAAATATTGGGTTTATCTTTTCTATTGAAATAGCACTGAGCTTTAAGTATTGAGTTTATGGATTCAAAATTTGTCTCAATATTTCTTTTTCAGATTGTCATCTGATGAAAATTTTCAAGATTGTCAAGGTGAGTTTGAAATAAACAAATTAACTTCATTCTTTTATTGTTTCTCTGAATTTATGAGATGAGGCTTGATAAGTTGTATTATTTAGATTATTCGGACTATTTTCCTCATCTTTATTGTTATATACATAATTGTGACGGAGAATATTTCCTTGGCGATTTCTTATTCGGCTTACGTGTCAGAAAAGATTACAACGATGGATTTGCAGCTGCTGGTTTTGGCCGATGTGCACTCAAGCCTTCTTTAGGTGTTTCTTGTTGAACTGGGAACCTTCTTGGACTTGAGAACCTTCTCTTCAAACTCAGGAACCTTCTTGTTGGACACACAGCGCAATGGATATAAGGATTGAGTTAATACAGTTCTAAGTGACAATCATCTCTAGGTTGCTGGTTCAATCCTGGCCAAGGGCGATAACAACATAGAATACTTAACACAGTTTACCACTTGTACCCGGTCATGGTTAACGGAATGGATTGAATAAAGGGTTTGATTCAAAGTTCCATGAAGGTTCCTGAGTTTGAAGAGAGAGTTCCTGAGTTTGACAAGAAACATCTGAAAAGGCTGGAGGGCTCATCGTCCGAATGTTGTGTAGATAACAATAAAGATGAGAACAGTTGTCCAAATAATCCAAATTCATTTTTTTTTTGTTTTACAACAAAAATTTGAAAAAATATTTGTTATAAAAGTTCTTGATATTATTATATGATTGTTACTACATAAATCTTGAACGAATGTAGAATACACTAGAATGAAAAGTATTATTTGTATTATTCGGACTATTGTCCTCATCTTCATTGTTATCTGTACAACGCTTCAGCCGATGTACCCTCCAGCCTTCTTCAGGTATTTCTTGTCGGACTCGGGAACCTTCTTGTTGGACTCGGGAACCTTCTTTTTGAACTCCTTCGGATTCGGACTATTGTCCTCATTGAACTCAGGAACCTTCTTGTCGTAATCGGGAGCTATCACAGAACTTTGAACCTAACCCTTTATTCAGTCCATGGGGTATCCTGTTCTCATTCTGCTAGCCATAGCTGGGATAGAGGTGTTATCCGTGTTAATTATTATTCTCTGCTACTGCTGCCCTTGGCCAGGATTGAACCAGAGATAAGTCACTTAGAACTGTCTTAACCTAACTCCTTTATCCACTATGCCATGTGTCCAGAGAAATACTAGAATGGAATATTATGTTTAAAATGTAAGTCTGATAAGGAATACAAAGGGTACAGGAGGGCGTCTCATTGTGGTTAGCATGTTAGTCCTTCAGATCCATTATAACCATATGGCTAGTTTGATCCTCACTGAATGTCCCATACTTGTGAACTTGTTACCTGTGGTGAATCGGTTGGATAATACCTACCGTGCCCAGGTTAGGAGGCATCCCATCATGGTGTAATTGTGAGCAAGCTAGTCTCTCAAATTTATTACTAAGAGTATTATGTGATACAAGGTTGCAATTATGGGGCATCCAGTGAGGCTTAGACTCAAGTTCTTGCATGTATATGAGAAAGTTCTTGTGTATGTGTTTGTGTGATATAGTCAGTATGTGTATGCTTAGTAGTGATGTATGTGGAAGAGGGAATGTAGAGATGTTACTGTGGTGATTGGTTCCAAGGTTTTTGTTTTCTCACAAAGCAAGTTTTGGTGAGACCCCAGGCAACAAGACTTTGTGTGAGTGTGAGTGTGGGTGATCTAGTCAAGAATTATTTGACAATCAATTTGTGGTTTTATTCATACCTGTGATGTGAGCAAAAGTAGCTTCCAGTGTTGTATTTATCCTTGGACGGAAAATGAAGCTTCCGGAAAAAAGACAAAGAAAAATATAAAAATATATATTTAAAAAAGGGGAAAACAAAGCGAGGCTTTCCGGTCAAGGAAGCAGGGAGAAGATAAAGAAATATATAACAAACGTCCGTTATCAGATCAAAAGATAAAGATGCATAGGCGTGTCTCAATACAAAAGCCAGAGGGTCGAGCCGACAGAGTTAGACCACAGAGACGCTAGCCGGCAGCCGAATGGACACTTCATGTCTCCCATCAGCAAACACCCCTCGAGCACTCATTGTAAGCTCTGCGCCTTCACCACCCACACACCAAAGAAAATAATGAAGTGTTCTCTCTTTGTACATATGTATCTGTTGTTTATTGAAGTCCAGTAGTCGGTAGTAGCTGACTACTAACATACATCGCTTTGGATACAGTGAAAACCCCAGTACTAACATACACAATTTAGAGTAGCGAAGAAGGCCGCTACATAACACCAGACAAAGTCTTTTAGTATTTACCTGAATTTTTTTTATGAGGCTTGATAATTTGTATTATTTGGATTATTCGAACTATTTTCCTCATCTTTATTGTTATATACACAACGTTTTGGCCAATGTGCCCTCTGACCTTCTTCGAGTTCGGCAAGTTCCTGAGTTTGACAAGAAACACCTGAAGAAGTCCAGAGGACACATCATCCGAAACATTGTATATATAACATTAAAGATGAGGACAATAGTCTGTGTAGAATAAACATCATACTCACTGTAGAAGCAATATTTCAATTACCATTGAATTGGCAAAACAAGGCAACAGGCAAGCCGTAACTCAATACGTATCTCGCATTGTCGCAAGCCTACTGCATAATGGTATTTATCAAGTGCACCATAACACCACAGAAACAAAGCAGCCAATCAGGTCTCAAGAAATGGAGTCGCCCAAATGCATGAATGAAAGAAAGACAAAAAGACAGAAAGACAAAAAGAAAGAGAGAAAAAGAAAAAAAGAAAGAAAGAAAGAAAGAGAAAAAGAAAGAAAGAGAAAAAGAAAGAAAAAAGAGAAAAAAAGAAAGAGAGAAGAAAGAGAGAAAAAAGACAAAAAGAAAGAAAGAAAGACAGAAAGAAAGAAAGACAAAAAGAAAGACAGAAAGAAAGACAAAAAGAAAAAAAGAAAGAAAAAAAGAAAAAATACCAGCTTCCTTGAGCAACAGTTCAGTTGTGCTTAGTTAGTTGTTGTTGTTCAAACCAACAGTATACCTACCAACTCACTCCAACAGTCTGAATAATAGAAAAAAAGTATTTTAGATTTAAAAGGAATCATTCTGGTTCATTGAATCATGCAATTGATTTTCCAAGCCCATACGGAAAGGGTGTGTTGAATCTCTTAAGCTTTTGTCAGATAGCTTTCAGCCAATGTGCCCTCGGGCCTTCTTTGAGTTCAAGAAGGTTCCTGAGTTTGACAAGAAACACCTAAACAAGTCTGGAGGACACATCGGATGAAACATTGGTATATAAAATAAAGATGAGGAAAATAGTTTGAATAATAAAAATAATACAAAAAAGTCTTTTAGGTTTAAAAGTAATCATTCTGGCTGGTTAAATAATACAATTGATTTTCCAAGCTCATCCGGAAAGGGTGCGTCGAGCCTTTTTACATGCAAACAAGCTTTTGTCAGATGGCTTTTAGCCTTGGAAGAATTAACTTCCTGTCGACTCCCACACAATGATATTTTATTCATGCTTTCAGGCAAGATAAAAATGAATCCACTAAAAATTCCTTCCATTGTTTGAAATGTTTTGTAATTGTTAAGCCTTTTTGTGCACATTCTTTGGTCTCACTCTGTCTCATTTTATAGCATTATATATATATATAATCAATTGTAATATTATGGATTTGGACTCATAACTTAAAGTTTCATGGTTATGCAATCATCAGATGAGTCAAATGGTTGAGATCTTTTTAAAGATCTCAACCATATATATATATATATATATATATATTGTTAAATAATGCAGCCATTTTCTGTCTGCAAGTTTTGTCCTTTGTTTTTTTGTATTGCCGGATTATTTTTGTAATATCTGGCGAAAATTGGCTGATGATATTACAAAAATAATCCGGCAATACGAAAAAACAAAGGATAAAACTTGCAGACAGAAAATGGCTGCATTATTTAACAATATATGTCTACAAGAAAAAATGCTGCCTAAATACACACACACACACTCTCACTCACTCTCTCTCTCTCTCTCTATATATATATATATATATATATATATATATATATAAAGAAAAGAGGATTTTTAGTGGCTGGTTGGTTGGTTGGATTTTATAGCTTTGTCAATCTTTGGGTTATTTTATGCTGAAGATATTTTTATTTTATTCATTCTTGTTGGGTATTCAAATTTTTTAAATTCATTCTTTTTCAAACTCATTTTTTAATCTACTCAACCCATTGATGGGACCCCAACAGGTATTACCATTCTGAGTCAGTGAACCTGGGAGTAATGGCACTGAAGGAGTACACTAGACTCCCCAGAGCTCCAGAATTAGAAACTCTCCACTTGATGCAGTTTACTGTCATACTTAGGACATTAAAACCCTCAGCCACCACATTCTACTGCATATATAATAAAAAGGGGTTTGCCATAAGAGCAATTGAGGTTGATTTTTAGTGAGAGTTTCTTAAAATGTTTGGACCATATGACCATTAGGCACCCCTTTTTGATCTCGATTCAGAAGGACATGTTTTTCATTTACACCATCAATATCCGGTTGTTTGTTAGGGGTTTGGGATTAGGGCTAGGGGTTAGTTTTAAAATTTAAAAAAAAAACTCTACAAATTGTCTGTTAACAAACAACCGGATATTGACGGTGTAAATGAAAAACATGTCCTTCTGAATCGAGATCAAAAAGGGGTGCCTAAAGGTCATATTCTGCATGTACAGATGGGTTGGTAAATATAGAGAGAGTATATGGGCAATACCATGTCAAATCATCCAGTAAAATTGTCACCCACCCCCTTCAATTTTGCTGAAATTTTGTACAGTGTGGATTGTGTTAAAGTCAGACATTCCCCAAAATTTGATTAGTTCTAGAGCTTCCCTACTCCTCAAAATTGGTTTATAAAAGCATTTTTACCCAAGAAATCCAAAAATGCTATCAAAAAAGTCTTGAAGTCAACCAATTTTAAGTTATTGATGATTTCTGATTTTTTCATAGCAAGATCAATATACCGATGTGACACAGAATCTAAGACAATTTTTTTCTATTATTATTTCACATACATTGAACATTATTTGTACCATAAAGATAGTTTGGTGTTTGCCCAGAACCGAAGCTGCAACATCAGTTAAACTTTTGCAAATCGGAAATCATTAATAATTTAAAACTGGTTAACTTTCAGACTTTTTTGATAGCATTTTTGAATTTCTTGGGCAAAAATGCTTTTATAAACCAATTTTTAGGAGTAGGGAAGCAGAAGAACTCATTTTACAGACAAAAATAGATTACAAAAAGTCGCCATTTTTCGCGACCCCCCTCAAATTTGGAGAGCTAAAGATCGACATAACTCTGCCAATTCTTGGAATTGGAAGCTCAAATTTGGGGGAATGTCTAACTTTAACATAGTCCATACCTGTACAGAATTTCAGAAAAATTGAAAATGGTGAGTGACATGGCCTGAATAATTTGACATGGAATTACCCATATAGTAAAACCGTTATTTTACTGCAAACAATATGAAAGATCTATTTGAAAATGTCAACATGGAGGACATTTTATCCTTTTTGAGGGAAATAAAATTATACCATAGAATATAAACAGGAGCTTAATCAATACCATAAAACATGATCCCCATTGGTGCTAACACATTGTTAAAACCAATTACTAAAAAAGTGTAAGTATAGATACACAACATATATTACTTCCTAATGGAAGTGCGTGGTATAATGGTTAATGTCATGGGAAATGGACTCGTCGCCCCGAGTTCAAATCCTGGAAGTGGTAATTACATTTCACTTAGCGCTAATATCCTTGGGAAAGGTATGAATCCTACTCTCCCTCCAGCTATGGATAAATAGTAGGGCAGACTGGGCTCTTTTACCTTGGTTAGGCAACCAGTCTAGGAGAAGGAAAACTCTGAATTCAAACCTGTTGAACTCCGCTTAAGAAATTGACCTTGTGTCACATCCTGCTCGTGCGGAGGGGTTGGTAAATATATATTACTTCCTAACTGTTAGGCATGACATAACCCCAGACGAGTTGATATGCCATTAAAATCAATAAACCAACCAAACTACTACACAAAACCTTTTTGGTTCATGTGTGAATTGATCCTTTCCAGATTTACAACTGAATCTAATAATCTTTATCTATAAAAGAAAGATTTTGTATTTTTGTATGTATAACGACCAAATGTTTGTCTTAGTGAACACCAGCAAAGACCAAAGTTCAATAAAATCCACAACCTATTTTTGTCTGAGAGGGTGTTAAAAAACGTTTTTCTCCCCATTTTCCATAAGAAAAACTAAATAAAAAATATAAGGGTATAAATCAATGATGTATTAAAAAAAATGATAAAAAAATAAAACCAAGTAATAAAGGATATGACATAATATAAAACAAATAAAAGAAAATAAATACAAACAAGAATAATGTTGAAAATAAACATCTTAAAAACAAGAATGTATATATAGAAAACAATTTTTCTTAATCTATATATATTTATCAACCCCTCCGCATGAGCAGGATATGACATAAGGTCAATTTCTTAAGCGGAGTTCAACAGGTTTGAATTCAGAGTTTTCCTTCTCCTAGACCGGTTGCCTAACCAAGGTTAAAGAACCCAGTCTGACCTACTATTTACCCATAGCTGGAGGGAGTGTAGGATTCATATCTTTCCCTTTTTCTTAATCTATATACAAATATATATTTATTTCTAACTTTTTAAATCCCAGGCAATGCTGGGTAGTTTTGCTAGTACTAATTGGATGTAGAAGAATACATGAATCCGTATTAACAACATGACAGTTTCCATGTGGTGATGACTTGTGAAAATAACTGACAGATTAAATAAAAAATTGATTTGGCTAAAAACTGGTAAAATTTAGAAATAAATTCTGTCTGGAAAGGTTCAAGAGGTTTCACTTAGGTTGCAAGAAACTAGATAATCAGGCAAGGTCAAGTAGGCCTACTGTCCTCTGGGCTGGGGTTTTAAAATACACTGACTGCACTTCTGCAGGGAGGGGGGTGTAAGACGACCCTCTTGCAGAAGTGCCACCTGTTGGCAGTGGGTGGCGACCCGTTGATATTTAAGGATAGAACCCTGATGGCTGAGAAGTCCATGAGATATAACACTTCACTTTGGCGCTACGGCTTGGGAGATTTGTTGCTTTAACTGACAAAATGTTATATTAACATTTTTTGCCTAAATTGTTATCAACTTGATTGTCTTGCATATCAAAGGGACATAACTCTTTATTTATTGGATATTTTCAGATTCACCGGGCGAAGAAATAATCAACAATGAGAAATTGCAAAATATTTTGCAATCTCCTTCAAAGGAAGATTATATCAAAGATTTAAATGGTAAATATATTTTCTTATACAAAAAGAAACATTTACCTTGTTTTTTTCTTCTTTTTTTAAATTTTAAATAATTATATTTCTTAAAAGATGATGCAAAGAATATGTAATCTTCATTCAGTGGGTAACACTTTTAGAGACATTTTTTTATCATAATAAAAACTAAATATGTAAGCTTTTCTGTGTATTTTAATCAAGGTTTATACAAAACTAGAAGCAGTTACCCTATGTCAACTGGGTAGAGGAGGTAAAAACCCTGGTGTATTGATTTGTTTACTTTTGAGATTTACAAATTTTAAAGTAGAATTTCAATGCTATTTCTATGTATATTTTAATTTTTAGATATCTTCGGATATAAATCAAATATTCATAATCTTTGCACAAAAAGCAAGAACTGGTGATATTTATAATGTATAAATATTTACTTTGTTGTTGTTTTATTTTCGTAGTTTCATCTGGATATACATACACACATACAAACTGCCCTTTATATATGTATAGATAGATAAATTGTTAAAATTGTGTTTACCTCTTACTCTCTGAACTAAGATTTCTAGATTCCTCAATAGTCAATTTGATGAATAGATATCTCTGTATTAGAGTTGTATATTTGAAATCTTACATGGATTACAGAATGAAAAAATTAAAATCTATGATGTACAAATATTTTTACTTTTATCTTATTATTATTATTATTATGTTATTTTTTCATGCCACCATTAACTGATGGTATTTTTTAAGGCCTCCCACCTTAAAAATACCATCAGTTAATGCTGGCATGAAAAACTCACAATAATAATAATAATTAATAATAATAAGATGGAATTCTGCAAATAGGACTGTTTTTTTTTTCAAAACAGGAACTTTAAAAAGTAAAAGAATCTTTGCACGGAACATATACACTATTAATATAATATCTATATACAAATCAAATTTTGTTAAGAAATTCATTTGTTAGTTCCTCCAAAATTCCCATTTTAAATTATTTTTCTCATGATTTTTCTGAAATAGGAATTAAAATATTCTAATAATGTTAAATAAAATAAAATATTGTTGTAAGTTAATTAGACTTTTTGATTTCATGTTTTGTACTTTAATATCAAATATATGCAAGAATAATGATTATAGATATAATAGTAATCTGAAAATACACACACTGTGAAAACCCTGAAATATAAAGCAAAGTATTCTAATAATGTTAAATAAAGTAAAGCATTGACTTAGAATCAGTGCAGACGATTTGGTAATCCTATCTGTAAGCATCAATGACTTTTCAGTGCTTGTTGCTTTATTTTCTTTAACATTTAACATTCAGGGGATATGTATAATTTATGTGTGAATCCACATTTACTAAAAAGTATGAGAAGGTTTGGACCATATGACCTTTAGGCCCCCTTTTTCGATATCGTTTCATCAGGACATTTTTTTCATTTACACTGTCAAAATCCGTTTGTTAACAGATGATTTTTAGAGTTTTTAAAAAAATAAAATAAAACTAAACCCTAACCCTAACCCTAACAAACAACCGGATTTTGACAGTGTAAATAAAAAAAAATGTCCTGATGAAATGAGATTGAAAAAGGGGTGCCTAAAGGTCATATGTCCTGAAAGTTTATTATGTATTTATTTATTTGCTGGTTCTGTCACCTTGATTACCTCCCTTTTTTTCTATCTTCTTACATCGACCTTTAACAACAACAACAAAAAAAAAGGGGGAGAGTAAAAGAATCTTTGCCTAGAACCTGTATTAATACAATATCTATATACAGATCAAATCTTATTAAGTAATTCATCTGATAGTTTCCAAAAATGCCCTCTTAAATTATTTTTATTATTATTTCTGAAATTTCTGACAAGCTAAAGCGACCATTCTTCCAAGCTGAGTTTTATCAGTGTTACTGTATGGCTGCACCACTTGGACCCTAACAAAACGCCTAGAGAATAAGCTACATGGGAGCTGCGCAAAAATGCTGCATGTGACTTTAAACAAATCGTGGAAACAACACCCAACGAGAAAGCAGCTGTACGGCAACTTGCCTCCTATCACACAAACCATCCGAGTGAGACAAACAAGAGATGCTGGACTCTGCTGGAGAAACAAGGACTAACTCATGAGCGATGTCCTCCTGTGGAAACCAGCATATGGGCACACCAGTACGGACCACCCAACAAAGGCCTACAGCTCTGTGCAGATAATGGATTCTGTGGAGAGGATTTTCCGAGATCAATGAATGATAGGGACAGTTGGCGAGAGATTGTCATGTATATCTGTCCTACTAGTGTGACAGGATTTTCTTTTTCTTTATCTTAACACTCAACATAGGATAAATGAACTCAATTTTAATTTTTTTTACACTAATATTTTTTGTTGTTGTTGTTGTTGATCCAATTAGGCAATGGTCATATTTATTAGACTGCAGTTTAAAATAAAATGAAATATTGTATTTCTATATAAATATTTGTTTTCAGCTTTGCGATTAAATCTGGACACAGAACTTGAAGAAAATCGAATTCTCAAAGAACAGTTAATCAATACTGAGGTATGTTTTTTAAAAATTTTAATTTAGTTTAAAGAGCTAAACACTGAATACATAATTAATTAAAATACACGTTCCTCATAGTATATAGTACATAGTATGTACATTTCATTATACATATATCAAATGAATAATACATAAATATATAAATAGATGAAAATAATAAAATTGAAATTGAATGAATGGCTAAATGACTATCACGGCTTTGCGCGTGGCGTTTAAAAAAAAAAAAAAAAAAACACCACGAGACGCGTGTTTATAACATAAAAAAATAACGACAAAAAAAAAACGCGTCCACTTCCGAAAATCGTCTCTGAAGATAAAGTTTTACTTTGAAATCGATAAGACAAAAGATAACATCTTTTTGTTTTTATTTTTTATTTGCATTGTAATTGCTTTCAAATTATTAATATATTAAAAAAAATTGTTTTTAACCTTTTTATCTTCTAATGTTTTTTTTTTTTAACTTGCTTAAAGTTTATATTTGTTGAGATTTACCCAAATTTTATTTTACTAGAAAAAATTCCATTCCCAATTTGTCTCCCTTGAAGAAGATGTTGAAAAGCTCACAGAAAAACTCAAGAAAAAACAAGAAAGGTAAATAAATTATATTTTTGATAAATAATTTAACTTTGAGTCAGTTGTGTCCCTATTTGCACACACCTAGTTTATTTTTCTTTAGGATTTTCATCTATGCTGTTTTGTATTTTTTCTGTTAGACTTTGCTTAGACAATAAAGTCTATTTATTATAACTCTTTGTCGGGATTTGTTCAATGTAAATGTTTGTGTCATGTTGGAGAAAATGATTGATCCCAACTATATAAAAATAAGTGTAATCTTTTTATATGCATTCTTATTTAATTTTGTTAATCTTTCTAATTTAATATATTTCATTACATTAAAACTTAAATATTCTTGCTACTTAACATGAACTTCAGGGATTCATTGTCAAGAGTTTCCACTCTTCCTAAATTAAATTAAATAGACAAACTCGACAATGTCAAATGCACCTTTTATATTCAGCAAGGAATTTTCACTAAAATAATGAAAAATTATCATGTTTCCCCAAACAATTCTTAAATCTTAAAAAAACCCAGTATTTCTGCACAAGCTATAAACACCTGAGTGAACTTTAAAGACACTTCTATGATTTCACAAATATTGTTCAAAAGATGGTGCTGAGAACTTTTTTTAATAATAAACATTTAACTTTAATTCAGTTGTATCCCTATTAGCACACAGCTAGTTTGTTAAAAAGGTTTACATGTAAGTTTTAAGGTTCAATTTGCTAAATAAATTCCTTCTCCTTCTCATATTCTGTAGGACTTTTATAGTCCCATACTCCAACGTGAATCAACGAGAGAAAAGTAAATATTTTATAATGAAAAGGCTCACAAGGGGTTCGCTTTTTTTTAATGTTTTAATTTTAGCACTGCATGCAACAAATGTTTTGTATTTAAAAAAATTTTTTTAAGATTCATGATTTAAAAAAAAAAATCTGAAACATGTTTTGTGCTTACTGTAAAATAGAAATGAATAGAAAAATCTAATCCCTAATAAGAAATTAGTTTTTCATGTGGTGTTGTTAAATTGTAAGATATTTATAAAAACAAGATTAATATTTTCTTTTTTTTTTTCTTTTTCAGTTATGTCCATTTACAAGATGAAAAGGAGAATTATTTCAAAGAAGCAGAGTAAGTTTTATCTTTTATAGATAAAATCAGTTGGTAGAGCGGTTGGCTAGAAACCACAAGGTTCCTAGTTCGATACCGGCCCTTGTCAACTCGGCGTATGAGTAGCACAGGGATCTGTGCGGTAAAGTAAGGGGCTGATGGTAGGTGTAGCACTCCACTTCAGACGCAAAAACAATCTCCTTGGTCTAGCACTAGTGAAAAGGGGATAAACTCCCTTGCTGATTGGCTGATACCGACTTCAGGCCACCCCAGCGACTTTTTTACTTACTTTATTTATAGAATAATTGTTCTTTTCTACAATGCTATCTGAATATTCCTGATGTAGATAGTAACATTTTTTGTAGTGTAACCTAATTAAATGGAGCTCAGTCGGTAGAGCATTCGGCTAGAAACCACAAGGTTCCTAGTTCGATACCGGTCCTCGCCAACTCAGCGTATGAGTTGCACAGGGATCTGTGCAGTAAAGTAAGGAGCTGATGGTAGGTGTGGCGCTCCACCTCAGAAGCCAAAACAATCTCCTTGGTCTAGCCCTATTGAAAAGGGAATAGACTCCCTCGCTGACTGGCTGATACCGACTTTAGGCCGCCCCGACGACTTTTACTTTATAGAAAATTTAGATTGAAAAGAAAATGGTAATCAAATTTCTGGGTAAAGAGAGGAAGAAAAAAAAAAAAAAAGAAATAAGAAAAAAGAAAAGAATTTTTTTCACTGATTAAGATTCTAAAAGCACTTAATGTATGTCACTGATCAATGATCCCTGAATTAGACCCCCCCCCCAAGTTCCAAATTTTATGCAGAAGAGCGGAAATGTTATGTCCAGTAATCTGAACATTAACTACATAAATGAGAGTAACCTCTCCTTGTTTATTTCACTTATGTTTTGGTCGGCCATTTTCATTTCCCTGTAAATCTACACTGAAAATACGAATTTGTTTGAATCAATACAAATGTATGTTTTAACATGAAAATATCATAAAATGTATTCTTAATTGTGCTTGTGCATTATTTGAAATGAACTTATTTTATGATATTTTTGTGTTAAAATATGCAGTTGTATTGTTTACGGTGAAATGAAAATGGCCAACCAAAACGTGGTTCCATCAAAGTCAAATAAACAAGTTACTCTCATTTATGTAGCTAATTTTCAGATTACTATATGTCCTTTCCCCAGTCAGGGACCACAAGTGGAATTAAGGAGACTCATCCTTTTTTTTTTGCTGGGTGTCTCAAAAGGAGATGTGTCAATTTGTTGTGCTCTGTTTTGGGGTGGTGTTTTAACTAGCCTTGTAAGTTGCCGGATAGCAGTAATTAATTAAATTTATGATATAAAAGATTAACCTATTCTTCCTCTCTGTTTATAACAGACCATACTTTCCCTCTGTGTGCATTAACATCACTTTCTGTGGATGTCAATAGTTGTTGTCAAAGGGCAACAATTCTGTTAAATTTCAATATTACTTTTTTGTTATTTAAACAAAAATATATCCTCTTTCCTAAACTAATTCTGATTTTTTTATATTCAATTTTTTTTAGGAGCAAATTGGAACAACTTCAATCTGCCAGAGATCGTGACCAAAAATATTACTGTGATCAGATCAGTAAACTCCAAACTGAATTAGAGTCAAAGCGACAGGTAATTACTTACCCCTTTTTTTTTTTTTTCAAAATTATATTTAGCATTTTTAATCAATAAAGGTTAATTTCTTAAGTAGAGTTTAACAGGTTTGAATTCAGAGTTTTCCTCCTCCTCCTCCTCCTCCAATTCCCTAATCAAGGTTAAAGGGCTTAGTCTGCCCTACTATTTACTTACCTGTTTTTAAAAAAATTGCATTTAGCATTTTTAATATTCTCCATGTCAACATGGAGAATATTCTCTCTTTTTTGAGGGAAATAAATTATACCATAGAATATAGACATGAAACAAATCAAGTCATATAGGAGTGTGGGGGAATGAAAGAGCAGACTCCACAGCTAAATCGGCTCTAGATTTGATCCTCAACAATTTCAAGATACCATATACTGATTTGAAACCTAAAATTAATAGATTCCTTCATACAAAATGGCAACAACACTGGAATAGCAACATTCACAATAAACTCTTCCTAATCAAACCCATTTTGGGAGGCTGGAGACCAACTTTAAGGATGTCTAGAAAGGAACAAGTCATTGTGTCCCGATTACACATTGGACATACAAGACTAACGTACTCCTATATACTCAAACTAGAACAACAACCACAATGTGGAACATGTCAAACACCTTTGACAGTTAAAGACTTATTCATGGAATGCAGGTTTTTTGCTCACATCAGAAAACGTTATTTTAAAGCAAACAATATGAAAGATCTGTTTGAAAATGTCAACATGGAGAATATTCTCTTTTTTGAGGGAAATAAAATTATACCATAGAATATAGACATGAAACAAATCAATACCATACAACATAATCCCCAATAATTCTAACACATTGTTAAAAACAATTACTAAAAAGTATAAATATAAATACATGGTATGTATAACTTCCTAACCGTTAGGCATGACATAACCCCAGACGGGTTGATATGCCATTAAAATCAATAAAGGTCAATTTCTTAAGTGGAGTTTAACAAGTTTGAATTGAGAGTTTTCCTTCTCCTTGACCGATTGCCTAATCAAGGTTAAAGAGCCTAGTCTGCCCTACTATTTACTCATAGCTGGAGGGAGAATAGTCGGATGCATATCTTTCCCAAGGGTAGAGCACCTTGTGTGGTGTAATGGTTAGCAAGCTTGACTAGCAAAATATTACTGTTACATACTGATTGTTTTCACCGTACCAAATCGATACAATGTTGTATACCCTTTTCTTACTTCTTTACTCTGGTCGTATTTTCTTCTGGCCGGCTTTGCTATTCTGATCGTCTATCATCTTGGTCTGGTCTAGCGTCTGGTGTTGACTTTCTTGGGGACTTCAGGTCTGGTTTCTGTTGGGGATTTCTCCTTATCAGAAGCCCTGTGTCATTGTTAGTTTTTAGGTAATAAACACAAGACTTCGATTTACTTTGATATTACTTTATTTCCAAATCCCCAAACCAGACGTCTGTGCAGATCCTTACATCTTGCTAGCTCGGCTTCTAACTTCTAACTGACTCAGTTGCTTCTATCCTTAAACCGGAACAGGGTCTTCTATGCCTTCCGGTTCTCACGATTTATCCCTGGAAGGCAAGGTGAGAGTGGGGTCAAGCGTTGTCACTCACTCTCAAGGCCATCAGCTGCACTAATCGCCATTATGATTTCTACAATACCTTATATAAGTATTAAGGATCCAATAATTATGTAACATTACTAGTAAGTTTGAGTCTCACTGGGTGTTCCATATACTTGGCCATGTGCCAGAACTAAACAAATCTTAGTAAATACCTATCTTTCCCAATAGTATTAGCACTGTGTGAAATGCAATCCTAAGATAACCTAATGCATTATAAGACATTGGTATTAGCATACTAATTCTTATAAAACTAAATTAGTCTGTTTTTAATTGGTTCCAGGCTTTGGATAATTCGCAGCATTCATCTACTTCAAGAATCAAAGAACTTGAAGAACAGGTGATTACTTTGCAACAACAGGTGAGTTAATCAAACATTGAAATAACACGCTCGCTACTGTGGATACACATTGTGAAAGTTTCAGAAACCAATTTAAAAAAAAAAAGATTTAAAAAAAAACAAAACTGGTTTCTTCTTTTTCGCTTTGTTTTCTCTGATCGTTTTGTATGAGTTGTATGAAAGGCAAGAAAAATGTTTGAACTTCTTGGTGGTTGGTGTTTTTCCACAGGTTGATGCTACGAATATTGTGAATACACAACAGTTGGATGATATGGAACTGAAATACCGACAGAAAATTAGTGCCCTGGAGACGCAGTTAGCGGCCCAGGCTCAGCAGCTTGATGACTATAAGGTCCAACTGCAGGTAAATTCAGGTCACATTGGTGCATGGATGGTTGTTGTCTTGTCTGCCTGTTTTAAAAACTGATAGGTGTTAAAGAAATATTCACATGTTCTAGTTCCAATACTGGCATATAAGACACGCTTAATAACATTTTTTATAGATGTTGATTAAAGGTAAGTTGGTCAAAAATGATTTCTGATTCCATATTTTCACACTGGTACCTCTAAAGTAGGAGCATTCCCAAAATGAGGTAACCAAGCGAATACGTAGTACTATTAGTATTTTTGTAATTTAACCATTGTTGTTCTTTTACCAATAACAAAATAGATAAAATTATAACATGTAGATAATAATTATTCTTATCTGGATATATAGATAAATTCTTTATATTATATCTACATGTAGATAATAATGATTCTTATCTGGATATATAGATAAATTCTTTATATTATATCTACATGTAGATAATAATTATTCTTATCTGGATATATAGATAAATTCTTATTATATCTACATGTAGATAATAATTATTCTTATCTGGATATATAGATAAATTCTTATTATATCTACATGTAGATAATAATTATTCTTATCTGGATATATAGATAAATTCTTATTATATCTACATGTAGATAATAATTATTCTTATCTGGATATATAGATAAATTCTTTATATTATATCTACATGTAGATAATAATTATTCTTATGTGGATATATAGATAAATTCTTTATATTATATCTACATGAGGATAATAATTATTCTTATCTGGATATATAGATAAATTCTTTATATTATATCTACGTATAGATAATAATTATTCTCATCTGGTTATATAGATAAATCCTTTATATTATATCTACATGTAGATAATAAATATTCTTATCTGGATATATAGATAAATTCTTTATATTATATCTACATGTAGATAATAAATATTCTGCTTGAGTAATAGGTACCAGGTACTTTTTACAACATCACAATTTTTCCTTATCGGACCCTTTTTTTTCGTGCAGACATGTTCGTTACCTAAACTTTGACCCCCCCTTCTCTGTGGTGATATTAAGTAGTTTTTTCAACTCTCTCCAAACTGACGAGTGGAATCTATTCATTGCATCAAATCTCGGCTTCTTTATGAGGCAGAAAATCTGCCCTTTCATTGGCCTTAAACCCCACGCAACATTTCATACATCCGGGGGCCTGAATCGAGCCATGCGTTTGCATCACTACTACGTGGTGTCTTTTGTGTTCCCACGGACACGTGTTCGATCCAGGCAGTTCAGACACAGCTGGGGTCTTTTACACTGCTATACGGGTATGTTTTGTATTAATTTCTTTTTTTGCAGATGTTCAACCAGAAAGAAATAATTTCTAGAATAGATCAATTTTAATGGAGTCATATTTGAAGCTGAACTCTGATTGATGGTATATGAGAAATTGTCTTTATTTTTTTGCTAACACAACATTTTTGCTGATACATTTCTTTGATCAGGTGAATGTAGCTGGTTTGGATTATTTCTTGTTCTTTTCATCTTGAATTAGCAAAGTATGGCCGGTTTAGCTCAGTCAGTAGAGCATTTGGCTAGGAACCACAAGGCTCCTGGATCGATCCCGGCCCTCACCAACTCAGCGTATGAGTAGCACAGAGATCTGTGCGGTAAAGTGAGAAGTTGATGGTAGGTGTGGCACTCCTCAGACACTAAAATAATCTCCTTGGTCTAGCACTAGTGAAAAGGGGATAGACTCTCTCGCTGTCTGGCTGATACCGACATTAGGCCACCCCGATGACTTTACTTACTTACATGACTGGGTGTTAGGGTTGTCAACATTGTGGGCTCAAGTAAATGTGTGTATGTAAGGTCATTAAATTTTCGATATGTGACATAGCATCTAATTAAAGGAGTATGTAATTTCTATACTTATCTTATACTGTTTTACTTATCTCTGGGCTGGATTTAGTTGGGTCTCTGCTATTCTGGAATGGAGTTATTGGGTCTGTGTCTGGTATTCTAGATTGGCATAGCTGGGTCTGTGTCTTGTTGGATCTGTTGTTGGGCTGGATGGCATTCTCGCTGATCTTCAAGGGGTCTGGAACTATTTGGGAAAAATTCAAACCCCTTATGGGCCTTTTCATTATAAAATATTTACTTTTCTCTCATTGATTCACGTTGGTGTATGGGACTATAAAAGTCCTACAGAATATGAGGAGGAGAAGGAATTTATTTAGCAAATTGAAACCTTAAAACTTACATGTAAACCTTTTTAACAAATTAGTTGTGTGTTAATAGGATACAAGTGAATCAAAGTTAGATGGTTATTATTAAAAAAAGTTCTCAGCACCATCTTTTGAACAATATTTGTGAAATCATAGAAGTGTCTTTAAAGTTCACTCAGGTGTTTATAGCTTGTGCAGAAATACTGTTTTTTTTTAAGATTTAAGAATTGTTTGGGAAACATGATAATTTTTCATTATTTTAGTGAAAATTCTTGCTGAATATGAAAGGTGCATTTGATATTGTCGAGTTTTCCTATTTAATTTAATTTAAGAAGAGTGGAAACTCTTGACAATGAATCCCTTGAAGTTCATGTTAAGTAGCAAGAATATATAAGTTTTAATGTAATGAAATATATTAAATTAGAAAGACTCACAAAATTAAATAAGAATGCATATAAAAAGATTATACTTATTTTATATAGTTGGGATCTATCATTTTCTCCAACATGACATAAACATGTATATTGAACAAATTCCAACAAAGAGTTATAATAAATAGACTTTATTGTCTAAGCAAAGTCTAACAGAAACAATACAAAACAGCATAGATGAACATCCTAAAGAGTCTTTGAAGTCTGAGGCTATTAAATAAAGAATAAAAGTTGTCATTGACTGTGTATTACAAAAAGAACGCCATGGATGAGTGGCCTCTATGAAAGCATAGATTATTAAATGCATGTGCACTGTACACAGAAATTCCTGTAGCTGGGGGTCTAAACCTCTATGAAAGCATAGAGTATAAAATGGCCTATGTAGAGTTGCAAATGGATGGAGACACAACTAGTGTCTATAGCTAAAGAATCCAAGAGAAAGAGAGTTTGGTTTTGGCGGCATTTCTTTATATATTCTGCTTGCAATGCTACTATAAGATTTCGATGTGTGATTCTTATAATACGTTAGAAGTCTCAGAGTAACTTTCCAACGTAGGTGAATATATACATCAATAAATCCAAACAACGAAGTACAACATAACAACAATACAGACTTTATTGTCTGAGCATGTGGAACATGACCAGATACGAATAGATAGGACGAAAGTCCTTCAGAAATAAGAAAGATTTCATAAAGAATATGAGTCACTTATTGATAGTTGTGGGGGCAAAGTCCCCCACTTAATGGACAGAGAAACCATGTGTCTAGTCCATCTTTTGTGAATGCTAGACAAAGAGATAGAGAGTTAATACCCAGCTAGTAGTGCCACCTAGTCATGAAACCCAGGTGGCAAGGGAAGATAACCCTTTGGGACACAAGTTCATCCCAGCAGGGGGCAGATAATCGCTACACCACCTAACAGCAAACTGTAGGAAGTAAGGGAAGATAATCCGAACTTTGTTCTAGTCATTCATTAGAGTACATCTTATTATAATGGAGATTGTGTGCTTGACTGTGTGTAACCGAAACTATATCACTACTCAGGTCACAATTCCCTTAGTTATTTATGTCACATTCTCCATGATTTTAATCTATTTCTATCTAATTTAAACCTCAATTATTCATGAAATTGTTTTACATTATTAATACTGTGGACCATATCTATGTACTAATAACATGCAATTGTATTTATATATACAACAAAATAGCGGTTTACAGTATTAATGGGAAGGCTAATTTGCATATTGATATTAAAAATGTGATTTTAATAAATATGTGCTTGGTATTATTGATTTCTAATTGTTTGGTTTTATCTTAATGGATTTCTTTTAAGATTTATCCCCAAGATTTTTGCTCATATTCATTAACAAGAAAAAATAACTGTAATTTTATTCATTACTTCCTAATTTAATTAAGTGGTTAGATTAGGAAAAATGAGCAATGAAAGACAAGAGTGATGGAAGAGAAAGTTTCATTTGTTCTATTTTTGATTACACCCCACTGTTTGAAATTTTTTTTATCTGCATTCTTATTTAGTTTCATTTGCAAAATTTATATAATATTTTATTACATTAAGATACTTAGATACTTGCACCTGGAGGAAGGTGCATATATTTGCTAGTTAATGTAATATAGTTTGGATGTTGAGTTTTTTTTACATATTTCAAGATTCATTTTACTTGATGTCATTGATTTTTATCACTGTATGTCATCAGTGGATGCAAGATTAAAAGTTAAATGACAACCCTTTCTAGATTTAGTGTTGCTGCAATGTGTTTTACTGTTAGAATATCTATGGGAAACATTCTTTTAAACTTGTCTTTAGTATTTAAGAAAAAACTCATTATTGAAATGATTTTTTGTGTCTTAAATATTAATTTCCAATTTCAGATCAAATTTAAAATTTATTTTTTTCAAATTTGATCTGAATTTGAAAATTAATATTAAAGGCACAAAAATTATCTAATAATGAGTTTTACTTAACTCTAACATCCTATTGAGAATTGTTTAAGTCCCGAGCCCCATTCTTATAAGGATTTATCAATAAATGGCTAAAAATGGCATTTTCATTTAAAGTTACCTGTTATTTCCCTTAAATCAAAGACTTCTAAATATGCTTAATATTACATTTAAACAAAGGCTATCATTTGGGCAGATTAGGAAAATGAATGTGACTTCTGGCCGGGTGGAATGAGGTGGTACAGGACGTTTTTAAATACTAAAAGAAAAAAAAAAAAAGAATAATAATGAACTTTATTTTTCTTGATAACAATTTCCATTTAATTTCTAGATATTATTTATTATATATTTATCAATTCTATCAATAATTGTCTAAAGAAAATTCAAAATAAAATATATTTCATGTCATTGACTATAAAAGTGTTGCCTGCTTTTTGAATCTTTATTTTATTTTAATTTTTTTGTGAAAATAAGAATTTATTGTGTAACTACAATCCTTTTCTAATATTGGCTACAGTAATTGCTTAGTAAGTTTCAATTGATGTTTTATCTATTTCATCTACTTTAAACTACTATGTACCCCCCCCCCAAAAAAAAAAAACAAACTACTTTAAACGACTTTCAAACTATGTACCCCCCAAAAAAAACAAAAAAAAAACAACAAACAAACAAAAAACAAAAAACAAACAACTGAGGTGGTCACTACTAGAATAGGCTCAGTCCTAATTAGTGATCAACTTCCACACGTTACTACAACAACCAACATTACGTTTTTTGTTTTGCTTTGCTTTATGTGACATTGTTTATATTGTGTAATGTAACTTATTGTCGTCTTATTTTATGCTAGTTAAAATAGTAAAAAAATATAGAAGTACAAATTCTCACATTCAACCCCTATGGCTCCAATAGGCTTTTAAAATTGATTTTCTGGCTCACCATATACACCTATATGATAGGTGTATATGGTGAGCCAGAAAATCAATTTTCCTTATAGTAAATGTTAACATCTTTTTATCAAATTTTGATTTGATTAAAAAGTCAGAATTATTATTTAAAAAACCAAAATATGATTACCAAAATTTCTTCTATATTTTGTGTAGTTTTAGTATTTGTACCAAATGACCTTTTATTATAAAGGGCTTTAAATGTTACGTGATGGAATGTTGCAAATATTTTAATTTTTATTTCCCATTCAGAAACCGTTTTTGTTTTGGCTGCTGATTTGCTGTTATTGATTGTCTCCCTTTAAAATTTCACTGCACTAATTTGTTTAAAAGGCAAAACAAGGGAAGTAACTTGGGTATTACCAAAATTTAAAAAGTTGATGGTAATTCTAAGTTTTGTTTGCATTTAAAAGCACTTCATTTTATTTCCCAATTGCTATCAATATTTACTGTTCTAAATTATATTTATTTATTTTTGTAATCATTGTTTATTTTTAGTGAATTCACGTTGTTTTATACAAAATATTGGAACCTTTTGTTTTGTAAAATAATCCTTGTGCATAAAATCATGTGAAGTTTATGTTAACTATTTAAAAAATTTATGTTAACTAATTGATGTTATTTTATTCTTAATAATAGAATTGTTTTTCTCTTTTTTAAGGTTATGCTGTTATTTAAAAACAAATTTTGCTTTGGCTTTATTTCTAAAAATCTATTGAATTAAATTTCTATGACTTTATTTCAATTTTATCTCACCATTTTTTTAAAAATAAATAAAAAAATTTTTTATGCAAAATAAAAACATGAATCTAAAGTAATTATATTAAAAACAATATTTTCATTGTTTCCTTTTTATATTCATAATAAATTAATAAGAATAAAGCGTTGGTATTGAAAGTATTTTTTGACCATAAATCTTTGAAGGAATTTATTGGGAAAATGTTCAACTAAATAGTTGAATATCATTTTATAACTTTTATTCATATCTGTCAATTCTGTAAAGTTTTTTAAATTTTATTTATTCCTTATCTCAATGAACTTGTTTCTCTGTCATGCTTATTTATTTATTCATTTATTTTTTTCTTTATTTTTTGCCTTACAATTTTTTTTAAACATAGTTTTTTTTTTTTTTGTGTGTATCACTGGATATGAAGAAAGAATCCGACAATGTGAATAAGTATCAAGTTTTATAAGAAAATATGTCGAAGATTGACATTTAAAAAATCCGGCGCTAAAGCGTTTCCGTTTTAATTAAACAGGATTCAACATAATAATTAAAACCGAAACACTTTAGCATTGTATTTCTAAATGACAATCTTGTTTTTTCAGAACAGGCAATGTGTATATGGTCCCTTCTTACCTCTTCCCACTTACCATGACATTCTATGAATGTAAAACACTCAAGTTATTCTGTTATGATTCGGTCACAGATTCATTTGTTGTATTCACCAAATATCGCCTTTGGATTAGTATCTATTATAAACATTACTGAATGAAAACAAAAATAATACAATCCTCTTGATGTATCTACATCTGCTGAAGAAAGTAATAAAAAAAGACGATTAGTTGTGTGAGCAACAAATAAAGAATGAATATAAAAGATGGGACAAAATGGTGAATACTATAAAGTTAATATAAATATCACCTTTAGATTAGTATCTATTGTAGGCATTCCTGAATGAAAACAAAAATAATACAATTTTCTTGGTGTATCTACTGAAGAAAGTAATACCCCCCCCCCAGATTAGTATAGTTGTGTGAGCAACAAATAAAGAATGAATAGAAAAGATGGGATAAAATGGTGAATACAATAAAGTTAATTAAGTATAAAGTTTTTGGAAAAAAAAAAAAAACAAGAAAATATGCCAAAGATTGACATTCAATGCTAAAGTGTTTCGGTTTTAATTAAACAGGGTTCAACATAATAATAATCAAAACTGATTTATTTTTTGCCTTACAAATTTTTTTAAACATAGTTTTTTTTTTGTGTGTATCACTGGATATGAAGAAAGAATCCGACAATGTGAATAAATATCAAGTTTTATAAGAAAATATGTCGAAGATTGACATTTAAAAAATCCGGCGCTAAAGCGTTTCAGTTTTAATTAAACATCGTTCAACATAATAATAATCAAAACTGATAGGCTTTAGCATCGGGAGTTCTAAATGTCAATTTTTTTCTTGTTTTTTCAAAAACTTTATACTTTTTCATTAGTGGCTATATTTTCTAGTAGATTTAACTGCAGGCAAATATAAGTAGATGTGTTGCTAACAAAATATATCATGTTAAAAGATATTATTTCATAATAAATTCATATTGCTGAGATTTTTATTTTGTTAACTAGTCTGTTTAATTTAGTTAATAAGTTTAAAAACATCAATATAGTTTCAAGATATCTAAGAAAAATATCTTCAAATCAAATTTTTGATTTTGATACATTGCAAAAAAAAAGAAATTACTTAAAACTTGCAAAATGCTGTGTGATGTTCTTTCATGTGCATTTGTAGTAACCAGGGTTATGGAGTTGGAATGTGAAACATTTGACTCCAACTCCTCTATTTTTGGCATCTCTGACTCCGACTCCTCTTTATGTAATTAAGTGATTATGGCCTACAAATCTCATAAAGCCTATGTATACGCTCCTAACTTGAGTAGACCTATATTATTATAATTGGTTTATATCAAAGAATAAAGATATTGTGGCTTTTATATCATACAAATTCATTCTTTCATATTTTCTAACAGAATATAATATATATATATATATATATATATATATATGAGAGTACGTAAATAAACACTGTGTTTATTTGATATGGCTTTTAGCCAACAATTTTTCGAGGATATGTGCTTAATTGAAGTCATACCTAATTTTGAAAATTAATTAGTTAATAATTAATGAATTTAGGTGGGCATATATGTTCAAATGTAAGGCTAAACAGATTGAGAAAATGTCAATCCCTGATTGTACATTTGCTGATGAGACCTAATAGGTTGAAATGTACATTCAGGGATTGACATTTTCTCGATCTGTTTAGCCTTACATTTGAACATATATGCCCGCCTAAATTCATTAATTATTAACTAATTAATTTTCAAAAATTAGGTATGACTTCAATTAAGCACATATCCTCCAAATATATATATATATATATATATATATATATATATGTAAAAAGTCTTAAATCATTGCATTTTTATTTTGTATTGCATTGGTATTTCTTCTATATCCTTTCAAAGATTTTCTTAAAGAAAATCTATGAAATGATATAGAAGAAAGACGAAAGTATAAATGCTATGATTTAAGACTTTTTACACACACACACACACACACATATATATATCAGTTTTTCCAGGCGTCAGGGTCCTAACATTCCAGCATCCGTAGCATAATCCTAGAGTCTTTGTTTTGTTAGTTTTGTTTGGTGCATATGCTTGCAGCCTGCTTATTAGGATAAATCCCTTAGCTACATACACCCAATGAAGCAGGTAGGCGGTTGCTGTCCAGTGAGATGAAGACATCTCTCCAACCGACGGAGGTCATCCCTGGCGTCCAACTCTATGCCAAACGAGAAAGGGCTTATAACCGGTAACTACTGACCTCCCGTTCTGTGGCCTCACAGCACAGTGTAGAAGGAGTTTCCCCTACAGTGCACAAAAAAAAAACCCCAACTATTTATGAAATAGACTCCAGATTCTCGCAGAGAAGACTTACCCAAAATCACAGGCAAGTTTCAGAGCAGGAAGGTCTGCTACTGACATGTTCTTCTCTCTGAGGCAGCTTCAGGAGAAATGTAGAGAACAGAGAAGACCACTACATAGCATTTATTGACCTCACAAAAGCTTTCGACCTTGTAAGCAGGAGTGGTCTCTTCCAGTTGATTGAATGAATAGGCTGCCCCCCCCCCCCAACTCGTCTGCATCTTTCAGTCCTTTCACACCGACATGCAAGGCACCATCCAGTTTGATGGGTCCACCTCAGACCCCTTCAGCATCCGTCATGGTGTCAATCAGGGATGCGTGTTGGCACCCACTCTGTTTGGGATCTTCTTTTCCTTTGATAATTAATATTGTTTGGATTATTTGAACTATTGTCCTCATCAGATAACAATAAAGATGGGGACCATAGTCCGAATAATCCAAATAATCCAATTATTTTTCCCGCCCTGTCGGTTGGGGCGTTAGAATGCACCGACTGCACCTCTGCAGAGGTGTAAGACTCCTCCAATGGGGCCATCTGTTGGCCGTGGATGGCGACCTGTGATCCTTAAGGATAGAGCCCAGGTAGATGAGCAGTTCATGACATGCAATACTCCACTTTGGCCCTATCTTGGGCTAGACAGGCGGTCGGAGAGGCCCCCTCCGATCAATCGGCTGGTCACGTCAAGCCCTAGCACCTATATGATTTTCCCAACCCTATTGCTCTTATGGCAAGCCCCAACCCCTTTTTATCATATGGGTGCTAGAAGGCGGTGGCTGCGGGTCTACATGTCCTGGGAATGACGTTAAACTCTATCTGATGGTGAGGTTCCAGTTTTGGAGGTTTGGGGAATGTGGAGCACCCCTTCATCACCATTGCTCCCTGGTTCACTCTGACCCGGAGTGGTAGTACCTGTTAGGGTCCCATCTATGGATTAAATAGAAAAATGTATTTCTAAAAAAAATTGTATTATCCATTAAGAATTGATTTATTTCAAAACTTTATCGGCACTGAGGTTGATATGCCGTAAAACAAACCAAACCAACCAACCAATTATTTTTCATTGTTTGATTTAATGAGAAAAATGCCAAACATTCACATATAAACTGGCAATTATTAAGAATCAACAATTGTTTAAAGTGACTGAAATTTTTTTGCCCAGTGCGACAAATACATAATATAAAAAGATTAATAGATATTATGTAAAAAAAACAACATTTCTTCTATAAAACAGAACATTTTCTTTTTTGTGTTTATTTGAATTATGGTTTATATTATTTATTTAATTTGGTTTTGTTTGGTTTCTTTGTTTAAAGGCATGTCAAAATTCTTGGGTTATTTAATGCCAGAGCCATCCTTGTAGAAGAACAGTAGTGGTACTATTTAACCTATAGCTGTAGGGATAAGGGGGTTAATACCTTTCCCAATGGTATTTGTCCCAAAGTGATATAACTAGCAAGAATATGTGACAAATCATGCTGAAAACATTGGTTCCTGTTCAATCACAAAAGTTGCAAGCAATGAGCCTGTTTAATACTTAATTAGGTGATCACTTACTTAAGGAGGCATGTGGTCTAATAGTTAGAGTTGTAGGAAATGGACTCATTGACCTGAGTTCAAATCCTGGATGAAGCTACAGTTCATATAGTGCTAATACCCTTGGGAAAAGTATGAATCCAACTACTCTCCCTCCAGCTATGAGTAAATAGTAGGGCAGACTTGGGCTCTTTAACCTTGGGTAGGCAACCAGTCTAAGAGAAGGAAAACTCTGAATTCAAACCTGTTAAACTCTGCTTGGAGTGGTTCACTACTAGAATAGGCTCGGTCCTAATTAGTGATCTATTTCACTAATTTTTTTTGTCTTTTCTGTAATGTTTGTAACTAAGAGAGAGATAACTTTTCATTCTAGAAATAAGGGGTTTATGAATCTCTTAATTCAGAAAAGGGTTGGATTTTTAAAAAACGTTTTTTTTCCTCTTCTTATCTGGACAGTTTTCTAGATAACCATAGTCGATTACAGACCAACATTCTTACTTTAATACACAGACAAATCTAAACTTTAAGAGCATGTAAAAAAAAAGATAGATTGTAGAATTTGGTATTAGGTTATCAGTATTCAGCTATGGGTAAATAGTAGGGCAGACTGGTTAGGCAACAAGTGTAGGAGAAGGAAAACTGAATTCAAACCTGTTAAACTCCACTTGGGGTAGTCACTACTAGAATAGGCCCAGTCCTAATTAGGGATCTATTTCACTAATTTAATTCAAGCAATAGCAGGTAGTCTAAACCAGTGGTTCTCAACGTGGTCCACTTGGGACCATCTGTGATCCACAGAACATTTCTAGTGGTCCACAGAGAGTTTGAAGCCACAAAAATGTTTTAGCCATTTCACAAAAATTTAACTAATTTAGCACTTCTTATAATGACCCTCCCCAGTTGAAAATCTCTATTTAAGCGCATGTCGATGATCAGCGGAAATTGTCTTGTCTTACTTTAACACATGTGCTAGTCGCTCGCAGCAACATTCAAGAAAAGTAGAATTGGTCCATGGGAATTTTTTGAATAAAAAATGGTCCATAAGCTGAAAAAGGTTGAGAAGCACTGGTCTAAACAACTGGAATCCTTTGTTTATCAAAATGACTTGACTTTGCTTTAAATGACCTGAAAGAAGGTTGATATGCTGTAAAATATAAATTATAAATGATTTTATAAAGCCTAACATTCTTGGCTGTGTTTGGGGATATTTTTACACATAATGCATTTTCATTGCTAGTTTAACTAGCAATGAAAATGCATTTTAACTCCATATATAGAAGTAGACATATTTTATTGACCCAACAATTTCTCTGAATTTTTGAGATGAAGCTTGATAATTAGCATTATTTGGACTATTGTCCTCATCTTCATTGTTATCTGTACAACATTTCGGCCAGTGTGACCTCTGGCCTTCTTCAGGTATTTTTTGTTGGACTCGGGGAACCTTCTTGGACTGTACTCCAGTTATGGTTAGCGGATGGAGAACAGGATACCTCGTGGACTGAATAAAGGGTTAGGTTCAAAGTTCTGTGATGGCTCCTGATTATGACAAGAAGGTTCCCGAGTCCGACAAGAAATACCTGAAGAAGGCCGGAGGGCACATTGGCCAAAATGTTGTACAGATAACAATATAAAGATGAGGACAATAGTCCGAATAATACTAATTATCAAGCCTCATCTCAAAAATTCAGAGAAATTGTTAGGTCAGTAATATACGTCTATTTCTATATATGGAGTTAAAATGCCTTTTCATTGCTAGTTAAACTAGCAATGAAAAGGCATTTTAATTCCATATATAGAAATAGACACATTTTATTGACCCAACAATGTTATTAATATTGTTTCTCCTTTATTTTTCTGTTTATTATTTTCAGTATTTTATATAAAATAATCATTTTATGTTGTCTTGTTACTTTTACATAAACTAAAAATTTTTTTTTGTTTCTGCAATCTCTGTCGTTTCTAAATTTCTTCATTTAATTACGCAAAATTTCTTCTATATTTTGTGTAGTTTTTAGTTATTTGTAGCCGAATGACCTTGTTATTATAAAGGGCTTTAAATGGTTTACGTGTGGAATGTTGCAAATATGTCTTGTTTTAATTTTTTCCTTTCCCATTCAGAAACCGTTTTTTTGTTTTTTGGCTGGCTGATTTGCTGTTATTGATTATCTACCTTTTAGAAATTTACTGCACTAAATTTGTTTAAAAGGCAGAAACAGGGAAGTAACTTTGGGTATTACCCAAATTTTAATCTGCGGGAGGGGGCGGCGTGGGGGCAGCGTAGGATGGGGATTAGTGAGGTCGAGGAGCTGTACTTGGGATGGGGGTGGTGCGGGTCGGCGTGAGTGGTAGTATGGATCTGTGACGAGCGGGAAGGGAGCGTGGAAAAGTTGAGGTGTAATTCTAAGTTTGTTGCATTTAAAGCACTTTCATTCAATTTCCGCGAATTGCGGTATCTGAATATTGATCTGTGTCTGGGGTGGAATTGATGTTGTATTTTGATTGTTTTGTAATGCATTGTTTTATTGTTAGTGCAATTTGCACGATGAGCTGTTGTATTAGTAGGCAATAGGGATGAGATGGGGGAGACCTTTAGTGTTGTTGTGGTGAGACAATAATCGTATGGTGGCATAAAGAGTCATTGTGAAGTTTTGTTAACTATTTGAAAATATACTGTGTTAACTAATTGATGTCTCTTGTTATTCTTATAATATGACCTTGGTTGTCCGCTCATTGGTTTTGAGAGGTTATGCGCTGTTATTTTAAAAAAAAAATGTTTGCATTTGTGGCTTTTAAGTTTCTAAAAATCTATTGAATTGATTTTCTGAGTGACTTATTTCGCAATTTATCTCACGAATCTTTTTTAAATAGGATAAAAAGAAGAATTTTATGCAAGATATTAACGAGTAGATTCTAGGTATACTTATATTTAAAGAGATAAGTGATTGGTTCAGGGTGTCTTCCTTTTATATCATAGATAAATGTAAATAAGAATAAAGCATTGGTATTGCAAGTAATTTTTTGGCCCTAAATCTTTGAAGGAATTTAATCTGGAATGTTGTCAACTGAATACGGTTGTTAGAAGTCAATCATGGTTGGTTAATGATAACCTTTTTTTATATGCTGTGCGATAGTATCTGTAAAGAGGTTTCATAATTGTTATTTAGTTCTTTATCTCGCAGATGACGGTGTTTCGCTCCTGGTCATCGCCTTGTTTTATTTATCTATTCCATGATATTGTTTTTGCATGCTTGATTATTCTACTTATTATTCTTCTTCATTTCTTTTGCTTACATATATTTTTTGTAAACATAGTTAGTTTTTTTTTTGCGTTTGTGTGTACTACTGGATATGAAGGAAAGATATGCGCGACAATGTGAATAAGTGATCGAAGTTTTAGAGAAATAGTGTCGAAGATTGACATTTAAAAAATCGGCGCTAAACGCGTTTTCCCGTTGTTTAATTAAACGGGATTCAACATAATAATATATTAAAACCGAAACAACTTTAGCATTGTATTTCTAAATGACAATACTTGTTTTTCAGAACAGGCAATATGTATATGGTCCTTCTTACCTCTTTGCACTTACGTGACATTCTATAATGTAAAACACTCAGTTATTCTGTTATGATTCGGTCACAGATTCATTTGCTTGTATTCACTAAATATCACCTTTTGGATTAGTATCTATTATAACATTACTGAATGAAAACAAAAATAATACAAAATTTTGTTGATGTATCTACATCTACTGAAGAAAGTAATAAAAACCAATTAGTTGTGTGAGCAACAAATAAAGAATGAATACAAAAGATGGGACAAAATGGTGAATACTATAAAGTTAATATAAATATCACCTTAGATTAGTATCTATTGTAGGCATTACTGAATGAAAACAAAAATAATACAATTTTCTTGGTGTATCTACATCCACTGAGGAAAGTAATAAAAAAAAAAACCAGATTAGTATAGTTGTGTGAGCAACAAATAAAGAATGAATAGAAAATATGGGATAAAAGGTGAATATAATAAAGTTAATTAAGTATAAAGTTTTTGAAAAAAAAAAAAACCCAAGAAAATATGTCAAAGATTGACATTCAATGCTAAAGCGTTTCGGTTTTAATTAAACAGGGTTCAACATGAATAATAATCAAACCGATTTATTTTTTGCCTTACAATTTTTTTTAAACATAGTTTTTTTTTTTGTGTGTATCACTGTCGGATTCTTCTTCATATCCAATGTGAATAAAATATCAAGTTTTATAAGAAAATATGTCGAAGATTGACATTTAAAAACTCAGTTATTATTGGGTTTCTGTGTCTGGTATTCTAGATTGGCATAGCTGGGGTCTGTGTCTTGTTGGATCTGTTTGTTGGGCTGGATGGCATTCTCGCTGATCTTCAAGGGGTCTGGAACTATTTGGGAAAAATTCAAACCCCTTTATGGGCCTTTTCATTATAAAATATTTACTTTTCTCTCATTGATTCACGTTGGTGTATGGGACTATAAAAGTCCTACAGAATATGAGGAGGAGAAGGAATTTATTTAGCAAATTGAAACCTTAAAACTTACATGTAAACCTTTTTAACAAATTAGTTGTGTGTTAATAGGGATACAAGTGAATCAAAGTTAGATGTTATTATTAAAAAAGTTCTCAGCACCATCTTTTGAACAATATTTGTGAAATCATAGAAGTGTCTTTAAAAGTTCACTCAGGTGTTTATAGCTTGTGCAGAAATACTGTTTTTTTTTAAGATTTAAGAATTGTTTGGGGAAACATGATAATTTTTCATTATTTTAGTGAAAATTCCTTGCTGAATATAAAAGGTGCATTTGAATTTGTCGAGTTTTCCCTATTTAATTTTAATTTAAGAAGAGTGGAAACTCTTGACAATGAATCCCTGAAGTTCATGTTAAGTAGCAAGAATATTTAAGTTTTTAATGTAATGAAATTATTTAAATTAGAAAGACTCACAAAAATTAAATAAGAATGCATATAAAAAGATTATATTTATTTTATATAGTTGGGATCTATCATTTTCTCCAACATGACATACACATGTATATTGAACAAATTCCCAACAAAGAGTTATAATAAATAGACTTTATTGTCTAAGCAAAGTCTAACAGAACAATACAAAACAGCATAGATGAACATCCTAAAGAGTCTTTGAAGTCTGAGGCTATTAAATAAGAATAAAAGTTGTCATTGACTGTGTATTACAAAAAGAACGCCATGGATGAGTGGCCTCTATGAAAGCATAGATTATTAAATGCACGTGCACTGTACACAGAAATTCCTGTAGCTGGGGGTCTAAACCTCTATGAAAGCATAGAGTATAAAATGGCCTATGTAGAGTTGCAAATGGATGGAGACACAAATAGTGTCTATAGCTAAAGAATCCAAGAGAAAGAGAGTTTGGTTTTGGTGGCATTTCTTTATATATTCTGCTTGCAATGCCACTATAAGATTTCGATGTGTGATTCTTATAATACGTCAGAAGTCTCAGAGTAACTTTCCAACATAGGTGAATATATACATCAATAAATCCAAACAACGAAGTACAACATAACAACATTACAGACTTTATTGTCTGAACATGATCAAATACGAACGGATAGGACGAAAGTCCTTCGGAAATAAGAAAGAATTCATAAAGAATATGAGTCACTTATTGATAGTTGTGGGGGCAAAGTCCTCCACTTAATGGACAGAGACACCGTGTGTCTAGTCCATCTTTTGTGGATGCTAGACAAAGAGATAGAGAGGCAGAGGGCTTCCCAGGCTAAGTGTTAATACCCAGCTAGTAGTGTCACCTAGTCATGAAATCCAGGTGGCAAGGGAAGATAATCCTTTGGGATGCAAGTTCATCCCAGCAGGGGCAGATAATCACTACACCACCTAACAGCAAACTGTAGGAAGTAAGGGAAGATAATCCAAACAGGATGGTTTCTTTGTTCTAGTCATTCATTAGAGTACATTAATGTAATATAGTTTGGATGTTGAGTTTTTGGTAATTTATGAAGAAGTGCGTCCCGGTCTCCTGCCTCAGAAATTGCTACCCGGTGACTATTAAAATAACGTCCCCAGCTATGTAGTCTCGGTGGTGTTACTTGAAAGAAAACAACCAACTTATGTCATTGACTATAAAAGTGTTGCCTGCTTTTTGAATTTTTATTTTATTTTAATAATTTTTGTGAAAATAAGAATTTATTGTGTAACTACAAATCCTTTTCTAATATTGGCTACAGTAATTGCTTAGTAAGTTCCAATTAATGTTTTATCTATTTCATCTACTTTAAACTACTATGTAACCCCCCCAAAAAAAACAAACTACTTTAAACGACTTTTCAAATTATGTACCCCCCAACCCCCCCCAAAAAAAACCCCAAAAAACAAACAAACAAAAACAAACAACTGAGGTGGTCACTACTAGAATAGGCTCAGTCCTAATTAGTGATCATCCTCCACACGTTACTACAACAACCAGCATTACGTTTTTTGTTTTGTTTTGTTGCTTTGCTTTATGTGACATTGTTTATATTGTGTATTGTAACTTATTGTCGTCTTATTTTATGTTAGTTAAAATAGTAAAAAAATATAGAAGTACAAATTCTCACATTCAACCCCTATGGCTCCAATAGGCTTTTAAAATTCATTTTCTGGCTCACCATATACACCTATCATGGCCTTATAGACACACAAGTAGTAAATGTTAAAATCTTTTTATCAAATTTTGATTTGATTAAAAAGTCAGAATTATTATTTAAAAAAACAAAAACATAATTACCAAAATTTCTTCTATATTTTGTGTAGTTTTAGTATTTGTACCGAATGACCTTTTATTATAAAGGGCTTTAAATGTTACGTGATGGAATGTTGCAAATATGTCTTGTTTTAATTTTTATTTCCCATTCAGAAACCGTTTTTGTTTTGGCTGCTGATTTGCTGTTATTGATTATCTCCCTTTAAAATTTCACTGCACTAATTTTGTTTAAAAGGCAAAAAACAAGGGAAGTAACTTGGGTATTACCAAATTTTAAAAGTTGATGGTAATTCTAAGTTTTTGTTTTGCATTTAAAAGCACTTCATTTCATTTCCAATTGCTATCAATATTTACTGTTCTAAATTATATTTATTTATTTTTTGTAATCATTGTTTATTTTTTAGTGAATTCACGTTGTTTTATACAATATTGGAACCTTTTGTTTTGTAAATTAATCCTTGTGCATAAAATCATGTGAAGTTTATGTTAACTATTTAAAAAATTTATGTTAACTAATTGATGTTATTTTATTCTTAATAATAGAATTGTTTTTCTCCTTTTTAAGGTTATGCTGTTATTTTAAAAAAAAATTTTGCTTTGGCTTTATTTCTAAAAATCTATTGAATTAATTTTCTATGACTTTATTTCAATTTTATCTCACCATCTTTTTTTTAAATAAATAAAAAAAAAATTTATGCAAAATAAAAACATGAATCTAAAGTAATTATATTAAAAATAATATTTTCATTCTTTCCTTTTTATATTCATAATAAATTAATAAGAATAAAGCATTGGTATTGAAAGTATTTTTTGGCCCTAAATCTTTGAAGGAATTTATTGGGAAAATGTTCAACTGAATAGTTGAATATCATTTTATAACTTTTATTTATATCTGTCAATTCTGTAAAGTTTTTTTAATTTTATTTATTCCTTATCTCAATGAACTTGTTTCTCTGTCATGCTTATTTATTTATTCATTTATTTTTTTCTTTATTTTTTTCTTTATTTTTTGCCTTACAATTTTTTTTAAACATAGTTTTTTTTTTTTTTGTGTGTATCACTGGATATGAAGAAAGAATCCGACAATGTGAATAAGTATCAAGTTTTATAAGAAAATATGTCGAAGATTGACATTTAAAAAATCCGGCGCTAAAGCGTTTCCGTTTTAATTAAACAGGATTCAACATAATAATAATTAAAACCGAAACACTTTAGCATTGTATTTCTAAATGACAATCTTGTTTTTTCAGAACAGGCAATATGTATATGGTCCCTTCTTACCTCTTTGCACTTACCGTGACATTCTATAAATGTAAAACACTCAAGTTATTCTGTTATGATTCGGTCACAGATTCATTTGCTGTATTCACTAAATATCACCTTTTGGATTAGTATCTATTATAAACATTACTGAATGAAAACAAAAATAATACAAATTTTGTTGATGTATCTACATCTACTGAAGAAAGTAATAAAAAAAGCCAATTAGTTGTGTGAGCAACAAATAAAGAATGAATACAAAAGATGGGACAAAATGGTGAATACTATAAAGTTAATATAAATATCACCTTTAGATTAGTATCTATTGTAGGCATTACTGAATGAAAACAAAAATAATACAATTTTCTTGGTGTATCTACATCCACTGAGGAAAGTAATAAAAAAAAAACCAGATTAGTATAGTTGTGTGAGCAACAAATAAAGAATGAATAGAAAATATGGGATAAAAATGGTGAATATAATAAAGTTAATTAAGTATAAAGTTTTTGAAAAAAAAAAAAACCCAAGAAAATATGTCAAAGATTGACATTCAATGCTAAAGCGTTTCGGTTTTAATTAAACAGGGTTCAACATGATAATAATCAAAACCGATTTATTTTTTGCCTTACAATTTTTTTTAAACATAGTTTTTTTTTTGTGTGTATCACTGTCGGATTCTTTCTTCATATCCAATGTGAATAAATATCAAGTTTTATAAGAAAATATGTCGAAGATTGACATTTAAAAACTCGTTAAACTAGCAATGAAAAGGCATTTTAACTCCATATATAGAAATAGACACATTTTATTGACCCAACAATGTTATTAATATTGTTTCTCCTTTATTTTTCTGTTTATTTTATTTTCAGTTATTTTATATAAAATAATCATTTTATGTTGTCTTGTTACTTTTACATAACTAAAAATGTTGTTTTTGTTTCTACAAATCTCTGTCGTTTCCAAATTTCTTCATTGTCATTTTTCTCTCTGGAAAAAAAAAAATTTGTTGATAAATTTACTATTGTTAACATTTTGTTAAAATTGGAGATCATTTGTGTGAGAATTTGCTATATTATTAATCTAAGAAAAGATGTTAAATTTTTCGGTACACCCTGTATAATAATGTTTTACTTTTAACAATTTACTTTATTATTTTATTTACTGCTTTGTCTTTTAATAATGTTGGGTCAGTAATATATGTCTGCTTCTATATATGGAGTTAAGAGAGGGAGAAATTTTCTTTGATGGGATGTAACAAACATACCTATGGACCAGCTTCATATCAATACCTAAACAATTAATCTCTAAGAAGACATGCTCAATAGAAGATACCAGATATCCTTATTCCCTCTCCACCAGACTGGTAGATTTCTGAATATATAGGAAGGACATTTTAGTCATTCTTTGTTTTGTCATTAATAAACCTTTAGAATTAAAGTAAGTTTTCATTAATTTATTTGTTATGGTTTGTTATGATTGCTACGTCTAATCAAAGAAAGGCTCTTCCTCTCTTAACTCCATATATAGAAGTAGACATATTTTATTGACCCAATGATGTTACAGTGATGCTGATAGCGTTTTAACTTAGTGTGTCCTGGGATGCATATATTTGATTTGAATGAGTCCCCAAGAAATTTAATGGGTCCCAACTAAAGTTTCTTAATAAATCATAGTGTTTTTATTTATGAACAGCTAAAGCTGTCTAACCCCTACCTGGTATCCCATACAGTGTAATTCATTTCAAAGAAAATATTGAAATTTAGGTAATTTATGAGGAAGTGCGTCCCGGTCTCCTGCCTCAAAAATTGCTACCCGGTGACTATTAAAATAACAACCCAGCTCAGTCTATTCAAAACTATCCATCTTCTATCTATCTCAATTTGTTCATATTTATCTATATTACTTTAAATACTTAAAAAAATTTTATTCATGTTTGTTTAATGTCTTGTTTTTAGTTTAAATAAACAAGAATTACGACAAAAAAGATGCGACCCCCCCCAATACATTTACTTGTCGAAAATATCTATCTATCTCCATTTGTTCATATCTATCTATATTATTTTGTTTGTTTATCTATCTATCTATCTCAGTCTATTCCAAACTATATATCCATCTTCATATCTAAACAAGAATTACGACAAATTATGATAAATAAACAAGAATTACGATGAGCTGGGGTTGTTATTTTGATAGTCACCGGGTAGCAATTTGAGGCAGGAGACCGGGACGCACTTTCTCATAAATTACCGAAATTTATTTATAGTTAGCTGGAAATGGTGGGGGAAGAAAAAAAAGCACTGGGATGCATGGATACAATTTTACTGTGTCCTTATAGATTTTTATGCCTCAGTGATGCAGGACGTGTACCTATCAGCATCTCTGATATTATTAACATTGTTTCTTCCTTGTTTTTTTTTTTGTTTATTTTATTTCCAGTTATTTTATACAAAATGATGATTTTATGTTGTTTTGTTATTTTTACATAACTAATAATTTTTCAATTTTTTTCTCTATACAAATCTCTGTTGTTTCTGAATTCCTTCATTTGGTTTCTGTTTTGCAGGAAAGTCAAAGAGCAAGCGAACACACTTTGGAACAGCTTCATGCTGCACAGCAAGAAAGAGACACTCAAATTCAGTCCTTACAAGAAATCAGCAAGGTATTTATTTCGTATAGTACGCTACTTACTTCTATCGCAGACACCTGAAAAAGCTGGAGGCATTCCACATCAACTGCCTCCAACGCATACTGGGCATAAAGTTGTGGCACAAAATCCCCTACTTAGAAATTAGAAGCAGAGCACGCATTTACCGAATTTAGACAGGAGCTCCCAAAAGCGGTTCAAAGATTCCCCCGTAAACTACTTTACAGTGAACTCACAGATGGCACGTGGAGGACAGGAGCTCCCAAAAGCGGTTCAAAGACTGTATTAAGACAATGCTGAAGGAATGTAACATCACACCTTCAAGCATAGAAGATCTGGCCTCCAACAGACAGGGTTAGTGAGACTTACTTCTATCGCAGACACCTGAAAAAACTGGAGGCATTCCACATCAACTGCCTCCAACGCATACTGGGCATAAAGTTGTGGCACAAAATCCCCTACTTAGAAATTAGAAGCAGAGCACGCATTTACCGAATTGAGACCATCATATCGCAACGCCAACTGTGATGGTTGGGTCACACCATCTGCATACTTGCAGGCAGACTCCCCCGTAAGCGGTTCAAAGATCATATTAAGACAACGCTGAAGGAATGTAACATCACACCTTCAAGCATAGAAGATCTGGCCTCCAACAGACAGGGTTAGTGAGATGCCTGCCACACAGGAGCTAAGCAGCTCATTGATGAGATAAACAGGACAGCAGAGTGGCGACATCTTCGTCGTCATGAACAACCAAGTGTAGATGGGAATTTTCCCTGCAATGTGTGTGACTGCATCTGCAAGTCCAGAATTGGACTAATGAGCCACCATAGGGTCCACAAATGAAGACATGGTGTGATGCCAAAAAGAAAGAAGGCTTCTATCATGTATCTTAGTTTTCTATCAGCTTTCTGCTCCTTCATATCGGGGTTCTGCTTCATCAGGGATTTTTGTTTCTCTGTTTCATTTTCTGTTTTTGTTATTATATTATGGAAACACGGAGACTTATTTTCATGTACACATCTTGTTGTAATCGGGAGCTTTCACGGAACTTCCTTTAATACCTGTGAAGGCTGGAGCACACATTGGCTGAAACGTTGTGCAGATAACAATAAAGATGAGGACAATAGTCCAATTAATACAAATAATAAAAATTATCAAGCCTCATCTAAAAAATTCAGAGAAAAAGAACATTATTATTATTCAAATATCAAAATACCAATCAGTTTGCCCAGCTATGAGTTAAATAATAACACTACAATTCTTTTACAAGGAGGGGTTTTAGCATTAAATAATCCATGAAGGTTGATATGTCATTAAACAAAGAAACAATTCTAAACGAAACAAAACCTATCCCCCCCTCGTCTCAATGAAATTTGTTTATGAAAATATTCATATTATGTCATTTCATGTTTTACACAGTTTTCAATTTTACGAGGTCAAAAAAGTTCCAGGCCAGTCACAAAAAATTTATTTCAAATCAAACTACAAGTTATCCCCTTCAAAGCCCCCCCCCCCCCCCGCTGCTAGAGTCTAATGCACTTTCTCATCCTTCTCTGCCACGATTGCCTGCATTCCTGGAAGAATTCTTCATCTGCTCCTTCTTTAGCACAGAGAACCAAGCTGTGCTATTCATGAGTTGACAAGGGCAGGTATTGAACCAGGAACATTGTGTGTGGTTAAACTGACTCCTTAATACAGTATACAAGGTATGTCAGAAAAGTTCCAGGACTGGTGTCACAAAATATTTATTTCAAATCCAAACTACAAATTATCCCCTTCAAAGTACCCTCCCCCCTGGAGTCTAATGCACTTTCCCATAATTCTCTGCTACGCTTGCCTGCACTCCTGGAAGGATTCTTCTGGGATTCTCTGTAGTTCTGTCACACAGCCTTTTTGATGTCATGCACATCCTCAAAATTGGTTCCCTTGATGACCTCCTTGAGATTGGGGAAGAGGAAAAAAATCACATGGAGCCGGGTCGGGTGAGTAGGGAGGTTGCTCCAGCACTGTGATGTTCTTCTGGCCAGGAACTCTTGGATACTCAGGGCAGTGTTGTCAGGTACATTGTCATGCTGAAGCACCCACAAGTTGTCCTACCACATCTCTCGCCTCTTCTCGTGCACTGAACAAAACAAATGCTGCAGTATTTCTTTGTAGACATGCGAGTTGATCATCTGACCCTGTAGCAAGAACTCACAGTGGATGATGCCTCTCACATCGAAGAATGTGATCAACCTGGAATTTTTGTGACATACCTTGTACCTTCTCCTAGAGTAAGAGTTCGAGAGTGAGAATAATAGCACTTATTGCAATGTCATAGTTCAGCACGTTAACCACTTCACCATGGAGAGTGACCCTATACAATCTTTTTATTCTCATTTAACTTTGTGTTCTTTTAAGTTTGGTAATTAGAATAAAAACTAGTTCCATTTGAAGAAAATCTTGACTGGGCACATCATTGTAAGTTGGAAAAATATCTGAAGACCTACGTGAACAATGCATCAGAAATGGATGGATAACATGTATTTCCTATCGAAGTTGGATGTCGGGGATTTATTACCAACTCAACCTTGGCATTTTTGTCTAAACTTGGACTTTCTCCATCAGACAAGAGGAAATACATAAAAAAGATCCAGGATAAAGCTCTAACCGCATCAGCGTGGATATGGCAATCCTACATTGTGACATCAAACCGACAAAGTCTGGTGGTATCGTGAGATACTGCTGGGTGCTCTGGGTTAGTAGTAATGATGCTTCGGCCCAAAACCATGCCTGAACCCAGAGTCATCATCTGATGAAGGCTTTGTTGGTTGCAATGCTACTGTGTAAATAGCAGTCATTCTATGAAGATTATGTGCGTATAAACGCATATTCATACATATATATATTCATTGTATGAAGATTATTTTTTTCAATGATACTAGAACAATGATAAATAGAATTGTTTGTGTAGAAGGAAGTAATAATAATTTTGTTAGTTACTAACATACTACTGCCCTGTCGGCTGGGGCGTTAGAATACACCGACTGCAACTCTGCATAGGGGTAAAACTTTCCCAATGGAGCCACCTATTGGCAGTGGGGCGACCTGTAATGCTTAAGGATGGAACCCAAGTGGCTGAGCAGTCCATGACCAGCAACACTCTACTTTGTCCCTCACATCTTTTGTGATACCAGTCCTGGAACTTTTATGACATACCTCGTACTCTTAATATTTTTGTCAATATCTCTGAATTTTTTATTTGAGGCTTGATAATTTGGATTATTCGGACTATTGTTCTCATCTTCATTGTTATTGTACAATGTTTTGGCCAATGTGCCCTCCGGCCTTCTTCAGGTATTTTTTGTCGAACTCGGGACATTCTTTTCGAACTCAGGAACCTTCTTTTCGAACTCGGGAGCCATCACGGAACTTTGAACCCAACCCTTTATTCAATCAACCTGTTTCATTCCGCTAACCATAGCTGGGGTACAGGTGTTAAGCTATGTTAATTATTATTCTATGCTACTACTGCTGCCCCTGACTAGCACTGAACCTGCAGTCTAGAGATAACTGTCACTTAGAATTGTCTTAACCCAACGCCTTTATTCACTACGCTCTGTGTCCAATTGAACAATTCAGTGTGAATTTTTGGAACTTATAAACATTTGTTCAATTCATATTTCTTTCACTATTTAGGATGTCAATTCTTTTGCACAGAGAATTACTGTGAGACTGAATTTTATCTTCCTAATTCTTGTGTGTACGATGTAAATGAAATCTTATGCTAAGTAGATTAAGATATTTTTTTTCTTCTTCTTTTCTTAAACACTGTTGCAAAGAAAGAAAAAAAAAAAAAAGGAAGATTTGTTGGGTATTTAATAAATTGTAAGTCTTCGAAGCTGGTTTAATTCAATAACAGACACCTGCTCTGTCCTATGGGCTCTGACTAATGAGGATTTTGTAAACAAAATTTTATTGATTAGAAATGAAAATTTGTCACCTGGCGTACAAGAATATTTTTTTTTGTTTTTATGTTCACATTTTTTGACTGTTGAAATCTCTATATTTAATTTGGGATAATTATGCATTTTGCATGAACATGCGTGTGTTAAGGTTATGTGCGTGTTTGTGTGTTCAGATTATTTGTGTGTGTGTTTGTGTGTTCAGATTATTTGTGTGTGTGTTTGTGTGTTCAGATTATTTGTGTGTGTGTGTGTGTGCTCAGATTATTTGTGTGTGTGTGTGTGTGTAAGATTTGTTGTGTGTGTGTGTGTTAAGATTATTTGTGTGTGTTTTGTGTGTGTGTTAAGATTATTTGTGTGTGTGTGTTCAGATTATTTGTGTGTGTTGTTAAACTTGTGTGTGTGTGTGTGTGTTGTTTGTGTATTGTTAAGCTTGTGTGTGTGTTTGTGTTGTTAAACTTGTGTGTGTGTGTGTGTTAAGCTTGTGTGTGTTTGTGTGTGTCTTGTGTGTGTGTGTATTTGTGTGTGTTAAGATTATGTAAGTATTTATGTGAGTTTGTGTGTGTGTGTGTGTGTGTTTGTATTTTAAGATTTTGTGTGTGTGTTTGTGTGTATGTTTTATGATTGTGTGTGTTTGTATGATTGTATGTTTGTGTGTGTGTGTTTAAGATTATGTGTTTTGTGTGTGTGTGTGTGTGTGTGTGTGTGTTTTGTGTATATTTTATGATAATGGTATCTGAAATCGGATGCCTTTTCTATGGCTTATTTAAAAAAAAAAAAGAAGATTTTATGTGTTCCATCTTGTTATACATTTGAACTTCTCTCTTGAATTTCATCTAAAATGAGCAATTTTGATTCAAGAATGATAAATGCTTATTAGGTTGAATGAAATAAATTATTCAGATTGAATGTTCATGTTGATATAAGATGAGTCAAAACTAAATTGTAAAAATAAATGTATAGTATTGTTGGGTTCAAAATGTAATAAAGTTAATTATAATTAGTTGGTTGGCTTAGAGGCCTCCCAACTTGATACACACATGAACAAACAACTGTGAGTGACTAAGGGTGTTAAATACAACAATGGACTTTAATACATGGAGTACGTGAAGAAGTATTTATGCAACGAGATACATAATAAAACAGCATGGTAGATATATGAGTAACACATATATGAGACAAGATACAAAATGAAAGTATAACAGAGATACATAAATGTACATATAAAAGATATGAAGAGTCCATAAGTCAAAGTCACTTACTGACGTAGTGTCGGGGGAATGAAACCCCCACACACAAGAAGGGTGTAGACATAAGTGTCTAACCCATGTGTGTTCGTTGAGTCCCGAAGAAGAAAGAGAGTTTCAAACTTGGCGCTTGCCTGCTTAAATAGTCAGAGCGCCTGGTGGGGAAAACCATAAACGCAAGGGAAGATAACTCTTCCAGCCAAACAAGGGCAGACAATCCCACAGTATAATGTAATGACAAGCAATAACACCGATAGACGTTGGAAAGCTTTATTCTATTTAGAATAATTGATACACTTACTGAGAGTTTATATAGTCTAGTTTCCTGGAGAATTCTCCAAAGAGGAGGTAATCATAAAATAGGGGAGGTAACTCTCACTTACTTATTACATATAATGAACTGATTTCTGTATGTTGCCATAATTTTGGTGAGGGGTTTGGGTTAATACATAAACCAATAATTTGAATCCCAAATCATCATTCCTGCCCTGTCAGCTGGGGTGTTAGAATGCACCGACTGCACCTCTGCAGAGGGTAAGACTCCCCCCTTCCAACTATAAATAGCAACAGGTTCTGCACTTAAGCGAGAGTTAATATTTCAGTGGATAGCTGATAAGACAGCCTCGCAAGTAACCTTTTCATTCGTATAAATTTGTACTACTGTTCTTTGTTAATATATTTGTTTAACTCATTTATCTCTTGTGTTTTTATTCTGGCCCCTAACCAGGCCACAGTTTCAATTCAGAGTTTTTCCTTCTCCTAGATTATTTACCATACCAAAGTTAAAGAGCCCAGTTTGCCCTACTATTTACCCATTGCTAGAAGGAGAATAGTTGGATTCATACCTTTCCCAATGTTATTAACGCAATGTGAAATGCAAACAGAGTGGCCTATTGTTGGTATCAGCCAAACAGTCGTACAATTAAGAAACATGAGTATTATTATTGAATGAGCTCAGTCGTTAGAGCATTTGGCTAGAAATCGCAAGGTTCCTAGTTCGATACCGGCCCTCGCCAACTCAGTGTATGAGTAGCACAGGGATCTGTGCGGTAAAATAAGGAGCTGATGGTAGGTGTGGCGCTCCACTTCAGACGCTAAAACAATCCCTTGATCTAGCACCAGTGAAAAGGGGATAGACTCCTCGCTGATTAGCTGATACCAACTTTAGGCCTCCCTGACGACTTTACTTACTTTACTTATAAATTGTGTGTTTTAATTTTTTTTAATTTGAACTTTTCTTTTTTTGAAGGTGGCTGAAAAGCGCAAATGTTTACTTGATGATTTAGCCATCAAATACCAGAAAGAATGTGATTCCCATCGAGAACTTGTGCAGCAAATGACACAGGATCATGAAGAAGAAATCAAGAAATTGGAAGACATGTTGTCCGATGAAAGGGTAAGTTCGATTCCATGTTTTTTTATAACCCCATAAAGGGAAGTAACTCCAGTCATGCTATTGTTCACTTTTCGGACATATACTTGTTAAAGAATGATCATCATCATCATGTCGTGCTAGCAGTACGGATATCTATGACAATCTCTCGCCAACCGTCCATATCATTCATTGCTCCTGGGAGGTCCTCTGTGCAGCATCCAGTATCTGCGCAGAGTTGGTCTATGTATGTCTTTGCTGGACAACCCACTCTTGGCCATGTGATGGTTTCCACAGTAGAACGTCACTAATGAGTTCATCCTTGCTTCTCCAGCAGTGCCCAGATGGATGGTTTGTGCGATATGGGGCCGGTGGCCATACAGCTGTTTTCTTGCGGGGTGTTTCTTCTACAGCTTGTTTAAGATTGCGTGCAGCATTCTTGTGCAGCCCCAAAATTGGATGAATATATTTGTTTCTTTGTATGGTATAAATATGAGAAAATTCACAACAAAGTGATAACAAGGATATTTTTAGCCCTGTCAGCTGGGGATTTAGACTGCACCTCTGCAGAAGAGTAAGACCCCCACCCAAATAATCATCATCATCAGGGCACCTTAATAACATGAATTCCTTGGCTCTCACTCACCATCCATCCTTATTGATTAGTTGTGCCTATTGGTTATTGTGTGTACAGGAGTAGCAGAGGAGTTATTGCATTACATCCCTTCTTTTAAGGGGCATGGAAATCTTTCCAAAAAGGACTCTTCTATAGTTTTTGTGGTAACCCAGAGTTAGAAAGAGTCGAATGCAAATCAAATTGTTCTCTCGTCAAACTACAACTTTTATTATAACCATTGAAAAATGTCAAGCGGTCAACCATCGACAAAGAGGAAGGAAGGGAGGAATGTGTTGTTTACCTGACAACTGTCAAATCAGAAAGAAATAAAGAAAGAAAAATCAACGAGATATTCTGACTTTGGTTAAGTCCAGCTGATGTCATGCATGTTTCAGGTCTCCATGTCTCTTGTCTCTGTCTGCCGCTCTCCCTGGGTCTCTGATCTCATCTCTTCCAAAACTGTGTTTTTTATAATCTAAATGTCTTAATTATTCATCACCTTATCCCAATGGGTTTTACACATGTTAGCATTTCCCAAAATGTCAGCTGATTTTTAGTGACGTACATTCCACCATTCCATCCTAGATATTTACATTATTTGGTATCTCTCACTTGTAAACAATCTGTTAACACCCGGATTGTTTACATTCCATAACAAATATTACATTAGCATTATTTGGATTATTATCCTCATCTTTATTGTTATCTGTACTAGTTCAAAGTTCCGTGATGGTTCCTGATTACGACAAGAAATACCTGAAGAAGGCTGTAGGGCACATTGACCAAAACATAAAAAAAAAAGTACAGATAACAATAAAGATGAGGACTCTAGTCCGAATAATCCAAATGATGCTAATTATCAAGCCTCATCTCAAAAATTCAGAAAAAAAATATTACATTCCAAAAAAGTTTCTCTAAAAATATTTCTTTAAAATTAAGAGTTTTATAATTTGCTTGAAGCATTGTGTTTATATCGGATTGGTGGTTGGTTTTGAAGGCTATCACAATGCAAGTGTAAAGAAACATGAAGTAACTACGATGCTGTTCGTTTACCTTTGATTTATTTGTTTAATATTTCAGGATAAAAATCCCTTCGTGAGATTTCTGAAAGCAGAATGAAAAATATTTTTTTTTCTTTTCTCTTTCCTTCTGAATCCAAAACCTAAATCATAAATTACAAACTACATGTTCAAGATTGCATATACTGACTTGAAACTTCAAATTAATAGACTCCTTTATACAAAATGGCAACAACGCTGGAATAACAACATCCACAACAAACTCAGTATATAGAATCTTGAACTTGTTGGGGATCAAATCTAGAGCTTCCTTCATACAAAATGGCATAATCTAATCTAAAAAAAAAAAAAATGTAAAACACTTTTATTAATAATTGAGATTCAAATAGATATAAGATAATGGAGTCTGTGACATAAATAATATAGGAGTGAGAGGGAATGAAAGAGCGGATTCTGCAGCTAAATCGGCTCTAGATTTGATCCCTGACAAGTTCAAGATTCCATATACTGACTGGAAACCTAAAATTAATAGATTCTTTCATACAAAATGGCAACAACGGTGGAATAATAACATTCACAATAAATTCTTCCTAATCAAATCCACTTTGGGAGACTGAAGACCAGCTTTAAGAAAAGTCTTTTTGACTCATTGATTAATTTCAGAATTTCCAATAATTTTTTGCCACCCCAAATTCTATCACAGCAAAAAATCTTCCATATTTGATAGCATGTCTAACTCTAAGGAGATTATGATATGCTGGATTCCAAGCCATATAGAAGTGAGGGGGAATGAAAGAGCTGACTCGAGATTTGATCCCCGACAAGTTCAAGATTCCATATACTGATTTGAATTAATAGAATTAATAGGTTGCTGGAATAACAACATCCACTATAAACTCTTCCTAATCAAACCCACTCTGGGAGACTGGAGACCAACCTTCAGGAAGTCCAGAAAGGAACAAGTCATTGTGTCCTGATTGCACATTAATCACACAAGACTAACGCACTCCAATATACTCAAACCTGAACAACAACCACAGTTTGAAACCTGCCAAACACCTTTGACTGTTAAACACTTATTCATAGAATGCAGGGTTTTTGCTCACATCAGAAACCGTTATTTTAATGCAAACAATATGAAAGATCTATTTGAAAAAGTCAACATAGAAGACATTCTGTCCTTTCTGAAGGAAAAAAATTATATCATAAAATATAGGCATAATCACTACCATACAACATGATCCCCAATGATGCTAACACATTGTTGAAACCAGTTACTACAAAAGTGTTAATATAGATACACAACATATATTACTTCCTAACTATTAGGCATGACATAACCCCAGAACTGGTTGATATGCCATTAAAATCAATAAACAACCAACCAACCAAAGTAATTGTTTGAGATCCCTAATTATTTTACAGAGTAATGCCTGCTGATCTCGTCTGTCAAGGGTTCTTTCTGCAGATGTATTCTCTCCCTAGTTCAGCTAACTACTGATGTTAAATAGCCAATCCCAAGCACCCACTTGCCTCTCAATAGATGTTGATTGGCTACCACATGCTATACAAAACATGCATCAGTGTCACATATACCAAACGTCTCTAAACATAGAAGTAATCAAGGAAAGATAACTCTTAATAACAATAATTTTTCAAGAGAAGATAACTCAATAACTAAGGCCTGCAACTTCGTAGTGAGTGAGTTCAAACTCTAGTCGCAATATTACATTCACTTTCAGACTAATACCCTTATTTTTCTACAAAGATGGCTTAGGCATTAAATAATCCATGAAGGTTGATATGCCATTAAACAAAGAAACCAAACCAAACCTGAAATGTAGAAAATATGACCTGAATCAGCAAATAAAAACTGCAATGAAATTAAAATATTGTTTACGATTACTTTTTAATTATTTTTTAGTTTCTTAATTGAAATATACTGTACATTTTACACATACCAGTTATTAGAGATTTTTTTTCTTGTAAATAATTTCTTGATCACCCTTCGTTTCTTATAAGAATTTGTTTTAGTAAAAAAAAAAAATTCTAAGGTTTTAAATGTTATTTTTTAATAATTAGGAAATATAAATAATTTTAAAAAAAAGTAACATTTAAATCGTTAGAAATTAATTTTTTTCAAAACTAAAACAATTATTTACATTCCCTAATTATTAAAACGATTGACCCCCCCCCAAATAAAACAAACCCCAAAACAACAAATTGCATTAAAAAAAGAAGCTTTTAAATGATATTAGTATTTATATCATGTTTTTATTTCATTCATTTGCTAACCTCCATGTTAATGTCTCATTCATATTTAATGATAAAATACTTAAAAAGAAAAGAAAAAGAAGACATTTGTTTACCTTTAAATTGGAAATGTCTTTAACTCTTAACATCCTATATCACCACATTCCATCCTTCCAGAAGTCACATTTCCTAATCTGCCCCGAAACGATAGCCTTTGTTTAAATGTAATATTAAACATATTTAGAAGTCTTTGATTTAAGGGAAATAACTTGGGTAACTTTAAATGAAAAGGCTATTTTTGATAAATCCTTATAGGAATGGGGATCTGGACTTTGTTTAAATGTAATATTAAACATATTTAGAAGTCTTTGATTTAAGGGAAATATCTTGGGTAACTTTAAATGAAAAGGCCATTTTTAGCCATTTTTTGATAAATCCTTATAGAAATTGGGCTCTGGACTTTAAAAAAATTCTCAACAGGATGTTAAGAGTTAAGTGAGAAGTGAATTAATTTCCAAATCCAAGGCCAAAAATTTCTGTTTAATGAATAATTAAGCAATTTCATTATGAAAATGATCAACAAAATCTTTGTTTATTCATAACACTCACAAAAGATCATATCAAAAATGAAACCATAATTATTTTGACAACTTAATTTTTAAAAGTTATATATGCAAATTAGGTATATTCATGAAAGAAGCAACATCACTTTATTTCGTATATATGTACAGACACACACACAATACCTATATTTGTCCAAGGAAAATGCCAATGGGACTATGCATGTTTTGTACTAGCCACATATGACCTTAAGTTTAATGCTTCCTTAAACACTTTTTCGTTTCCCGTGAATGTCATTTCTATAAATGATAAGAAAAAAAAAACGACAACAAAATATTAAACATAAGAATTTGAGTTGTTTCTACACATGTTGTTAAATTTGAGATCATTTGAACGAGAATTATATAAATTTTTCTCATACATCTTGTACTTCGGATCAATGGCTTATTGAAATAAAAATAAAATATTATTATCTCCCTTTAGTTTTTTAAGAGTTATGTCCCCTGCTTAAACAAGATTAAAAAAAGTAATTTTCTTTTGTTTTTTCTAGGGATTTTTTTATTTAAAAAAAAATTTTATGACTTTTTTTAAAACTGATCAGATCATAATATTTGAAATAAACCAAAATTTCAATATTTCATTAAATTTAAAAAAAGATATAATCAATGCATTTATGTTTATACTTAAATATTTCAAAGGATAAATTTCTATTATTTTGGAAAATATTCTCAAACTTAATATGTAACCATATTAAACATTAATTAATATCAATGCTTATAAACTCATGAAAAAATTATTCTCTTTCTTTTTGATGACATAAATTTAATTTTTTCAATTTGATTACTGAGTATTCACATTAACTTCATGACTAATGAATAGATGATTATGAAAAAATAACAGATACTAAAATCCTTCAGGTATTTTCTGTGCTCCTATTTATTTAGGTGTAATATTTGTTATATATTATTATATCAATTGTTAAGTGGAGTGGATTTTCTATTACTCATTTATTATGTACTAGAAGCGGCTACCCAGCGTCACCTGGGTAGTGGGGGACGTAAAAAAAAAAATTGTCTCACAAATCCATTATTACTGAATCGCGAGTTGGATCCTCATAGTATGCCTCATTAAAATCCCCATGTACAAACAAAAGACGTTGCGTTGACCCAGCCACTCTGGAAATAAAAATTAATGTCTACTATTTAAAATATTAAATGCCCCCCCCCAAAAAAAATCTATGCTATTATTATTTAAATTTTATTTTTTTAAGTATCTTCACTATTATAAATGAAACCTTCATTATTTTTACTCAAAAACCTCAAACTGGTGATATTTAATGTGTATATATATATTTACTTTGTCATTAATTGTATTATTTTTGAAGTTTCCTCTGAACATACACATACACACAACTGCCCTTTTATATATGTATAGATAGATATATAGATTTACTACTGACACAAAGATGCTGATAGGTACGTGTCCTGTGTCACTAACACATAAAAACTAAAATGACACAGAAAAATCATATCAATGGGTCCCAGTGTTTTCTTTCTCTTCCAGCTAACTGTAAACACATTTCAATATTTTCTTGGAAATGAATTACACTGTATGGGGTGCAAGGTAGGGGTTAAACAGCTCTAGTTGTTCATGAATAAAAACCCTATAATTTATTAAGAAACTTTAGTTGGGACGCAGTAAATTAAAAAGCTCTCAGCATCACTGTTGATATAAATTTTCTTGCATTTTAATTTTATTCAGGGGGAAAAAAAGAAAAGTGCCTTAATTTTAAGGTAATTATGAACTTTAGTTGGCCAAATTCCTAGCATAAAATTGTGCGTGTGCATTATCTCCCTTAACAAATTTGCTTGTATAGTTTTTCTGATGAGATATTCTTAAACAATTGAATGAATAAAAATACATTTCATTTTTATCGACACGTATGAACTTTAGTTGGCCAAATTCCTAGCATAAAATTGTACGTGCGCATTATCTGAAATGGAATTAATTGTTATTAAGAACACATTTTATGATATTTTTGTTGTGCACTGTCTTATCAACACATTTTTGTTTGTTTGAGGAATAAAAATTTTATTTCTCAGACAAACAAACAAAAATGCGTCGATAAGAATGAAATGTATTTTTATTCATTCAATTGTTTAAGAAAATCTCATAAGAAAAACTATACAAGCAAATTTGTTAAGGGAGATAATGCGAACACATAATTTTATGCTAGGAATTTGGCCAACTAAAGTTCATAATTACCCATTTTAATCTACAAGGTTAAAGGGAGACAACTAGTTTGAATATTCTATGAGGATCAAATAATCTTTGTTTGTTTTACGGCATATCAACTTCAGTGGGTCATTTAATGCTGGCAAAGTTTTGAAAGATTCATAAGGATAGTTTGGAAGAAAATTTTTTTAAACTCAATTTTTTTATAAAAGATTTTTAACCCATAGATGGGACCCTATTAGGTACTGCCACTCTGGATCAGTGAGGACCTGGAAGCAATGGTGATGAAAGGGTGCTCCACATTCCCCAGACCTCTAGAACTGGAACCTCACAATCAGATAGTTTAATGTCATTCCCAGGACATAAAGACCCTCAGCCATTGCCTTCTAGCACATATATAATAAAAGGGGCTGGGGTTGCCATAAGGGCAATAGGGCTGGGACAATCATATAGGTACTAGGGCTTGACATGGCTTGCTGATTAATCGGAGGGGGCCTCACCCACAACTTATTAGTAACTGAAAAATAATTCACTTTTTTTATATACAAATTTTATAAAATGAAAATTAAATATTGATTAAAAACATGTTATGCTGAATTTATAATAATACTTGGCAGAATCATGTAAAATAAAACTAATCTATACGAGGTGTGTCTGAAAAGTAATGAGACTGTTGTCACAAACAATTCATTTAAAATCCAAACAACAAACTAAATGTTTTCTCCTCCAAAGTAGTCCCCCCTTTGAATCTAATGCACTTTCTCATCCTTCTCGGTCACGTTTCTCTTCCCTGCTGGAAGGATTCTTCTGGTATATCCCTCAGCTCCTTTATTACGGACCTCTTGATGGCCTCAACACATTCAAAACAGGCCCCCTTGATGAGCCCCTACAGCTTGGGAAGTGTGCGGGAAGGGACGATAGTTGTAGCAGGACAAATCGTGACTTTTTTCTTTTTATGCTTGTGTAACTTAATTGTACAACTCTTATCATCTTGCAACACCCTCTGGTTAAAAATGACTGTTCAATTTGTCCAAGATGAAATGCAAAAATTTGAAGTCCTGATTATCTGGTGTTCCTTATCTGCCAAATATCTGATTAATTTTCCAGTCACATCAACCCCTAGCAGCTATATGATTGTCCCAACCCTATTGCTCTTATGGCAAACACCCAACCCTTTTCATCATATCTGTGCTAGAAGGCGTTAGCTGAGGGTCTTAATCCTGGATATGATGTTAAACTACATGAAAGGGTGAAATTTCAATTCTGGAGCTCTGGGGAGTGTGAAGTTCTCCTTGATCGCCATTATTCCCAGATCCACACTGGCCTGGAGTGGTAGTACCTGTTAGAGTCCCATCTATAGGTTAAATAGAGGAAAAGAGTTTAAAAAAAATGAGTTTAAAAAAAATTGAATACCCGTCAAGCATGAATAGAATAAAATGTCTTTGGCATAAAATAACCCAACAAGAGTCGACATGCCGGAAAATCAAATGAACAAACTAACAACAGAACTGTCTTATTGTGGGTAAAAAATAAAACCTTATTACTTGGTTTATCATATGGGTGCTAGAAGGCGGTGGCTGCGGGTCTACATGTCCTGGGAATGACGTTAAACAGATGGTGAGGTTCCAGTTCTGGAGGTTTGGGGAATGTGGAGCACACCTTCATCACCATTGCTCCCTGGTCCACACTGAACAGGAGTGGTAGTACCTGTTAGGGTCCCATCTATGGGTTAAATAGAAAAACATGTATTTATAAAAAAATTGTATTATCCATTAAGAATTGATTTATTTCAAAACTTTATCGGCATTAAATGACCCACTGAGGTTGATATGCCGTAAAACAAAACAAACCAAAACCTTATTACTTGGAAGACTGCAAAATGCCCCTTTCTTTGCTGAAAAAGATAAAATTCTGCAAGGATAAATCCAGAATTGTCTTAAATATGTTGCTCAATTAAGTCAATATCAAAGGTTTATTTTATTTTAATTGATTATATTAAATATGTTGTTCATAAATTTAAATATATTAATATTATAAATATTAAATATGTTGCTCAATTAAGTCAATATCAAAGGTTTATTTTATTTTTAATTAATATATTAAATATGTTGTTCAATAAATATTATAATATATTAATATTATAAATATTAAATATGTTGCTCAATTAAGTCAATATCAAAGGTTATTTTATTTTTAATTAATTATATTAAATATGTTGTTCAATAAATATTATAATATATTAATATTATAAATATTAAATATGTTGCTCAATTAAGTCAATATCAAAGGTTTATTTTATTTTAATTAATATATTAAATATGTTGTTCAATAAATATTATAATATATTAATATTATAAAATTTAAATATGTTGCTCAATTAAGTCAATATCAAAGGTTTATTTTATTTTTAATTAATATATTAAATATGTTGTTCAATAAATATTATAATATATTAATTTATAAATATTAAATATGTTGTTCAATTAAGTCAATATCAAAGGTTTATTTTATTTTTAATTAATATATTAAATATGTTGTTCAATAAATATTATAATATATTAATATTATAAATAAAATATGTTGTTCAATTAAGTCAATATCAAAGGTTTATTTTATTTTAATTAATATATTAAATATGTTGTTCAATAAATATTATAATATATTAATATTATAAATATTAAATATGTTGCTCAATTAAGTCAATATCAAAGGTTTATTTTATTTTAATTAATATATTAAATATGTTGTTCAATAAATATTTAATATATTAATATTATAAATATTAAATATGTTGTTCAATTAAGTCAATATCAAAGGTTTATTTTATTTTTACTTATAAATATAAATATGTTGTTCAATAAATATTAATATATTATATTATATATTAAATATGTTGTTCAATAAATATTATAATATATTTATTATAAATATTAAATATGTTGTTCAATAAAGTCAATATCAAAGGTTTATTTTATTTTTAATTAATAAACTGAAAACCCCTTTTTGGCCAATCCAGTACACAAATGCTTTTCAATTTTTTGTCTTGATAGTCTTATGGACTTTTTCTTAATCTAAATTATCTCCCTTGGGCAGAAAACCTCTCTTTTTTTCCATTTTTGGTAGGTATATATAAATATTTTCACCTTTATCAGTTTTTTGTACTCTCTTTGGTTCATTTCAAAGGATTTTGCAGATTTAAATGAGATGTTCCTACAGTGGAGTCTGTCATGTGCCAATTGCTCACACACACACATACACGCATATATAAAACTTTCAAAGAAAGATAAACTTAACAAACATGATCCCGTTTTTTTCTTTCTTTCTTTCTTTGAAAGTTAAATATCTTCCATATATAATTTGATTTAATGGTTATATTATACATTGAGCTCTTTTTAGGGATTTATAAAAATCCTTGTATGAGCCTATAAGTTTACACCTACAAGAGCAAAGAGTATAGATGTACAGTGAGATTTCGATGATCCAAAATAGAATCATCCCTTGCTTACCAGTCAATTGGATTACCTTACACACACAGAGAGACATGCGCGCACACACACACACACACACACATACACACACACACACACACACACACACACACATATATATATATATATATATATATATATATGAAAAATTTTTTAAAGAAAACACAGGATGTCATGAACGATGGAACATATCCCTACACATAGGCAAATCAATAATCAATAGCTATAAAATTACAAACTCCAGCCATAATAATAACAACACAACATAATATGTCTATGCATGCGTATGTATATATATATTTTTGGAGGATATGTGCTTAATTGAAGTCATACCTAATTTTGAAAATTAATTAGTTAATAATTAATGAATTTTAGGCGGGCATATATGTTCAAATGTAAGGCTAAACAAATTGAGAAAATGTATATATATATATATGTATATATGTATGCAGATCTATGTTTTTATATATATATATATATATATATATATATATATATATATATATATGTATGTTAAACATTTTATCAATTAACGTTTTTCTCATTTCTACACATTAATATTCATATGAAATACATCATAACCTTTTTTAACATTTACTTGCGGACAGTTCATGTTCGACATTCAACAGTTTCTGATCATTAATTTTCGCTTTCACATGCAATGATTGGATCATTGGCTTTCATCTATAAACACCAAATAAATAACGGATAATAACCTTTTATGACACATTCAACATACACTGAACATCTTTCTTTTTTTACTCATACAAATTTTCAATGTCCTGAAGAAGGTTTTATTTAAAAAAAACAAAAAAAAAAACAAATACTTAAGTATCGACATAAAGAGTTTCCATCATTCATGATATCCTGTGTTTGTTTTCTTTAAAAATTTTCTCCACATACTGTCAGATTAATTTCCTCATCGTACTTCCATATATATATATATATATATATATATATATATATATATACACACACACACACAATATGTAAGCGCATGGGCTAGTGGTTAGAGTCGTGAAAAATGGACTCGTTGATTCAAGTTCAATTCCTAGACGAAGCTGTAGGCATATCCCATAGTACTAATACCCTTGGGAAAGGTATGAATCCATATATTCTCCCTCCATCTATGGGTTAAATAGCCTAGGGTAGGTAATCAGTCTAGGAGAGGGATAACTCTGAATTCAAAATTCCTGAGGTTGGTCGTTGATTGGGTTTGTGGCAACCCTTGATGCACCAATTTTTTCCAATCGACTGTGCCAAAAAGTGTGGATGGTCCAACACAAACCTTCACCACTATAAACAAATCACTGTGTGGATGTTCATTGTATGAACACTCATACGTCGAAATCGACGGGAGAGTCCATCATATACACAATACAAATATTTAGAAAAAAAAATATATAATATAAAATATTTAAAAAAACCCAAAAAAACCACCAAAAAACAAAAAAGAGAGAAAGGAAAAAGAAAAGAAAAAGGAAAACGAAACAAAAGCTAGGTATATAAATTTTTCTATTGACGGTTTTTATTTATTTTTATTTTTTTTAATTTTTAATTTTGACATGGCAACAAACTTGGAACACATTGACCGGATGACAGACAATATTAGATACATTTGTTCTCAACAAACATTAAAAAAAAAAAAGAGAGAAATAAGAAATTACAGTTATTCGCCCATTTCATTCATAAAGGAGGAGAAGAAGAAAGAGAAAAAAAAAGGAGAGGAAAAGGTAATAAGAAGAGAAATTATAACCACACAAAGAAAAACATAAGCACGTCCATTTCCGATACAAAACTCTGATGATGAAGTTTATGCTTCGAAATCGATAAAACAAAAATAACATCTTTTTGTTTTTATTTTTCATACGCATTGTATTGGCCTTCAAAATATTAATATATTATAAATATTTAGAAATTTTGAAAGATAGTTAAAGGTATCACAAAGAGTATCATTAGATAAATCATTTATTTCCCTCTTTCTTTGTACAGATGATTTAAATTCAAATAATTTTCAATGTAAAAGAATGAATGAATTCTCTTTTGTTTCTCATATGAAATATTGTCATCATTCTATGAATTATTTCGACTAATATCCTCCGTTATGTCTCAGTTGAGAAGTTTATTCAAAAGTGAGAATACCAACCCAAATTATTAATGGAATCATCAATCAACCCCCCCCCTTCAATAAAAAAAACAAAAACAAACTTTATCAAAATTTAGGTTCATCTGTCAGAATTCTGGAAAAAAAGGATTTAATATTTTCTTTCTTCCACATTAAATTCATTACTAAATCTAGAATACTAAAACTTTAGCTATTTCTCTGAATGTTTCTAGTGGATAAAGGAGTTAGGTTAAGACAGTTCTAAGTGACAGTTATCTCTGGACTGCAGGTTCAATCCTGGTCAAGGGCGGCAGTTACATAGAATAATAATTAACACAGCTTGATGATTAATATTATCTGCGTTATTCGGTCTATTTTCCTCATCTTCATTGTTATCTCTACAACGTTTCAGTCGATGTGCCCTCTGGCCTTCTTCAGGTATTTCTTGTGAGACTTGGGAGCCTTCTTCTAGTGGATAAAGGAGTTAGGTTTAGACAGTTTTAAAATGACAGTTATCTCTGGACTGCAGGTTCAATCCTGGTCAAGGCGGCAGTTACATAGAATAATAATTAACACAGCTTGATGATTAATATTATCTGCATTATTCGGTCTATTTTCCTCATCTTCATTGTTATCTCTACAACGTTTCAGTCGATGTGCTCTGCGGCCTTCTTCAGGTATTTCTTGTGAGACTTGGGAGCCTTCTTCTAGTGGATAAAGGAGTTAGGTTAAGACAGTTCTAAGTGACAGTTATCTCTGGACTGCAGGTTCAATCCTGGTCAAGGGCGGCAGTAACATAGAATAATAATTAACACAGCTTAACGCCTCTAACCCAGCTATGGTTAGCGGAATGAGAACAAGATACCCCTGTGGATTGAATAAAGGGTTATGTTCAAAGTTTTGTGATGGCTCCCAATTATGACAAGAAGGTTCCCAAGTCGGCAAGAAATACCTGAAGAAGGCTGAAGGGCACATTGGCTGAAACATGATATTTTGTTTAAATCTTATATAGCATGAGGCTATCTGATCCAGGTAATTGCAATAATCTCCCCCCCCCCCACCTCATTATGACTTTCTTGCATTCTTCATCCTGTGGTAATTCTCTGATGAGACTCAGGTGAAAATAAAGAATTCTTGTTAAGTATGAATCTGCTTATGGTTGCTATTCTCAAATGTTGTACCCACCTAAAACTGTTCTTATACAGAGATGCTGATATAATCATTTAAAAAATATAATTACTGCTTATATAATAATAATAATAATAATATAATAATAATAATAATAATAAAAGCAGTGATATAGTTTCAGTTACAAACAGACACTGAATCTCCATTATAATAATATTTGATAGGAACATTTGATATCATACAACTATGTGCCAACAAATAAGTGCAATAAAAAAAAAATGCAAGGAAACGTTAAAGTTATTGTTATGATTACAATCAAATATTTAGAAATGAATGAAATTTCAGCATTAAATAACCCATAAGGAGTTGATATGCCGTTAAACAAACAAACCAAACCGAACCAATTTCTAAAAATGGGCAAAAATTATGAGTAAAAATAACTTAGAAATTCTCTGTTTGTTGTTGGTGTGCAAGTATTCATTTGGTGTGTCTTGCTTGTATACAATTGGTCTAATCTTCTTAGGAGGAGGAGGAGGTTAAGAAGTAGGAGGAGAGTGAGAGAGAGAGTGGGAGGGAGTGTTATTGGGCTGATTTCCCTTGAGTCCGCCCTTGAGTGGTTGGTTGTAGATGGGGATGGTTGGCAGAAAGTATTGCTCCAAGCAAATTTTAATGCTGTGTGTGTGTGTGTGTGTGTGTGTGTGTATACGTGTGTGTTAATTCAAATTTTATTTCATCTTCCAAAGTAAATCTCTTATATGTGGGATTTACAAGACCTCCATTTGCAAATTCTTCTTTCTCTCTCTCTCTCCCTTTTTCTCTCTCTCTCTCTCTCCCTTTTTCTCTCCCTATTTCTCTCTCCTTTCTCTCTCTCTCTCTTTCCCCTCTTTTTTCCATGTTTTTTCTCTTTCTCTCCCTTTTTCTCTCTCTATTTCTCTCTCTTTCTCTCTTTCTCTCTCTATTTCTTTCTCTTTCCCCTCTTTCTCTCTCTTTTCTCTTTCCCTCTCTTTCTCTCTCTCTCTTTCTCTCTCTCTTTCTCTTTCCCTCTTTCTCTCTCTTTTCCCCCTCTCTTTTTCTCTTTCTCTTTTTTCTCTCTCTTTTTTTTCTCTCTTTCTCTCTCTCTTTCTCTCTTTCTCTATCTCTTTTTTCTCTCTATCTCTTTTTTCTCTTCTCTCTATCTCTTTTTTCTCTCTTTCTCTTCTCTTTTTTCTCTCTCTTTTTCTCTCTCTTTTTTTCTCTCTTTTTTTCTCTCTTTTTTTCTCTCCTTTTTTTTCTCTCTTTTTCTATCTCTTTTTTCTTCTTTTTCTCTCTCTCTTTTTTCTCTCTCTTTCTCTATCTCTTTTTTCTCTCTTTCTCTCTCTTTTCTCTCTCTCTCTCCCTTTTCTCTCTCTCTTTCTCTTTTTTTTCTCTCTCTCCTCTCTTTTTCTCTCTCTTTCTCTCTTTTTTCCCCTCTCTCTTTCTCTTTTTCCCCTCTCTCTTTCTCTTTTCCCCTCTCTCTTTCTCTTTTTCCCCCTCTCTCTTTCTCTCTTTTCTCTCCTCTTTTTCTCTCTCTCTTTTTATCTCTCTTTCTTTTTATCTCTCTTTTTTTTTTTCTTTTCTTTTTTCTCTCTCTTTTCTCTTCTTTCTCTATCTTTCTCTCTCTTTTTTCTCTCTTTCTCTCTCTCTCCCTCTCTTTTCTCTCTCTCTCTCCCTCTCTTTTCTCTCTCTCTTTCTCTCTCTCTTTTCTCTCTCTCTTTCTCTCTCTTTTCTCTCTCTCTTTCTCTCTTTTTTCTCTCTCTTTTCTCTCTCTCTTTCTCTTTCTCACTCTCTCACACTAGCACACACACATTGTTGTGTACCTGCACTTATAGAGTTGCCTTTGAAATTGCCATTTTCATTTTGTTCAGGTGTGCATACAAGCATAAGTCACTCATATAAAAGTGCATCTACATGTAGGGCCTGTAATAACATCATTTATATATTGATACTCATGTTCCTTAATTGTACAACCGTTATCATCTTGCAAAACCCTCAGGTTAAAAATAAGAGCATCCAAATCATCCAAGAGATGAAATGCAAAAATGTAAATCCTGATTATCTAGTGTTGCTTATCAGCCGAATTCTTATTTCTTATAAAATACACATGATTGAAGAATGTTGTAATATTGTTGCCAGCAGAAAAAACTTTGTTGGCAGACTTTTGCAGTTGGAAAATCGATTACCCAAATCATTGTTTTTTCCTAATTCAAACCAGACTTGGAGAGGGATGGGCACTGCCCTGGTTATTCCTGCTCAAGACAGGTAACATGAGTTGTGCCCCTATCAAGTGATGGGATAAGTCAAGTCATGTATATGAAATAATAATAAAATTTATTGTGTACAATGTTCAAGTGCACCACAACTCATCAAAGTCTCATGTCTATTACACAGAATAATGTATTAGTATCAGAAACATGAATAGCGTACAGTAACGATATACATGTATGTGTGTGCATACGTGTGTAGATGGGAGTATCAGGTATAGTGTTGGCAGACTACAGGAAGCATGGAGGCTTTGAAAGATGCAGTGTTTCGGCAGCCCACAATGGACACAGGCAGCTTATTCTATGCCTCAGCAATCTCGAGCATGAAAAAATGTTTTCCAAAATCATGTGAGCTATGACTGTTTTTCTGGACTTGTAAAGGTATGTCCCATGTTGTGGCTGTTAGACAACATGGGAATCAAAAAGGCTGCTCAGGTTGCTAGTTGTGTAAGATGATAATGACCTTAATGAACGTTTACCAGGTCAGATGCCGGAGTTTCAATGAATCCATTCCAGGGCAGCAGACTCAGAATATGGCAGATGCCTGATGGAGGTATTCAGTTTGTTGCACGTCTCTGTACAGTTTCTAGGAGGTTAATTTATGAAAATTAAACCTTATTTGAATTTAGATTTGAGCATTTCTGTTTGGTAATGCTGGCAATCCTAAATGCATTGTCTCAGAGATGCTGTGTCACTGACGTATAAAATCTAAAAGGAAACAATAAATTGTATCCATGTCCCAGTGTTTTTTTTTCTTCCCACATTTCCAGCTACTGTAAATACATTTCAATATTTTCTTGGAAATGAATTACACGCTATAGAGTTAGGTCGCTATAATTTCATAGATAAAAATCCTATAAATTATTATAGAAATTTTTTAGGACCCATTAAATTTCCAGGGGACTCAGTCAAATCAAATAATGTGCCCAGGATGCACTAGATAAAAAGCTATCAGCATCATGTTGTCTGACATGGTTAGCTATTGGCATCTTGTACTTTTAAAAAATTCATTTAAACTGGATGAAATCTGAAGAAAATATTCTCACTAGTTTTAAAAAAAGAAAGCACTAATTGTGCACTGTCCAAAATGGTTTATTCACTATCTATTATACTAAAGCTGAGTGATCATGTGATGTTTGCTAAAGGCTTTTTTTCCTATTTAGTTTAATGACACAAAATTCATATCAAAATATTCCTTAGTTCTAGGATTGAGTTATGTTGAAAAAAAAAATCCATTTTTATTTTTCTAATTAGTTGTAATTTGTAATTAAGTCAAAAACTGACTAGTCTCTTACTTTACTTTCTGCTGTCACTTTCCCCTCTCTCTATATATCTTATAGACCTCCTTGTTATATATAGCCAGAAATGCCATGCCTCCCCCCCTCCCAGGTCTAAATCTGACTCTAGAGATATGGTGTAGTCTTGGTGATTTTGTAAATCTGATAAAAGGAAGAAAAATAATATTTATTTTAAGATGTGTGATGATTTTTAATAAAATTAAGTTTTTTTTTCTATGATTCCATAAGAATGGAGAAAACTTTTCTGATTTAAAAATGTATTTCTAATTTCAGAATGTATTTATTTTTGGAAAGAGATTAATGGAAAATATTTAAGTTGAATGGATTATTTAAAAAGACATTTGTATTACTAGTTTTCTTTAATCTTGTCCATAAAATTCACAAGACACTTTAACTGAAACATTAAAACAACAAATGATAATACAAGGTGTGTCCAGAAGATAACAAAGTGAAATTACAAGGTGTGTCAAAAGACAACAAATGAAATACAGCAGGTGTGTAGAAAGACAACAGATGTACAGTGTGAAAGCAAAAGGTGTGTCGAAAGACAAAAATGATGTACAAGGTGTGTCGAAAGACAAGAAAAGATGTACAAGGTGTGTTCGAAAGACAAAAAATGATATATGTTGAGAGCTAAAATGTGTCAGCTCAGACCACTGACCACTGAGAATATTGCAACTATTCTTGACCATCAAAACATTCTCTGTGCTTATTATGAGGATGAGTAAAAAAAATAATGCCATTTTTGTTTAGGACAGATATAATTACCAACACAGGAACATGATCATACATCAATAATGAAGCTGGTTTCTGCTGGATCACATCCCTACTTCTACACATGGTCCGTTTCTCTAAAGCAATTGTTCCAGCGTCGAATGAGAACCCTGCCCCGTAAAATTCTTTTGACTGCTCTTTGAGCCACTTCTTCACTGCAGATTTCACTTCTCGTCACTGAAATAATATCTACCTCTCAACACTCTTTCATGGGGCTGAAGAGATGATAGTCAGAAGCGCTAAATCTGGTGAGTATGGAGGATGCATAAAGTTATCAGCCGAATGAGGCGATTTTCTCCCTTATCCTGATGTTTGAGCATTTGTTATAAGAAGGAGGACATTGTCGATTGGCAGGTTGGGTCTTACTTGTGGATTCTTGCTCTGTGCCTCGTTAGGGTCACAGTGTAGCCTTAGTTATATAAAAAAACGAAATGAAATAAAGAAAATGGCATTACTTTTATTTCTGTAACGAATATGGTACACTTAATGAGGCTTATATACTTTTGTAATACAGCCAAAAATTGTTAACTATGGTAGTAATAATAAAATAGGGTAGGTAACTCCTCAATTACTTATTACAACTGAAATGTTTATCTAAGCTATCAGAATTATTCTTTTTTTTTCTTAAAAATTATTATGACTGTCTACTGTTAACCTAACTATGCTAATATATATATATATTAAAAAATCATAACACACACACACAACACACACAACCCTCAGCACGAGCAGGATATGACACAAGGTCAATTTGTTAAGCGAGTTTAACAGGTTTGAATTCAGAGTTTTCCTTCTTTAGATTGGTTACTAGCATGGTTAAAGAGGCCAGTCTGCCCTGCTATTGCCTATGCTGGAGGGAGAATTGGATTCATACCTTTCACAAGGTATTAGCTTAGGGAAATGCAAACAGCTTTGTCCAGGAATTGAATCTGGTCGATGAGTCCATTTCCTAGACTCTAACATTAGACCACACACCTCCATATATATATATATATATAATAATAATAACATCCAGAGAAGAAATCTTCCTTACGACACAATAGTTTTATTTAAAAAAACGTCGCAGTTTGAGGGCTCAATGTGTGCTCTTTGATGTTAGAGTCACAGAGCAAATATATAAGTAAAGAATAACAAAAGACTTAGAGATTGACATTATAGTCTATTTCAGGAGCTTAGACAAAGTGTCTAACTCTCCAACTTCAGATGCTAATGAAATAGCTATAATGCTCAACTCTAAGTCTTTTGTTATTTCTTTACTTATACTAGCAAATATATGCACCCTCTGGGTGCAAGTATTAATGTCATGAAATATTATATTAAATCAGAAAGTCTAAAGAAAATAAATAAGAATGCAGATAAAATGACTTGAAACAGAGAGGGGTATAACGAAAAATATAACAGCTGTAGCTTCCTCTTCCATCACCCCCGTCTTTCCTTGCTAACTTTCTAATTTAACTATTTAGTTAATTAGGAAGTAAAGGATAAAATTACAGTTATTTCTTTTTGTTGATGGATTTCTTTTAAGATTTATCTCCGAGATTTTTGCTCTTATTCATTAAGATAAAATCAAATAATTAGAAATCAACAATACAAGCACATATTTATTAAAATCAAATTTTAAATATCAATATGCAAATTAGGCTTGCCGTTCACACTGTAAACCGCTATTTGTTGTACATATATAATACAATTGCATGTCATTACTACGTAGATATGGCCACAGTATTAATAATGAAAAGCATTTTTATAATAATTGAGGCTTAAATAAAATGATTCATGGAGATGTGATGTATAATACCTAATGGATAGTGACTTGAGTAGGATATTAGTTTCGGTTACAGACAAATAAACACTAATTCCATTATAATAAGATGTGGTGTGTGTGTTTAGATTTGTTGACTTAAAGGTTTTAAAAGGCCTTCTCTCTTTATTATTTCTAATCTATATATTATATATATATATATATATATTTATATATTGTTGAATGCCTATATTTGATCATCCCACAGAATAGTCTCCTGATTTATATTCTGCTCCTCTTTAAAGTTAATTGTCAATTTTCTTCATAAATTATGAACTGCTGAATGCCTCTAATGTCACGCAATACAAATGGCTGACATTTTTTTAAAACAAAATCACTCAACTTTCTTTAATTGCTAATATTTAGTTGTGAGTTTCTCTTTCATTTCCCATGATAGACTTCACTGGCATCATTAGACGTCTTGCTTTGCTATTATATTTTAATATTAAATTATTTCCATGTAACTTTTTTCTCCAGATAACTCTTTTCCTAACACTTCTTATCAATTAATCTGTGGTTGGATTTTACGGCCTGTCAACTCTTGTTGGGTTATTTATGAAGAGATGCTGATAGGTAACAGTCCTGCATCCCTATGCATAAAAATCTAAAAGGACGCAGTAAAATGTATCCATGCGTCGTAGTGTTTCTTTCTTTTTTTTTCTCTCACCATTTCAACTAAGTCTAAATAATTACTCAGGATAGGTTACAAGTAGGAGTTAGATGGCTTTAGTTGGGGACCCATAAATTTTCCCAGGGACTCATTCAAATCAAATTTATTGTCCAGATGCACTAATCAAAAAAGCTATCAGCACACACTGTTTATGTCAAAGATTTTTGTTTTATTCATCTGATTGACACTCTATTTTATTTTATCTTTATAATTCTTATTTATGTTTAATTTTATAACAAATTCTTTAAGCTCATTTTTTCTGTTTAACTCTAGATGGGAGCCTAACAATTTGAATTCAGAGTTTTTCCTTCTCTCAGACTGGTTGCCTAACCAAGGTTAAAAAGCCCACTGTCCTATTTATCCATATCTGGAAGGAGAATAGTTGCAAAAATAATCTCTTGGTCTAGTGCTAGTGAAAAGGGGATAGACTTCCTCGCTGATAGGCTGATACTGACTTTAGGCCACCCTGACGACTTTACTTTTACTTTATGCCTACTGGACAGGATCAAGAATAGGCGAGAGACAGGAAGAGCTAGTCCACTATTGGCACACGGTAGCTACGCCACTACCCGCTCACGCTATTTTAGATTTCAAGTTGTCAATAGTTGGGTAAAAGGTCTATTTTATTGACTTTCTCTCTTGTGACACTTGGATACTATTATGTAAGGTGATGCATTAAATTCTTATTTTACATCATTGATTTTATCTGGAGTTAAAGGGAAATGAAATCGAAACTTTCCGAATTGATTTTTTGACCTCATTTCAAAATTCTTTTAAAATGATTGGTTTAAATCAAATGAGATGCAATTTCTGTTTTAGGCGTTCTGATTAAAGACAGACATTTTGAAGACAAATGAAAAAATTATGTAACACATTTTCATGTAAAGAAATTGACAGAATCAAATTAAAGAAAATAGAAATTATTGATTCCTTTTGAAACTTGCACACCAAAAATATGAGGGTTAGTAAAAAGTAATGCCATTTTGTTTAAGACAGGTATAATTACCAAAACAGGAATATGTATCATTAAAAAAACAGGAATATTATCATACATCAAAATGAAGCGTCCTTGTGGATCACATCCCTACTTCTCCAGATAGTCACCGACAAGAAGGCTCCGAGTTTGAAAAGGCTCCCGAGCTGGCCAGAAATACCTGAAAGAAGGCGGAGGGCTCATTGGCTGAAACGTTGTACAGAGAATATAAAGTTGAGGACATTAGCCGATAATCCAAATATCAAGCCTCATTCTAAAAAATTCAGAGAAATCTATAACAAAAGAGTAAACAATATATAAAATTATTCATTGAAATGCTGACATGTGTTTCGACGCAAGAGCTTGTCCTTGTATATATTGTATTTTATTTAGTATTATTTAATATACATAATAAAATAAAATGGTAATAATAGAGAAAAAAATTTCATTAATAAAAATTTTTTATTTCATTTGTATTTAAAATAATACTAATAAAATACAATATATACAAGGACAAACTCTTGGTCGAAACACGTGTTGGCATTCCAATGAATAAATTTTTATCATACAACATTTTTCTTTCATTATCTTTCAGCATAATTGTCAGATTCACTTCATTTATTATATATATATATATATTATTATATATATGATATGAGTATATACTCATACCGTCGGATATTTCCTTTCTTTTAACTTTATCCTGTCTTTGGAAACACACACATTCAACGAAAACATCTACTATATATATATATATATATATTATATATATATATATAATATTAATATACTAAAAAAAACAATACCCCTCCCAACCTGTTATTTGAACACACAGACTATTAAAACTTGAATATTTTGCAAATTTTTTTATTTTGAAACCTGTTTATAAGCTGATGTTAATTGTGACTAATTTAAATTAAATTCAAAATGGCCGCCATGCAGATTGAATTTGTCTCAGACTGAGAAATGACTTTATTGATAAATTTTCAAACTTGTTTGTATTTGTCTAAGTTTTGTGTGCAAATGAATGATTTAAAAAGAAGTCATTTTTTAAAAAGTTTCTTTTTATTTTATTTGGGAAGATTTTTTTTTGTCATTAGATCTTAAATTTTTTCATGTTGTTTGATGCAAATTGAATTGAATTCCCTCTACTAAATTGAAAACGAGTGTGTAGTATAATGGTTAAAGTCATAGGAAATGGTCTTGTCGACCTGAGTTCATATCCTGGACGAGGCTATTTCATTTCACATAGTGCTAATATCCTTGGAAAGCTATGCATACAATACCTCTCTCTGTTGGCTATGGGTAATTAGAACAAACTGGACTCTTTAGCCTTGGTTAGGTAATCACAGCCAGGACAAGGGAACTCAAATTGAAACCTGCTAAAACTCCGCTAGAAATTGACTTGTGTCACATCCTGCTCATGCAGTGTGTTGGTAAATATATATATATAAGTAAAAAAGTAAAGTCGTCGGGGATGGCTAATTGGTATCAGCCAGATAATAAGGGAGTCTATCTCCTTTTTTCCTGCGCTAGATTACCAAAATTGTTTTTTCACTAATTTAATTGCACTAGTTTTTTGTTTTCCTTTTGTTTGCTTATTTTTAATTTCATTTTGCGTCAACTAGTTCACTTAGCGCCTAAAACCAAGGGATTGTTGGCCAATCTTGAGATGGGACACCACACCTAACCATCAGCTTTCTCGAATCTTAACCGCATCAGATTCCTTCCTGTGCTACTCTAATGCTGAGTTGGGCTAGGGTCGATATTGAACCTGGAATCTTGTGTTTACCTCGTTGGAAAAGAAAAAGATTATTAGATGAAAAAAAAATGGAAGATCCTCCTAGACGAACAGGCCCTATAAATATTATTAATATTATATAATTATGTGGAACAAAAGTAATAGAAAAAAAAAAGACACAAGCGGGGAATAGATAAAATATT
>CM042153.1:78982523-79014742 GCA_023376005.1 Doryteuthis pealeii
GAACAACCAAGTGTAATGGGAATTTTCCCTGCAATGTTGTGTACTGCATCTGCAAGTCCAGAATTGACTAATGAGCCACCATAGGGTCCACAAATGAAGACTGGGATGCCAAAAAGAAGAAGGCCTTCTATCATGTATCTTAGTTTTCTAGGCAGGTTTCTGCCCTTCATATCCGGGTTCTGCTTCATCAGGGATTTTTGTTCGCTGTTTCATTTTTCTGTTTTTGTTATTATATTATGGAAAACACGAGACTTGATTTTCATGTTACACATCTGTTGTAATCGGAGCTTTCCACGAACTCCTTTAATACCTGTGAGCTGGAGCACACATGTTTGCGCTGAAACGTTGTGCAGATTAACCAATAAAAGATGAGGACAATAGTCCAATTAATTACAAATATAAAAATTAATTCAAGCCTCATCTTAAAAAAATTCAGAGAAAAAAACATATTATTATTCAAATATCAAAATACCCAATCAGTTTTGCCCAGCTAGAGTTAAAGAATAACACTTACAATTCTTTTACAAGGAGGGGTTATTAGCATTAAATAATCCATGAAGGTTGATATTGCATTAAACCAAAGAAACAATTCTAAACGAAACAAAAACCTATCCCCCCCTCGTCTCAATGAAAATTGTTTATGAAAATATTCATATTATGTCATTTTCATGTTTTACACAGTTTCAATTTTACGAGGTCAAAAAAGTTCCAGGCCAGTCACAAAAAATTTATTCAAATCCCCAAACTACAAGTTATCCCCTTCAAAGCCCCCCCCCCCCCCCGCTGCTAGAGTCAATGCACTTTCTCATCCTTCTCTGGCCACGATGCCTGCTTCCTGGAAGAATTCTCATCTGCTCCTTCCTTTTGACACAGAGAACCAAGCTGTGCTATTCATGAGTTGAACAAGGGCAGGTATTGACAGGAACATGTGTGTGGTTAAACTTGACTCCTTAATACAGTATACAAGGTATGTCAGAAAAGTTCCAGGACTGGTGTTCACAAAATATTTTATTTCAATCAAACTACAAATTATCCCTTCAAATACCCCCCCTGGAGGTCTAATGCACGTTCCCATATTCCTGCTACGCTTGCCTTGCACTCCTGGAAGGATTCTTCTGGGATTCTCTGTAGTTCTGTCATTCACAGGCCTTTTTGGATGTCGTGCACATCCTCAAAAATTGGTTCCTTGATGACCTCCTTGGAGATTGTGGAAGAGGAAAAAAATCAACATAGGAGCCGGGTCGTGGAGTAGGAGGTTGCCCAAGCACGTATGTCTTCTGGGCCAGGAACTCTTGGCGATACTAGGGCAGTGTTTCAGACATTGTCAGTGAATACCCACCAAGTTGTCCTACCCACATTCCTCTCGCTCTTCTCGTGCCACATGAACAAAACCAAATGCTGCCGTATTCTTGTAGGACATGCGAGTTGATCATCTGACCCTGTTAGCAGATTCACAGTGGACGATGCCCCTCACTCGAAGAATGCGTCAACCCTGGAATTTTTGTGACATTACCTCGCTACCTTCTTCCTAGAGTAAGGAGTTCGAGAGTGAGAATAATAAGCACTTCTTGCAATGTTCATAGTTCAAGCACGTTAACCACTCCACCATGGAGAGTGACCCTTATAAATCTTTTTTTTTCATTTAACTTTGTGTTCTTTTTAGTTTTGGTAATTAGGAATAAAAAACTAGTTCCATTTGAAGAAAAATGTGGATTGGCACATCATTGTAAGTTGGAAAAATCTGAAGACCTACGTGAACAATGCATCAGAAACGATGGATAACATGTATTTCCTATCGAAGTCGGATGCTGGGGATTATTACCAACTCAACCTGGGCATTTTTGTCTAAACTTGGACTTTCTCTACCAGACAAGAGGAAATACTTAAAAAAAGAATGCAAGGATTGAAAGCTCTAACGCTCAGCGGATATGGCAGTCCTTACAATAATGACATCCAAACCGACAAAGTCTGGTGGTATTGTAGATGACTACTGGGGGGGCCTTCTGGGGGGTTAAAGGTTAATGATGCTGCGGCCCAAAAGCATGCCTGAACCAGAGTTCATCATTCTGATGGAAGCTTGATTGGTTGGCAACGCTACTGGTGTAAATAGCCAGTCATTGTTATGAAGTATGGGTATAAAACGCATTATTCAGACATATATATATTCATTGTAGAAGATTATTTTTCAGTGATACTAGAACAATGATAATAGAATTGTTTGTGTAGGAAGGAAGTAATAATAATGTTGTTAGTTACAACATTACTACTGCCCTGTCGGCTGGGGCGGTTAGAATTTACACCGACTTCAAACTCTTGCATAGGGGTAAAACTTTCCCAATGGAGCCACCTGTTGCAGGGGCGACGCTGTATGCTTAAGGATGGCAACCAAGTGCGAGCAGTCCATGACCAGCAACACTCTACTTGTCCCTCACATTCTTTTTGTGATTTACCAGTCCTGGAAACTTTTATGACATACCTCGTACTTCTTATATTTTTGTCAATATCTCTGAATTTTTATTTGAGGCTTGATAAATTTGGATTATTGGACTATTGTTCTCATCTTCATTGTTTACTTAACACATTGTTTGGCCAATGTGCCCTCCGGCCTTCTTCAGGTATTTTTTGTCAAACTCGGGACATTCTTTTTGAACTAGGAACCTTCTTTTCGAACTCGGACCATCACGGAACTTTGAACCCAAACCCTTTATTTCAATCAACCTGGTCTCAATTCCGCTATCCATAGCTGGGGTACAGTTTAAGCTGATGTTAAATTATATATTCTATGCTACTATGCTGCCCCTGACTAGCACTGAACCGAAGATCTAAGAAGAACAACTAGTCACTTAGAAATGGTCTATAAACCGCAACGCCTTTGAGTGTCACTACCGCTCATGGTCTAATTTGAGAGCAAATTACAGTGTGAATTTTAGAAAACCTGGTATTGAGAACATTAATTGGGTTCAGATTGCATATTTTTAATCCTTTCACTATCCTCTAGCGCTGTCAATGCTTTTTGCACATGAGAATTACTGTGAGATGAATATGTTATTCTTCCGTGGAATTCGTGTGTGGTACGATGTAAAAATGAAATACTATATAGCTAAAGATAAAGATTAAATATATTTTTACTTCTTCTAGTTTTCTTAAACACAGTTGCAAAGAAAGAAAAAAAAGAAAAAAAAGTGCCGAAGGATTTTGTAATGGGGTAACTTTTATTATTATATAATCCTCGCGTCTAAGTTTCTTGAAGCTGGCCATTTTTAATTCGGCAAGTAACGAGACACCTGCTCATGTACCTATAGGCAATACAATGGGACTAAAAATATGAGGCATATTTGTAAACAAAAATTTTATTGATTAAGAAATGAAAAATTATGTCAACCTGGGGACAAGAATATTTTTTTTTGTTTTTTATGTTCACATGTTTTGTGACTGTTGAAATCTCTAAATATTTAATTGGCGAAATATTGCATTCTGCATGAACTTATGGTGGGTCGTTTAAGGTTATGTAGGTGTGTGTGGTTTTCAGTTTTTTACATTTTGGTGTGTGTTGGTTAGGTGTTGTCAGATAAAATATTTGTGTGTTTTGTGTGTTCAGTTGTCTCCAAGAATTTTATTTTGTTTGTGTGTGTGCGTGCCGCCTCTGAGTATTGATTTGTGTGTGCGCATAGTGTGTGTTTAAGATTTATGTTGTGGTGTGCTTTAGGCTAGATTATTGTTGGTGTATTGGTGTGTGTTTGACAGAATTATGTGTGTGTAAGTGTAGATATACAGCATTAAATTATGTGTGTGTGTTAAATCTTGTGGTTTGTGTGTGTGTGTGTTGTGTATGCTAACCCGCTTGGGGTGATAAGTGTGTGTTGTGGTATGTATTAAAGACTTGTGTGGTGTTCTGATAGTTGTTTAGCCTTGTGTGTGTTGTTGTGTTGTTAAGCTTGTGTGTGTTGTGTGTGTTTATAGCTTGTGTGTGTGTGTATTTGTGTGTGTTTAAGATTATGTAAGTTTTTATGTGAGTTGTGTGCTGTGTGTGTGTGTGTTGTATTAAGATCTTTGTGTGTGTGTGTTGTGTGTAGTTATATTTATGATTTGTGTGTTTGTATTAAGATTGTTATGTATGTTTGTGTGTGTGTTAAAGATTATGTGGTTTGTAGTGTGTGTGTGGTGTTGTGTGTGTTTTGTGTATTATTTTATGATTAATGGTTATCTGAAAATCGTTGATGCCTTTTCTATGGCTTATTAAAAAAAAAAAAGAAAGATTTTTATGTAGTTCCGAATCTTGTTATTTACATTGAAATTCTCTCTTGAATTTCAATTAAATGAGCAATTTTGTTCAAGAATGATAATGCTTATTAGGTTGAATGAAATAAATTATTCAGATTGAATTGGTATCATGTTGATAAAGACGAGTCAAAACTAAAATTGTAAAAATAAAGTATAGTAATCGTTGGGTTCAAAATAGTAATAAAGTTAATTATGATTAGTTGGTTGGGCAATTAGAGGACTCCCAACTTGGTACACAACATGAACAAACAAACTGTGAGTGGAGACTAAGGGTTGTTAAATACAACAATGGACTTTTAATAAACATTGGAGTAAAGATGAAGAGTAATTGGATGCAACAGAAGAAATACCATACAAACAACACCAATGGTAAAGATATATGCAGTAACACATATATGAAAGACAGATACAAAATGAAAAAAGTATTAACAGAGCTACTAAATGTACATATAAAAATATATGAAGAAGTTCATAAAGTAAAAAGTCACTTCTGACGTAGTGAATCGGAAAGGAGAATGAAAACCCCCCCACACAAAGAAGGGTGTAGACCATAGTGTGTTCCCTACCCACGTGTGTCGTGAGTCCCGAAGAAGAAGAGAGTTCAAACGTTGGCTGCTTGCCTGCTTAAATAGTCAGAGCGCCTGGTGGGGCCAACCAGAAACCACAAGGGAAGATAACACTTCCAGACCAAACAAAAAGGCAGCCCACGAATACCCTAAGAGAATATAATGACTAATGATCTATCAACCGAGATCCAACACCGAAATTTACGATAGAGGAAGCTGTTATGTGCTACCCCTCGAGAAATGAATTGGTAAGCAGCTTGAAACTGAGAGTTTTCACTTATAAGTTTCTATGTATTCCCTGTGCAGATATTCTCTCCAAGGCGGCATTTTGGTAATCATAAAATAGGGTGATCGGTTAACTCCCACGGCTCATCTTACTTATTACATATTAATAGCTGATTTCGGCTATAGATATGTGTTGCTCATTCCCATCTCTTGCTGGAGAGGTATTGGGTTGAATACAGGTAAAAAACGGCAAAAATTTTTGGTATCCTTCTAAATTTCATCATGTTCCTGCCCTGATCAGCTGGGCGGGTGTGGTTAGATTATGCACCGTCTGCACCTCTGCTAGAGGGAGAAAGACCTCCCCCACAACGTGGCACTTATACCAAGACTTATAAATAGCAACAGTTTCTGCACTTAAGCCGAGACACTGTCCAATATCATAACAGCGCACTAGCCCCTCTGATACCAGACAGCCTCGCAAGTAAACAACATTTATCATTGTAATAAAATTAATGATACCTACTTGTTTCTTTGTTAATATATATATTTTTGTGTTTTTTATCTCATTTTAACTCATCCTTGTCTTCCTTTATATTCTGGCCCACTATTAACCAGGTTCCACAGCAATTTTCAATTTCAGATTTTGCCTTCTCTTAGTTACCTCATATTTACGCCTTCTCACCAAATGTTAATTGAGCCAGTTTTTGCCCTACTATTACCCATAGTGCCTTAAGAAACGAGAATGAGGTGTGCGCAATTCTCTAAACCATTTACCCAATGTGATAACTCACCCTTGTGAATGCATAGGACGAGAGTCGGCTCTAAATGTTGGTATCAGCCACCAAACCGCTCGTACACCCAATATAAGAATAACATGAACGCACCTTACTTATTGAATGACCTCACGCCCGATTAGAGAACATATTCGGCTAGAAATCGCAGGTTCCTAGTTCGAGTACGCTCTCGGCAACCAGTGTTTGATGAGCAGTCACAGCACAGGGAGTCTGTGCGGGGAGGGTGAAAAATAAGGGAAGGCTGGGAGTGCGCTAGCTGTGGCACTCCACTTTCAGACGCTAAAAACAATCTCCTTGATCGGAGCAGCCGGGAGTGGAAGTGACCGGGGATAGACTCTCACGCTGATTGGCTGATACCGACTTTAGGCACTCCCCGAAGCGACTATTACTACTTTACTTAATCTAAATCTGCTGTGTTTTTAATTTATTTTTTAATTTGAACTTTTCTTTTTTTGAAGGTGGTGAGAAGCGCAAATGTTACTTGATGATCTTAGCATCAAATACCAGATAAGAATGTATCCCATCGGAACTTGTGGCATGCAAATGACTACAGGATCATTTGATAGAGAAATCAAGAAATTGGAAGACATGTTGTCCGATGAACAGGGTAGTTCGATCCACTTTTTTCTAGTAACCCCATAAAGGAGAGTAACTGCAGTCATGCTGTTGTTTCACTTTTCGGACATATTACTTGTTAAAGAGATGATCATCATTCATGGTGCGTCTAGCAGTAAGGATATGCTATTGACAATCTTTCGCCAACCACGCCATATCATATCATTGCTCCTGGTTAGGTTCTCTGTGCAGCATCCCGTAGGATCTCGCGCAGAGTTGGTCTATGGTTACGTCTTTGCTTGGACAAACCCACTCTTGCCATGTGATGTTTCCACAGTAGAACGTCGACTAATATGATGTTCATCTCTTGCTTCTCCAGCAGTGCCCAGAGGGATGGTTGTGCGATATGGAGGCCGGTGGCATAGTTTGCTTTTGGTTTTTTTAGCGAGCTGTTTTTTCGGGGTGTTGTCGTTCTATTCATCTGTTAAAGAAGTGTGCGTGCAGTACATTCTTGTGCAGCCCCAAAATTGGTAATAATATTATTGTTCTTCTGTATTGGATATAATTTATATGAGAAATTCTACAACAAAGTGATTATACTAAGGATATTTTCTTTTAAGCCCTTGTCGTCGCTGGGAGATTTAGACTGCACCTCTTGCAGACGAGTAAGACCCCACCCAAATTAAATCATCATCATTTCAATAAGGTGGCACCTTAATTTAACATGAATCACTTTGGCGTCTCACTCACCTATCCGATCCTTACTGGATGTTGTTCTATTTTGTGTTGTCTCATGAGTGTAGCGAGGAGTCTTTGGTTTATTGCATACCCTGTCTTTTAGGGATGGTGGTCTTTCCAAAAAGGACTTCTTCTAGTAGTTTTTTGTGGTAACCCTGAGAATTAGAAATGATGCTATGATATTTGTCAATGATAGGATCCTGTGATATGATTTACTATCTCTTTTGCTGCTTCCAAAGGACTTATAGTTTGAATCTAGATTTAAATATGCAATGAAATGTCCGCAACTTAGTCTTAAAAATGTTGAAGGCCGGGTTCAACCATCTGACAAAGAGGAAGAAGGATGGAATGGTGTTGTCTACCTGAACATTCTGTTCAATATTCAGGGATAAGAAAGTATAAGAAAAGATAAACAATGATGAAGTAATTCTGACTTTGGTTAAGGTTCCAGCTTGATGTCACGTCATGTTCCAGTGCTGCTCCAGTTCTCTTGTCTGTCTGCCGCTGCTCCTTTCTGGGTCTCTTGATCTCAATCTCTTTCCAAAACTGTTTTTTTATAATCTATAATGTTTAATTATTTCATTCACCTTATCCAAGGTGTTTTACACGATGATTAGCATTTCCTCCTTAATGTCAGCTGATTTAGTAGACGTACCTTCCCATTCCATTCCACTCATATTTGATTACTATTGGTTATTCTCTCAACTTTGTAAACTTAATCGTTTAACACCTCTGGATTGTTTACATTCGCAATAACAATATTACAATTGCATTATTTGGTATTATTATCCTCATCTTTATTGTATACTGTACAGTGTTCAAATGTTCCGTGATGGTTCCTGATTTAACGACAGAAATACCTGAAGATATGCTGTATGCGGCACATTGACCAATAACATTAAAAAAAAAAGTACAGATAACATTATTAAGATGAGGACTCTATTGTCCGAATAATCATAATATGCTAATTATCTTAAAGCCTCATCTTCAAAAATTTCAGAAAAAAAATATTACATTTCCAAAAAAAGTTTCTCTAAAAATATTTCTTTTAAAATAAGAGTTTATAATTTGCTGACACATTGTGTTTTATATCGGATGTGTGTTGGTTCTTGAAGGCTATCACAATGCAAGTGTTAAAGAACTTGAAGTAAACTTAGATGTCTGTTCGTTTTACTTTTTGATTTATTTGTTTAATATTCATGGATAAAAATCCCTTTTTCGTTGATGATTTCTGACAAGCAGAAAGAAAATATATTTTTTTTTTCTTCTCTTTTCTTCTGAATCCAAACCTAAATCATAAATTACATAACTAATCATGTTCAAAGATTGGCATATACCTGACGTTGAAACTTCAAATTAAATAGACTCCTTTTATACATAAATGGCAACAACGCTTGGAATAACAACACGCCACAAATCAAACTCAGTATATAGAATCTGAACTTGTTGGGCGTACAAATTCTAGAGCTTCTCATTACAAAATGGCATAATCTAATCTAAAAAAAAAAAAATGTAAAACACTTTTATTAATATTATGAGATTCAAATGATATAAGATAATGGATTTCGTGAGCATAAATTAAATAGGCAGTGAGAGGGAAGAAGAAGTGGAATTACTGCAGCTAAATCGGCTCTAGATTTATCACCTGACAAGGTTCAAGAATTCCATATAACTTGACTGGAAACCTAAAATTAATAGATTTTTTCATACAAAATGGCAACAACGGTGGAATATATAACATTCACAATAAATTCTTCCTAATCAAATCCACTTTGGAGACTGCAAGACGCAGCTTTAAGGAAAAGTCTTTTGGACTCATGAGTTAATTCAGAATTTCACAATATTTTTGGCCACCTCCAAATCTATCACAGCCAAAAATTCTTCCATATTGGATACAGTTCTAACTCTAAGTTGAGATTATGCATATGCTGATTCCAAGCCATATAGAAAGTGAGGGGGAACTGAAAGAGCTGACTCGGGTTTGATCTCCGACAAGTTCAAAGATTCCTATATACTATTTGAATTATAGATCCTCACATGGTAATGAAAACAACATCCACTATAGAACTCTTCCTAATCAACCCACTCGTGGGACGACTGGAGAACCAACTTCAGAGGAAGTCCAGAAAGGAAAAAGTCATTGTGGTCCTGATTTGCAATAATCACATCAGACTAAAAGCACCTATATATACTCAAGCACAACTCGTCCAGAACAACAACCACAGTTTGAAACTGCTAAAACCCTTTGACTGTTAAATTACTTATTCATAGAAAGCAGGGTTTTGCTTCACATCAGAAACCGTTATTTTACATTGCATAATCAATATTGAAAGATTCATATTTTGAAAAAGTCCAACATAGAGCATTCTGCCTTTTTGAAGGAAAATAAATATTATATTCATATAAATATACGGCATAATCACTTACCATACAACATGATCCCGCCAATGATGCTAACACATTGTTGAAACCAGTACTAACAAAAGTGTTAATATAAATACACAACATATATTTACTTTCCTAACTATAGGCATGACATAACCACAGAAACTGGTTTGATTATGCCATTAAACATCATATAAACAACCAACCAACCAACTAAAGTAATTTGTTTGAGGATCCCTAATTATATTTACAGAGTAATTGCTGCTATTCTTCGTCTTGTCAAGGGTTCTTTCTGCAGATGTATTCACTCCCTAAGTTCAGTTCTAACACTGATGGTTTAAATAGCCATCCCTAAGACACCACTTGCCTCTCAATAGAGTTGATTGGCTTACAATGCCTATTACAAAACATGCTATCAATGTCACTATATACCAAACGTCTCTACCACATAGAAAGTAATTCAAGGAAAATACTCTTAATAACAATAATTTTTTCAAGAGAGATAACTTCAATAACTAAGTGCCTGCAACTTCGTAGTGAGTGAGTTCAATACTCTAGTCGCAATATATAATTCACTTTCAGACTAATACCCTGATTTTTACAAAGATGCTTAGGCATTTAAAGTAATCCGATGGGAAGGTTGATATGCCATTAAACAAAGAAACCAAAGCCAAACTGAAATGTAGAAAATGACCTGAATCATGCAAATAAAATACTGCATATGAAATAAAATATTGTTTAACGATTACTGTTTAATTATTTTTTAGTTTCTTAAATTGAAATATAACTGGTACATTTTACACATTACAGTTATTACGATGTATTTTTTTTCTTGTAAATAATTTCTTGATTCACCCTGTTCGTTTCTTATATAGAATTTGTTTTAGTAAAAAAAAAAATCTAAGGTTTATAATGTTATATTTTTTAATAATTAGGGAAATATAATAATTTAAATAAAAAAGTAACTTTAAATCGTTAGAAATAATTTTTTTCAAAACTAAAACAATTAATTTACATTCCCCTAATGTATTAAATACGATTGACCCTCCCCCCAAATAAACAAACCCCAAAAACAACAAATTGCATTAAAAAAAGAAGCTTTGAAATGAATATTAGTATTATATCATGTTTTAATTTCATTCATCTGCTAAACCTCCCATGTTAATTGTCTTCATTCATATTTAATGAATAAAATACTTAAAAAAGAAAAAAAGAAGACTATTTTGTTTCCCTTTAAATTGGAAAGTCTTTAAATCTCTTAACATCCTATATTCACCAACATTCCAGTCCTTCAGAAAGTCCACATTTTCCTAATCTGCCCGGAAACGATAGCCTTTGTTTATAGTATTGTATATTAAACATATTTAGTAGAAGTCTTTGATTTAAGGGAAAATAAACTTGGGAATACTTTAAATGAAAAGGCCTTTAGCATTTTTTGATAAATCCTTATTAGAATGGATCTTGACTTTTTGTTTATGAATTAATATGGCGAAGATTTCTGGACTTATGAAAAGGCATTTATATTTTGATAAATCCTAAATGGGCTGACAATAAAGCACAGATGTTAAGTGAGGGAGAAGTGAGATTAATTTCCAGGAAATCCCAGCCAAAAATTCTGTTTAATGAATAATTAAGGCAATTTCATTATTGAATAATGATCAACAATAATCTTTGTTTTATTCAATAACACTCCACAAAAAGATCATACCTTCAAGAAATGAACAAACCATGATGATTATATTTGATGACAACCTTAATTTTAAACAGTTAATATTGCCAAATTTAAGGTTAATTTATTGAAAGAAGCAATCATCAGCTACTTAATTTCGTATATAGTACAGACACACAATACCTATATTTGTCCAAGGAAAATGCCAATTGGGACGTATGCATGTTTGTACCTAGCCACATATGACCTTAAGTTAATGCTTCCTTAAACATTTTTCGTTTCCGTGAATGTTCCATTTCTATAAATGATAAGGAAAAAAAAACGACATTACTAAAATATTAAACATAAGAATTTGAGTTGTTCTTTACACTTATGTTGTTAATTTGAGATCATTTGAACGAGAATTTTATAAATTTTCTCATACATTCTTTATTTCTTCGTGATTCAATGGCTTATTGAAATAAAATATAAAATATTATTATCTCCCTTTTATTGTTTTAAGAGTTATGTCCTGTGACCCCTAGAACAAAGAATTTAAAAAAGTAATTTTCTTTTGTTTTTCTGGGATTTTTTATTAAAAAAAAATTTTATGACTTTTTTTAAAAAACTGATCAAATCATAATATTTGAAATAAACCAATAATTTCAATATTTCATTAAATTTTAAACAAAATATATTAGATTCACTGCATTTTGTTTATTACTTAAATATATTATCAAAGGATAAATTTCTATTAATTTGGAAAATATTCTCAAACTTAATATGTTTAACCATATTAAAATTAAATTAATATCAATGCTTATAAACTCAATGAATTAAATATATTCTCATTCTTCTTTTTGATGCATACTAATTTAATTTTTTCACATTTGATTACTGAGTAGTTCACATTAATTCAGATATGAATAGATGATTATTGAAAAATATACAGATACTAAAATCCTTCAGGTATTTTTGTGCCCTATTTTTTTAGGTGTAATATTTGTTATATATTATCATATCAATTGTTAAGTGGATGTGATTTTCATTACTCATAAGATAATAGCGTCCCACTACCTATTGGGACTAAAAATGTCCAAATTCCATTTATTACTGAATTCGCCGAGTTGGATCCCTCATAGTATTGCCTCATTAAAATCCCCAATGTAAAAACAAAAGTACGTGCGTTGACCCAGCCACTCTGGAAATTATAAAGATTAATGTCTACTATTTAAAATAATTAAATGCCAAAAGACCCCAAGAAAAGAACAAACTATGCTATTATCATTTAAATTTTGTAATTTTTTAAGTTATTCTTCACTATTATTTAAATGTAAACCTCATTTATTTTTTGCAAAAACCTCAACATGGTGATATTTTAATGTGTATATTATATTTACTTTGTCCATTAATTGTATGTATTTTTTTGAAGTTTCCTCTGAACATACACATACACACAACTGCCCCTTTATATACTGTATAGATAGATATATAGATTTCACTACTGACACAAAATACTGATAGTACGTTCCTGTGTCCTGAACATATAAAAAACTAAACAAGTGACACATGAAATATATCAGTTGAGGTCCCAGTGTTTCTTTTCTCTTCCAGCTAAGCTGTAAAATACATTTCAATATTTTCCTTGGTAAGATGATATTAGCATGTAATATTTGGGGTTGGTTCAAGGTAGGGTTAGCACAGCTTAGTTGTTCATGAATAAAATGACCCTATAATTTATTAAGAAACTTTAGGTTGGACGCAGTAAATTAAAAGCTCTCGCATCACTGTAATGAAATTTTCTTGCGTTTGAATTTTATTCAAGGCGGAAAAAAAGAAAACCTTAATTTTAAGGTAATTATGAACTTTAGTTGGCCAAATTCCTAGCATAAAATTGTGTTGTGCACATTATCTCTCTAACAATTTGCTTGTATAGTTTTCTTATGAATATTCTTAACAATTGAATGAATAAGATACACATTCATTTTTATCGGACACGTATGAACTTTAGTTGGCCAATTCCTAGCATAAAATTGTACGTGTGCATTATCTGAAATGAACTTAATATTGTTATTAAGAACACATTTTATGATTATTTTTGTTGTGCAACTGTCTTATCAACACATTTTGTTTGTTTGAGGAATAAAAATTTTATTTCTCAGACAAACAAACAAAAATGTGTCGATAGAATGAAATGTATTTTTTCATTCAATTGTTTTTAAGAAAATCTCATAAGAAAAACTATACAAGCAAATTTGTTAAGGAGATAATGCGAACACACAATTTATGCTAGGAATATTGGCCAACTAAAGTTCATAATTACGCATTTTGATCTACAAGGTTAAAGGGAGACAACTAGTTTGAATATTCTATGAAGATCATAATCTGTTTTGTTTACGGCATATCAACTTAAGTGGGTCATTTAATGCTTGGCAGAAGTTTTGAAAGATTCATAAGGATAGTTTGGAAGAAAATTTTTTTAAACTCAATTTTTTATAAACAGATTTTTAACGCATAGATGGGACCTATTAGGTACTGCCCACTCTGGATAGGAGGACCTGGAAGCAATGGTGATGAAAGGTGCTCCACATTCCCCAGACCTCTAGAACTGGACTCACAATCAGATAGTTTAATGTCATTCCCAGGAACATAAGACCCTCAGCCATTGCCTTCTAGCACATATATTATAAAGGGGCTTGGGGTTGCCATAAGGGCAATGGGTTGGGACAATCATATAGGTACTAGGCTTGACATGGCTTGCTGATATGATCGGGAGGGGGCCTCACCCACAACTTATTAGTAACTGAAAAATAATTACTTTTTTAATATACAAATTTTATAAAATGAAAATTAAATATTGATTAAAAACATGTTATGCTGAATTTATAATAATACTTTGCAGAATCATGTAAAATAAAACTAATCTATACGAGGTGTGTCTGAAAGTAAGAGACTGTTGCACAAACAATTATTAAAATCCAAACAACAAACTAAATGTTTTCTCCTCCAAAGTTAGTCCCTGCTTGAATCTAATGCACTTTCCCATCCTTCTCGGTCACGTTTCTCTTCCCTGCTGGAAGGATTCTTCTGTATATCCCTCAGCTCCTTTTTACGACCTCTTGATGGCCTCAACACATTCAAAACAGCCCTGTGAGCCCCTACAGCTTGGGAAGTGTGGGAAGGGACGATAGTTGTAGCAGGACAAATCGTGACTTTTTTCTTTTATGCTGTGTGTAACTTAATTGTACACTCTTATCATCTGCAACACCCTCTGGTTTAAAAATGACTGTTCAATGTCCAAGATGAAATGCAAAAATTTAAGTCCTGGATTATCTGGTGTTCCTTATCTGCCAAATATCTGATTAATTTTCAGTCACATCAACCCCTAGCAGCTATATGATTGTCCCAACCTATTGCTCTTAATGGCAACACCCAACTCTTTATCATATTCTGTGCTAGAAGGCGTTAGTGTGGGTCTTAATTCTGGATATTGATGTTAAACTGCATGAAAGGGTGAAATTTCAATTCTGGAGCTCTGGGGAGTGTGAAGTTCTCCTTGACTGCCATTATTCCCAGATCCACATTGGCCTGGAGTGGTAGTACCTGTTAGAGTCCATCTATAGGTTAAATAGAGGAAAAGAGTTAAAAAAAATTGAATACCCGTCAAGCATGAATAGAATAAAATCTTTGGCATAAAAACCCAACAAGATCGACATGCAGAAATCAAATGAACAAGCTAACAACAGAACTGTCTTATTGTGGGTAAAAAATAAACCATATTACTTGGAAATTGCAAAATGCACCTATTCTTTGCTGAGGAAGAGTAAAATCTGGCGAAGGTCGGAATCAGAATTTCAAAATATGTGTCTAAAGTTAATATCAAAGGTTTATTTATTTTACTTTATAAATATAAATATGTGTTCAATAAATATTATAATATATTATATTAAATAAAATGTAAATATGTTTCAATAAATCAAACAAAGACTTTTAGTTGCTATTTACTTTAAATATTAAAATTTGTTAATAGAATAAAAGAAAATTAAAATTAAATATGTTGCCAATAAAGTGCAATATCCAAAAGTTTATTTTATTTTTATTATAATATTAAATATGTTGTTCAATAAATATTATAATATATTAATATTATAAATATTAAATATGTTGTTCAATAAATATTATATATAATATTAAATATTAAATATTAAATATAAGTGTTATATTAATATATAAATATGATTATATTATAATATATTAATATTTGATTCAATAAGTCAATATCAAAGGTTTATTTTATTTTTAATTATATATAAATATTTTTCAATAAATATTATTATATATTAATATTATAAATATTAAATATGTTCTCAATAAGTCAATATCAAAGGTTTATTTTATTTTTTATTAATAAATAAAACCTTTTAATCATAAAATGATTTTCAATTTGTCTGATAGTTTATGTTTTTCTTATCAATTATCTCCTTGGAGAAAATCTTTTTTTTATTGTAGGTAATATAATATTTTACTTTATCAAGTTTGTATCTCTGTTCATTCAAGGATTTGATTTAAATAATGTTTAGGGACTGTATGTGCAATGAAACATCGCATTTAACTTTCAAAGTAAACTCAGAAATATCCTTTTTTTTTTTTTTCTTAAAGTAATATTGTTATATTTTGATTAATTTATATTAAACATGTGTTGAGCTTTTTTAGATTATAAAATTGTTATAGTATAGTTGCACTAGCAAGAGCAAAGGATTTGTATGAATGTACAGTGAGATTGTTGATAATGATAAATAGAATCATCCATTACATTACAGTCAATATTGGTTATTTACGTACACACACACACACATCACAATATATATATATATGAGATAAATTTCTAAAGAAAACACAGGATGTCATATACGATGAACATATCAAATAGTGCAATAATTAATAATATATTAAATTAAAACTGTGCCATAAAATATCAAACAAACATAATATGTCTATGCATGCGTATATATATATATTATATATAATATATATATATATATATATATATTATGCAGCATATCAATTTTTTTTATATATATATATATTGTGGTCCAGTTGCTCATCGGTAGACTTCGGCTAGAACACAAGTTTTCTATTTCAAAACCCGTATCCCCATCAGCGATGAGTTACAAGGGACGTCTTTCGTTAAATAGGAGTGGGGTAGTTGGTGCTCCTCATATCTAAAATCAGATCTCCCTTTGGTTTAGCGCTATTGAAAGGGATAGATCTCCTGAATGTGATACTGACTTTAGGCGCCCCGTCAGCTTATGTTCATGGTATGTTAAACATTTTATCCATTCAATTTTTTCTCACATGTTACTACACATACATATTCATAATGAAATACCGTATAACTTATTTTACATTTATTTGGACAATTATGTTGACATTAACGTTTTTGACATCAATATATCGCTTTCACATGCAATGATTGCATCATTGGCTTCATATAATTGGAAACAAGCCTTATACACATATAACATACACTGAACATTTCATTCTATTTACCATACAGTATTTGCATGTCTGAGAGGTTTTATTTAAAAAACAAAATACTAATATGAACATAAAGAGTTTTATCATTCATGAATCTTTGTGTTTTTAAAATTATTCTTCACAAACTGTGATTAATTCCTCATGTCGATACTTCATATATATTATATATAATTATATATATATATATTATATATAAAACAATCAAACAACAACACAATATGTGTGTTATTATATTATAGTATATATATATATATATACAACCACACAATATGTGTGTATATATATATATAATATATAATATATACACACACCACAACCAATATGTTTTATATATATATAATATTATATATATTTTATATATATACAGCACACAACACACACAATATGTGTGTATCATATATATATATATTATATCACAACAACACACACACATATGGTGTTAATATTATATAATATATATTATAACAACCAACACCACAAATAGGTGTATATATTATATTTATATATATATATCACACAACACACACACAAATGGAGCGCATGGGCTAGTGGTTAGAGTCGTGAAAATGGACTCGTCGTTTTAAGTTCAAATTCCTAGACGAAGCTGTTGGCCATTTACTCCAATGGAAAGGTATGAATCATATATTTCCCTCCATATGGGTTAAATAGCCTAGGGTAGGTAATCAGTCTAGAGAGGGATAATCTGAATTCAAAATTCCTGAGTTAGGTCCGTTTGATTGGGTTTGTGCACCCTTGATGCACCATTTTTTCCATCATCTGTGCAAAAATGTGGATGGTCCGAACAAAGCCTTACCACTATAAACTAATCACTGTGTGGATGCTTCATTGTATGAACACTCATACATCAAAATCGACGGGAGAGGTCCTCAATAACACAATACAAATATTTAGAAAAAAAAATATATAATATATAAAATATTTAAAAAAAAAAAAAAAAAAGAGAAAGAAAAGGAAGAATGAAACAAAAGCTAGATATAAAATTTTTCTATTGACGTTTTTATTTATTTATTATTTATTTTTTTTTGATTTTGACATGGCAACAAACTTGGGAACACATTGACGGATGACAGACAAATATAGATACATTGTTTCTCAACAAACTTAAAAAAAAAAAAAGAGAAATAAGGAAATTACAATTATTCGCCATTTCATTCATAAAGGAGGAGAAGAAGAAAGAGAAAAAAAAAGAGAGGAAAAGGTAATAAGAAGAGAAATTAATAACCACACAAAAGAAAACATAAGCACGTCCATTTCTGATATAAACTCTGATGATGAAATTTATTGCTTCGAAATCGAATAAGACAAAAAATAACATCTTTTTGTTTTTATTTTTCATACGCATTGTATTGGCCTTCAAAATATATTATATAAATATTTTAGAAATTTTGAAAGATAGTTAAAGGTATCACAAAGAGATCATTAGATAAATCATTTTTTTCCCTCTTTCTTTGTACAGATGATTTAAATTCAAATAATTTTCAATGTAAAAGATGAATGAATTCTCTTTGTTTCTCATATGAAATATGTCATCATTCTATGAATTATTTCGACTAATATCCTCCGTTATTGTCTTAGTTGAGAAGTTTATTCAAAAGTGAAGAATCAACCCAAATTATTAAATGGAATCATCAATCAACCCCCCCCCTTCAATAAAAAAAACAAAAACAACTTATCAAAATTTAGGTTCATTCTGTCAGAATTCTGGAAAAAAAGGAATTTAACATTTTCTTTCTTCCACATTAAATTTCATTACTAAATCTAGAATACTAAAACCTTAAGCTATTCTCTGAATGTTTCTAGTAGATAAAGGAGTTAGGTTTAAGACAGTTCTCTCTGGACTGCAGGTTCAATCCTGGTCAAGGTGGCAGAGTAACATAGAAAATAATTAACACAGCTTGATGATTAATATTATCTGCGTTATTAGGTCTATTTTCCTCATCTTCATTGTTATCTCTAAACGTTTCAGTCGATGTGCCTCCGGCTTCTTCAGGTATTTCTTGTGGGACTGGGAGCCTTCTCTAGTGGGATAAAGGAGTTGTTAAGACAGTTCAAGTGACAGTTATCTCTGGACGGCAGGTTCAATCCTGGTCAAGGGCGGCAGTAACATAGAATAATAATTAACACAGCTTAACGCCTCTAACCCAGCTATGGTTAGCGGGAAATGAGAACAAGATACCCCGTGGATTTGAATAAAGGGTTTATGTTCAAAGTTTTGTGATGGCTCCCAATTTTATGACAAGAAGGTTCCCAAGTCGGCAAGAAATACCTGAAGAAGGCTGAAGGGCACATTGGCTGAAACATGATATTTTGTTTTAAATCTTATATAGCATGAGGCTATCTGATCCAGTAATTGCAATAATCTCCCCCCCCCCACCTCATTATGACTTTCTTGCATTCTTCATCCTGTGGTAATCTCTGATGAGACTCGGTGAAAAAAAAAAATTCTTGTTAAGTATAATCTGCTTATGGTTGCTATTCTCAAATGTTTACCCACCTAAACTGTTCTTATACAGAGATGCTGATATAATCATTAAAAATATAATTACCCTTTATATAATAATAATATAATAATAATAATATAATAATAATAAAAAAGCAGTGATATAGTTTCAGTTACAAACAGACACTGAATCTCCATTATAATAAATTTTGATAGGAACATTTGATATCATACAACTATGTGCCAACAAATAAGTGCAATAAAAAAAAAAATGCAAGAAACGTTAAGTTATTGTTATGATTTACAATCAAATATTTAGAAATGAATGAAAATTCAGCATTAAATAACCATAAGGAGTTGATATGCCGTTAAACAAAACCACACCGAAAAACCAATTTCTAAAAATGGGCAAAAATTATGAGTAAAAATAACTTAGAAATTCTCTGTTGTTGTTGGTGTGCAAGTATTCATTGTGTGTGTCTTGCTTGTATACAATTGTCTAATCTTCTTAGGAGGAGGAGGGAGAGAAGTAGAGAGGAGAGTGAAAGAGAGAGTGGGGGAGGAGTGTTATTGGGCTGATTTCCCTTGAGTCGCCCTTGAGTGGTTGGTTGTAGATGGGGATGGTTGGCAGAAAGTATTGCTCCAAGCAAATTTTAATGCTGTGTGTGTGTGTGTGTGTGTTGTATACGTGTGTTAATTCAATTTTATTTCATCTTCCAAAGTAAATCTCTTATATGTGGGATTTACAAGACCTCCATTTGCAAATCTCTCTCTTCTCTCTCTCTCTCTCTTTCTTTCTTTCTCTCCCTTTTCTCTCTCTCTCTCTCTCCTTTTTCTCTCTCTCTTTCTCTTTCTCTCTCTCTCTCCTCTCTTCTCTCTCTCTCTTTTCTCTCTCTTCTTTTTCCTCTTCTCTCTTTTTCTCTTTTTCTCTTCTTTCTCTCTTTCTCATCTCTCTTTCTCTCTTCTCTCTAACTTTTTTCTCTTTCTCTCTCTCTCTCTCTTCCTCTTTTCTCTCTCTCTTTCTCTCTCTCTCTCATCTCTTTCTTCTCTCTCTTCTCTCTCTCTTCTCATCTTTTTTTCTCTCTCTTCCTCTCTCTCTCTCTCTTTTCTTCTTTTTCTCTCTCTCTTTTTCTCTTTTCTCTCTCTTTTCTCTCTCTTTCTCTTTTCTCTCTCTTTTCTCTTTCTCTCTCTCTCTTTTTTTCTTTCTCTTTCTCTCTCTCTTTCTCTCTTTCTCTCTTTTCTCTCTCTTTTTTCTTTTCTCTCTCTCTCTTTTTTCTTCTCTCTTCTTCTCTCTTCTTTCTTCTCTCTTCTTTCTCTCTCTTTTCTCTCTTCTCTTTCTCTCTTCTTTCTTTCTCTTTCTCTCTCTTTTCTTTCTCTTTCTCTCTTCTACTCTCTCTAGCAACACATACATTGTTGTGTACCTGCACTTATAGAGTTGCCTTTGAAATTGCCATTTTCATTTTGTTCAGGTGTGCATACAAACATAGTCACTCATATAAAAAGTGCATCTGCTGTAAATAACATCATTTATATATTATACTCATGTTCCTTAATTGTACAACGTTATTCATCTTGCAAACCCTCAGGTTAAAAATAGAGCATCCAAGAGAGAGAATGGCAAAAATGTAATCTGATTATCTAGTGTTGCTATCAGCTGAATTCTTATTTCTATAAAAAACACATGATTGAAGAATGTTGTAATATTGTTGCCAGGGAAAACTTTGTTGGCAGACTTTTGCAGTTGGAAAATCGATTACCCAAATCATTTTTTTTCCTAATTCAAACAGACTTGCCCTGCGTTATTCCTGCTCAAGACAGGTAACATGAGTTGTGCCCCTATAAGTGATGGGATAAGTCAAGTCATGTATATGAAATAATAATTAAATTTATTGTGTACAATGCTAAGTGCACCACAACTCATCAAAGTTTCATGTCTATACACAGAATATGTGTATTAGTATCAGAAACATGAATAGCGTACAGTAACGATTATGACATGTTGTGTGCATACGTGTGGTAGATCAGGTATAGTGTTGGCAGACTACAGGAAGCATGGAGGCTTTAAAGATGAGTGTTTCGGCAGCCCACAAGACACAGGCAGCTTATTCTATGCCTCGCAATTCTGAGCATGAAAAAAGTTTCCGAAATCAGTGAGCTATGCTGTTTTCTGACTTTGTAGTATGCCCATGTGTGTTAGAAACATGGGGATCAAAAGGTGCTCAAGGTTGCTGTTGTTAGATGATTAATGACCTTATGACGTTTACCAGTCAGTGCAGATGCCGGAGTTTCAATGAACCATTCCCAGGGCAGCAAGACATTCAGAATATGGCAGATGCTGATGGAGGTATTCTTGTTGCACGTCTCTGTACAGTTTCTAGGAGGTTAATGTTTTGAAAATTAAACTTATTTGAATTTAGATTTGAGCATTTCTGTTTGGTAAATTGGCAATCCTAAATGCATTGTCTCAGAGATGCTGTGTCACTGACGTATAAAAATCTAAAAGGAAACAATAAAATTGTATCCAGTGTCCCAGTGTTTTTTTTTTTCTTCCCACATTTCAGCTTACTGTAAATACATTTCAATATTTTCTTGGAAATGAATTACACGCTATAGATGTTAGGTCGCTATAATTTCATAGATAAAAATCCTATTGATTATAAGAAATTTTAATTGGCCATTAATTTCCAGGGGATTCAGTCAAATCAAATAATGTCCCCAGGATGCACTAGATTAAAAAGCTATCAGCATCATGTTGTCTGTAACATGGTAGCTATTGGCTCTTGTACTTTTAAAAAATTCATTTAAACTGAGAAATCTGAAGAAAATATTCTCACTAGTTTTTTTAAAAAAAAGCACTAATGTTTGCACTGTCCAAAATGGTTTATTCTATCTATCTATATACTAAAGCTGGAGTGATCAATGTTGTTTGCTAAAGGCTTTTTTTCCTATTTAGTTTAATGACACAAAATTCATATCAAAATTTCCTTAGTTCTAGGATTGAGTTATGTTTGAAAAAAATCCATTTTTATTTTTCTAATTAGTTGTAATTTGTAATTAAGTCAAAAACTGACTAGTCTCTTACTTTACTTTTCTGCCTGTCACTTTCCCCTCTCTCTATATATCTAATGACCTCCTTGTTATATATAAGCCAGAATGCCATGCCTCCCCCCCTCCCAGGTCTAAATCTGACTCTAGAGATATGGTGTAGCTCTTGGTGATTTTGAAAATCTGATAAAAGGAAGAAAAATAATATTATTTTTAAGATTCGTGTGATGATTTTTAATAAATTAAGTTTTTTTTCTTATGATTCCCATAAGAAATGGAGAAACATTTCTGATTTAAAAATGTATTTTCTAATTTTAGAATGTATTATTTTTTGGGAAAGAGATTATGGAAATATTTTAAGTTGAATGGATATTTAAAAAGACATTTGTTTACTAGTTTTTTCTTAATCTTGTCCTAAAATTCACAAGACACTTTAACTGAAATATTAAAACAACAAATATATACAAGTGTGTTCAGAAGAAACAAAATGAAATACAAGGTGGTCAATCTGTCAAAAGACAACAAAATGAAATACAAGTGTGTCAAAAGACAACAAAATGAAATACAGGTGTGTCGAAAGACAACAAAAGGATGTACAAGGTGTGTCGAAAAGACAACAAAGGATGTACAAGGTGTGTCGAAAGACAACAAAAGGATGTACAAGGTTGTGTCGAAAGACAACAAAAGGATGTACAAGGTGTGTCGAAAGACAACAAAAGGATGTACAAGGTGTGTCGAAAGACAACAGATGATGTACAAGGTGTGTCGAAAGACAACAAAATGATATATGTTGAAGAGCTAAAATGTTGTCAGCTCAGACCACTGACCACTAGGAAATATGCAACTATCTTGACCATCAAAACATTCTCTTGCTTATTTATGAGGATGAGTAAAAAAAATAATGCCATTTTGTTTAGGACAGATATAATTACCAATACAGGAACATGTATCATACATCAAAATGAAGCTGGTTTTCTGTGGATCACATCCCTACTTCTACACATGGTCACCGTTTCTCTCAAAAGCAATGTTCCACCTTCGAATGAGAACCCTGCCCCGTAAAATTCTTTTGACTGCTCTTTGAGCCACTTCTTCACTGCAGATTTCACTTCCTCGTCACTGAAATAATATCTACCTCTCAAACACTCTTTCATGGGGCTGAAGAGATGTTAGTCAGAAGGCGCTAATTCTGGTGAGTATGGAGGATGCAATAAAGTTGATCAGCCGAATGAGGCGATTTTCTCCCTTGTCCTGATGTTGTGTATGGGCGAGCATTGTTATGAAGAAGGAGGACATTGTCGATTGGCAGGTTGGGTCTTACTTGTTGGATTCTTGCTCTGTGCCTCGTTAGGGTCACAGTGTAGGCTTTAGTTATATAAAAAAACGAAATGAAATAAAGAAAATGGCATTACTTTTATTTCTGTACCGAATAATGGTACACTTTAATGAGGGCTTATATACTTTTGTAAACACCAAAAAGTTCTATAAAGGGGAGGTAATAATAAAATAGGGTAGGTAACTCTCAATTACTTATTAAACACTGTTTCTGGAGATGTATAAATACTGAAATATATCAAGCTATCAGAATACTTTTTTTTTTCTTAAAAATTATTTATGACTGTCTACTGTTTAACCTACTATTGCTAAATATATATATATATATATATATATATACACACACACACACACAAACCCCTCACACGAGCAGGATATGACACAAGGTCAATTTGTTAAGCGGAGTTTAACAGGTTTGCATTCAGAGTTTTCCTTCTAGATTGGTTATCTAGCCATGGTTAAAGAGGCCAGTCTGCCCTGCTATTTGCCCATAGCTGGAGGGAGAATTGGATTCATACCTTTCCCAAAGGTATTAGCGTTAGGTGAAATGCAAACAGCTTTGTCCAGGAATTGAACTCTGGTCGATGAGTCCATTTCCTATGACTCTAACAATTAGACCACACACCTCTATATATATATATATATATATATATATATATATATATATATATATATATATATATATATATATATATAAAATCCAAAAGTCCAGAGAAGAAATCTTCCTTACGACACAATAGTTTTATTTAAAAAAACGTCGCAGTTTGAGAGCTCAATGTGTGCTCTTAATGTTAGAGTCACAGAGCAAATATATAAGTAAAGAAATAACAAAAGACTTAGAGATTGAGCATTATAGTCTATTTCAGGAGCTTAGACAAAGTGTCTAACTCTCCCAACTCATCAGATGCTAATGAAATAGACTATAATGCTCAATCTCTAAGTCTTTTGTTATTTCTTTACTTATACTAGCAAATATATGCACCCTCTGGGTGCAAGTATTAATGTCATGAAATATTATATTAAATCAGAAAGTCTAAAGAAACTAAATAAGAATGCAAATAAAATGACTTGAAACAGAGAGGGGTATAACCGAAAAATATAACAGCTGTAGCTTCCTCTTCCATCACCCCCGTCTTTCCTTGCTAAACTTTTCTAATTTAACTATTTAGTTAAATTAGGAAGTAAAGGATAAAATTACAGTTATTTCTTTTTGTTGATGGATTTCTTTTAAGATTTATCTCCGAGATTTTTGCTCTTATTCATTAAGATAAAATCAAATAATTAGAAATCAACAATACCAAGCACATATTTATTAAAATCAAATTTTAAATATCAATATGCAAATTAGGCTTGCCGTTCACACTGTAAACCGCTATTTGTTGTACATATAAATACAATTGCATGTCATTACTACGTAGATATGGCCAGCAGTATTAATAATGAAAAACAATTTTATTAATAATTGAGGCTTAAATAAAAATGATTCATGGAGAATGTGATGTATAATACCTAAATGGATAGTGACTTGAGTAGTGATATAGTTTCGGTTACAGACAAATAAACACATAATCTCCATTATAATAAGATGTGTGTGTGTGTGTTTAGATTTGTTGACTTAAAGTTTTTAAAAAAGGCCTTCTCTCTTTTATTATTTCTAACTTTCATATATATATATATATATATATATTGCTGAATGCCATTATTTGATTCCCACAGAAATAGTCTCCTGATTTAAATTCTGCTCCTCTTTAAAGTTAATTGTTCAATTTCTTCATAAATTATGAACTGCTGAATGCCTCTAATGTCACGCAATACAAATGGCTGACATTTTTTTTAACAAAATCACTCAACTTTCTTTAATTGCTACAATTTTAGTTGTGAGTTTCTCTTTCATTTCCCATGATAGACTTCACTGGCATCATTAGACGTCTGCTTTGCTAATTATATTTTATATTATAATTATTTCGCTGTAACTTTTTTTCTCCAAGATAACTCTTTTCCTAACACTTCTTATCAATTAATCTGGTTGGTTGGATTTTACGGCCTGTCAACTCTTGTTGGGTTATTTTATGAAGAGATGCTGATAGGTACATGTCCTGCATCCCTAATGCATAAAAATCTAAAAGGACGCAGTAAAATTGTATCCATGCGTCTTAGTGTTTTTCTTTTTTTTTTCCTATCACCATTTCAAGCTAAGTCTAAATAATTACTCAGGATAGGTTACAAGGTAGGAGTTAGATGGCTTTAGTTGGGGACCCATAAATTTTCCCAGGGACTCATTCAAATCAAATATATATGTCCCAGGATGCACTAAATCAAAAAGCTATCAGCATCACTGTTTATGTCAAAGATGTTTTGTTTTATTCATTCTTGATGACACTCAATTTTTCTTTTATAATTTTTTTAATTAGATTTTTTAAACAAATTCTTTTAAGCTCATTTTTTCTGTTTAACTCGTAGATGGGAGCCTAACAATTTGAATTCAGAGTTTTCCTTCTCCTAGACTGGTTGCCTAACCAAGGTTAAAAAAGCCCACTGTCCATTTACTCATATCTGGAAGGAGAATAGTTGCAAAAATAATCTCTTTGGTCTAGTGCTAGTGAAAAGGGGATAGACTTCCTCGCTGATAGGCTGATACTGACTTTAGGCCACCCTGACGACTTTACTTTTACTTTATGCCTACTGGACAGGATCAAGAATAGGCGAGAGACAGGAAGAGCTAGTCCACTATTGGCACACGGTAGCTACGCCACTACCCGCTCAGCCCTATTTTAGATTTCAAGTTGTCAATAGTTGGGTAAAAAGGTCTATTTTATTGACTTTCTCTCTTGTGACACTTTGGATACTATTTATGTAAGGTAGATGAGCATTAAATTCTTATTTTACATCATTGATTTTTATCTTGGAGTTAAAGGGAAATGAAATCGAAACCTTTTCCGAATTGATTTTTTGACCTCATTTCAAAATTCTTTTTAAAATGATTGGTTTAAATCAAATGAGATGCAATTTCTGTTTTAGGCGTTCTTGATTAAAGACAGACATTTTAGAAGACAAATGAAAAATTATGTAACACATTTTCATGTAAAGAAATTGACAGAATCAAATTAAAGAAAATAGAAATTATTGATTCCTTTTTGAAACTTGCACACCAAAAATATGAGGGTTAGTCAAAAAGTAATGCCATTTTGTTTAAGACAGGTATAATTACCAAAACAGGAATATGTATCATTAAAAAAACAGGAATATGTATCATACATCAAAATGAAGCTGGTCCTCTGTGGATCACATCCCTACTTCTCCAGATAGTCACCGACAAGAAGGCTCCTGAGTTTGAGAAGGCTCCCGAGTCTGGCCAGAAATACCTGAAGAAGGCTGAGGGCTCATTGGCTGAAACGTTGTACAGAGAATATAAAGTTGAGGACAATAGTCCGAATAATCCAAATTATCAAGCCTCATCTCAAAAATTCAGAGAAATCATAACAAAAGAGTAAAACAATATAAAAATTATTCATTGAAATGCTGACATGTGTTTCGACCAAGAGCTTGTCCTTGTATATATTGTATTTTATTTAGTATTATTTTAAATACATAATAAAATAAAATAGAATAATAGAGAAAACAAAATTTCATTAATAAAAAATATTTTATTTTATTTTGTATTTAAAATAATACTAAATAAAATACAATATATACAAGGACAAACTCTTGGTCGAAACACGTGTTGGCATTCCAATGAATAAATTTTTATCCATACAACATTTTCTTTCCTTTATCTTTCAGCATAATTGTCAGATTCACTTCCATTATTATTATATATATATATATATATATATATATATGAATGAGTATATACTCATACCGTCGGATGATTTCCTTTCTTTTAACTTATATCCTGTCTTTGGAAACACACACATTTCAACGAAAACATCTACTATATATATATATATATATATATATATATATATATATAATTAAAACAAAAAACAATACCCCAAACCTGTTATTTGAACCACAGACTATTAAAACTTGAATATTTTGCAAATTTTTTTATTTTGAAACCTGTTTTATAAGCTGATGTTAATTGTGACTAATTTAAATTAAATTCAAAATGGCCGCCATGCAGATTGAATTTGTCTCAGACTGAGAAATGACTTTATGATAAATTTTCAAACTTGTTTGTTATTTGTCTAAGTTTTGTGCAAATGATGATTTAAAAAGAAGTCATTTTTTTAAAAGTTTCTTTTTATATTTTTGGGAAGATTTTTTTGTCATTAGATCTTAAATTTTTCATGTTGTTTGATGCAAATTGAATTGAATTCCCTCTACTCAAATGAAAACGAGGTGTGTAGTATAATGGTTAAAATCATAGGAAATGGTCTTGTCGACCTGAGTTCATATCCTGGACGAGGCTATTTTCATTTCACATAGTGCTAATATCCTTGGGAAAGCTATGCATCCAAATACCCTCCTCTGGCTATGGGTAAATTTTAGAACAAACTGGACTCTTTAGCCTTGGTTAGGTAATCAGCCTAGGACAAGGGAAACTCTAAATTGAAACCTGTTAAACTCCGCTTAAGAAATTGACCTTGTGTCACATCCTGCTCATGCAAGTGGTTGGTAAATATATATATATAAAGTAAAAAAGTAAAGTCGTCGGGATGGCTTAAAGTTGGTATCAGCCAGATAATAAGGGAGTCTATCTCCTTTTCACTAGCGCTAAACCAAGGAGATTGTTTTGGCATCTGAGATGGAGCACCACACCTACCATCAGCTTCTCACTTTACCGCACAGATTCCTGTGCTACTCTTATGCTGAGTTGGCTAGGGTCGATATTGAACCTGGAATCTTGTGGTTCCTCGTTGGACGCTCTACAAACAGGCCCTATAAATATATATATATATATATATATATTATGAACAAAAAGTAATAAGACAAGCAGGAATATTTCTTATATGTTGTTTATTCTCAACTAGTTTCGACCTTAGGTCATCGTCAGGAGAAAATTTCTTATTTGAAGAAAGTGTTTTTACAGTTTTTAAAAGGGAGCATTATAGAAGAACTATAAAAATTGAAGTGTTTTTGAGGGTTTGACATGCTATTAAAATCCGGGTAGACGAGTGTGTTAGTAGTAGCATGTCCATTTGTTCCGTGAAGAACAAGCCACTTTTGACCCAATTAAAAATCTAGAAGTTACGCGCACTGTACCGAGATACATACACACACTCACATTCAGACACATATATGTAAACACACACATATATTTATATGTATACACATATAGTCATATACACAACTCCCATGAACCCTCCCTCACATATATAAGAGCATTAAAAAAATTAACCCACCTCATAGAGGTTCTTCACGGAACAAATGGACATGCTACTACTAACACACTTATATATATATATATAAGTGTAGGAAGTGCGTGGTGTAATCGTTAAAGTCATGGGAAATGGACTAGTCGCCCCGAGTTCAAATCCTGGATGTGGTAATTGCATTTCACTTAGCGCTAATACTCTTGGGAAAGGTATGAATCCTACTCTCCCTCCAGCTATGGGTAAAATAGTAGGGCAGACTGGGCTCTTTAACCATGGTTAGGCAACCGGTCTAGGAGAAGGAAAACTCTGAATTCAAACCTGTTGAACTCTGCTTAAGAAATTGACCTTGTGTCGCATCCTGCTCATGCGGAGGGGTTGGTAAATATATATATATATATATATATATATATATATGATTGCGATACTCCTTCTGAGACATTAGTCCTAAAAATCTAAATAATACAAATTATGCTTAACAATTTTGAACTGAGCTAAAATGATCTAGTTGCAATGAAAAATGCTTGTGTAAAAGGTGAAAGCGCAGTCGATCACAGTATAATAACCAGATGGTTGAAGAAATTTGCATGGGTTTCAAGAACCTTGACAATGAAGCAAGGTCAGATAGAATTCAAGGCTTGGCTCCAAATCTTAGAGGAAAATCTTCCAAGTAGCACTGAGAGAGTATCAGGTGAGCTCGGAATCTCACAGTCCAGTGTAGGTTGTCACCTTGATAACCTTGCTAAAAGAATCTGAGCTGCTGAATTGTCTCTCTGTTACATAATCATTAGATACCTAATGATTATGACAATAGTGTAGAAATCATTATGGCGATCAGTACAGCTGATTGGCCTTGAGAGAGTGAGTGACAATGCTTGACCTCACTCTGACCTGCCTTGCGGGATAGACCGTGAGAAACGGGAAATCCCGATAGAAAGCCCCCTTCCGGTTTAAGGGGTAAGCAACTCAGTCAGTTAGAGTAGAACTTAGAAGTGAAGCTAGCAAGATGTGAGTCTCACTGCGTGATTGTCTGGTCTGGGGTTTCTACGAATAAGTAATATCATTCGTAAATCGAAGTCTTGTGGTTATTACTAAAAGCTAACAATGACACAAGGCTTCTGATAACAAGAAATTCCTAGCAACAGAGACCAGACCCGAAGTCCCCAAGAAACACCACGACAAGACCAGACCAAGATAGATGATAGAAGAACCAAGCCGGCCAGAAGAATAGATGACAGAGTAAGAAGTAAGAGAAGTATATAACATATACCCATTTAGTGCCGGTAAAGAGGCTATGCAACATATATCTATTTGGTACCATCAAAGAAAAGGCACTACGTAACATCTCATGTTACTGAAATATTGTAAAACTTTTGAATCAGCCTCATATTTTTTTTTTTTTAATCACTTGATGTTTGATTTGATTATTTATTGAAAGTTAGAAATAATGGTTAAAAAAATGAATGTATTTTTTTTTGGTCTTTCTATAGTTTCTTAATATAGCAGCTGCTTAATAAGCATTTTATATTCTTGTCTTGTTCTCAGGTCAAAAGTGAAAAGCATCTCGGTACCATTTATCTGTCAAATTGTCTGTTGTCTGTAAAAAAAAAATCATTTTGAAGACATAAACACTTTGACACATCTTAAACAGAACAATATCAACACGTTAGCTTGTTTTTTTTTCTTTCATTTTTCATTTTTGCTTTTTTTTTCCTTTCTTTTTCATTTTCCATTTTTTCCTTTTCCATTTTTTCCTTCATTTTTTTCTTCATTTTTCATTTTTTCTCCATTTTTCTTCATTTTTCATTTTTTCATTTTCCATTTTTTTCTTCATTTTTTTCATTTTCCATTTTTTTCTTCATTTTTCATTTTTTCATTTTTCATTTATTTTCCTCTTTTTTAATTTTTTCTTTTGTTTTTCTTTTGTTTTTCTTTCTTTTTTATTTTATTTTTCGTTCTTTTCTTCCATTTTTCGTTTTTCTTCTCTTTTTTTCTTTCATTTTTCATTTTTTTCGTTTTTCTTCTCTTTTTTTTTTCTTTAATTTTTCATTTTTTTTTCTCTTTCATTTTTTTCTTTTATTTTCATTTTTTTTTTCTTTTCATTTTTTTCTTTTATCTTTCATTTTTTCGTTTTTTCTTTCATTTTTCATTTTTCTTTCATTTTTTCTTTTTTCTTTCTTCTGCCTGACATATTTTAGCTGAACTTTGAAGCTATATGTCAATGCATTTTGCTTTTAACAGCTTTGGTTTAGCACATTGTCAAATTGCAGACATGATTTTGCCAAAAAGTCTTCTGTCATAATTCTTATGGTTTCTTTATAATCATATCAATTGTGACAGTTTTTTAAATTTCTTCTGCAGTTGAATGAACGTAATACAAATGGCGTACATAACAAGAGTCTAGTTATGAACTTTCTTTTTTTTTTTTTAACTTTTGCGTTAATTTATATATTCTTGATGCTCTACCCCTCCAATCAATCGGCTGGTCATGTCAAGCCTAGCACCTATATGATTGTTACAAACCCTATTGCTCTTTATAGCAACCCTAACACTTTTTTCATATGGTTTGCTAGAAGGCGGTGGCTGAGGGTCTACATGTCCTGGAATGACTTTTTTTAACTCTATCTGATGGTGAGGTTCCAGTTTTGGAGGTTTGGGGAATGTAGAGCACCCCTTCATCACCATTGCTCCCTGGTCCACTCTGACCCGGAGTGGTAGTACCTGTTAGGGTCCCATCTATGGTTTAATAGAAAATGTATTTATAAAATAAATTGTATATCCATTAAGAATTGATTTAGTTTTCAAAACTTTATCGACACTTAAATTGACCCACTGAAGGTTGATTATTTTTTTTTTTTGCCGTAAAACAAACCAAACCTAAACCCAACTTATTGCTCATTATGGCTAGCCCCAAACTTTTTTTATATATATATATATATATATATATTATATTATATATATATATCACCCACAACCTTGGACTCTGCTTTTTCTATGGGTATATTAATAGAATAAAAATGGAGTATGAAAAAATGTTGTTTGAAAATAATTAGCGTAAAGAGTTTAATACTATTAAATTTCGATTTTCAGGAATAAATGACCATTAAAACGAATGTAATGAAAAGAACAAAATAAATATTAATAAATGAATAGAATAATCCAGTGTAGAAGTTGACATGCAATATGAATTCAACAGCTAATCATTTTTTCCATAGTTATTGATATTAGAAGCAACTTAAGATTTTTTGTTGCAATAAGTATCATTTTTTTTAATAAAAAAAACTAAGAAAGCTTTTGAATTTGGTTCTAATAAAAATTTTGTTTTGCCCCGCC
>CM042153.1:79014842-79032342 GCA_023376005.1 Doryteuthis pealeii
TATTTTTTATTTTTTTCTGAGAGTCATGCCCTCTTTTTTTCTTTGGTCGTATTCATATCGTTTTCGTTTTTCGGTGATTTTTTTTTTCGATCTTTTTCAGTTCTTTATTTTTCTTTTACTTTCTTCAGTTCTTCATTTTTTTCATTTTCTTCTGCCTGACATATTTTAGCTGAACTTTGAAGCTATATGTCAATGCATTTTGCTTTTAACAGCTTTTGGTTTAGCACATTGTCAAATTGCAGACATGATTTTTGCCAAAAAGTCTTCTGTCATAATTCTTATGGTTTTCTTTATAATCATATCAATTGTGACAGTTTTAAATTTCTTCTGCAGTTTGATGAACGTAATACAAATGGCGTACATAACAAGAGTCTAGTTATGAACTTTCTCTTTTTTTTTTTACTTTTGGTTAATTTATATATCTTGATGCTCTACCCCTCCAATCAATCGGCTGGTCATGTCAAGCCCTAGCACCTATATGATTGCTACAACCCTATTGCTCTTATAGCAACCCCTAACACTTTTTATCATATGGGTGCTAGAAGGCGGTGGCTGAGGGTCTACATGTCCTGGGAATGACTTTAAACCTATCTGATGGTGAGGTTCCAGTTTTGGAGGTTTGGGGAATGTAGAGCACCCCTTCATCACCATTGCTCCCTGGTCCACTCTGACCCGGAGTGGTAGTACCTGTTAGGGTCCCATCTATGGGTTAAATAGAAAAATGTATTTATAAAATAAATTGTATTATCCATTAAGAATTGATTTAGTTCAAAACTTTATCGACATTAAATGACCCACTGAGGTTGATATGCCGTAAAACAAACCAAACCAAACCCAACCTATTGCTCATATGGCTAGCCCCAACCTTTTTATCATATATATATATATATATATATATATATATATATTATACCAAACCTTGATGCTCTATGGGTTAAATAGAATAAAAATGAGTATGAAAAAATGTGTTTAAAAATTGAGTTTAAACAAAAAGGAATAACCATTAAGAATGAAGAAAACAAAATAAATATAATAAAATGAATAGAATAATCCAGTGAGAGTTGACATGCCATAAAATTCAACCAACAATCATTTTCCATAGTTATTGATATTAGAAGCAAACTAAGAATTTGTGTGCAATGATTATTTAATAAAAAAACTAGGCAGTCATTTTGCCACGACACTGGGATATTTTGTCTGGTTTTCAAGCTATAAATGCTAAAAAAGAAAACTAAAGACCCCCCCCCCCCCAAAAAAAATCTAGATACAATGTAGTAAGTAAAGTCGTTTGGGTGGCTTAAAGTCGGTATCAGCCTATCAGCGAGTGAGTGAGTCTATCCCCTTTTCACTAGCACTAGACTAAGGAGATTATTTTTGCATCTGAGGTGGAGCGCCACACCTACCATCAGCTCCTTACTTTACCGCACAGATCCCTGTGCTACTCATACGTTGAGTTGGCGAGGGCCGGTATCGAACTAGGAAACTTGTGGTTTCTAGCTGAACGCTCTACCGACTGAGCTAACCCGGCCATGTACTATTATTTATATTTTTTGAAGACAATTACAATGCGTATATTGTCTAAAATTCGATAATTATAGTATACACCGCTGATGAGACTTAATAAAGTTGAAACAGCTGTACGGTGTTCCTGTGGTGCACTTTATTCGACGGGTTTGCTTGTTATGATTCAATAATTATTGAATCAATAGCATCATATGGAAAACCATACAACTGGCCGCTGCAAACCGTAAATGTCCAAACTCCCACTGGGAGAACTCCTCCCTGAATCTCTGTATGCCATTAGAACACTACTATGTACAGCCACGAATGTTACGCCTCATGAGAGGTTTCTACCCTTTCAACGGAGAAGCTTGGCAGGAACCTCACTTCCTTCATGGCTCTCAAAACAGGGAACGGTTCTTCTAAGACGTTTTGTCCGTCATAGTAAGAATGACCCATTAACGAATGAAGTGGAACTGAGTGAGGCAGATCCTCATTATGCCCTTGTACGTCACTTCAATGGAAAAGAATCCACTGTTTCCCTCAGAGACCTTGCACCCGCAGGGGATGTACCTACACCTAATATAGCTTGCAAGGAGGTGCCTACATCTCAAAACCCTTCCACCTCAGCCGAAGGTCAACCTGCCGGCATTGCACCATATGACTCCTCTACAGATTCCCCCAAGCATCAGATACGGATTCCATATTTTCTCTGGAATCCCAAAATGCCCACAGTGGGCCAGATGTGGACGATTGTCCAACTGCTCAGAAACGAGCCCACCCCCAAACAGATTCGGAACCCCTGTTCTCAGAATCACAACCACCTGCATGCAGAAGGAGACGCTTCTTTACTAACTCGCGTCTGAGAGAGGAAACCTAGCCCGGGGTATCTTCAGACCAGGAAACCCAGGGTCTTGATTCTACTCCCAATATTGAACTACCAAGATGTTCCAACAGAACCCGCAAAAAGCCTGGTCGATGGAGCGACTTCATCCTGTATGATTGAAATAAAATGGGGAGAATGTAATAAGTAATTGAGAGTCACCTCCCCTTTATGTAACTCTTTAGTTTTGTAAAACTATATAAACTCCCTAGAGAACTGCAAATGTATTCAAAGTAGAATAAAGCTTACTCAATTCCGACCGGGTCTGTTCTCTTACTACCACAGTAAGATATCTATATATGTATGTAAGATACCTATGTATGTATGTATATAAGATATCTGTAAGGTACCTATGTATGTAAGATATCTGTGTACCTATGTATAAGATATCTGTAAGGTACCTATGTATGTATATAAGATATCTGTAAGGTACCTATGTATGTATATAAGATATCTGTAGGTACCTATGTATGTATATAAGATATCTGTAAGATACTATGTATGTATATAAGATATCTGTAAGATACCTATGTATGTATATAAGATATCTGTAAGATACCTATGTATGTATATAAGATATCTGTAAGATACCTATGTATGTATATAAGATATCTGTAACGTACCTATGTATATATATAAGATATCTGTAAGATACCTATGTATGTATATAAGATATCTGTAATATATATATATTATATATATGTATATAAAATATATGAGTTAAGATATATGTATATATACACATATATAGCAAATGAGTAAGAGTCTTAATGAGATAAGATTCTTTTTTGTCATATTTTGGTCTGTTTTGTTTTTAGCTGTCAATGTAGAGTCAAAATTGCAGAGTTCTTTGCAGCATCCTGATTGGATTCTATGGGAGCAGCAGCTGCACATTTTCTTTTTTTTTATTTGTTAATTTGGTTCTTGTATTGGAATCTCTTTTGCAGTTTTGAAAGATTCAGATCAGGATTAGTTTCTGGCATCATATGCAAAAGGAAATTAAACAAAATGCTTTTTCTATCCATTTTGAGACAGTGTAGAAATATGGTAGGTATTATGTACTCTATAGCTAGGTAGAAACAAGGATGATATATATATATATATATATATATATATAGGCACATTTTGACTAGGGCCGGGTTAGCTCAGTCGGTAGAGCGTTCGGCTAGAAACCACAAGGTTCCTAGTTCGATACCGGTCCCTGCCAACTCAGCGTATGAGTAGCACAGGGATCTGTGTGGTAAAGTAAGGAGCTGATGGTAGGTGTGGCGCTCCACCTCAGATGCTAAAAAACAATCTCCTTGGTCTAGCGCTATTGAAAAGGGGATAGACTCCCTCGCTGATGGCTGATACTGACTTTAGGCCGCCCCGTCGACTTTACTTTTACATATATATATATATATATATATAGGCACCTTTTGACTATAACATATATATATATATATATATATATATATATATATATATATATATATATACAGTGGTACATTTTGACTATAACATATATATATATATAGGCACATTTTGACTACAACATATATATAGAAATATATATATATATATATATATATATATATATATATATATATAATACATTTCAATAGTTTCTTAGAAATGAATTACACAGTATAGGTTACAAGGAGTTAGATGGCTTTAGTTGGGACCCATAAATTTTCCTGGAGACTCATGCAAAGCAGATATGTGCATCCCAGGACACACTAAATCAAAAAGATGTCAGCATCACAGAACTTGCAATATACGTGTGATTTATTTTGAATAATTACAAAATACTCCATATACACAGATGCTGATAGGTACACATCCTGCGTCACTGAGGCATAAAAATCTAAAAGGATGCAGTAAAATTGTATCCATGTGTCCCAGTGTTTTTTTCTTCTCCCCTACCCCCACCATTTCCAGCTAACTGTAAATACATTTCAATATTTTCTTGGAAATGAATTACGTGCTATGGGATTTTTAACTTTTTAATTTAGTGAGTCCTAGGACGCACGGATTTGATTTGAATGATTCCCTGGAAAATTTGATGGGTCCTAACTAAAGTTTCTTAATAAATTGCAGAGTTTTTTTTATCTATGAACAACTGAATCTATCTAACCCATATTTTGTACACCATACAGTGTAATTCGTTTCCATGAAAATATTGAAATGTATTTACAGTTAAATGGAAATTGTGGGTGAAGAAAAAAACACAGGGATGCATGGATACGATTTTTTCTGCATCTTTTTAGGTTTTTATGCGTCAGTGACACAAGATGTGTTCCTATCAACATCTCTGTATACCACACTTGGTTTAGGCTAAATTTTTTTTTTTTTTTTTTTTTTGTGTGTAATGCGCTACCCCAGAGTTTTGGAAACTTAAAGTGTGAAATGGTCTCTCGCCACCCACAAAACAATTGATTGTTTATTTCCTAGGAGAGTCAAGTGTGTGAAATGTCTTTCTGTGTAATTTAACAGATAAATACTTTGATCTGATTGTTTAAACTTCTAAAATATAGCATTCCAGTTGATTTTTTTGTATTTGAGGTTATTGTTATTTAAGCACATTAGTTATATAGAGATCTGTAAATGGAGTTCAAAACGTTCTAATAGTGATTGAATTTAATTTTTTTTCTCCAAAATTAAAAGTTTGACCCCCCCCCCCTGATGTTAACTCTTAATGTCCTATACCACCTCATTCCACCTGGCTGGAAGTCACATTTGTCTTCCTAATCCACCCCAAATGATAGCCTTTGTTTAAATGTAATATTAAACATTTTTAGAAGTCTTTAATTTAAGGGAAATATCTCTGGTTAACTTTAAATGAAAAGGATCATTTTTAGCCATTTTTTTAAGATAAATCCTTAAAGGAATGGGGCTATGGAATTCTTAACAGGATGTTAAGAGTTAAAGCATTATCAAAATTTCCCACATCATACATGAAAATAATTCTGAGATTATCTTCTATTAATGAGATAGTTCTCTTTTTTTGCTTATCAGTGTATGTTGAATGTATGATAAAAGGTTATTAACCATTATTGGCGTTTCTATATTAAAGCTGATGAGGATTTATTTCCTCATCATACTCCCATATATATATATATATATATATATATATATATATATATATATATTCGGATTCATAACTGCATACACCATGTCCATATGCCAATGTAGAATGAGTTAACTGAAATTCATAGCAATCTTTTAAACTTCATAAATGATTCAGGAAAATAAATATGAATAAGTCTCTCGTTACAATGTCTCATATAAATGTAAATATTGCGAGACAGAGTTAAAAAACAAAATTTGAAGCCATAAAAAAAGAATTATCGTCATTTGAAACAATTAAGAATTCTTTTTTCTCGTTTCCTTAATTCGGCTGATCAATTTCAAATAAAAATAATGAAAAGACGCACATGTACACGTATCTGTTTGCGACATTTTACAGTTTCTGCTTTTTGAAGAAATCTCTGTTAACTTTGGTTGCTTGTATTTTCACTTCCATGAGTCGGAGAAAAAAATGAACAACTTTGTGGTTCTAGTTTAAGGTGTCTTTGAATTGAATGTACAATTTCAAGAATATTGATAAAGATTGGCCACTTTGATTTTGCAAAACTAAGTAATGTGTAAAATTTAGTCTCGAAAAAAAATTCATATTTTGCATTTTTGGTTGTTCGAAGTAAAATACCATTTTAACTTGCTGTAAAAAAAAAAATAATTCAATGGATAGAAGCACATACAAATTACATATTTAGAAAATTTATTTCTTTTTTTTCTAAACATATAAATATCTTTAAGGTTGGACCAGAAATACTTGAGAAATTGCCAGTTGATCCAATTAAGGTCCGAATTTGTTAATGTCCACCAAAATCAGCTAAAGTGCTGGGAATGCTACTAGAATATTTATGGAGTAGGGGAAAACTTGCATATATCTTATTAGATATTTCTCTGAATGTTTGAGATGAGGCTTGAAGATTAGTATTATCTGCATTATTCGGACTATTGTCCCCATCTTCATTGTTACTTGTACAACTTGTATTTGTCCGAGAAGGTTCCCCGAGTCCGACAAGAAATACCTGAAGAAGGCCGGAGGGCATATCAGCCAAAACGTTGTACAAGTAACAATGAAGATGGGGACAATAGTCCGAATAACGCAGATAATACTAATCTTATTAGATAATCATCATTTAACCTTAATTAGTGTTTTATCTATTAATGATGTCTCTATTAAATTATAGCCTTGTTAGATTTGCCTCAAAATATCCCATGTTATTAATGCATTTAAAATCCTGCAATTTGTGTTATATATCACTAAGAAATGAAAGTCTACATAGTATATGGTGTGGATGGTTTGCATACTTGTTTTAACAAAACCAGGTTTAATATAATAGAGTTTATAGTGGATATAGTAGTTATAATCATCTTGTCTCTTATTATGAATTAAAATTTTTGATTTTTTTTCTTTTGATAGGAAAACAGTATGGAAGTGGAGAAAATTCGAGCAACTCTGGAAGAAATTCAAGGGCAACTGGTGTCAACAGAAGAAACAAAAGGATGGTTGGAAAGAAGACTTGATGAAGCTGAGGTAATTAACAGTTTTTTTCTTAAACATCTTTAAAAAATAAAAATCATATTTAAATGTTTAGCTTTTAATCCATGAAAAGATGTGACATATTAACTCTTAATGTCCTATACCGCCTCATTCTGTTGCATAGCGCCTTCTTCACTGGCACTAAATAATTATGATGTTGCATACCTCTTTCTTTAATTCTATTTCTTGGACATCTATTCTTCTGGACATCTTTGGTATTTCTAACATCTTGTCTTGGTCTGGAATCTTCTAAGGTCTGGACTTTCTTGGGGACTTCGGGTCTGGACTTTCTTTTGCTATGTTCCTGCTGGCTGGTCGTCCTGGATTCATTTCTTAGTCTTGTTACCAAGACATTCATCAACCACAAGAACATTTTACTTATACAAACTTTTATTTCCTTAACTATACATTTCATGTAACTAAATATCTGACTAACTTAGCGCGCGTGAGTTCCAGTTTTAGGCAGAGCATAAAATGGCTGACTTCTCTGCCTGACGTCTAACTGGAAACTGGGGACTCTGAAAAAGGTGACTTCACATATTTGGCGGGCTTCTGTAATTTTCCATAGAAGGACCCGGCCATGATATGAAAAGGGTCATCCCCTCAGAATTACAGGGGATTGACAATAATCAAAGATGCAAAGGTCATTTTTAGCCATTTTTTCATATATCCTTATATAAATGCTCTAGACTTAGAAAATTCTTAACAGGATGTTAAGAATTAAATGGTAATAAAGAGAATACACTTGTTAAAAGGGTTACAGTTTTTGTGTCCATTTTTAGGTTTCAAGTGAGAGCACTTTACAGTGGAGATCCCTTGTGTTAAGTAGAGCGCAATCTTTAGTGAAGAAACCTTTGGTTGTTCCTTGGTATCCTTTAGTGTTGTGTAAAATCCTTGCATTGAGTAAAGTCCTTGGTTGCAGGTCCGTTCGTCAATGTCAAATAATGTGCTAATGAACAGCTTTCAATATTGGTGATTAGATAGTTAACTAACAACATATTCGAGCTGTTGATTGGCTGAGTTTAATCCACGTGACCATGCAGAGTCTATAAGTTTAAGTGGTGGACCACAGCAAAACTTATATACCAAAATATTCTAACAGAATTCCAGTTAACTCTTAAGTGATTGGTATCAAGTCCTGACTCAATAAAGATTATATGATCTAGAAAGGGTTAAATAGTAAATACAACATCGACATGTGTTCTTTTCCCAAATTCAACAAAAAATACCTGAAGAAGGCCGGAGGGCAAATCAGCCGAAACGTTATACAGATAACAATAAGAGGAAAAAATGAATAAAGAAAAGAAATGTAGATGGATAAAAATGAATTTTATTGATATCACTTACACATGTGTTTCGGTCTGTTTATCAAAATGTATACGGATTTACGTTATTATCAACAATAAATATGAGGACAACAGTCCGAATAATACTAATAAGTTGTAGTTTTTCACAAACCGTATACCCAAAATATTCCAACAGTCGATATCAAACCTGGAACCTCATGATTTCTTAGTAAATGCTCTACCAACTGAACTAAACCAACCCCACCCATAAAAGAGTTAATTTCCAAGAATCTTTGATTCTATTGGAAATTCAAAGAAAATCTAAAGACTATTGAAGTAATAGATACATTAGAAATATCAGTGTAATTTCTTATTTTCAAAAGAAAAGAAAGTAAAATATTTCAAAACAAAGAATTCTCTAGAGAGAATTTATTTTTATTTATACAATTTACAAAATAAAACATTTCTGAAAAAAGTTTTTTTTTTTTCCCTTCCTCATTTTACGTTTTTTTTTAATGACTTTTTTTTCAAAAATTATCTTTTTCTATTTATTACTTTCATATTTCAATTTATTCATTTTCAGACATTTTTTTTTTTCTCTTTTTCTTTTTTAATGTTAACCAATAGAATCGAAGATCTGAATTCAGATAGAAAAATGATACAATTTACATGCAAAACTGAAATACAAACAAAATCTAAGCCAAATAAATTATAAAGAAATAACATATATGATATTGATAAATATTCAATGAAAATTATAAAGTTTTATGATTTTTTTACCTCAAGTAAGGCTAATAATATTTTTATTTTTTCATAATGTTAATTTTTTTAATCCATTGAAATAAAAAAAAAATAAAAAAACTGATGAAGTCCACAAAGAAGTTGAAAAATTCAAAGACGTTAAAATGACCCAAATATTAAAGTTTCAGTAAAAATATCCTATACCTTTATTCAATTTATCTGAATTTTTGAGATGAGGCTTGATGGTTAGTATTATCTGCATTATTCGGACTATTGTCCTCATCTTCATTGTTATCTGTACAACGTTTCGGCCGATGTGCCCTCTGGCCTTCTTCAGGTATTTGGACACATGGCCTAGTGGATAAAGGAGTTAGGTTTAGACAGTTCTAAGTGACAATTATCTCTGGACTGCTGGTTCAATCCTGGCCAGGGGTAGCAGTAACATAGAATAATAATTAACATAGCTTAACGCCTGTAGCCCAGCTAGGGTGAGTGGAATGGGAACAGGATACCCCCTCCCCGTGGACTTAATAAAGGGTTGGGTTCAAAGTTCCGCGATGACTCCTGATTATGACAAGAAGATTCCCGAATTTGAAAGGAAGGTTTCCGAGTCCGACAAGAAATACCTGAAGAAGGCAGGAGGGCACATAGTCCGAAACGTTGTACAGATAACATTGAAGATGAGGACAAGTCTGAATAATGCAGATAATACTTTTATTCAAGTATTTAATCAGATGATTATTCAAACAAGCAATAAACAGCACCCTCTGGGCAGTGTAAAAATTAATTTTTGAAAGATATTGCTGGTGTTAAAAATTCAATGTCAGAGGGTTTTTATTGTCAATATCAAGCAAAAAGGGGATAGAGTCCCTCAGTATTTGGCTGATACCAACATTAGGCCACCCCTCCGACTTTACTTATTTTAAACAAGATGGGGCTATTTCCACATAGAATGGCCAATTACTGAAATTACGCAAATTTATATACCTCAGTAGCAATATCTCATTTACTGAAAGCGATATCAATATATGCATAGAAAAGGCATGGACTGCTATTGACAGGTTATTAATCATATGAAAATCCAATCTCTCTGCTAAGATAAATCTAGAATCCTTCCAAGCTCTGGCCATGTCAGTATTACTGTATGGTTGCACTACTTGGACTCTTATGAAACACTTGGAGGAAAAGCTAAATGGGAGCTAACCCTACGCAAGGATGCTGTGAGTTATTTTCAACAAATCCTGGAAGCAGCACCCCACAAAACAACAGTTGTTACATAATTATTAGATACCTAATATTTATGGCAATAGTGTAGAAATCAAAATGGCCGTTATAAGCTACAGCCCACGGCCTTGAAGGATGAGTGACAAGGCTTAACCTTAGTCCTAACCTTCCGGTGGCTACCGTGAGAACCGGTAGAGAGGACCCTCTCTTCTGGTTTAGATAGTAAGTAAGTTTCAGTCAGTTAGCAAGTAGGAGCCGAGCTCGTAGGATGTAAGTCTCACTGCGCAGATGTCTGGGTTGGGGATTGAAAATAAAGTAACATCAAAGTAAATCGAAGTCTTGTGTTTATTACCTAAAAACTAACAATGACACAAGCTTCTGATAAGGAGAAATCCCTAACAGAAACCAGACCCAAAGTCCCCAAGAAAGTCCAGACCTTAGAAGAGACCAGACCAAGATAGACAATCAGAATAGCAAAGCCAGCCAGAAGAAAATACGACCAGAAGTAAGAAGTAAGAAAGGGTAACTACACAGTGGGTAATGCAGTGAGCTGCTTTTTGCTTCAGTATGATAAGAGTTGCATTGTTATTCAAAATCAATTTAAAGCAAACATTACAACTAAGATTCTAATGTAAGCTAGAGGCATCCAGTATTAATCGGTATTAATGATTTTGACTATAAATTAGATACTCATTGATAAACTTATTAAGGCTATTGTGACATAAGCAGTGACTTAGTTTTGGTTACAGACACACACTGAATCTCCATTATAATAAGATTTGTAACATCTTATCTCATAAACCATCCAAGTTTGACAAGCAAGACCTGCTGGAGAAGCAGGGATGAACTCATAAACAATGTTCTCCTGTGGACTCCTACTCAGGGACATACCAGTGTTGGCTGGGGTTTCCTGTGGTGTAATGGCTAATGTGTTTTACTGCAACATTGTAGTAAATGAGTTCAAACTCCAGTCTCACTATTAAATTCACTTTTGGATTAATACCCTTGGGAAAGGTGGGAATCCTTCCTGCTATGGGTTAAATAGTGTCATTAAAATCCATCTACAAGGGTGGCTTTGGCATCAAATAACCCACAAAGGTTGATAAGCTATTAAACAAAGAGACCAAACCACTGTTGGCTGACCAGCAAGGACTTGTCAAAATGTGTCAAAAAGTTTAAAGATTTTTTGTACTTTTTGACACACTTTGTATTCTGGAAAAAAATATCATTCCATTCTTTAATCTATTTCAGAATACAAGCTGGGTCAAAAAAGTACCAAGTTTAAAGCTGTATTTACGAAGATAGAAATGAAGTATGAATGGAATGTTTTTTTTTTTTTCAGAATACAAGGTGTGTCAAAAAGTACAAAAAAATCTCAGTACTTTTTTGACACACCTTGTATATTTAGGGAGAGAGTCAAAGGAATCTGTGCTGACAGCATGACTTGATATGAGGATTGTAATGATGAGATTTGTTTACGTCATCATATATCAATTTAATTATTTGGGTCAATTTGAAATGATTGTATTCAGTTTACAGAATATTTTTGTCTTTTATATAATTTAATAATTCTGAAGATCTACTTGACAATTTGAATATTAATTTTGAATTTGTGAAGATTAAGAAGAATTTTAAGAATCAATAATCAACTAAGATCAAAGATCAACTAAAGAATCTTCCTCTTCATAAATGAATTCCTTGTGAATTAAGAATTAATGAAATAAATTATACGTATATAAAGGGCAGTTTGTGTGTATGTATGTCCGCCGGAAACTTTGAAAATAAAACAATGAAAAAGTAAATATATATACACACATTCATAATCAAAAGATCTTGGTTTTTGAACAAAAATAATGAAGTTTGATTTATATACGTATATAAAGGGCAGTTTGTGTGTATGTATGTCCGCCGGAAACTTTGAAATAAAACAATGAAAAAGTAAATATATATACACACATTCATAATCAAAAGATCTTGGTTTTGAACAAAAATAATGAAGATTTGATTTATATACGTATATAAAGGGCAGTTTGTGTGTATGTATGTCCGCCGGAAACTTTGAAAATAAAACAATGAAAAAGTAAATATATATACACACATTCATAATCAAAAGATCTTGGTTTTGAACAAAATAATGAAGATTTAATTTATATACGTATATAAAGGGCAGTTTGTGTGTATGTATGTCCGCCGGAAACTTTGAAAATAAAACAATGAAAAAGTAAATATATACACACATTCATAATCAAAAGATCTTGGTTTTTGAACAAAATAATGAAGATTTGATTTATATACGTATATAAGGGCAGTTTGTGTGTATGTATGTCCGCCGGAAACTTTGAAAAAAACAATGAAAAAGTAAATATATATACACACATTCATAATCAAAAGATCTTGGTTTTGAACAAAAATAATGAAGATTTGATTTATATACGTATATAAAGGGCAGTTTGTGTGTATGTATGTCCGCCGGAAACTTTGAAAATAAAACAATGAAAAAGTAAATATATATACACACATTCATAATCAAAGATCTTGGTTTTTGAACAAAAATAATGAAGATTTGATTTATATACGTATATAAAGGGCAGTTTTGTGTGTATGTATGTCCGCCGGAAACTTTGAAAATAAAACAATGAAAAAGTAATATATATACACACATTCATAATCAAAAGATCTTGGTTTTTGAACAAAAATAATGAAGATTTGATTATATACGTATATAAAGGACAGTTTGTGTGTATGTATGTCCGCCGGAAACTTTGAAAATAAAAACAATGAAAAAGTAAATATATATACACACATTCATAATCAAAAGATCTTGGTTTTTGAACAAAATAATGAAGATTTGATTTATATACGTATATAAAGGGCAGTTTGTGTGTATGTATGTCCGCCGGAAACTTTTAAATAAAACAATGAAAAAGTAAATATATATACACACATTCATAATCAAAAGATCTTGGTTTTGAACAAAAATAATGAAGATTTGATTTATATACGTATATAAAGGGCAGTTTGGTTGTATGTATGTCCGCCGGAAACTTTGAAAATAAACAATGAAAAAGTAATATATATACACACATTCATAATCAAAAGATCTTGGTTTTTAACAAAAATAATGAAGATTTGATTATATACGTATATAAAGGCAGTTTGTGTGTATGTATGTCCACCGGAAACTTTGAAAATAAAACAATGAAAAGTAAATATATATACACACATTCATAATCAAAAGATCTTGGTTTTTGAACAAAAAATAATGAAGATTTGATTTATATACGTATATAAAGGGCAGTTTGTGTGTATGTATGTCCGCCGGAAACTTTGAAAAATAAAACAATGAAAAAGTAAATATATATACACACATTCATAATCAAAAGATCTTGGTTTTTGAACAAAAATAATGAAGATTTGATTTATATACGTATATAAAGGGCAGTTTGTGTGTATGTATGTCCGCCGGAAACTTTGAAAATAAAACAATGAAAAAGTAAATATATATACACACATTCATAATCAAAAGATCTTGGTTTTTGAACAAAAATAAGGAAGATTTGATTTATATTCGTGAAGATAATTAAAAAATAAAATTTAAATGATAACGGCATGGATTTTTTTTTTTCATTTAGTATTTTAAATAGGAGACATTAATTTTTCTTTTCAGAGTGTCTGGATCAATGCATGGTCTTTTTTACATAGGGATTTTAATGGGGGCATCCTGCGAGGATCCAACTCACAATTCAACAGTAATGGATCTGCGAGACTATCTTTTTCACCCACTTCTAGCCAGGCGATGCTGGGTAGCCGCTTGTAGTTTACAATATTGGTTTATTTCAAAATTTGATATAATTTAAAAAATAATAGGAATTACTCCTCTTGAATGCTTTTTTTTTGGCATCAATGAATTCTACACATCGAAATCTATCAGAAATCCAATAGAATGGACACCTTAAATTTACATAAAAATAGGTGCTTTTTAAGGCACTATTAGGTGATCTTTGAAGCCTCATATCTCTTTCAATTCTCAACAGAAAGCAATTTCTTTGGTACCATTTTAATCTACGCATTATACAACTGTGTTGTTGAATGTGTTTGTTTATGTAAAAAAGAAAAATGAAAACCTTTTTATCAATATTTTTACGAATACTTTCATATTTCTTAGAATAAAATACATCCATTTTTAATCAGTGAATCAAATTTGAATTAGTATGCGAATTGGCAATTACAAAAATTTAAAATAGTCTTACACACAAAAAAGTTTTTGAAAAAAATCCTTCAAGCGATTAAAAAAAGGGGATTCTTAGAATATGATTAGATATATATCCAGTGAAACTCAAAACGTTTTTGAAAGAAGAATAACGGTCCATCTTTTTTCTCGCCTATTTATGGTTCAATCTTCTTTAAGATATCTATATGGTTCAAAAGAGAATGAAATAATCTCTCTAAATATGTAATTTGATTGAGTTTTTATCAATGGAATTATTTTTTACAGCGTGTTAAAAGAATTATATTTTGCTTCAGTCAGCCTAGAATTCGTAGTATAGTTTTTTCATACTAAAATTTTAACATAAAATCAAATCTTATTTATCACATATTTTTGTTTCTATCTTAAAAATATTTATTTGGTTAGAAAAAAAATCTTTCTAAATATGTAATTAGTATGTCTTTTCATAGATTGAATTTTTTTACAGTCATACACAACCTGTCAGTGAACTAATGCCTATGAGCACACTGTCTGCTGAAGCTGTAGAATGCACCGACTGCACCTCTGTAGATGAGTAAAATCCCCCCAATGGAGCCACCTGATAGCCATGGGTGGTAACCCGTGATGCTTAATGACAGAATCCTGGTGGCTAGGCAATCTATGATATGCAACACTCTACTTTGGCCCTTATTTAGGCTAGACGGGTGTTTGGAGAGGTTTCTGCTGATTAATCAACTGGTCATGTCAAGCCCTAGTACCTATATGATTGTCCCAAATGTATTGCCCTTATGGCAAGCTCCAACCCTTTCTATCATATATATTTACCAACCCCTCCGCACGAGCAGGATGCGACACACGGTCAATTTCTTAAGCGAAGTTCAGCAGGTTTGAATTCAGAGTTTTCCTTCTCCTAGACTGGTTGCCTAACCAAGGTTAAAGAGCCCAGTCTTCCCTACTATTTACCCATAGCTGAAGGGAGAGTAGGATTCATACCTTTCCCAAGGGTATTAGCGCTAAATGAAATGCAATTACCACGTCCAGGATTTGAACTCGGGGTGACGAGTCCATTTCCCATGACTTTAACCATTACACCACGCGCATCCTACCCTTTCTATCATATATGTGCTAGAAGGCAATGGCCTAGAGTCTTAGTATCCTGGGTATGACATTAAACTCTATCTAATAGTGTTCTAATTCTTGAACTCTCGGGAATGTAGAGTATCCCTTCATTGTCATTACTCCCAGGTTCACATCTATGGACTAGGGTCCCATCTATGGGTTAAATAGACGAAAATGTATTTTTTAAATTTTTTTAAGTTCAGTTTTAAAAAAACAAAAAACAAATTTAATACCCATCAAGAATGAATAAACAAAATGTCTTCTGCATAAAATGACTCAATACGGGTTGACATGCCGTAAAATCCCAACCAACCAACCAACTCTTATGATACTACCAACCACAGGTACTTAGCATGGCTTGAAAAGTTTTGGTCAAGTGTGTAAACTAACATGTTCCAAAATATTGCAAAACTTTTGACTCACCCTAGTAAAACAATGTTTCTGTTGAAACGTGTACTAGTTAGGCACAAGGCCCTATTAATGTGGGACCACCTACAAACCGAAGCTCATGGATGGTGGGTGAAAAATTGCTTTGATCCTGGCGCCCCCCTTGAGGGGGAATGCCGATGGGATCAACGCAATTTTTCACCTGCCACCCGTGAGCTTTGGTTTGTGGGTGGTCGCACATTAATAGGGTCTTGTGCCTAACCCGTACAAGTGGGGTACAAGGTAAATACCATGTTTCTGTTTTGAAAATATATTTTTCCTATTTACTACTCCTTGTTATTGTCTTTTTGATTTTATACTTGTAAAATATTTTATTTATTTATTTTTTTCAGGCTAATTTGAACACTAGCAAAAATGAATTTGAACAGACCCTGACCAAAGTGAAAGAGACAACCCACAAGGAAAAGGATGACATGTTGAGTCAATTCCAAAAAGAGATCGAGGTAAGAAACGAAAAACGCACTGTGTAATGACAAACGATAACACTGATAGGCTTAAGAAAGGTTTATCCCACTTAGAATAATGGTCACAAGGTTCTTGGTTCGATACCGGCCCTTGCCAACATTGTATGAGTAGCACAGGGATCTGTGTGGTTACAGTGAAGAGCTGATAGTAGGTATGGTGCTCCACCTCAGATGCTAAAATAATCTTCTTGGACTAGCGCTAGTGAAAAGGGGATAGATTCCCTCACTGTCTGGCTGATACCGACATTAGGCTGCCCTGACGACTTTACTTACGTAAACACCAAAGAGTTCTCCAAAGGGGAGGTAATAATAAAATAGGGGAGGTATCTCTCAATTACTTATTACATGCTTGGAATTCTTATCTTAAGAATTTTCAAGAGGCAATAACTCAAGTTTTATTTCTTTGAATTTTTGCGATGAGGCTTGATGATTTGCTGTTGTTGTTGGAACCTTTCTGACCACTAAGGACGATGGAGTAGTGTCCAAAAAAAAAATATATAAAAAAATTTCTGCATATGTGCAAGTGGCTGTGCAAGCCTATCCCTGAGTGACAGTCTTTGGTGCTCTGACTGGACAAAAACTGTGATGCTTTCTGGGGCTGCTGTTTTTTCTCCATCTTTCTGGCTCTCTTTGCTGTCTTTGCTCCTCTCCACCTCACTCCTCTTTGTGCCTTGCTTAAGGGGTCAGGCCGCTCGATTTTCTGCATCTACCTCTCACATGTTAGTGTCAATGTGGCATATTCTTGATAATTTGTATTATTATGTGTCCAATTAGAGACATAGTGTAGTGGATATATGTGTTGAGTTAATACATTCCTAAGTGACAGTTACCTCTAGGTTGCAGGTTCAATCCTGGTCAAGGGTGACAGTAACATAGAATAATAATTAACACAGCTTAATACTTGTACCCAGCTATGGTTAGCGGAATAAGAACAGTGTACCCCCATATATCGAATAAAGAATAGGATTCAAAGTTCCGTGATGGCTCCCAATTATAACAAGAAAATTTCCAAGTTCGGGAATGCTCTTGAGTCCGAAA
>CM042153.1:79034842-79039842 GCA_023376005.1 Doryteuthis pealeii
GTACTGAGTTATATAGTACCAGTAGCGCATTGAGCGATCTGATTCTACGAGAGACTGTGTTTAAAATTAACAGTAAAATATTGGAAAATCACTGATAGTTTGATTGATAGGTCTTGACCTCAGGTTCATGTGAAACAGGACTCTCATTAGCTTAGAGAGTTGTGTAATCAATGGATGTTGGGAAAGTAAAGTTAATTCCAGCAACATGTTAGATTAAACTGACAAAGAAACCATGTTGGTTGGTTGGCTGGTTGGATATTATGGCATCTCAAAAATCTTGGGTCATTTTATGCTGAACACATTTTTGTTTTATTCTTTCTTGCTGGAGTGTTGCAAATCAAGGACTGCTGAGCCACCAGGACTCAGGAACCTTCTTATCATAATTGGGAGCCATCACAGAACATTGAACCTAACCCTTTATTTAGTCCATGGCGGTATCCTGTTCTCATTCAGCTAACCATAGCTGGGGTACAGGTGTTAAGCTGTGTTAATTATTATTCTATGTTACTGCTGCCCCTGACCAGGATTGAACCTGCAGTCTAGAGATAACTGGCATTTAGAACTGTCTTAATCTAACTCCTTTATCTACTAGGATATGTGTTCAATTGGACAATCCAGTGTGAATTTTTTCAATTGCAAAAGTTACAATTTATTTTGTAAAAACGGATTTTAAGTAGCCTCTTGGCAGGCATCTTGATCAAAATGGACGAAAAAAACGTTTTAAATATATCAAAAATAAATTATATGTGTAATATTATTTTGCTTTTTTACTGATGCTCATTATAACTGTCATTTAGAACTGTCTTAACCTAACTCCTTTATCCACTACGCTATGTGTCTATAAAATGTGTATGTAATAATAATTTTATATTCTGATTGATTGGCATTTCTTCTTCTCTTGACAGGAATACAAACAGAAAGAAAATGAGTTGCAAAATCAAATTGGCCAACTGAATGAAAATATTGAAAAATTACAACAGGTAAGAAAAAGTTGTTTACCTATTTTTATGGCATGTCAACCCTTGTTGGGTTATTTTATGCCAAAAACATTTTGTTTAATACATTCTTGATAGGTACTCAATTTTGTAAATATTTCAATTTAAACTCATTTTTTTTTCTATTAAACCCATATATATATATATATATATATATATATAAATCCCGCCTAATTAACCATAAATGAATTAATTTTCAAAAAATTAGGTCTGACTAAAATTAAATGCACATATTCTCCCAAATACACTGTCGGCTAAAAATAGCTAAAAGTTGTTTACATTTGCATATATATATATATATATAAAAATGGACTCTCTCATCGATTTTCGATGCATGAGTGTTCATCCGGTGAACAACCAACACAGTGATTTGTTTATGGTGGTGAAGGCTTGTGTAGGACCATTCCACACTTTTTAGCACAGTCGATAGGAAAGAATTGGTGCATCAAGGAATGCCACGAACCCAATCAACGACTGACCTCAGGAATTTTGAATTCAGAGTTATCCCTCTCCTAGACTGGTTACCTGCCCAAGGTTGAAGAGCCCAGTCCGCCCTACTATTTAACCCATAGCTGGAGGGAGAAAATATGGATTCATACCTTTCCCAAGGGTATTAGCACTATGTGAAAAGCCAACAGCTTCGTCTAGGAATTGAACTCGAATCGACAAGTCCATTTTCCACGACTCTAACCACTAGCCCACGTGTCTCCATACTCTCACCACTAGCCCACGCGCCCTATATATATATATAAAATTTGCGTGGTGGCATTATCAGATACGATGGACAGCAAGTATTTAATACCAAAACCATCCTTGTAGAAGAACAGTAGTGGTTCTTTTTAACCCAGTTGCGGGTTAATGATGGAACTCGCTAATCAATTATAATGTACTCTACAAAACTAGTTTGTTAACCATTACACCACCATGGGACTCCCTGACATATGGTAGGTATTGGCCCAATACATTTGCCATGGGTAGGGTGTGACACAAGTTCGCAAGTAAGGAGCACCTAGCGAAGATCAAATTTTTTTCCCCATTTAACTCATAGATGGGATCCTATCAGTTACTACCTCTCTGGGCCTGAGTGGACCTGGGAGTAATGGTGATGAAGGGCTACTCCACATTTCTCAGAACTCCTGAATTGGAACTTCATCATCAGATAAATTTTAATGTCATACCCTGGACACTAAGACTCTAAGTCACCACCTTCTTGTACATTTATGATGAAAAGGGTTGGGTGTTTTGAAATAAGAGTGATAGGGTTGGGACTATTATATAGGTGCGAGGGTTTGACATGACCAGCCGATTGATTGGATGGGGCCTCTTTACCCCCCATCCATCTAGCCTAAGTAAGGGCCAACGTGGAGTGTTGCATGTTATGGACTGCTCAACTACTTGGGTTTCCTCCTTAAGCATCACGGATTGCTTCCCACGGCCAACAGGTGGCCCTATTGGGGGGGGGGTCTTTCCCCTCTGCAGTGGGGCAGTCGGTGTATTCTAAGGTCTCAGCTCACAGGGCTGGTAAGAAAAAAGAAGAAAATATGAAATTTTTTTTTTTCATTTTTCAACTTGTTCAGTGATTCAGAAGAGCTTGTAACTATTTTAACTTTTATAGGCCATGGTTTCTTATCAAATTGAAATGATTTTATCAGGACCCTACCCTACGTTTAACTAAGTCGTCTTAGTTAAACGTAGGGTATGGTCCTGATGAAATCATTTCAGTTTGATTAAAACCATGGTAGACCCTTTATTTTTCCTCTAATAATAATAATATTATTATTGTTATTACTGCTCTATGTTTTTAATATATTGTGCACTTTTGGAGTATTTACTGATGGCACTGCAACGGAAAAGTTAAAGCTGCAATTGGATTATAATATATATATATTATATATATATATATATATATATATATATATATATATATTTGGGAGATTATGTGCTTAATTAAAGTCATACCAAAATTTAAACCGATATGCACGCCTAATTCATTTAATTATAAGTAATTAACTAACAAATTGGTATGACTTTAATCAAGCACATAATCTCCCAAAAATTGTCGGCCTTCGCCATTCCAAACACATTGTTTGACCACTTCATATATATATATATATATATATTATATATATATATGTTTTTAAACTTTATATTGAGCTCTTAAATTTAAACAGAATGGTCTTCCTTAAAGAAATGTGTGCATAATAGGGGCTTTCCTTTCTCGAATCTATCAAAGTATTTTGAATATCTTGAAAATTGTGGGCTATTCAATACCAAATTTTGTTTTTGGTATATATAATTTGTAAGGAATAGTTTGTATGTAAATATACTTTTATCAACTAGTTGAAATAATTTTCATTAATTTCATGGGTAATTTCTTTATGATATTGATATAAATTGGTAGAAATAATTCTCATGTTAAATTTATCATTAACTTCTTGTGTATTAAAGTGATGGTTGACTGCCTTCTAGCACTCATATAATAAAAAGGATTGGGTGCAATTTGAAGAATACAGTTTGGATAATAATATATATGTATTTATTTACTGACAGGATGTGACACAAGGTCAATTTCTTAAGCAAAGTTTAACAGGTTTGAATTCAGAGTTTTCCTTCTCTTAGACTGGTTACCAAGCCAAGGTTAAAGAGCCTGGTCTGCCCTATTATTTACACATAGCTGGAGGGAGAGTAGTTAGATGCATACCTTTCCCTAGGGTATTAGTACTATGTGAAATGCAAACAGCCTCGTCCAGGATTTGAACTCAGGTTGATGAATCCATTTCCTACAACTCTAACTGTTACACCATGCGCTTCTATCTGGATAATCCTATAGGTGCTAGGACGTTAAACAGTGAGTTTCCAGAGAATAATACATAAAAAGACCCTTCCCTGCCAAATCCTTTTGGGATTACCGTAGAATAATCGAGTCAGAACAGGTATTACCCTATTGCCCTTATGGCAAGCCCCAACCCCTTTTTATCGTATGGGTGCTAGAAGGCGGTGGCTGAGGGTCTACATGCCCTGGGAATGACATTAAACTCTATCTGATGGTGAGGTTCCAGTTTTGGAGGTTTGGGGAATGTGGAGCGCCCCTTCATCACCATTGCTCCCTGGTCCACTCTGACCCGGAGTGGTAGTACCTGTTATGGTCCCATCTATGGGTTAAATAGAAAAATGTATTTATAAAAAAATTGTATTATCCATTAAGAATTGATTTATTTCAAAACTTTATCGGCATTAAATGATCCACTGAGATTGATATGCCATAAAACAAAACCAAACCAAACCAAGAACAGGTATTTATTGTCCATGGAAACAGATGCGTAAGTTATGCTTGAAACTTGTACAACAGATTATTTCAGAAAGGGCACCTGATTGGAAATTGTTTTCAAATGATAATGTATTGAGTATTGTGCAAATGACTGGTAGGTATTTTCCTTCTCTTAGACTGGTTACCTAGCCACGGTTAAAGAGCCTGGTCTGCCCTACGATTTACACATAGCTGGAAGGAGAGTAGTTCGATGCATAACTTTCCCAAGAGTATTAGCACTATGTGAAATGCAAACAGCCTCGTCCAGGATTTGAACTCAGATTGATGAATCCATTTCCTACAACTCAAACTATTACACCATGCGCTTCTATCTCAATAATCATATAGGTGCATAATGTATTGAGTATTGTCCAAATGACAGGTATTCACCACAGGTAGGATGTGACATAAATTTGCAAGGATTTGGTATGTAGCGAGGATAAAACTTGGTATTGAGTATTAATCAATCTGTGAATCTAGAGTGAAACGATTTTGTTGTAGATGTGTGCTTCTTTTATGTATCCGAGTAGTTTTTCTGGGTTTATTTGGTAGAATATCTGTTTTAGATTTGTTGTTTGGTAGTATTTTTTTCGTATTTGTTTTAGGTTGCTACATTCTGTTAATATGTGTTTGATTGTGTAGGGTTTTTGGCATGGTATGCAATATGGGGCTGCTTCTTTTTTGAGGGGGTATGAATG
>CM042153.1:79044842-79069842 GCA_023376005.1 Doryteuthis pealeii
GTGTATATATATATATATATAATATGTGTGTGTGAATATGTGTGTATGTATATATATATGAATATGTGTATGTGTGTATATATATATATATGTATATATATATATATATATGTATATATATATATATATATATATGTGTGTATATATATATATATGTATATGTATATATATATATATATATATATATATATATATATATATATATATATGTGTATGTGTATATATATATATATATATATATATATGTATATATATATATATATATATATTATATATATATATATAATAATATTTGAAAGCTGTTTTTCCTTGAGACCAGCTTATTCTAAGGAGATGTTGCTATAAGAAGTTCAATGTAAATAAACCCAGCACATAATCTGTGGGTATATTTGAAGCATTCGCTTTTTTTTTTCTCTTTTTCTAAAGTTATACCATATGTATTTATTGCAGACCCCCATCTTTCTAAAAGAATAAATAAAAAAATAAGAAGGAAGCAAACAATTCCTGTTAAAACTTTGTAATGTATATGTGCCCCCCCCTCCAATCTTGTTTTTATATTATTTCTTATTCAAATAACTTTTTTTCTCTGTTTTTGTAGGAAATCAAGGATGGAATTGATGAAAAAAAGATTCATGAAAAGAAGGGTCTGACAATGGTAAGTAATTTTGAATTTAGTCTCATAATGTTTATTTTATAAAATATAAATCAATCAACGAGACTTGGTTGTTTTTCTTTTAAGTCTTTTATTCCAACAACATTCTCTCTCATCGAATGACTGCTCACAACTAATCTAAAACTTCTCACACCCTCCTGGTGTGCTTTTTGAGGGGTCAAGTGAATGTTAACAATTGTCAATCATCTGTGATGATAACTTTCCACTTAACTTCCATTATTTTGAATCTTACGAACTCTGATTCAAAATTATCTATCTACAGTATGTACATAATAATAATAATAATAATAATAATAATAATAATGAAATTTATTGTGTAGAGTGCTCGGGTGCACCATGACTCATCAAAGTCTCATGTCTAGTACATGGAATAATGTATTAGTGTCAGGAAACATGAATAGCATACAGTAATAATATATATGTATGTGTGTGTGGAGGGGGGTATCAGGTATAGTGTTGGCGGATTACAGGAAGCATGGAGGCTTTGAAAGATGCCATGGCAGTTTATTCCATGCCTCGGCAACTCTGAGCAAAAATATGCCCCCCCCCCTCCATACAGGTATTTAAGTTTGATGTAATAAAATATCATATTAAATTAGAAAGGTTAACAAAGCTAAATAAGAATGAATATAAAAATATTAAACTTATTTTGATGTTATTTTTTTATTTGATATTTTGAATGCTGCATCAACACCAACACATGGGAGGTTGATGCAGAAAACCGAGCAGCTTGACACCTCCTTGTCAAACAGGGCACAAAAAAGAGCAATAAAGAGTGGAATGAAGTTGCCACAGAAAAGAGAGCCAGAAGGAAGGAGAGATGACAAGCAACTCCAGCAAACATCACTGTTTGTTCACAGTCACTGCACCAGAGATTGCCATTCAAAAATTGGCCTGTTCACCCACACACGCAGATGTAATTAAAAAAACAAACAACAAACAAATGGGAATGAGTCATCATTTTTAGCAGACGGAAGGATGCGAACAACAATATTTATTGTTATTTATCGCATTATTATTTATTATTATCAATTTACTATTTATTATAATTACTAGTACAAAATAAAAAAAACGCCCTCCGGGCGCTGTAAAAATTGATTTTTGAAACATATTGCCTGAGGGGTGGAAGTAAAAATTTCAATGACAGCGAGTTTGTACCCTAAGTAAGTAAAATCATCAAATCATTTAAGGATTAAAAAATAAAACAATTTGAAATGTAAACTTTAAATATGTATTAAAATAAAACAAACTATATATAGATATATAATACCAGTCATGTATTTATTAAAACTTGTTTTAAAAAACATTGAGGACTGTCTAATGCTGCATGTTCACATTTTGAGTGTATTTCATTCTGTTATGGCGATTTTGGGTAATGTGACATAAGCAGTGACGTAATTTTTGTTACAGACAAAAACCAGAAGCGAATCTCCATTATTAATAGATTTATTGCATTATTATTCATTATTATCTATTTACTATTTATTATTATTATTGCATTATTATTTATTATTATCTATTTATTTATTATTATTATTTATTGCATTATTATTTATTATTATCTATTTACTGTTTATTATTATTATTTATTGCATTATTATTTATTATTATCTATTTACTGTTTATTATTATTATTTATTGCATTATTATTTATTATTATCTATTTACTATTTATTATTATTATTTATTGCATTATTATTATTATTATCTATTTACTGTTTATTATTATTATTTATTGCATTATTATTTATTATTATCTATTTACTGTTTATTATTATTATTTATTGCATTATTATTTATTATTATTATTTACATTATTATTTTATTATTATTTATTATTATCTATTTATTTATTATTATTATTTATTGCATTATTATTTATTATTATCTATTTACTATTTATTATTATTATTATTTATTTATTATTTATCTATTTACTATTTATTATTATTATTTATTGCATTATTACTTATTATTATCTATTTACTATTTATTATTATCTATTTATTGCATTATTACTTATTATTATCTATTTACTATTATTATTTATTGCATTATTATTCATTATTATCTATTTACTATTTATTATTATCTATTTATTGCATTATTATTTATTATTATCTATTTACTACTATTATTATTATTTATTGCATTATTATTTATTATTATCTATTTACTATTTATTATTTATTGCATTATTATTCATTATTATCTATTTACTATTTATTATTATCTATTTATTGCATTATTATTCATTATTATCTATTTACTATTTATTGCATTATTATTCATTATTATCTATTTACTATTTATTGCATTATTATTCATTTATCATTATTATTATAATACATTTACTTAGCACATCTTCCAGCTTAAACTGCTTTGGCATGTCTTAACATTAATATTTTGAACATTCTTTTCATATGAATGACTAGACGGAGATTGATCTTTTTGAGAAATTAGAATTTCTTTGGGTTGAACTCTGGGAAGAAAATCTGTTATTCTGGTCTTTGTACTCTTTTTCTTTTGGCTTTGTAATCCTGTTATTATATAGAGAGTTCATAAGCACTTTACTAAAACCAAACATTTTCTGGTGGATTTTGAAGGAAAAATCTCATTTTTAAAGCTTCTTTATGATATTGTAGGTATTATCTTCCCTTACTTGTTACGGTTGCCATGGTTGCCATTAGGTGGGAGATTATCTTCTCTTAGTATTATTTGTATTATTCAGACTATTGTCCTCATCTTCATTGTTATCTGTACATCGTTTCGTCCAATGTGCTCTCCAGCCTTCTTCAGGTATTTCTTGTCGGACTTAGGAACCTTCTCAGACTCGGAAACCTTCTTTTTAAATGCGGGAACCTTCTTGGTGTAATCGGGAACCTCAAAGAATCCGCTCATATGACAGGCTATAGTAATCTCTTAAGTAGACCAAGCATAGAACCGCCCTGTCGGCTAGGGCGTTAGAATGCACCGACTGCACCTCTGCAGTGGGGTAAGACTCCCCCAATGGGGCCACCTGTTGGCCGTGGGTGGGGACCTGTGATGCTTAAGGATAGAGCCCAGGTGGATGAGCAATTCATGACATGCAATACTCCACTTTGGCCCTATCTTGGGCTAGACGGGCGGTCGGAGAGGCCCCCTCTGATCAATCGGCTGGTCACATCAAGACCTAGCACCTATATGATTTTCACAACCCTATTGCCCTTATGGCAAGCTCCAACCCCTTTTTATCGTATGGGTGCTAGAAGGCGGTAGCTGCGGGTCTACATGTCCTGGGAATGATGTTAAACTCTATCTGATGGTGAGGTTCCAGTTTTGGAGGTTTGGCGAATGTGGAGCACCCCATTCATCACCATTGCTCCCTGGTCCACTCTGACTCGGAGTGGTAGTACCTGTTAGGGTTCCATCTATGGGTTAAATAGAAAAATGCATTTATAAAAAAATTGTATTATCCATTAAGAATTGATTTATTTCAAAACTTTATCGGCATTAAATGACCCACTGAGGTTGATATGTCGTAAAACAAACCAAACCAAACCAAGCATAGACATGAACACAATATGAGAACCTATAATTAAAAAGGCTAGATTAGATTTAAAAAAAACAAAAATAAAAAACACCCAATATGAGTCTTGGTAAAAAATCATACATAGGTGAATAGGTAGATATCAAACTCACTTTCTCCTGGACTTTCCAGCCTTCAGAACAACACCCAAGTTGTGTCTCTATCCCTTTGAACTGGAGAGCTTATCCCTCCCAGTGACAAGCAATACGTATACCTGTACACGGGTCTTTTATACTCTATGGTTTCATAGAGGCTTGCCGCACCTGTTACGCAAGCCTTTCTTTTAGTAAATCACAACCTTTTCTTCATGTTCTTCAAAATATCTTCAAAAACTCTTTTCTTTTGGACATTTCTCTATCCTGTTTTGTATTCTTTATGTTAGACTTTTCTTAGACAATAAAGTCTATTTGTTATAACTCTTTGTCAGGATTTGTTCAATGCATATGTTCTGTATTGGGTTACTCTCTTAGATAAACTAATGCATTATAAGAAATAGGTGCTAGCTACTAGTTAACACCCTGCTAATTCTTATAATATGTATCTCAAAGGGTTGAGTTTTTTTTTTTTAATAATTCAATTTTCTTTTGCAGCTGAAAGATTTGAAAAGGCAGCTTCATGCAGAACGTAAAAGAGCTGAGAAATTACAAGAAAGGCTCCAAGAAGTACTTACTGACCCCAAAAGCCGACATGGTAAGAAAAATATTATTTTTGGCAATTCTTTTTAGGAGGAACTGATTATCATTTTAAGAGCAGTAAGCAATTTAGAATCGGATTTGGTATTGATCAGGGAGGAAAAAATGTTGATGTGAATTGGGGTTGAGCGGATGATGCGAATGTTTACAAACTGTGATGATGATGATGATGATGATTTGTGAAAATATTCAGGACTGTGGAGTTTGAACATAAAACCTCCATCTCTGACTCCTACTTCTCTATTTTTGGCACTCCAACTCTGACTCCTCTTTATGTAATTAATTATGTGATTATGGCCTACAAATAAATATAAAACCATGATTTTTAAAATAATTTATTTATAAGGAGTGTGCACTGTATAACTTTACAGACTAAACTAGGACCATATAATGTATGAATTTAACTGGAGTCAGAGTCGGTATAGTTTTAACAACTCTGACTCCAGTTACCCATTAATTGCTTCTAACTCTGACTCCACAGCTCTTAAAATATTAACTGTGTGTAAAAGTTCCCTGGTAAAAAAAAACTGTCTCCTCTTTATGATTATGGCCTAGAAATAAATATAAAACCATGATTTTTAAAAAATAATCTATTTATAAGGAGTGCACACTGTATAACTTTACAGGCTAAACTAGGTCCATATAAAGTATAAATTCAACTGGAGTTGAAGTTGGTATAGTTTTACTGACTTCGATTCCAGTTACCCCTTAATTACTTCTGTATTTGACTCTGACTTCACAACTCTGAAAAAAAAAAAAGAGTGTATATTCATCTATCTATCTATCTCTATCTCTTTACATCTATCTATCTATCTCTATCTCTTTACATCTATCTATCTATCTCTATCTATTCACATCTATCTATCTATCTTCACATCTATCTATGTATCTCTATCTCTTTACATCTATCTATCCCTCTATATCTATTCACATCTATCTATCTATCTATATCTCTTTCCATCTATCAATACAATTTTATCTATTCACATCTATCTATCTCTCTTCACATCTGTCTATCTATATCTCTCTTCACATCTGTCTATCTATCCCTCTATCTCTCTTTACATCTATCTATCCCTCTATCTCTCTTTACATCTATCTATCCCTCTATATCTCTTTACATATATCTATCTATCTATATCTCTTCACATCTATCTATCCATCAGTTTCTAGTTAAAAAAAAAAAGGGCAAGGAACTTTTGTACACACCTAATACTTAAGCAGCCCTGTCAGTAGGGGCTTTAGAATACACTGACTGTACCTCTGCAGAGAGGTAAGACCCCCCCTTCCAATGGGGTCAACTGTTCATCATGGATGTTGACCTGTGATACTTAAGGACGGAGCTAAGCTGTCCATGACATGCAACACTCCACTTTGGCCTTTACTTAGGCTTAATGGTCGGTCAGAGAGACCCTCTCCAATCAACGTCACATCAAGTCCTTGCACCTATATGATTGTCCCAACCCTATTGCTCTCATAGCAAGCCCTAACAGTTTTTATCATATATGTGCTTGAAGGTGGTGGGTAAGGGTCTTAATGTCCTGGGTATGATGTTAAACTCTATTTGATCATGAAGTTGCAATTCTGGAGCTCTGGGAAATGTGGAGTACCCCTTCATCATCATTATTCCCAGGTCCACTCTGACCCAGAGCAGTAGTACCTTTTAGGGTCCCATATATGGGTTAAATAGAAAAACAATTAAAAAAAATGTGTTTAAAACAAAAATTGATTTAACAAAAACTAAGTACCCATCAAGAATGAATAAAACAAAATGTCTTTGGCATAAAATAACCCAACAAGGGTTGAAATATAGTAAAATCCAACCAACCAACAAAAGCTTTGAAAAATATTAACTGTGTTAAATTTCCCAGCAAAAAAATAAAACAAAACTTATCCAATTTCTAGTTTTTTTAAAAAGTGTGCAGGGAATTTTTTTATACACTTCCAGTGATGCTGGTAGCTTTTTAATTTAGTGTGTCCTTGGACGCACGGATTTGATTTGAATGAGTCCCTGGGAAATTTGATAGATCCCAATTAAAGTTTCTTTATAAATTGCAGAGTTTTTATCTATGAACAACTGAAGCCATCAACACATACCTTGTACCCCATACAATGTAATTCGTTTACAAGAAAATATTGAAATGTTTACAGTTACCTGGAAATGGTGGGGGAAGAAAAAAACTGGGATGCATGGATATAATTTTTCTGCATCCTTTTAGATTTTTATGCATCAGTGATGCAGGACGCATACCTATCAGCATCTCTGCACCTCTAATATCTAAAGCCAGATGTTTGCTGATATGTTCAAAGAAGTTCTGAGGAATCGGTTGATAAAAATGTTCAAATTGTTCTGAGGAATCGGTTGATAAAAATGCAATCTGAAGAATCATCAAATAGTTTATTTAATGGATTACAAAAAAGAAATGGGCCAGGTTAGTTAAAGTCAGTAGAGAGTTCGGCTAGAAACGACGAGGTTCCTAGTTCGATACCGGCAATCACCAACTCAAAGTATGAGTACCACAGGGATCTGTGCAGTAAAGTAAGGAGCTGATGGTAGGTGTGGCGCTCCACCTCGGATGACGATCTTCTTGGTCTAGTGCTAGTGAAAAGGGGATAGACTCCCTTGCCGATTGGCTGATACCGACTTTAGGCCACCCTGGTGACTTTTTATTTACAGAAAAGAAGAAATAAGAAACACTTGATGATAATAAATCATTACCCAAACAACAACAAAAAAAAAAAAAAAGTCTGCCAAATTTAAAAGATATTACCAAAGAATTGTGAATACTTATTCCTGATTTGTTATGACGTGTTTGTCTTAACAGCTAACCAGTATTTCTTTCTTACTTTATTTTTAGAGATTTAAGTTTAAAAATAATGAAAGAAATAAAACTTATCTTTTTCTAGTATTATTTGGATTATTCGGACTACTGTCCTCATCTTTATTGTGATCTGTACAATGTTTCAGCCGATGTGCCCTCTGACCTTCTTCAGGTATTTCTTGTCAGACTCGGGCACCTTTTTGAATTTGGGAACCTTCTTTTTGAACCCGGGAACCTTCTTTTTTGAACCCGGGAGCCTTCTTTTTGAACTCGGGAACCTTCTTTTTGAACCCGGGAGCCTTCTTTTTGAACCCGGGAACCTTCTTTTTGAACCGGGAGCCTTCTTTTTTGAACTCGGAAGCCTTCTTTTTTGAACATGGGAGCCTTCATTTTTAACTTGTGAGCCTTCATTTTGAACTCGTGAACCTTCTTTTTGAACTTGGAAGCCTTCTTTTTGAACTCGGGAACCTTCTTTTTGAACCCGGGAGCCTTCTTTTGAACCCGGGAGCCTTCTTTTTGAACTCGGAAGCCTTCTTTTTGAACATGGGAGCCTTCTTTTTGAACTCGGGAGCCTTCTTTTTGAACTCGTGAGCCTTCTTTTTGAACTCGGGAACCTTCTTTTTGAATTTGGGAACTTACTTGTCAATCAGGAACCTTCTTATCGTAACCAGAATCCATCATGGAACTTTGAACCGAACCCATTATTCAATCCATGTGAGTATCCTGTTCTCATTCCGCTAACCATAACTGATATAGAGGTGTTAAGCTGTGTTAATTATTATTCTATGTTATCTTTTTCTATTTGTCTGAATTTGGACACATGGTGCAAATGGATATAAGGGTTGAGTTAATACAGTTCTATAGTGACAATCATCTCTAGGTTGCAGGTTCAATCCTAGCCAAGGGCAATAATAACATAGAATACTTAACATAGCTAAACACTTGTAATGGGTCATGGTTAACGGAATGATAATCGTTTACCCTCGTACATTGAATGAAGGGTTTGGTTTAAAGTTGTATGAAGGCTACCGATTATGACATGAAGGCTCCTGATTACGACAAGAAACACCCTAATTGGCCAAAATGTTATGATTATAACAATAAAGATTAAGACAATAGTTTGAAAATACAAATGATGTTTTTCACATAAAATTTAAATGTTAATTCTTTATTAAAAGAAAATTAATGAAATATTGATTTTTAAATCTATCAGCAAAGATGAGAGATGATTTTGGAATATGAATATTCTAATCAATACGGAAGTATTTTTCATTGATTCTATAAAACAGGAAAACATTAGATCAATTCATAATTAAACAGCACTGATTGTATTTAGATTTTTCATCCTTAAAAGAATTCAAAGTATTGTCTATCAACAATATAATTTTAATATAATATTGTTACATTTTGACATACAAGAAATAATAATAAGGAATGAAAGACAGACTTATAAGTAGAGCAAATGATGATATTTTTCTAATACAGGGAAAAGCTAATGGCTTTGACTAAAACCGACACTTTGTAACGTTGTGTATATCTGGTCACAGTACCCAAATATATATACGTAACGTGGCGGCGGTGATATATTCACGGTACTAAAAATGTCTTCTGCACGTGGAGGTCATCTTGTTGATAAAAATTACAACGCGAGAAATATGTAGTCACAACTGCTAGCCTTTATTTCCAGGGTAGGCTCGTCTCGTGGGCTGTATCGGAGAGGAGGAAAGGCAGAGAGAAAGAAAGAGAGGACACTGTTAAATTACTGTGACCCCATACTAGGCACTAGAGGCCCAATCCGTACCCTACGACGGCTGAAAGCAAAAAGAGGCTGGTCCCTTTCTTCGTTGTTCCACGTGACTTCCGGTTCCGGTCAACACCAGAAACTTCCGGTTGACACTCAATTCTCCATTCGGGAGGTCACGCTCCGGTCAAACTGTTTTGTATTCATTACTCTTTTTAAAACCTTTACTCTCTGACTTATTTCTTTCTTCCTCCTCCTTCCATTAGTAGTCCTTGCCAAATGCAATCTTGCTACAACTTAAACTTCAAACTGTGTGGGACCAGATGAATTGTTTTTCACCCCATGTGTCATGGCAGCCTTTTTTCCCCAATTTGTACCAAACTCTTTTTTTAACTAATTTTTTTTTCCAACTAGATTTTTTAAGTAAATTCTTTTTAATCAATTTTTAAAAAATTAAATTTCATCAGTTGGGATCAAGATAACATTTTAGATAATTTTTCAAAATGACTATTGTAAATTTTTTTATTTTATTTGATCTTTATGCCTCCATGGGTATCTCTCCATTTTTCTATCTTCCCACATCAACTGTTGAAAAAAAGTGGGGAGGAAGAAAATCTTTGTGCATAGAACATAAAGAATAATAATACAATATTTATATACAGAACAAATTCTATTAAGTAATTCATGCGATAGTTCCCAAAAAATTCCTATATATATATATATATATATATGGTAGAGATATGAGGAACACATATTTCGCTAGAGCTTTGAGCTCGACATCATCAGTGGCTTTATTGATTATCAAGTTATCAAACATAAAGTGATTGATGATGCCAAGCTCAAAGCTCTAGCGAAATATATCCTACATACGTTTGTCTGAGTTTTGTCCTTGTGTTCCTCATATCTCTACCACATTCTGTCAGATTTATTCCAATCTTCTTTCCTCATATATATATCTATTCACATTTTGAACATATATGCCCGCCTAAAAAAAAAAAAATTCATTAATTATTAACTAATTCATTTTCAAAATTAGGTATGACTTTAATTAAGCACATATCCTTCAAAAATTGTCAGCTAAAAAAGCTATATCAAATAAACACATTGTTTATTTACGTACTCTCATATCTATCTATCTATCTATCTATCTATCTATCTATCTATCTCTATCTCTCTCTCTCTATATATATATATATATATATTTTTTTTTTTTTTTAAGACCATTGCTGTTTTTTGATCTGATTAGGCAATTTGTTCCAAAAATATATTCCCCATTTAAGCAAAAAATCCAATTTGTTAATAGAATTTAATTTTTAAAATCTGCCTTGACAGTAAATTTTCAGTTTGAAAAGAAATATTTAAAGAAATGTCTACCGTAATTAGAAATTGCGTTGATTATTTTGAAAGTTTCAATTAGATCATTTCTGCTAAAGCAGTTAATCACAATTTCTCAAATCTCTGAAACTTATTTTTTAATTAGTTATTGCTGTATAACCAGTTGAGCCAAATATTATGTAGATAACTATAAGTAGGTTTGCCCTTGCCAACTCAGCGTATGAGTAGCATAAGGATCTGTGCGGTAAAGTAAGGAGCTGATGGTAGGTGTGACGCTCCACCTCAGACGCAAAAACAATCTCCTTGGTCTAGTGAAAAGGGGATAGACTCTCTTGCTGATTGGCTGATACAAACTTTAGACCACCCCAACGACTTTTTTTTAGGTATGGCTAAAATTTACATACAACAGCACCCACTTTCTTTAAACTTTTATAAAAAAATTCAAGATTGTAAATTGTCACTTAATTTAATTTTTTTCTATGAATTTCTTAATTATAACAATGAAATAAATCATGTTGAAAAGAGCACATCTTAAAGAGAGAAAAAAATGGCAAAAATGCATCATTTTGACAGATACAGATGTTAATTTATAAAATTCTCCCATTTTAAAGACTGCAAAACAAATAATTTCTGCATGTAATTATTTTTTAATCCTTCCTCTTCTTAATACATTAAGTTTCATTCATTTTTTCTGAGTTTTGTTGAATTTTAATGAATGGAATATTAAAAACAGGAAATTTTGGTGGTAACAACTTTATACGACAAATCTAGACATAGAAAAGGATAAGAGGCTGAAAGAAAGATGAGAAGGATTGTATTTTAAAATCTGAATTTATTATTGTAGAATAATCATATTAAGTTCCAATTACCGCCAAATTGATAAGAAAATGCAACAAGTAGCTGTAACTCAATACAGATCTAACCTTGTTGCAATCCAACTGCAGAATGCCAGAGTATTTATGAAGCCTCATAACATCACTGAAACCAAGCAGCCAATCAGGATTCAAGGAATGGAATCACCCAAATACATGAATGGACTATTCTTGAGTCCCATAAGTACCAGCTGTCTTGGGCACTAGTTCAGTGTTGCTTGGCCAGTTGCTGTTGTCCAAACCAACAGTATACTGACTGACTGACTGACTTCAATATGGCACTGCGAACAGGATACGAACCTGTAAGGGAATAACACATTGGATTTCGAATGGATTATTATGAACCATTACTAGATGGTGCAAATACACCTACACAAGCCGAATCCCTATGTTATATAGCCATCATAACATCGGGTATATATAATCGGTGAGAGAGTTTTAGGTATATAATAGATATATTAGGAGATGGTTGATCTTACTTGGTTCATTACTCTGCTGGTTACTCCTTACTGGTTCTTCTTCTATCTTGTCAGGCTGACATCTTGTCTAGTTGACTTCTATTTGCTGCAGGTTGATTTTCTTCCTGGCTAATTCTCTGCTGGGCTGAGCTAAGCTGGTCATTGTCTTAATTATTTAACAAACACAAGACCTTGTTTTTACTTGATCAAGTTTTATTAGCCCATATTGATTATTCTGCCGGGGGGTGATGAGACTGACCCAGGAGATCTGGCAATCCTGTCTGCCCTCTTTCAAAGCTGAATAACTAACTAAACTATAGTAGTTCCGATCTATGGACCTCTGGGCCCATAACCCAGAGGTCCGTAGATTGGAACTACGCTCTGTACCATTAATAAATGTTAAGGTGTTGAATGGTATAGTTCCTCCAGGCATTTTTCTAGTTCTGTCCCAATGGACAAACTGCAACGGATTAAGTAGTTGTTGCTACTACTACTGCTGCTGGAACAGTCCGCTAAGTTGAGGAGGAGTTTGTCTTGTTCCATTAACCAATAGTTAATAATGTGTCTGTCAGGGCACCCAAATCGTGCGCCTCTAAAGAGTCAAGACTTCTATCTATCTCGGTCTTTTTATCTATTTATCTCTCTATCTCTGTTTCTCTATCTATCTCTCTAATCTATCTAATCTATCTCTGTCTTCTATCTATCTAATCTATCTATCTATCTCTGTCTTCTTATCTATCTAATATCTCTGTCTCATCTATCTATCTATCTCATCTTATCCTATCTATCTCAGTCTATCTATCTATCTACTATATCTTCTATTCTATCTCTCTATCTCTATCTATCTATCTTTATCTATCTATCTATCTAAGTCTATCTATCTCAGTATCTATCTATCTATCTATCTCAGTCTTCCTATCTATCTATCTCAGTCTATCTATCTCAGATCTTCCTATCTATCTATCTATCTCAGTATCTCATCTATCTATCTATCTCTATCTATCTATCTATCTCAGTATCTATCTATCTATCTATCTATCTATCTCTATCTATCTCAGTATCTATCTATCTATCTCATCTATCTATCTATCTATCTATCTATCTATCTATCTCAGTCTATCTATCTATCTATCTATCTATCTATCTATCTATCTATCTATCTATCTCTCTATCTATCTATCTATCTATCTATCTCTATCTATCTATCTATCTCATCTCTATCTATCTATCTATCTCAGTCTATCTATCTATCTATCTATCTATCTATCTCAGTCTATCTCTATCTATCTATCTATCTCAGTCTATCTATCTATCTATCTATCTATCTATCTATCTCAGTCTATCTATCTATCTCAGTCTTCTATCTATCTATCTAATCTCTATCTATCTCTATCTATCTATCTATCTCATCTATCTATCTATCTATCTATCTATCTATCTATCTGTCTTTCTTATCTATCTATCTTATCTAAACTCATTTTGCTTTCTTTATTAGTTCTTGGACAGTGTTACTATTCTTAATGCTAATTCAAATTATACTTTCCTAATTACATTTGACTAGCTATTAACAGACTTAATTAATTTCAAGTGTTGGTGAATCAGTTGATTTCATAGCTATTAGGCCTTTTTTAATGTCATTATACACATCTTCTTTCCATAATAGAAACCTATTTTAGCCCTGTGATATGACTATCAGCTGTAACACTTCAATAATCCTTGCTCTTTATTTGTTTTTCTCAAACCAGATCTAACAGTATTTCTCAATTCTAAGAAGGCATTATATTTCTACGTGGATGCATTTCTTGCCGCTTCACCAATTTTTAATCAACAATGATAATCAATATTTTAAAAAGAGGAATCCAAACGGCATTCACAATTCAAATGAATGAGATTGAAGCAGTTCAACAAGAGTTTTTTTTTTTTTTTTTTTGTTTTTTTTTTTTTGTTTTAAAAAAAAAAAATCTTTTCTTCTTCAAAATCCCCCAAACTCTGAATCAGCAACATTTTCTCCCCTTTTGTTATCTGCATCTGAAAATCATTGAAAATTGGAAAAAAGAAAGAAAAAAAAAAAAGAAAAAAAAAAGAATCTTTGTTTCATGTTTAAAAAACAAAAATTGATTTTGACAATTGTATATGAACTTGTGGTAACCATAGCAACTATTAAAGACAATCAGTATGAATAAACAACAGTACATTATTCTTTCACTAGGGTTTCTAGACTTATTGCGGTATTTAAGAAATTAAAAAAAAAACTTCTCTATTATATATATATATATATATATATATATATATATATGAGAAGTAAATACACAAGCGATGTGTTTTGATATGGCTTTTTTAGCCGACAATTTTTGACTTCAATTAAAGCACATATTCCCATATATATATATATATATATATATCTTAATTATATATATATATCTTAATTCACACACCATTTATTATATATATATATATATCATATTATATATATATATATATATATATATATATACACACATGTGGAATTAAACAAAAGACAGGTTTCCTGTTTAACGATTTTATTGGTGATCTTTTCAAGCTTTCTGGCCAACTTTTTTATATTTGGATGGAATTTGTGAATTAGTCCACCGAAGTTCATATCCTGAGTACATCCATTAATATACTTTGAAAAAAACTGGAACACATCACCCCTGATGATGGCACTTCGAAGTGCCGAAAGTACTCGGGACTTGAACTTCGGTGGACTAATCCACAAATTCCATCCAAATATAAAAAAGTTGGCCAGAAAGCTTGAAAAGATCACCAATAAAATCGCTAAACAAGAGACCTGTCTTTTGTTTAATTCCACATGTATAAATGAAAGAATGCTGCCCAAATACACACACACTTCCTATCATTCATTGTGCCAGAGAGGTCCTCTGCGCAGCATCCAGTATCCTTGCATAGTTGGTCAATGTAGGTCCTTGGTGGCCGGCCCAGACTAGCATGTCCATATGTTGGCTTCCAGAGGAGAACGTCGCTTATGAGCTCGCCCTTGCTTCTCCAGCAGTGTCCAGCATGCCTTGTCCGTCTCACTCGGATGGTTTGTGAGATGGGGGGGGAGCAGGTGGCTATACAGCTGCTTCCTTGTGGGGTGTTGTTTCCACGACTTGTTCAAGACCGCACGCAGCATTCTTGTGCAGGTCCCATCTAGCTTATTCTCAAGGCACTTCATTAGGGTCCAGATGGTACAACCACACAGCAGTACTGATATAACCACAGCCTGGAAGAATTGTCGCTTTAACTTTTTAGTGAGATCGGATTTCCATATGACTGATAATTTGTTTGTGGCCGCCCATGCCTTTCCTATTCATGTATTAACATCGCTTTCTGTGGATAAGATATTACTACCTAGGTATACATACATATATACGCACAACTGCCCTTTATATAATAATCTTCATACAATGACTGCTATTTACACAGTAGCATTGCAACCAACAAAGCCTTCATCAGATGATGACTCTGGGTTCAGGCATGGTTTCGGGGCCGAAGCATCATTACCACTAACCCAGAGCGCCCCAGCAGTATCTCACGATACCACCAGACTTTGTCGGTTTGATGTCACAATATAGCACTGCCATATCCACGCTGATGCAGTTAGAGCTTTCTCCTGAATCTTTTTTAAGTATTTCCTCTTGTCTGGTAGAGAAAGTCCAAGTTTAGACAAAAATGCCGAGGTTTAGTTGGTAATAAATCCCTGACATCCGACTTCAATGGGAAATACATCTGTTATCCATCCATTTCTGACTCATTGTTCACGTAGGTCTTCATATTTTTCCAACTTCCGCTGATGGGCCCAATAAATATATAGATTTATTAAAATAACTTTCTGTGGATGAGATATTACTACCTAGGTATACATACATACATACACACAACTGCCCTTATATATATATATATATATATATATATATATAATGTAAACAAATCTAGCTATTTTCACGACAAATATTCTCCCAAATGTTGTCGGCTGAAAATAGCTAGATTTGTTTACATTTATGTAAGGTTGTGCGAAAGTCTCTAAAGAGGAATATGAGTACTACTATTACCTAAAACAAAGCGATGAAAAATTGCGAGTTCCGTTTGGTGTAATGGTAAGAGGCTTGCGTGTCGTTTCGATATATGGGTTTCGAGTCACACACAAGGCGATCTTCGTATCTATAGCTCTGCTGATGAGACCTAATAGGTCGAAATGTACATACAGAGATTGATTTTTCTCGATTTGTTTAGCCTTACATTTAAGTAGTTAAATCCCACCTAATTAATCATTAATGAATTAACTTTCAAAAAATTAGGTCTGACTTCAATTAAGCACATATTCTCCCATATATATATATAGAGAGAGAGAGATTTATTCTTATTTACCAAGGGGAAAAAATTGTAGTAATTCATTGATAAATGTCTTTTTAAAAAACAATTTTGATGCATTTATTAATCTGATTAAATCTTTTTATGAGATTTATGTCTGCTTGTTTTTTGTTTCTTTTTCTTTTGTTTTTCTTTTCTTTTCTGTTTCATGTTAACTGTGAATCAAATATAAATTTAGCCAGCAATAATAATTGATGGTTAAATCAACATGCATGTTTGTTTTGTTACTAAGAAAAATCTATTTTATGTCCTTTGTCGACCATGACTCTTTTGATGTATTCAAATGTTTATTTTCTACAGGTGTTGATGAATTATTCAAACCTGTTGATGCTAGTGATCGGGCAGAGAGTAGGTAAGTAAAAATAAATATATATTTATATATATTATGTGGAGAAAGCGTAGAACAAACACGGGATGTTATAATGGATGAATATCTATTAGTCGATGTTCAGACATTTCGGTTGATAAAGGAAACCTTCTTCAGGACAATGAAATTATTCAAGTAGATAAAAAGGATTTATCTTATTATAATGGAGATTGTATGTTTGTCTGTCTGTAACCGAAACTAAATCACTACTCAATTCCCTTAGTTATTGACGTCACACTGACTATGATTTTATTTTTATTTAAACCTCAATTATTGATAAAATTGTTTTACATTATTAATACTGTTAACCATATCTACATACTAACAACATGCAATTATATTTATATATACAACACAAATAGCGCTTTACACTGTGAACGGGAAGGCTAATTTGCATATTGATATTAAAAATGTGATTTTAATAAATATGTGCTTAGTATTATTGATTTCTAACTGTTTGGTTTTATTTTAATGAATATAAGCAAAAATCTCTTCAATGAATCTTAAATGAAATCCATTAACAAGAGAAAATAACTGTCATTGTATTCTTTACTTCCTATTTTAACTAAATACTTAAATTAAAAAAAAATAACAATGAAAGACGAGAGTGATGGAAGAGTAAGTTTCAGTTGTTCTATTTTTCGATTATACCCCCTTCTGTTTCAAATATTTTTATCTGCATTCTTTTTTAGTTTCATTAGCCTTTCTAATTTAATACGTTATTTTATTACATTAAAACTTAAATACTTGCACCCGGAGGGTGCATATATTTGCTAGTGTAGATAAAAGATGATGGATGTTTTGAATGCGTTGAGTTTGGAAAATGTGGAGAAAAAAGTTTATCGTTTATTGATTGGTGCTCATAATTGAATGTTGATTACTTGGTTGCTACATGCGAAAGTGAAAATCAAAATGTGATAGGAACACGTGAAGTTGAAAAGCCAAGATGTGATTGGCCCACAAGGAGATGTTTAAAAAGTGTGAAGTATTGCATATAAATACCAATGTTTAAAATGATAGAAGTATTAATTGTTTAACTATTTAATATATATATATGTATATAATATATATATATATATATATATTGGTATATCTGAGGAGGAGCAAATATCAAGCTGGCCGGTAGCCTGTGGCTGTTCACATTAACAGAATGAAAACAAGAAAACATTACAACAAACCTAGGCTAACAATAGCCACCTGAAATTATCGGACATCTCCCGGGGCCTTGGACAATGAACTGGAGCCGTGGCAAAGAACTCTTGATATGGGGCAGACATCTTGAGCCTTGCGGAAGTCTGCTTCAGCGAGTAGGACCAATCGACAGAGGTGGGGTCCGGGTACACATTCTTTTGTATAAGCAGGCTCATGGTAGCTGTATGGAATTGAGGTAAGGCAGATCGAGAACCCCATCCTAAAGCGGTCTCTGCGTAAGCAGCACATGACGGACGGCATGGAAACATCTCCTACATCTGGGACTGACCACATGTTTGACCTATGTGGCAGGGCTTGCCTGTCGCATACGGTCACATGCAAGTGGAAACCTAGAAAGGGGTTCATGTGTGACAGGAAAGAAACAAACTTGGCAATCACCATATAGGTATATATATATATATATATATATATATGTATATGTTGTGTTGTTTTTGCTATGGCTGGGGTTTGTAGTTTTGTAGCTATTAATGATTGATTTACCTAGATGTGAGGATATGTTAAAGTTATATATATTATGCATATGCTGTGTTAAACAAGACGGATATTTCATGTCTGACAAGTTTCTTTTCAATCTTTTCTAGTTTTATGGCCAGCTTCTTAATATTGGGGTTGAGTCTGTTGATTAGTTCATCAACGTTTTCTTCCTTAGAACTTTCAATACCCCAAAGTGCCATCATCAAGGGTAGATGTAATTGAGGGTGTTCTTGGTTCTTTTATATATATATATATATATATATAATATATATATATATATATATATATATATATATATACACTAGAAAAACGTGACCTGTTGGGTCACCCATTGTGCTGGTTTAGATTGTTGGAAAAAATCACATGATAATATTATTTCACTAATTTAAAGTTTTCCCAAACTGTCCAAATAAGTTATTTAAACTGGAGTAAACATTTTCAAATGACCAAAGGAAGAAAAGAAGGGTCATTTGGTTAGTTAATTTGTAATTAAGGTAAGTAGGATTTTAATCATGGATATCCATGACAATCTCTAGCCAACCTACCTATCAATCATTGTTCTCAAGAGTCCTCTTCACAGCATCCAATATCTGCACAGAGTGGACAATGTACATCTTTGCTCAATGGTCCACACTGGGGTGCCTGTCTGCTGGTTTCCATACAAAAACATCATGAGTTTGTCCTTGATTCTCCAGCAGTGTCCAGCATTTTACTCAGATTGTTTGTGTGATAAGTGGCAAGTGGCCATACAGCTGCTTTCTCAGGGGTGTTGCTTCCACAACTTTTTTGAAATTACATACTGCATTCTTGTGCAGTTCCCATGTAGCTTATTCTCCAGGTGCTATGTTAGTGTCCAAGTGGTGCAGTTGTACAGTAACAATGATACAGCTATGGTTGTGAAGAATTGTTGCTTTACTTGTCAATGAGATCAGATTTCTATATGACTGATAGTCTATGGAAGACCATGCCTTTCACTATGCATTGATTAACATGGCTTTCTTAGATAAGTTATTACTACTAGCTACGTTAATTGTAACACCAATTTCCAGGGTTTATCATCAAACATGGAGATGCCTCCTTAATTTTAAAAACACATGAACTTGGTTTATCGGAGTTCACATAGAGGTGATGTTCCATGCTGCATTCGGTGCAGAATATTGCCTGCTTCTGCCTTTTAAAAATAATTATTTATAACATCTAATGTTTACTTATGTAAGGCATATTATAAATATATATGGTGCTAACATATCTCCAAGAAAATATTTAGTATTGTAAATAATGGTGCAAGAAAAATAAAACATTTATTGCAAAAACACAGACATAAAATGAGGGTTCAATTTTTATTGTAGGAATTTATGAGGAAATGTTCTTCTTTAGCCAGGTAGGAAGTTCATAAATAGCACGGTTCGAATTTTCAGAAGGCATCATGTAGCGTTTTTTAGGGCAAGGGGCCAGAACGCATTAAAAAAAAAAATCAGAAAAAAATTTTTGGATGGTCTTATTTTTAACCAGAGGTTGTTGCAAGATGATAATGGTCGTACTTTTAAGAAACATGAGTATTAATATATATAGACAAGAATACATTTTGGTGGACAGTTTTTTCAATTCTTTATCATAGATAATGATTATTTACCGAGCTGTCATGGCTTCTTTTCTTCTTCTTTGTCTTCTTCTAAAGACGGGATTCTACATTTAGCAAGCCAATCAATTTTGTCTTTTCTAATAATCAATATTTTATTTCCCTCCCCTTCCCAAAACCAGTTTAAGTAAATTTAGTTTTGTCTGCATTGTTTTCAGTAAGCATTTATAGCTTTTACCAACCTGTCCACATGAGTAGGATGTGACACAAGGTCAGTTGGAGTAATGGATAGAGTAATTGGAAATGGACTTGTCAACCCGAGTTCAAATTCTGGATGAAGCTTCAGTTCACATAGTGCTAATTAGCCTTGGGAAGGTTAATAAACAAAATTGTATTATGCATTAAGAATGAATTTATTTCACAACTTTATCGGCATTTAATGACCCACCGAGATTGATATACTGTAAAACAAACCAAACCAAACCAAACCTTAATTTTCATGTGTGGCCCTCATGACATACATATGTAATCCATGTGGCCCTCATGACATACATATGTAATCCATGTGGCCCTCATGACACTCATGTAATCCATGTGGCCCTCATGACATACATATGTAATCCATGTGGCCCTCATGACATACATATGTAATCCATGTGGCCCTCATGACGCACATATGTAATCCATGTGGCCCTCATGACACACATATGTAATCCATGTGGCCCTCATGACACACACCAAGTGGCCTCATGACACACATATGTAATCCATGTGGCCCTCATGACACACATATGTAATCCATGGCCCTAGGGTGCTACTCAGTTTGACATGCCTGACTTACAAGATGGTGGTATTTAAAAACAAAACGTAGCTAAGTAAATGCCATTTAATGTAAAGGCACATAATTATGTGTGTCTTATTAAATCTTAAATGGCAGTGTTTTTTTTTTGTTTTTTTGTTCATTTTGAAAGAGTTTCTACTTTCCCAAGAGATCGTATTAATCACTGTTCTTGGCTTAATATTTAGCAGGTGTCAGTCCCAATTAGTTGAATGTCAGAGACAATCAAAGTTGCAGTGACTACAATCATTTGACAGTTGAGGTGATGTCTGGACAATTTACTTTCGAGAAAAATAAACCAAGAAACAAATGCAATTAATGTTCAGTTCCTTTGGAATGGACACTAAATTCTTCATTTACCATTTCTATCTTATTCTTTCAGTTGGATTATATAATCTGAAATGTGAGACCAATATATGTAGTTACTTCTGAAACCTCTGTGTGTGTGCGTATATATATATATACACACATACATGTGTGTGTGTAAATATATATGCATAGACGTGTGTGTGTGTGTGTGTATATATATATATACACGTGTGTAAATATGTATGCATAGACGTGTGTGTGTGTATATATATATATATATATATATATATACATACATGTGTGCTTTTTTACACACACCTTGTATTCTAAAAAGAAAATAACATTCCATTCATTAATTTTTTTCACAATATCAAGGTGTGTCAAAAAAGTACCAAGTTTAAAGCTGTATTTACCAAGATCGAAATGAAGAATGAATGGAATGTTATATTCTTTTTAGAATACTAGGCGTCAAAAAGTACAAAAAAATCTCGATTCTTTTTTGGCACACTGTGTATGTATGTACGTGTGTGCATATATATATATATATTTGTTTGTTTGTATATATATATATATATATATATATATATATATATATATATATACATACATGGTTTAGCTCTTTCGGTAGAGTGTCTGGCTGTGAATGTCATGGTTCTCGGTTTGATACGGGCCCTCGCCAACTCAGCGTATGAGTAGCACATGGATCTGTGCGGTAAAGTGAGGAGCTGATGTTAAGTGTGGCACTCTGGCTCAGATGCTAAAAAACAATCTCCTTGGTCTAGCGCTAGTGAAAAGGGGATAGACTCCCTCGCTGTTTGGCTGATACCCACTCTAGGCAACCCCGACGACTTTACTTTATTTATATATGTGTGTGTGTGTGTGTATGTATATATGTGTATGTGTGTGAATACCTACATACACATGCTTTATCAATGTATTTGTGTATGAAACTTATTTATTTGGTTAACAATGAGAATTTACAGATTTTAACATATATTATCAGTTCATTTTTATAATATATTTGGTATTTCCTTAATTTTTTTTTCTCCATATATAAACACCTAGATTCTCCTGTTTCTTTCCGCTGCTTTATATTTATGAGTGTGTGGGGTGGGGTGGGGATGCTGTCTGCCAACTTCTAAATTAAAAATATCTGTACACGATATATTGATCCGTTGTAATGTCTATAAGTGATACTTATTTTTTTTCTAAATTTAAGAAAAGAAAACCGGTATCTAATTAAAAAAAAAAAAAAAAAAAAAATGAAATAATAGAAAGTCAAAATGTGATGCAATCATCTTTCCCAACTTTGGAAATAAAGAAAAAAAAATGGATGATAATTACTTACGATCACTGTGCTGATGTCATTTAAAAACTCTAATGATATAATAGTACATATAAATGTGTACCTGGCCCGTGTTTTTTTAAATTTTGCTAGTATATTTAACATAGTTTCTTGCTACAACAAATGTAAATTTGGTCATTGCTATGAGCCAAGAAGTCAGAAGTTACTATTATTTAAGGCTCCTCATTTATATTTTAACAGGATCATAAAGTAGTCTAACCCATTAATATGACATGTCTATATGTTGATAAATCATGAAAATAATCATGGAATCTCAGTTGCAACTAAAGTCAAGGTCTATGTTGCATGTGTTTTATCTGTTCTCCTCTATGCTTGCGAGACTTAGACCACGTATAAGAAACATCTTAAACGTCTCGAGCGCTTTCACCAGCAATGCCTACAACAAATATTAGGGGTGCGCTGGCAAATGTACATCAGTCACTTTGAGGTTCTGGAGCGAGCCAAATGTCAAATCATAGAATCTCTCATAATCAAACATAGATTGAGATGGAGTGAGCATTTGGTAAGGATGAACGATGGGCGACTTCCTAAACAACTGTTCTATGAGGAACTTGTAAACAGAAAGCGTTTGGCTCAAGGGCCCAAGATGAGATACAATGATTGCCTGAGGTTGACCTTGAAAAGGTGTAACATCGATGAGAAGACCTGGGAGAATAAGGCTTTGGACCTTGGGCTGTGGATAAGAGCTTTGCAGGAGGGCACAAAAAAGTTTGAGACCAACCGTATACAGCATGAGCGGTTGAAACGAGATGTTCGCAAGAATAAAGTAGACAATCAAGGGCTTCAAATCGGTCTACTGTGTGACCAGTGTGGAAGGCTATGTCTGAGCAAGGCTGGCCTGATCAGTCACCAAACTGTGCATCAGTGGGATGGACCAATAAAATACCCTGTGCTCCCTGGAATAACTTGTAAATGTGGGAAAATGTGCAAGACATTGGCAGGGCTAAATAGCCACTTTCATGCAGCTCAACGTTGAACTTTTTGAAACTCACTGTTGTATTCTTTGAACTGTTGAACTTTTTAAAAAGTTTTTTATCAAGCAATGGCAATACTTGAACACTAGTTTGCTGCCATCAAATCATGCAATTAATAGGGCCAGTTTATCTCAGTTGGTAGAGCATCTGGCTCAGAACTACAAAGTTCTGGGTTCAATAACAAGACACACTCAGTCGAGACAAAATCAATATCACATTAAAGAAATGGTTCCTCTATAGAGAAAGAAAGAAAGAAAGAAATGATGCAAGAAAAAATAAAGAAAAAAGAAAGAAAGAAAGTAAAGAAAGAAATGAGCCCATAACCATCAAAGATGAAAATAATTTGCTTTAAGGGCCAGGTTAACTCAGTTGGTAGAACATTCGGCTAGAAACCACAAGGTTCCTAGTTCGATACCGCCCGTCACCAACCCAGCGTATGAGTAGCACAGGGATCTGTGCGGTAAAGTAAGAAGTTGATGGTAGGTGTGGTGCTCCATCTCAGATGCCAAAAACAATCTCCTTGATCTAGTGCTAGTGAAAAGGGGATAGACTCCCTCGCCGACTGGCTGATACCGACTTTAGACCACCCTGACAACTTTTATGTTCAGATGTGAATTTTTCTAACCCCCTCTTAGATGCAATTGATGTTATTGATCTCAAATATAATTGTTTTATTCTCCAACGTATTGAAATCAATCCTATGAATGATTTTATATAGAAACCAATTAAAATATCATTAAAATAATTGTAATAATTTTATGTGTATTGTTATTCAATCCTATGAATGATTTTATATAGAAACCAATTAAAATATCATTAAAATAAGTGTAATCATTTTATGTGTATTGTTATTCAATCCTATGAATGATTTTATATAGAAACCAATTAAAATATCATTAAAATAAGTGTAATCATTTTATGTGTATTGTTATTCAATCCTATGAATGATTTTATATAGAAACCAATTAAAATATCGTTAAAATAAGTGTAATCATTTTATATGTATTCTTATTCAATCCTATGAATGATTTTATATAGAAACCAATTAAAATATCATTAAAATAAGTGTAATCATTTTATATGTATTCTTATTAATTTTTTTTTAGACTTTTAATTCAGCATATTTCATTACATTAAAAAAAAATAGTGAGTACATATTTTTGTTAGTTTGCATAATGAAATTAAAAACAACTTGATTTTTTAATTATTTTTCAGTTCTGTTTCTTCATGGAGTGCCGGTGCTAGTGGAATTGGAACTAAAGATTCACCTCAGGTAACCCTCCACTTTTTTTTCTAATTAAAAAAAAAACAACAATTTTTTGAGTCCA
>CM042153.1:79074842-79079842 GCA_023376005.1 Doryteuthis pealeii
CTCTACCTTGAATAATAGTGTGTACGCGCCCGGCCCAGGTCAAAATCACGAGCGTCGATCCCAGGGGGCTATCCCCCCAGGCAACACCTGCCTCCCTTGATTTAAAGGGGTAGGGCTGGGTTTATTGCCCAGTGCCTGAGGCGCCCCCCTTGAGGGGAACCGAGGGGATAGACGCAATTTTTAAACCTGCCACCAATGAGTCTCGGCTTGTAGGTGGTCCCACGTTAATAGGGCCTTGTGCCTAACCTAGTACAAGTGGGGTATGAGGATAATTCTCTCCCTTGAATAATAAAGAACATCTATTATTATATTAAAACAGAGCGAATCAATGTTTGTGATCTAAAGGCTTTTTACTGTTTAGTTTAAAGACACAAAATCAAACTAAATTATTCCTTAGTTCTAGGATTGAGTTATGTTTGAAAAAAAATTCCATTTTTATTGGTTCTAATTAGTTGTAATTTGCAATTAAGTCAAAAACTGACCCGTTTTTTAGCTCGCATTCTGCCTATCGTTTTCCTCCTCCCTTATATATTATATCTTCATCATATATATTTTAATTTTTTTTATATATATTTTAATTTTTTTCAAACCTCAAAATTTTTTTAAACAGACTGAATAACAAGGACTACCACTCGCTTTTCTCGTTATTCTGTGATAAAAAATTTCTTATTACCTTCCATATACCAACAAATGCCCTGAAGATTATCTAATTAATAGATCGAAGTACTGCAGCGTCGGGCAATAAACTCACCACTTAACCCATTCAAACCTGCGTTTTTTCATTTTTATTAATATACTACATACCGTCGGATTCACTTCCTTTCTTCACATATATTTTAATATACATTTTAGTAATGATATGATATGAGAAATAGTTGTGTGCGTGTATGTCTATATGTGTGAAGAGATATTTAAGGACATTAGTCATAACAATATATCTTTTGAAATTGTTAAGTGCATGTATTGTTATCAGACTTTATTATATTCCTTTTCTATCCGAATTCTCATATTTCAGATTTCGGTTGTTATTGAATCTGTCGACTATTGGTTTTCAGTCCAAAATAAGAAGATATATTCACATAATAATGATGGATATGAATTTCTTTCCCTTTGGTTTTTAAAAATTTTTTTTAAAAATTAAAAAAAAACAAAACTTAAAAAAAAAATTATTATTATTATTATTATTACTCTCTCTCTCTCTCTCTCTAAAGTAAGTATGATATATTATATCATATTCATAAGTCTGGTTTAGTCAAATGATGGCTGATCAGTGATAAGAATTTTTAATGTTGAATGTCTTGTTCTGAATTTCTTTCAGAACTAAATGATTAATGGGTTTTAATGGCCGCTATGGTGTCTCTCGATTTAGACACACTGAACTGAATAAATGATAAGGGAAATATATAATCGACAAATGGAGAGAAATGGATGTTGTTATTGTTGTTGTTTTAAATATTTCATAACCCTGTCATTTCTTAATTTTATTAATTTCCTTTTTCTTTTTATTCTTTTTAAAAAAATTTTTTTTTTAATTTAAATTTAAAATATGCCTCCACAGGGAATACTTTTCTCATTTTGAAAAATCACAAAACACTCAGTTTTCCTTGTAATTTTTGCTTTGTCAAATAAGACATAACTGCCTACAACCATTATTATTATTATTATTATTATTATTATTATTATTAGCAAATTTATCTGAGCTACTTAATATTCATACCATGCAGATTTAATCTTTCAAATTCATAACTTGTCTCTTTGGCTGAAGAGAAAAAAAAATAAAAAAAAAAAAAGAAGATAATTGAATAGTAATATTAATAACAAGCCAGGACCTGTGCATTTACCACAGTATGATGATTTAATTATTACAACATTTGATATGTTTACTTTAGAGCTATTGCCAAATAGTTCAATATGTAAAAAGTATAATAATCTTGATTTAACTCTCTCTCACTCTTTTTTTTTCTTCTTTCCTTATTTTCATCTTTTCATCTTTTCATTGTTTGATTGAAACAGATTAGTGTTATCACTTCTGTATGCTCACCCCTCTCTCTGTCTTTCCCCTACTTTTTTTTTCTTATATTTGTTCTGTGTAGCATGTCCTTTTTCTTCTCTTCCTTTCTTTATAATAAGAATGGAATGGTCCATTATTTGATGGAGGTGATGACACTTATAAGAAATAAGAATTTGGCAGATAAGCAACACCAGATAATCGGGATTTACATTTTTGCATTTCATCTTGGACAATTTGGATAGTCTCAGTTTTAAATAGTCGAGTGCCATCCGGATTAGTTGATGCAGAACTGAACTGTATGCGTTGGCGAGATCAAGCCAGATTACGTGAGGTTCTGTTTTGTCTCTTTTGGCTGAGTGTATGGAATTCCATATCATCTGTGAATGTTCCAGACAGCCAAGGAAGCCAGGTATCCCCGCCTTCTGGACAGATGTATTTATATAATTATTACTCATCAGAAAGTCCGTCATACGGTGAGAAAGAACTCCAAAAAATATCTTCCCCATCAACATTTAGGAGGGATATGGGGCGAAAATTAGTGATACCTTTTGATTGCATTTCTTTTGGTATCCAGATACTGTCAGCCAGACACCATTCCTGTGGTATAGCACCTTGCTTCCAAATCCACTGAAGAAGGACAGTAAGTTTCCTGAGGACGCATGGACAGTTTTTATATACCTTGTATGATATCCCCTTCATGCCTTGGGCTCTACCTGTGCGGGCCTTATGGACGAAATCTCGGACTTCCCTTAATTATATGCGCTATCATTAAGGATCTTGGAGTTTTGGTAAGTCTCTTAAGGGAGGTATTGGGATACCGTTAAATTCATCCGAATATGTTATCCTCAAGAGATTTTCGAGTTTTCCTCGGTACATCGAGTTTGCCGCTCTTTGATTCTACGAAAAGTTTTTTGTCGAAAGGATAGAGATTCGTGTAGAATGATCTCCAAGCCTGATGCTTTTTATTTCGGTGTTTTCTCTGATTTTCAGCTCTGGAGATCACTAAAATCTTTTTCATATATATATATATATATATACACACACACACAAGGTGTGTCAAAAAAGTATCAACATTTTTTTGTACTTTTTGACACACCTTTTATTCTGAAAAAAAAATAACGTTCCATTCATTAATTTTTTTCAGAATACAAGGTATGTCAAAAAAGTATCAAGTTTAAAGCTGCATTTACCAAGACAGAAATGAAGAATGAATGGAACGTTACCTTTTTTTTTTTTCAGAATACAATGTGTGTTAAAACGTCCAAAAAATCTTGATGCTTTTTTTTTGACACACCTTGTATATATATATATATATATATATATATGTGTGTGTGTGTATGTATAGATAAAAGGGTATGAAAACACACAATGTTGTTAAAATTAATATATTTTTATATCATTTTCATAGCTAATATTGACAATATTTCGATTTATAAAAAATCATCATCAGAGCATAATAATAAATAGGTCCGTTTTTAGATGTAAATGTTTTTAATCTGGACTCATCGAGAGAGAAGCAGAAAAATAATTTAAATTCAAACTGGAAACATTGTTTTTTCCAAAAAGCATGTAAGCCATGCGATCGATTCATCTTTGTTCATTCGTTGCGTTTCGCTGTTTCGCTAATGTCATGTCCATTTCAGTACATCGTGTTTCTACAGTGTAACAGTTTTTGAAAGAAAAAGAAATACTTCAAATTCAAAAATAGAAAAATTCTCTTTTTCAAAAAGAAGAGTTTTAACCCGTTCATGGTCGGTTAGTAACGGATTTTTTTAACATTCTTTATATATATATATATATATATATATAAAATTATGAAATTTCATTTTATCTGATTAAAAACAAATTTCACACCTTTAAATCATGTGAACACAAGTAATTTTCTATTGAGTATAAAAGTTGTATATAATCACCATTTTTTGTTGTCTGATGATATTTTGGTGAATTATGTGAAGATGAGAGAATTGTAACTGGCAATGACCTTTTCAAATATTTCTCCTTCTCCTCCTCCTTCCTTCTTCTTCTCCTCCTCCTCCTCCTCTCTCCTCTCCTCCTCCCTCTCCTCTTTCTTCTTCTTCTTCTTCTTCTTCTTCTTCTCCTCCCTCTCTCTCCTCCTCCCTCTCTCTCCTCCTTTCTTCTTCTTCTTTCCTCCTCTCCTCCTCTCCTCCTCCCTTCTCTTCTTCTTCCTCTTCTCCTTCTCTCCTCCTCCTTCTTCTTCTTCTTTCTCCTCCTCCTCCTCCTCCCTCTCTCTCCTTCTTTCTTCTTCTTCTCTTCTTCTTTCTCCTCCTTCTCCTCCTCCTTCTTTCTCCCTCCTCCTCCTCCTCTCCTCCCTCTCCTTCTTTCTTTCTTCTTCCTTTCTTCTTCTTTCCTCCTTCTCCTCCTCCTCCTCCTCCATCCCTCCCTCTCCTTTCTTCTTCTTCTTCTTCTTCCTCCTCCTCCTTCTTCTTCTTCTAGGATTCAAGTTATAAATCTTTCTATTATGCCCACGGCATTTATTTAAAGAAAAAAAAAAAAGAAAAAGTCCAGCATTGTACAACTAAAACTAATCAATTCTTTAATTAATGGCTACGATATTTTCCCTCCTTTTTATGAAAATTCTAAAATAGCAGAAACAGTAAAAGTTTGAATAGATGAGACGAGCTCTGAACTTTATGTCCAATTCTTTCTAATTTTTCTCTTTTTAAATTTGTTTTATTTCAGTCGCCGAATCGTGCAGGAAGCCCTCCAAGTGATTTCGAGTCGGAACATGATGATTTATTGAATCGTCTTGCAACTTCCCAGCAACAAAAGTGGACACTAGAAGAGAAGGTGAGATTTTATTTTTATTTCGACTAGTGTCATTATAGTAGTAGTAGTACCACTGCTACTATGAAAACTGCGACTAGATGGCCGGTATCATAGATATGAGAGTTGTATATTTGTAACTGGCGTCATTGGGTGGACCTAGGATTAAAAGATAGGTTTTAGTAAGTTAGCACAACACAATCTC
>CM042153.1:79084842-79105709 GCA_023376005.1 Doryteuthis pealeii
CACCTCAGACGCTAAAATAATCTCCTTGGTCTAGCACTAGTGAAAAGGGGATAGACTACCTCACTGACTGACTGATACTGACTTTAGGCCGCCCCGTCGACTTTTTTACTTTACTTATATATATGTACTTTGTCATTAATTATTTTATTTTCATAGTTCCCTCCGAACATACATACACACAATCTGCCCTTTATATATGTATAGATGTAAATACATACATACACACATGCCTGCACACGTTAAGAGTCTTTCTTTTTTTCTTTCTTGTCATACAAGTATTATTAACACAAAGTTTAAATCACTTCCAAAAGCAACCGGATTTCCAGTTACCTCCCTTTGTTTTTCTACTTTAACATTCTTTCTATAGCAATTCATCAATAGTGTCAGATGTAATTTCTGATTAATTAATGATAGTTCTTATTAAATGAATTATTTTTGCAAATTGTTTTTAGATTCTCCTCAAGATTTGAATTTTCATAGACTAATGAGATGTGACAATCTTCAGAGAGAAACGATGGATGTTGTCTAGACATTTTCATACAAATAAATATTTAATTTCAGGTGCAACATTTGGAAGAGAGCAACGCTGCCATGTGTGAAGATCTTTTGCAAAAGACGGCTATCATTGAATATTACGTGATGGATGGCCGATCAGGTAAGAAGAATCTAAAAGTTTTCATTAAATCGATTTCCCAAGTTAATGAATATCTTTTTTTTTAAAAATTATGTTAGACTAGAAGTCGCATACTGGTATTACCTGGGTAACAGAAATAGCATCTCCTATAACAATATAGTAAGAAATTCTAATTCAAGGATTTACAATTTAAAAAACATAAGATATAAATGAGGCGACTGATTTAATTAATATTACTAGCAAATATATGCAGTCTCTGTGTGCAAGTATTTAAGTTTTAATGTAATGAAATATATTAAATTAGAAAAGCTAATGAAACTAAATAAGAATGCAGACAAAAAGATTTGAAACAGATTGGGGTATAATCGAAAAATAGAACAACTGAAACTTACTCTTCCATCACTCCTGTTTTTCATTGCTAAATTTTCCTAATTCAACTATTTAGTTAAAATAGGAAGTAAAGAATAAAATTACTGTTATGTCTTCTTGTTAATAGATTTCTTTTAAGATTTATCCCCAGGATTTTTTCTCATATTCATTAAGATAAAAATAAACAATTAGAAATCAATAATACTAAGCACATACTTATTAAAATCAAATTTTTAATATCACTATGCAAATTAGCTTTCCATTCACACTGTAAACCACTATTTTGTTGTATATATAAATACAATTGTATGTTTTAGCAGTAGATAAGGACAACAGTATTAATAACGTAGAACAATTTTATTAATAATTGAGGTTTAAATAGAAATAAAATCATGGCAAATGTGACGTAAATAACTAAAGGAATTGTGAATTTAGTAATATAGTTTCGGTTACAGACAAACACACAATCTCCATTATATATAAGATTTACCTAATCCCTCCGCATGAGCAGGATGTGACACATGGTTAATTTCTTAAGCAGAGTTTAACAGGTTTGAATTCAAATATATATCTATCAGACAACATATTTTAAATGTAACACTTCGACAAAAGCATCGACAAAAGGGTTGGTGAATTGTTGCAACATTTAATGTTTTCCTTTCAGTATATATATTTACTAACGCTTCCACACAAGCAGGATGTGACGCAAGGTCAATTTCTTAAGCTAAATTTCCGACCTGTCGCTGGGGCGTTAGAATGCACTGACTGCACCTCTGCAGAGGGGTAAGACTCCCCCAATGGAGCCACCTGTTGGCCGTGGGTGGCGACCCGTGATGTTTAAGGATAGAGCCCAGGTGGATGAGCAGTTCATGACATGCAATACTCCACTTTGGCCCTATCTTGGGCTAGACGGGCGGTCGGAGAGGCCCCCTCCGATCAATCGGCTGGTCACGTCAAGCCCTAGCACCTATATGATTTTCTCAACCCTATTGCCCTTATTGGCAAGCCCCAACCCCTTTTTATCATATGGGTGCTAGAAGGCGGTGGCTGCGGGTCTACATGTCCTGGGAATGACGTTAAACTCTATCTGATGGTGAGGTTCCAGTTCTGGAGGTTTGGGGAATGTGGAGCACCCCTTCATCACCATTGCTCCCTGGTCCACTCGACCCGGAGTGGTAGTACGTGTTAGGGTCCCATCTATGGGCCAAATAGAAAAATGTATTTATAAAAAAATGTATTATCCATTAAGAATTGATTTATTTTAAAACTTTATCAGCATTAAATGACCCACTGAGGTTGATATGCTGTAAAACAAAACAAACCAAACCAAACCAAACCTTAAGCTAAATTTAACAGGTTTGAATTCATGTTTTTTTTTTATTACCTAGACTGGTAACCAAGCCAAGGTTAAAGAGCCCAGTCTGCACTATTATTTGCTCATTGCTGTAGGGAGAGTAATTGGATGCGTACCTTTCCCAAGGGTATTAGCACTGTGAAATGCAAACACCCTTGTCCAGGATTTGAATTCGGGCCGATGAGTCCATTTTCTAGATTTCTAACCATTACACCACGTTCTTGGATAAACACATATATACACAAACATACACCTACACACATTTTTAGAGACTAGTTACCTAGCCAAGGTTTAAGAGCCCAGTCCGCCCTACTATTTACCCATAGCTGGAGGGAGAATAGTTGGATGCATACCTTTCCCAAGGGTATTAGCGCTTGAGATTTCAAATATGCTTATGGAATAATAATAATCTAATTGATATATATATACCAACCTCTCCACATGAGCAGGGTGTGATACAAGGTCAATTTCTTAAGTGGAGTTTAACAGGTTTGGATTCAGTTTTCCTTCTCCAAGACTGGTTACTTAGCCATGGTTAAAGAGCCCAGTCTGCACTACTATTTACCCATAGCTGGAGGGAGAGTAGTTGGATGCTTACCTTTCCCAAGGGTATTAGTGCTATGTGAAATGCAAACAGCCTCGTCCAGTATTTGAATTTGGGTCCCTTTCCTAGGTCTCTAACCATTACACCACATGCTTGGATAAACACATATATTCACAAACGTACACCTACACACATTTTTAGATAAATCTATAAAAACACACCATTTTTGATAAGAATATATTGAAAGATATCTTTTCTTTTTAAAAAAAAATTTTTTTATTGATATTTTTCATTTTTTTGTAAAAAGATTCTGCATTACTTGTTTCTTTAAAACCTGTCAACTATTGAACGTTATAGTTTTATCTTGACAAGAACAATTTTAATGGATTGTCTCGTGTCACAAAGGGTTAAAAGGAAATAAAACCGTTTGTGTCTATTTTTTTTTTGTGTGTCTATTTATAAAAAAAAAAAAAAAAAAGTTGGTTTTGACTTTATGTCAAGGGAAGATAAACATTTTGCTGAGTGGCATCTTTTGTTTGGAAAGGTTGTGGCTGGCGGCTCTTAAGTACTAAGTAAATGTTTTCCTAAATCTTTCTTATTAATTACTAAGGTTTTCACTATAACTCAATAATTGTCCTCTTCAAACATCTCTATATAATTCACAGTTTTTATTGTTTATGTAATTTATATAAATAGTTGTAGGCCATTTGAATTATTGTTTAATAAGTTAACAAGTTACCAGGTGTGATTATTATTTGTTGGGAAGTAAGAAGCATTTTCATTGCTAATTGATTTATTATTATTGATATCACTCCTTTTGAGTTTTTCACTGGAGGCTGAGTGACAACAAGTCTCCTCAGGTTTCCAGGACTTTTCTGAGTATTCTAGCTGGTCGCAGCAGTGCAGTAGTCTGGATGGTCTCAATTCTTCCTCTGATTTCCAGATCCTCCAGTCTTTTTTTCCAAGTTTATTGGGACTGTTTTAAGTGCACCAACTACAATTGGTATCACTTTCATTATTATATTCCACAGCTTTTTTTATTCTCTGGCAAGGTCAAGGTTTCATGATTTTTGCCATTTTTTTTTTTTTTAAGATAAATAATTTTTTCCTTCAAACCAATTCCAAACAATGCGTAATTTATATTTATCCCATCAAAGAAAATTCTGAAAAAATTCATTTTGCTTTTTTTGAAAAAATACTTTATGTTGATCTATCATCATCATCATCATCATCATGTCATGCTGTCAGCACAGATATCCATGACAATATCCCTCCATCTGTCCCTATCCCTCATCATTCTCGGGAGGCCCTCTATGCAGCATCCTGTATCCGCACAGAGTTGGTCAATGTATGTCTTTACTGGTTGGCCCACACTGGTGTGCCCATGTGCTGGGTTCCACAGGAGGACGTCACTTATGAGTTCGTCCTTGCTTCTCCAGCAGTGTTCTACGTGTCTTATCCGTCTTACTCGGATGGTTTGGGTGATATGTGGCAGGTGACCGTACAGCTGTTTTCTTGTGGGGTGTTGTTTCCACATCTTGTTCAGGATCACATGCAGCAATAAACGAGATGGGAGCTGCATGTTGATCTATGTCGTCGGGTGGCCTAAAGTCGGTATCAGCCATACAGCGAAGGTGTCTATCCCCTTTTCACTAGCACTAGACCAAGGAGATTGTTTTTAGCATCTGAGTTGGAGCGCCACACCTACCATGTTGATCTATAATGTTAATTTATTTTTTTGAATACACAATCAAATAAGGTATTTTCCATTCATAATCTTTTCCAACACTTTCAAACAAAATTACATTACATAGTTTTGTATAATTAGTTATCTCCCCCTGTGTGTAGTCTGAATAGAGTGATCTGCCCTTGTCAGAATGGGTATATTAAAGAGCTGGTAAGCAGCCATTGGAAATTCATCTACCGACGTTTGAACTGCTGACCACATCTTCCGAATTTTATATATATTTACCAACCTCTCCGCACGAGCAGGATGTGACAAAAGGTCAATTTTTTAAGTGGAGTTCAACAGGTTTGAATTCAGAGTTTTCCTTCTCCTAGACCGGTTGCCTAACCAAGGTTAAAGAGCCCAGTCTGCCCTACTATTTATCCATAGCTGGAGGGAGAGTAGGATTCATACCTTTCCCAAGGGTATTAGCGCTAAGTGAAATGCAGTTATCACATCCAGGATTTGAACTCGGGGCGACGAGTCCATTTCCCATGACTTTAACCATTACACCACGTGCTTCCATACTTTATAAGTTTGAATGGAGATGCCAATGCTATGTGGTACTTTAAGTTAATATCTTTTTCTCTTATTTGAGTACCACACACTTAAAATAAAATCTCACAAACTTCTGTTTATCAATAATTTCTTTTTTACACTGACGATGGCTTCAAAAACAAACCGAAATGCTGTAGAATTGGCTAAATAAATATCACCCTTCAATACAATTTGTTTATTCAGTTTTATAAATAAACTAGAAGTGGCTACCGGCGGCGCCTGGGTAGAGGGGGTATATTTTTAAAAGTTAGTCTCGCATATCCATTATTACTGAATTGTGAGTTTGATCCCCGCTGGATGCCCCATTAAAATCCCTGTGTAAAAAAAGACCTTGCGTTGATCCAGTCACTCTGAAAATAGAAATTTATGTCTACAATATTAAATGGAAATGCTGTTATCATTTAAATTTTATTTTTTTAGATATCTTGATGAATATAAATCAAATCTTCATTATTTCTGCTCAAAAACCAAGCCTTGGTGATATTTAATGTGTATATCTATTTACTTTCTCGTTAATTGTTTTATTTTCGAAGTTTCCTTCGGACATACAGATTCACACAACTGCCCTTTATATATGTATAGATAGATAGATAACATGTATAAATCTCTCTCTCTCTCTCTCTCTCTCTCTCTCTCAAAGGAGAAGAAAGTTCTATTGTAGAGACATACCTGCTTATTTCAATCAACCTATTTCCTTATCTTTCTCATAAACTTTAATAATGTATTTGTCTTGTACCTTATCATTTTGTTTCTTTCTTGTGTGTTTTTTTCTTTCTTTTCTCTGAGGATTTCCATTAATCTGACCATCAAAATTTCATCTCCGGTTTCATGTGAACCGGCAAAACCCGGAAAGCAACCTTTTCCCAGTAAAATGTCAAAGTTGTTCCTTATATTCATTTAAGATGATGATTAGGAAAAGGAATATCCAGGGAATATTTTCTCTTTCAAATTATTTATTTTTTTATGCTTCATCCTTTTTATTAATTATTTTTCTCTATAAGCAATGAGTTTTCTTCAAAGATGGAGTTTTCATCTTTCTCTACATTATTTGGAATATCCTTTTTTGTTTGTTCAAAGTTGAAAGCAGTTTACACGAACCAATCGCAAAATGCCATAACCTTTGGATAAACTTGGGATATGTTTTATTTCTAATTATATATATATATAGATATAGAGAGTAAACTACAGACACGTGTTTCGAGGTGTCACCTCTCATCAGTGCAGTTATACCATTTTTAGCAGCTACCTCTGGCCGGGTTCGAGACCCGAACGAACTTACGCTCGCCAATCCTCTTACCCATACGGCCACAGTCAGCTGCCAAGTATAGCAGGCTATTTAATCGCTACATTTCTAAGCGGAAATGAACTCACCTAGAGGTCTCAAACTTTGTAAACAAAGTGAGTCTTAGCTGAACGCCGAATACAGTGAATTTTGCAATTAAATACCTTCTAAATAAAGTGCTCAACTGAAATTGGGAGCGTATAATAGAGTAAACTACAGACACGTGTTTCGAGGTATCACCTATATATATATATATATATATATATATATATATATATATATGGCTGAATTTGCAAATAGGTTGGAAAATTAAAACATATTACAGGGTGACCCAGAAAAAACAGAACCCAAATTAGTTATTTATTTTCATTAAACTAACCCTAAACCCCAACCCTAACCCTAATCCTAAACCCTAACCCTAAACCCCCCTAGTTAAAATTAACAGTTTTATTACAAAATTTGTGGATTCTGTTTTTTACTGGGTCACTATAGGAAGTAGAAAATAATCAATTTATGATTATTATTTTAAACTTTTTAATCTCGCTGACAAATTAAAGCGAAAATTCTTCCAAGCCGTAGTTGTATCAGTGTTACTGTATGGCTGCACTACCTGGACTCTAACGAAAGCGCCTGGAGAATAAGCTAGATGAGACTTACACAAAAATGCTGCATGCAATAATAAACAAGACATGGAAACAACACCCCATGAGAAAATAGCTGTATGGCCACCTGCCCCATATCACACAAACCATCCGTGTGAGGCGAACAAGGCACGCTGGGCACTGCTGGAGAAGCAAGGATGACCTCTTATGTGATGTTTTTCTGTGGAAGACAACACATGGGTGTGCTAGAGTGGGTCGCCCAGCAAAGACATACATAGATCAGCTCTGCATGGATACAGGATGCTGTGCAGTGGGCAATGAATGATAGGGAAGGATGGTGAGAGATTGTCATGGACATCCAGGCTGCCAGTGCGACAGGATGAGGATGATGACATTATTTGCTGGTATTACTTCCTCTTCAATGTTTTTCAAGGGCACAAAGACTTTTTGTATTTTTGGCTCGTTTCGCACAATCAGTAGAGTCTCCATACATCTTATCCATGGCCACTAGAGCAGTGTCAAACATAGTATGGTGCCAATTTGCACCACTTGGAGAAAAATCCAAATGGAAATGCCTGAGCAACAAAAACATTGATCAACTCTGTGCGGACACAGGGATGCCATGCTGAGGACCTGCCAAGAGCGATGACAGATAGGGATGTGTTGTGTGAAAGGGTCATGGGAATCTGTGCTGTCAGCATGACTTGATGATGATTTAAAATGAAACAAAAAGAACCCATTGCTTGTAAATTTAAGGAAGTCTGTAGAGTAAATTGATTGAAATATAATGATATGGAAAATAATGAGATGGAACTTTTTTAACTGTTTTTAATTTTTTCCTTACCAACATTAAATTGCTTTTCAGGAAAATAATGAAAATAATGATTACAATTTCAAGTCTTTAAAATTGTATAAAATTTTAAAGAGTTTTGTCATGATTGTGAAATTGCAATCAGTTTTTGCAGCATTATTTTGAAGAAGCAAATAATATTAATTAATATTTACTTCTATTAATGACTTGCACTTTATTCTTGTTACTAGCTGTATGTTCCCAGCGTTGCCTTAGTTATACGACGTATGTCAGCAAAGTTCCAGGACTGTTGTCACAAAAAATTTATTTCAAATCCAAACTACAAACTACAAGTTATCCTCTTCAAAGTAATCCCCCTGGAGTCTAATGCACTTTCCCATCTTTCTCTGTCATGCTTTTTGGTACAAATAATGTTCAATATATGAGAAATAATAATAGAAAATTTTTTGTCATAGATGCAGTGCCACATCGGGATATTGATCTTGCTAGGAAAAAATTAAAAATCATCAATAACTTTTTTGATAGCATTTTTGGATTTCATGGGCCAAAATTATTTTATAAACCACTTTTTAGTAGTAGGGAAGCTCTAGAACTCATTTTACAGACAAAAATGGATTACAAAAAGTTGCCATTTTTTGCCAACCCCACTAAATTAGGAGAGCTAAAAATCGCCATAATTGGAAGCTCAATTTTGGGAATCGTCTAATGTTAACATAGGCCACACCTGGAAAAAAGATGGTGGGTGACATATTTCTTTTTTCTGGATGATTTGACATGGAATTACCCGACACTGATTTTTCTTTTCAGACTGTTCACTTATGCAATCTTCAGACCATTATAAGCATAAGCAATAAACTCTCAGTAACCAGGTGTTGACCCCATGTTCACGCTACCATAACATAAATATAAATGCTCTATCAATGATATTGAGCACTGTCTACTTACAAATATAGCCTCTATATTATCTACAATATATATATATATATATATATATATAAAAAAGTAAAGTCGATGGGGCAGCCTAAAGTCGGTATCAGCCAGTCAGCGAGGGAGTCTATCCCCTTTTCAATAGCGCTAGACCAAGGAGATTGTTTTAGCATCTGAGGTGTAGCGCTACACCTACCATCAGCTCCTTACTTTACCGCACAGATCCCTGTGCTACTCATACGCTGAGTTGTCAAGGACCGGTATCGAACTAGGAACCTTGTGGTTTTCTAGCCGAACGCTCTACCGACTGAGCTAACCCGGCCCAATATATATATATATAATTATCAATATTGATAATTTTTTTCTATATTTATAAATAAAAAGTGCTTGATATCAGTGATAAAATATTAAAAACGACTTTGTAGAGAATTAAGACATCAAAAAGTAGTAAAAAAGAAATAAAAAATGTTTTGTAGAGAATTAAAAATAGACAAAGAAAAAACAGTAAAAATGAAATAAAAATAATAAAATTGGTTTTATAGACAATTCAAATAAGACGAAAAAAGTAAAGAAAAATTATTCACCATCAGGTCTTTTTTACATAGGGATTTTAATGAGGAATCCTGTAAGGATCCAACTCACAATTCAGTAATAATGAATCTGGAAAAACTAACTTTTTGCCTCCCCCCCACACACTTCTACCCAGGTGACACTGAGTAGCTGCTTCTAGTATGAATATTAATATTTACTTCTATTAATCCCGGATGAAGCTACAGTTCACGTAGTGCTAATTCCCTTGGGAAAAGTATGCATTCAACTACTCTCCCTCCAACTATGAGTAAATAGTAGGGCAGGCTGGGTTCTTTAACCTTGGTTAGGCAACCAGGGTTGGAGAAGGAAAACTCTGAATTCAAACCTGTTAAACTCTGCTTAGAGTGGTCATTACTAGAATAGGCTCAGTCCTTATTAGTGATCTATTTCACTAAAAAAAAAAATAAATAAATAAATAAATAAATAAATGCAGGATTGCTTGTGAAATTTTATAGCAGAAAATTTATGTTTGATCTTGATATAGATATTTGTTTTCAATTGGATTCACAGACAAACAGACAGACACTGCAAATATAGTCTAAGCTTTTTTTTCTCTCTTCACAGATTGATTAATTCATATTAAATCATCTTTGATTTATCTCCAACCCCTCCCACTCCTGTCAACAATTTGATAAATGTTCTTTCAAGTACAAGGTTATTTAGATTCTCTACTTGCCAGTACAAAGGGATGAAATGGTCTGGTAGAGTGTAGAGAAACTTGTTTGATGGACCGAATTCACTTGAAAGATTTGACAGTCAGCCACAATTACTATTCCCCCCCCCCCCCAAGAAAAAAAAAACAACAAAAAACCCAATCCCCCTTCCAAAAAAATCAGCCTCAAAAAATAATAATTAAAAAAAGAACAAACCCTAAAACATTAAAAAACTCAAATATTTACCCCCCTCCCCCCAAAAAATAAAAAAATAAAAAAACAATCCAAAAACATCCTGCCAAAAAACAATCCCCCTCTCACTCTACCAACTGAGCTAAACCGGCCATATGATAAAGATATATATATATATAAATATTAAATTCGAAGGCAATACAATGCGTATAAAAATAAAGACAAAATGATGTTTTTTATGTCTTATCGATTTCGAAGCAAGAGCTTCATCATCAGAGTTTATTTTCAGAAATGACGTGCTTATGTTTTTATCTGTGTGGTTATAATTTCTCTTCTTATTTCCTTTTCCTCTCCTTTTTTTTCTTCTCTTTCTTCTTCTCCTCCTTTATGAATGGAATGGGCGAATAATTGTAATTTCTTATTTCTCTCTTTTTTTTTTTTTTTTTTTTTTTTTTTAAAGTTTGTGGGTAACGAATATTCTTAATATTGGCTGTCATTCGGTCAAATGTTGCAACTATGTTGCCAATATGTTGCCACTGTGTAGACATGTCAAAATTCAAAATTCAAAAAAAATACATATATATATATATGTTTTTGTCTATGAGTTTGCTGGTGTTTTGGTTATTTATACCAGTGGCAAATTTTAAACCGAAGCTGAGGGCTTCAGTTTGTGTGTTGTTGAGGAGAGGTTGGTGACTAAGTCTCGTCGACCGAGTTGGTGCCAGTGGCTTTTGTGAATTAGGCAGCGTAACCAAATTATATCAGAACATACCTTGAGACCTTGGTAGATAAGCTCAAATGCTCTGAAAAAAACAACTTTTGAGTAAGCCAGAAGACTAGGACTAAACCTACACCAACAAAACAGTATGTCACACAACACCGCAGAACAAATTAGGACAGAGATATTACACAAAAACCAACACCAAATCTCTGCCCTTAAACACAAGTTACACTGCCTAATTCACAAAAGCCACTGGCACCAACTCGGCCGACGAGACTTAGTCACCAACCTCTCCTCAACCGAACTAAACAACACACAAACTGAAGCCCTCTGCTTCGGTTTAAAATTTGCCCCTGGTATAATATATTTATATACTAGCAAATATATGCACCCTCTGGGTGCAAGTATTTAAGTTTTAATGTAATGAAATATCGTATTAAATTAGAGGCAGACAAAAAGATATGTAACAGAGTGGGGGTATAATAGAAAAATAGAAATGAAACTTACTCTTCCATAATTTCCGTCTTTCATTGCTGAATTTTACTTATTTAACTATTTAGTTAAATTAGTGAATAAAGAATAAATGACAGTTATTTTTTCTTGTTAATGGATTTTTCATTTAAGATTCATTGAAGAGATTTTGCTTATATTCATTAAAATAAAACCAAACAGTTAGAAATCAATAATACTAAGCACATATTTAATAAAATCACATTTTTAATATCAATATGCAAATTAGCCTTCCCATTTACACTGCAAACCGCTATTTATTGTATATATAAATATAATAGCATGTTATTAGTATGTAGATATAGATAACACTAATAATAAGGGGAAGCAATTTTATTAATAATTGAGGTTTAAATATAAATAAAATCATGGAGAATGTGATGTAAATAACTATGCTAATTGTGATTCGATTAGTAATATAGTTTCAGTTACAGACAGAAAAACACACAATCTCCATTATAATAAGATATATATATATATATATGTATATATATATAGCAGTACCAAATGCATTCTGACATGCATTTCTTTGTTTTTTCTCCTCTTTCTCCTCTTCTCTGTTAATTTATTACCAGCTGAAAGAAATAAAAAGATGTTAAGATTATCCCATCTCATTAATTTCTTTTTCACCTGACCGGCTTCCAGGTGTATGTGCGGCACGGTTCTTACAGCTAATCATCATTTATCAAAAAATATAAGCAAACAAGGGTGGGGGGGTGTTAGTAGCAGTGGTGTAGTGGCTAATGTACTGAACTGAGACATTGTAGTAAGTGGGTTCAAATTTCAGTTATGCTATTATGTTCACTTTTAGACTAATACCCTTGGGAAAGGTATGAACCCACAAACTATGTGTTAAATAGCACCAATACTGTTCTTTTACAAGGAGGGGAGTCTCAGTGACGTAGTGGCCAACGTGCTAGACTGTGGCATTGTAGTTTGAACTCCAGTTTGCTATTACGTTCAGTTTTGTACTAATACCCTTGGAAAGGTATGAACCCCTGATCCCCCAACTATGGGTTAAATAGCACCAATACTGTTCTTTTACAAGGAGGGGAGTCCCTGTGATGTAGTGGCTAACGTGCTAGACTGTGGCATTGTAGTTTGAACTCCAGTTATGCTATTACATTCAGTTTTGAACTAATACCCTTGGGAAAGGTATGAACCCCCTGATCCCCCAACTATGGGTTAAATAGCACCAATACTGTTCTTTTACAAGGAGGGGGAGTCCCTGTGACGTAGTGGCTAACGTGCTAGACTCTGACATTGTAGTAAGTGAGTTCAAACTCCAGTTATGCTATTATATTCATTTTTAGACTAATACTCTTGGGAAAGGTATGAACCCTCTCATCCCCCCCAGCTATGGGGTTAAATAGTAGCACTTCTGCAAGGATGGCTTTGGCATTAGATAACCTGTTGTGGCCTGGTTAGGGGCCAGAATAAAAACACAAGAGAGGAAATAAGTTAAACAAATATATTAACAAAGAACACTCGTGTTCGAGTAAGACCATTTCCTGTTTTTTTTCGGTTTTTTTTCTTTTTCTTTTATAATCATAGTTGGGTGCCAGTAGCATTTGACACTATATCCTTGTGTTTTCTCAGATGACTCACCAGGCCAGCCCTGGAAAGACATACTCTTCCACATAAACTACATGTTGGAATTTTTCCACTTTGAATGTTGCTGGGCTGAAAATTACCCTTTCTAATAGGCTGCTTCAATTTTTAGTGTTTAATTCGGTTGGACTCAAATTCTCCCACAGACCGGTAGATGTTGGCTCTCCAGCCAGGTCTATTACAAGCTAGCTTCTCCCTGTCATCCACAGCAATAGCAGTGTTCTTCAGAGTGTCCTTGAGGCAGTCCTTAAACCTCAATTTGGGTTTGCACTGACAACGTTTGCCAGTTGAGATTTCCCTGATATGTAAAGAGGTATATAAAATTCCCAAAGAGGAGAGAATAAACACAGCTACAGCTTGGAAGAATTCTCAGTTTATCTTGACCAATATTTGAAATAGAACATAGATTTGAAGGACCATATGACCTTTAGGCACCCCTTTTGCGATCTCGATTCGTGGGGACATTTTTTCCATTTACACTGTCAAAATCCGGTTAATTGTTAACAGATGATTTTTGGTGTTTTTTTTTTAAATTATAAAACTAACCCCTAACCCTAACTCCTAACAATTAACCAGATTTTGATGGTGTAAATGGAAAAAATGTCTCCACGAATCAAAATCGTGGAAGGGGTGCCTAAAGGTCATATGGTCTTATTTGAATTTTGATTTTGACTTGAATAAGCATTGGATTGTACGTGATTTGAATTTGAATTTTTTTTTCCTTTTTTTTTCTCCAGAATATCAATACAGCCTTCGAAGGGTTAAAATATCTTTGGTGCTAACAAATCTTTATTCTTAGTGATTGATCTGTGCGTATCGCTTGGAGACGTGTGTATCGTTTGCCAATTGCGTTTGGTTGAAATCCCCTCGCTTGGGACGTCACTGATAGCACAGAAGATTTAATATAGTCTTTCAAGATAAAAAAAAGAAAAGAAAAGAAAAAAGCCCCCCCCCAAAAAAAAAAGAAAGAAAGAAAGAAGCAAAACTGGGATATATTAGTGGATTTCTGTTTCAGTTGTGTATTAATTCTCAGAGCTCATGAAAAGCAAGTTATTTATGAAGAGACACTTTTGAATGTAGAATAATCTATTCTTATTGAATTGTGATTATATCAATGGGGCAGTTTTGAGCAATTATTTTTTTTCTCTCTTTCTCTTCATAGTTATTAATAAGTGTAGTGCACAAAGAGGTTTTGATAAATAACATTTTTATCTAGCCTTTTTCTTTTTTCTTTTTAATGCAATCTCTTATTCATCTGCAGGTTCATCTCGAGAGATTGTTTATTCTAATGTCTATTTGATAAATCTCGGCCACAAGGAATAGAACATTGGCTGATTATGAATTTGAAAAAAAAACAAACAAAAAAAAACAAAAAACTAAAGGAATGAAATGAGTTTCATGTCAGCTGTTCTGATTGGTTGTTGATTTTTAGATAATTGATTTAATTCTGATTGAAAGTAGGTCAGCAGAATTGACACTTCGTTGTATTTTTTAAAATTATTTATTTATTTTTTTTTTTTAATTTTATTTATTTATTTTTTTTTTAAATTTCTGAAATTAATCAATGAGTCAATGAGATTTATAAAGATTGATGGGAGAATTAAAATTAATCAGAAATTGTTACAAATAAACAATTACATTTCAATGCCATTTAGCATTATGCTGATTTATCCTTAAAAATTTTCCATGCTAACCTACTGGCTCTTTCCATTCTTAATTGATAATTGATTTAATTCAGATTGAAAGTAGGTCAGCAGAATTGACACTTCGTTGTATTTTTTAAAATTATTTATTTTTTTATTACGTATATCTAAAGTCAGGTTATCTTTCGTTCTTTTTAGTTGGTTGGTTGGTTGGTTTTACGACATATCAACCCTTTTCCAGTCATTTAATGCCGAATCAAGTCATTTTGATATTCGGTTTACTTACAATGCCTACATGCCTACTGTTTCTTAAATGGTCACTCATCTAAGTATTGAACAGGCTCATTGCTGCTTAACTCCGGTGACCAAGCGGGAACCGGTGCTTCATTCTTTTATGTTATCTTTTCTACATAAAGCGATGTCAATATAAAAATTTTTTTTATTTTTTTATTTATTTATTTATTTTTTTTAAAATTTCTGAAATTAATCAATGAGTCAATGAGATTTATAAAGATTGATGGGAGAATTAAAATTAATCAGAAATTGTTACAAATAAACAATTATATCTCAATGCCATGTGACATTTTGCTGATTCATCTTAAAAATTTTCCATGCTAACCTACTGGCTCTTTCCACTCTCTCTCTCTCTCTCTCTCATGGTACACTATCTCCTTTTTTGCTTGTGAGATGTAGGATCACACCATTGAAATAACCCAAGGTGACTTATTTGTTCTCATGAGATTTTTACTTTCCCCCAAGTCAAAACTGCCCTGAGTAAGAGCCCACGTCTCACTCAGTCAATACATAGTTCCAAACTCCCCTAACATTCTCACCTCTCACTCTTCCTCTCTCCTGCTTTGCCATGTGACACTTTTCAACCAGTAGAAAAAATGCCATGTGACATGATGCTGATTCATCCTTAAAAATTTTCCATGCTAATCTACTGGCTTTTTCCATTCTCTCTCTCTCTCTCTCTCTCTCTGTTATGGTACACTATCTCCTTTTTGCTTGTGAGATGTAGGATCACACCCACTATCATCAAACCTACCTTTGATGATTTGGATTGCACCTGAGTACTGTACACAATAATTTCATTATTTTATAATAGACATGAGGGAACGTTACTGAAAGTAAGAGAGTAGATATTTTGAGTGTAAGAATTACTAATACTGTTGTATAAAATGTAAATAGAGTGTCTGTTTTATATGCTATCATATATGGAGAATTTTTTAGTATTATTTGTATTATTCGGACTATTTTCCTCATCTTCATTGTTATCTGTACAATGTTTCAGCTGATGTACCCCCTGGCCTTCTTCAGGTCTTTCTTGTTGGACTCTGGAACCTTTTTGTCATAATCGGGAGCCATCATGGAACTTTGAAACTAATCATTTATTCAGTCCACGGGGGTATCCTGTTCTCATTCCGCTAACCGTAGCTGGGGTACAGGTGTTAAGCTGTGTTGATTATTATTCTATGCTACTGCTGCCCCTGACCAGGATTGAACCTGTAGTCTAGAGATAACTGTCACTTAGAACTGTCTTAACCTAACTCCTTTATCCACTAGGCTATGAGTCCGAGAAGGTTCCCGGATTCGACAGAAATACCTGAAGAAGGCCGGAGGCACATCGGCCAAAACGTTGTACAGATAACAATGAAGATGAGGACAATAGTCCGAATGTTGGCATCTTTTGGTCTACTAAAGACGATGGCGTAGTGTCCACTTTTTTTTTTTTTAATTTTTTTATCTGCAACTGCGTGAGTTGCTAACAGACCAATTTTTGAATGGCAATCTCTGGTGCAGGGACTGCAAACAAACAGTGATGCTTGCTGGGGTTGCTGTTGTCTCTCCTTCCTTTTGGCTCTCTTTTCTGCGGTGGCTACTTTCCTCTTTTTTTTACTCCTTAACAGTCCGAATAATAGAAGTAATACTAATTATCAAGCTTCATCTTTTTGGTTGTGAAAAAAATTGGGGTGGCAAAAAATTGTTGAAAAAAAAAATGTTTCATGTTTGAAAAGTATTATGTAAAACAATGTATTTGAATTCTTTAGTATTTAATACATTTTTATCAAATTTCTTTTCTTTTTTAGATCATCTTCCTGCTCACAAGTCAAATGATGATAAATTATCCCTCAAGAAAGTTCTTGATCTTGTCAATAGAGGTGATGTAAACATGAAAGAAATGAATCGAAAACTTCAGAGAATGCTCGAAGAAACTTTAACCAAAAATATGCATCTGCAAAAGGTGAGGAAATTTATATTTTGTTTCTTTGTTTTTTGTTGTAGAGTAGTTAGCTACCCTTCAGCACTATACCGTATGGCCTGGCTTATAGTCTTAAATAGTCACGATTAAAGACTTCAACATTTGATTAATAAGCTGATTAATATTCAGAATGATCTTACTTAGTTTGGCTATACCACATTTGACCCTCCTCTATTTCTCGTAAGTTGTCGTGTTAATTGTTTTGTAACTTATTGTTCTGTTTCTTTTTTTTTTTGTATGTATCCGTTAGCACCGGATACTGGTGCTGAATAAATATATTCAGCACTCAATTTCCTCTGTGTATTATTTTATTAAATTAAGGGTTAGGGTTGGAGTTTAGGGTTAGTTTAATGGGAAAATAAATAAATAATTTGGGTTCAGTTTTTTCTGGGTCACCCTGTACAGGGTACTCTAACCGACAATGCTAAACAAAATCTTTGACGATGTTTGTTTTATTACTCTCTGTCTGTCTCATAAAGTTCCGTTCTATTACTCTCTCTCTGTCTCATAAAGTTCCGTGCTAAAGGCGCCAACCAAATGTCACCTTTGTTCTGATTCCCTCCAATGTTCCTTAGATCAAGACTACTATCTGTCATTTATGTGCACACTAACTTATGAATATGTATGAGTGATGGCCATATTACGAACTCAAACATGTGCAGGCACAGGCGCAGATATTACATTGCAAATGTCCGCTTACACAACCAACACATATTGTGCTAATCATTACAAAACTTATTACCCCCCCCCAAAAAAAAACAAAAAAAACAAAAAAACAATAAACAAAAACGTTGTGCGTATCTTTATTGTTATACAAACAACATTTCGGCCGATGTGTCCTCTGGTTTTCTTCAGATGATTTCTGTCAAACTAAGGAACTTTCTCAATGAAAATTGGATCCTTCATATCTTAATTGGAAGCCTTCACAGAATTTCCAAATTTTTGTTACACTGTTGTGCTTATCTTTATAATTATACACATAACGTTTCGGCCGATGTGTCCTCTGGTTTTCTTCAGATGTTTTCTGTCAAACTAAAGAACCTTCTCATTGTACACTGGATCCTTCATATCATAATTGGAAGCCTTCACAGAATTTCCAAATTTTTGTTACACTGTTGTGCTTATCTTTATAATTATACACACAACGTTTCGGCCGATGTGTCCTCTGGTTTTCTTCAGATGTTTTCTGTCAAACTAAGGAACCTCTCATTGTACACTGGATCCTTCATATCATAATTGGAAGCCTTCACAGAATTTCCAAATTTTTGTTACACTGTTGTGCTTATCTTTATAATTATACACCAAGTTTCGGCCGATGTGTCCTCTGGTTTTCTTCAGATGTTTTCTGTCAAACTAAGGAACCTTCTCATTGTACACTGGATCCTTCATATCATAATTGGAAGCCTTCACAGAATTTCAAAATTTTTGTTACACTGTTGTGCTTATCTTTATAATTATCACACAACGTTTCGGCCGATGTGTCCTCTGGTTTTCTTCAGATGTTTTCTGTCAAACTAAGGAACCTTCTCATTGTACACTGGATCCTTCATATCATAATTGGAAGCCTTCACAGAATTTCAAAATTTTTGTTACACTGTTGTGCTTATCTTTATAATTATATACACAACGTTTCGGCCGATGTGTCCTCTGGTTTTCTTCAGATGTTTTCTGTCAAACTAAGGAACTTTCTCAATGAAAACTGGATCCTTCATATCATAATTGGAAGCCTTCACAGAATTTCAAACTGAAGAATTTATTCAATCCACTTGAGTTGACTGTTCTCATTCTGCCAACCATGACCGGGTACAAGTGTTAAGCTAAAGTATTTTATATTATCATTGCTTGATGAAGGCTGGAGAACACATTGGCCGAAACATTGTGTGTATAACAATAAAGATGAGGACAACAGTCTGAATAATCCAAATAATCAAGCACATCTCAAAAAAAAAAAAAAATACAAAAATGTCTTTTTAGTGGTTACTAAGATTAGCTGAGTATGACCTAAGGCCATGGGGGTGTTTGGATTATGAAAGGAAGAAGATTGTGTTACACCAACCTTCCAAGTAGAGACAGTCTGCTGGCCTCGGATATACAATGTGTGTCAAAAAAAGTATCAAGATTTTTTCTACTTTTTGACACCTTGTATTCTGAAAAAAAATAACGTTCCATTCATTCTTCATTTCTATCTTTGTAAATACAGCTTTAAAGTTGGTACTTTTTTGACATACCTTGTATTCTGAAAAAAATTAATGAATGGAACATTTTTTTTCAGAAAAGAAGGTGTGTCAAAAAGTACAAAATTTTCAATACTTTTTTGACACACATTATGTAAGCTCAGTCGGTAGAGCGTTCGGCTAGAAACCACAAGGTTCCTAGTTCGATACTGGTCCCCGCCAACTCAGCATATGAGTAGCACAGGGATCTGTGCGGTAAAGTAAGGAGCTGATAGTAGGTGTGGCACTCCACCTCAGATGCTAAAACAATCTCCTTGGTCTAGCGCTATTGAAAAGGGTATAGACTCCCTCGCTGACTGGCTGATACCGACTTTAGGCCGCCCCAACGACTTTACTTACTTTATATATATATATATATATATATGTATATATATGTATACACACACCCACACCCCAAGCAAGATGTGACACATGGTCAATTTCTTAAGCAAAGTTTAAAAGATTTGAATTCAGAGTTTTCCTTCTTCTAGACGGGTTACCTACCCAAGGTTAATTATGACTGAGCCTATTCTAATTGTGATCACCTCAATTGTTTTTTTTGGTTTTTGTTGTTATTTTTTATTTTTTTTTTTTTTTTTTTACATAGTTTGTTAGTTTATACTTTTTTTTTTCCTAATGTGATAACTTTAACTATCAAGAAAAAATTCTGTGTTGAACATCTTAATGGATGTCGCACATAAAACAAAAAACAAAACAAAACAAAACTAGAGACTCATTCTGGTAGCGATTTTCATTTCCCATTTCGAATTAGTATAAAACATCTGTGTTTGGTATCGGGAATTCTCCATTAATAATATGCTTGGCATTTAAGAATTAAAATTTCTTTTTTTGCAATTTTTATAAATGACATTCATTAATGGATGGATTAAAAGATAAAAATAACAAATAAAAAAAAATTTATGTGATTGTTGAGAAATCTGAATTTTTTAATTTTCTTTAATCATTAGAGACTGTGGAAGTTAACGGAAAATGTCAATTAATTTTCTTCATCTTAATTGATTGGAATTTAAGATTTGATGAAAAAAGAGAAAGAAAGAAAACTAACAACTTGTGTATATAAAATGGCTTTACATCTGAGGAGGAAGGCAATGTGTGTGTGTGTGTGAGAGAGAGAGAGAGAGAGAGAGAGAGAGAGAGAGGCAGATAGAGAAAGAAAGAGATAGACAGAATGATATGTCTAAGAGGAAGAGAAAGAGAGAAAAGAGAGAGATAGAATGATATATCAGAGAGAGAGAGAGAGAGAGAGAGAGAGAGAGAGAGAGAGAATGATATGTCTAAGAGGAACAGAAAGAGAGAGAGAGAGAGAGAGAGAGAAAGAGAGAGATAGAATGATATGTCTGAGAGAGAAAGAGAGTGGCAGATAGAGAAAGAAAGAAATAGACAGAATATGTCTAAGAGGAACAGAAAGAGAGAGAGATAGATGATATGTCAGAGAGAGAGAGAGAGAGAGGAGAGAGAGAGAGAGAGAGAGAGAGAGAGAGAGAGAGTGGCAGATAAAGAAAGAAAGAGATAGACAGAATGATATGTCTAAGAGGAACAGAAAGAGAGAGAGAGAGAGAAAAAAAAAGAGAGAATGATGTTAAGAGGAACAGAAAGAGAGAGAGAGAGAGAGAGAGAGAGAAAAAAGAAGAGAATAAGAATG
>CM042153.1:79105809-79120809 GCA_023376005.1 Doryteuthis pealeii
CATTCTCTCTCTCTCTCTCTCTCTCTCTCTCTCTCTCTCTTCTCTCTCTCTCTCTCTCTGATATATCATTCTCTCTCTCTCTCTCTGATATATCATTCTATCTCTCTCTTTTCTCTCTTTCTCTTTCCTCTTAGATATATCATTCTGTCTATCTCTTTCTTTCTTATCTGCCTCTCTCTCTCTCTCTCTCTCTCCCCTCTCTCTCTCTCAGACATACATTCTATCTATCTCTTTTTCTCTCTCTCTCTCTTTCTTTCTCTATCTGCCTCTCTCTCTCTCTCTCTCATCTCTCTCTCTCTCTCTCTCTCTCTCTCTCCTCTCTCTGACATGTCATTCTATCTCTCTCTTTTTTCTCTCTCTCTCTCTCGTTCTGTCAGCAATCTTCTATCTCTTTCTTTTTCTCTCTCCTCTCTCTCTCTCTCTCTCTCTTTCTGTCCTCTTAGACATTCATTCTCTCTTTTTTTTCTCTCTCTCTCTCTTTCTGTTCCTCATTAACATATCATTCTGTCTATCTCTTTCTCTCTTTCTCTCTCTCTCTCTCTCTCTCTCTCTCTGATAATATCATCTATCTCTCTTTTTTCTCTCTATTCTTCTTCCTCTTAGACATATCATTCTGGCTATCTTTTCTTTCTTATCTGCCTCTCTCTCTCTTCCCCCTTCTCTCTCAGACATATCATTCTATCTCTCTCTTTTCTTTCTCTATCTGCCTCTCTCTCTCTCTCTCCCTCTCAGACATATCATTCTATCTCTCTCTTCTTTCTTCCTATCTGCTCTCTCTCTCTCTCTCTCTCCTCTCTCACACACACACACACCACCACACACATTGCCTTCTCCTCAGATGCTAAAGCCATTTTATATACACAAGTTTTAGTTTTCTTTCTTTCTCTTTTTTCAATCAAATACTTAATTCAACAATTAAGATGAAGAAAAATTAAATTGCATTTTCCCGTTAACTTCCACAGTCTTAATGATTAAAGAATTAAAAAAATTCAGATTTCTCAAACAATCACATAAATTTTTTTTATTTGTTATTTTTATCTTTTAATCCATCATTAATGAAATGTCATTTATAAAAATTGCACACAAAACAGAAATTTTAATTCTTAAATTGCAAGCATATTAATTAATGGAGAATTCCCGATACCAAACACAGATTGTTTTTATACTTAATTCGCAAATGGAAATGAAAATCGCTACCAGAATGAGTTCTCTAGTTTTGTTTTGTTTTGTTTTTTGTTTTTATGTGCGACATCCATTAGGATGTTCAACACAGAATTTGTTTTCTTGATAGTTAAAAGTTATTCACATTAGGAAAAAAAAAAAGTAATAACTAACAAACTATGTAAAAAAAAAAAATAAAATTAAAAAATAACAAAAAAAAACAAAAAAAAAAAAAACAATTGAGTGATCACAATAGAATAGGCTCAGTCAAATTAACCTGGGTAGGTAACCAGTCTTAGAAGAAGGAAAACTCTGATCAAATCTTTTAAACTTTGCTTAAGAAATTCGACCATGTGTCACATCTTGCTTGTGGGTGGTGTGTGATTTAACATAATTATACATATATATATATATATATAATATATATATAAGTAAGTTAAAGTCGTGGGGGCGGCCTAAAGTCGGTTATCAGCCCAGTCAGCGAGAAGGTTCTATCCCCTTTTCAATAGCGCTAGACCAAGGAGATTGTTTTAGCATTCTGAGGTGGAGCGCCACACCTACTATCAGCTCCTTACTTTACCGCACAGAATCCCTGGCATACTCATACGCTGAGTTTGGCGGACAGTATCGAACTAGGGAACCTTTGTGTTTCTAGCCGAAGCTTTCCGGATTGAGCTCACATAATGTGTTTGTCAAAAAGTTATGAAAATTTTGTACTTTTTGACACACCTTCTTTCTGAAAAAAAAATGTGCCATTCATTAATTTTTTTCAGAATAACAAGGTGTGTCAAAAAAAGTACCAAGTTAAAGCTGTATTTACAAAGATAGAAATGAAGAATGAATGGAACGTTATTTTTTTTCGGAATACAAGGTGTGTCAAAAGTAGGAAAAAATCTTGATACTTTTTTGACACACATTTGTATATCCAAGGCCAGCAGACTGTCTCTACTTGGAAGGTTTGGTGTAACATAATCTTCTTCCTTTCATAATCCAAACACCCCCATGGCCTTAAAAGTCATACTCAGCTAATCTTAGTAACCACTAAAAATACATTTTTGCATGTTTTTTTTTTTTTTTTTGAGATGTTGCTTGATTATTTGGATTATTCAGACTGTTGTCCTCATTCTTCATTGTTATACACACAATGTTTCGCCAATGTGTTCCCAGCCTTCTTCAAGCAATGATAATATAAAATACTTAACATAGTTTAACACTTGTACCCGGTCACGACGTTGGCCAGAATGAGAACAGTCTACTCAAGTGGATTGAATAAATTGTTCAGTTTGAAAATTTCTGTGATAGGTTTCCAATTTGATATGAGGATCCAGTTTCATTGAGAAAGTTCCTTTAGTTTTGACAGAAAACATTCTGAAGAAAAATGAGAGGACACATTGCCGAACGTTGTGTGTTAATTATAAAGATTAAGCGCACAACAGCTGTAACAAAAATTGGAAATTCTGCGAGGGCTCCAATTATTGGATATGAAGGATCCGGTGCTACAATGAGAAGGTTCCTTAATTTTAAACAGAAACATCTGAAGAAAACCAGAGGACAACATCGCCGAAACGTTTGTTGTGTATAACAATAAAAGGTAAGCACAACATTTTTGTTTGTTGTTTTTTTTTGTTTTGTTTTTTTTGGTGGGGTAATAAGTTTCGTAAAATGAATTAGCACAATATTGTGTTGGTTGTGTAACGGCATTTTGCAATTAATATCGCCGCCTGTGCCTGCGCATGTTTTGAGTTTGTAATATGGCATACTCTACATATTCATAAGTTAGTTGCAATAAAATGACAGATAGTAGTCTTAGATCTAAGGAACATTGGAGGGGAATCAGAACAAAGGTGACATTTGGTTGGCGCCTTTAGCACGGAACTTTATAGCAGAGAGAGAGTAATAGACAGAACTTTATGCAGACAGACAGAGAGTAATAAAACAAACATCGTCCAAAGATTTCGTTTAGCATTGTCGGTTAGAGCACCCTGTACAGGGTGACCCGAAAAAACTGAACCCAAATTATTTTATTATTTTTCCCATTAAACTAACCCAAACTCCAACCCTAACCCTTAATTTAATAAAAATAATACACAGAGGAAAATTGAGTGCTGATATATTTATCAGCACCATATATCCGGTGCTTAATGGATACACAATACAACAAAAAAAACACAGAACAATAAGTTACAAAACAATTAACAAGGACAACTTACAGAAAATAGGAGGAGCCGTCAAATGTGGTATAGCCAATAAGTAAGAATCCATTCTGAATATTAAATCAGCTATAATCAAATGTTGAAGTCATGAATCATAGAACTATAAGCACAGTTTCCATACGGGTATAGTGCTGAAGGTAGCTAGCTACTCTACAACAAAAAAACAAAGAAACAAAAATATAAATTTCTCACCTTTTGGCAGATGACATATTTTTGGTTAAATTCTTCGAGCATTCTCTGAAGTTTTCGATTCATTTCTTTCATGTTTACATCACCTCTATTGACAGATCCAAGACTTTCTTGAGGATAATTTATCATTCATATGACTTGTGAGCAGGAATATGATGGCTAAAAAGAAAAGAAATTTTGATAAAAACTGATTAAATACACTAAAGAATTCAAATACATTGTTTTACAGTAATAACTTTCAATTGTGAAAAAAAATTGGGGTGCAAAAATTGTTTTGAAAAAAAAAGTTTCATGTTTGAAAAGTATTATGTAAAAACAACTGCTATTTGAATTCTTTAGTATGTAATACATTTTTATCAAATTTCTATTTCTTTTTTAGATCATCTTCCTGCTCACAAGTCCAAATGATGAAAATTATCCCTCCAAGAAAAGTTCTTGATCTTGTCAATAGAGGTGAGGCTTAAACATGAAAGAAAGAATCGAAAACTCAGAGAATGCCGAAGAAACTTTAACCCAAAAATATCATTCTGCAAAAGGTGAAGGAAATTTATATTTTTGTTTTTCTTTGTTTTTTTGTTGTAGAGTAGCTTAGCTACCCTTTCAGCCAACTATACCGTTGGGCCTGGCTTATAATAGTCTATTGATTCAATGACTTCAACATTTGATTTAATAAGCTGATTAATATTCAGAATGATCTTACTAGTTTGGCTATACCACTTGACCCTCCTCTATTTCTTGTAAGTTGTCTTATGTTAATTGTTTTTAACTTATTGTTCTGTGTTTTTTTGTTTGTACTGTATCATTGCACCGGTACTGGTGCTGAATAAATATATCAAGCACTCAATTTCCTCTGTGATATGTATTAAATAAGGGTTATGGGTTGGTTTAGGGTTAGTTTTTAATGGAAAATAAATAAATTAAATTTCGGGTTCAGTTTTTTCTGGGTCACCCTGGTACAGGGTTGCTCTAACCGACAATGCTAACGAAATCTTTGACGATGTTTGGTTTATTACTCTCTGTCTGTCTCATTAAAGCTGTTCTATTACTCTCTCTCTGTCTCATAAAGTTCCGCTGCTAAAGGCGCCAACCAAAATGTCACCTTTGTTCTGATTCCCTCCAATGTTCCTTAAGATCAAGACTTACTATCTGTACATTATGTGCACACTAACTTATCGAATATGTATGAGTGATGGCCATATTACAAAACTCAAACATGCGCAGGCCACAGGCCGCAGATATTACATTGCAAACATGTTCCGCTTACATCAACCAACACATATTGTGCTAATCATTACGAAACTTATACCCCCCACCCAAAAAAAAAACAAACAAAAAAAAACAACAAACAAAAATGTTGTGCTTACCTTATTGTTATTTACACACAACGTTTCAGGCCGAATGCTGTCCTTCTGGTTTTCTTCAATGTTTTCTGTTAAATTAAGGAAACCTTCTCATTGTACACCGATCCTTGCATATCATAATTGGAAGCCTCGCAGAATTTCCAAATTTTTGTTACATGTTGGCTTATCTTTATAATTATACACACAACGTTTCGGCCAATGGGTCCTCTCATTTCTTCCAGAAGTTTTCTGTCAAACTAAGGAACTTTCTCAATGAAACTGGATCCTTCATATCATCATTGGAAACCTTCAACAGAATTTCAAACTGAACAATTTATTCCAAATCCACTTGAGTGCGACTGTTCTCATTCTTGCCAACCGTTACCGGGTACAAGTGTTAAACTATGTTAAGTATTTTATAATTATCATTTGCTTTGAAGGGAAGGCTGGAGAAACACAATTGGCCGAAACATTGTGTCTTAATAACAATGAAGATGAGGACAACATGTCTGGAATAATCCAAATAATCAAGCAAGCATTTCTCAAAAAAAAAAAAAAAACAATGCAAAAATGTCTTTTAGTGGTTACTAAGATTAGCTGAGTATGACTTAAGGCCAGGGGTGTTTGGATTATGAAAGAAGAAGATTATGTACACCACCCTCCAAGTAGAGACAGTCTGCTGGCCTTGGATAACAATGATGTGTTCAAAAAAGATCAAGATTTTTTCTACTTTTTGACACACCTTGAATTCGAAAAAAAAATAACGTTCCATTCATTCTTCATTTCTATCTTTGTAAATACAGCTTTAAACTTGGTACTTTTTTTGGGGACCCCACACCTGTGTATTCTGAAAAAAAATTAATGAATGGAACATTTTTTTTTTCAGAAAAGAAAGGTGTGTCAAAAAAGTACAAAAATTTTCAATACTTTTTTGACACACATTATGTGAGCTCAATCCGGAAAGCATTCGGCTAGAAACCACAAGGTTCCTAGTTCGATACTGGTCCCGCCAACTTCAGCGTATGAGTAGCCACAGGGATCTGTGCGTAAAGTAAGGTAGCTGATAGTAGGTGTGGCGCTCCACCTCAGATGCTTAAAACAATCTCCTTGGTCTAGCGCTATTGGAAAAGGGATAGACTCCCTCGCTGACTGGCTGATACCGTCTTTAGGCCGCCCCCCAACGACTTTAACTTACTTATATATATATATATAATTATATATATATATGTTATATATGTATACACACACCCACACCCACAAGCAAATGTGACACATGGTCAATTTCTTAAGCAAAGTTTAAAAGATTTGAATTCAGATTTTTCCTTCTTCTAGACTGGTTACCGTACCCAAGGTTAATTATGACTGAGCCTATTCTAGTTGTGATCACCTCCAATTGTTTTTTTTTTTTTTTGTTTTTTTTGTTATTTTTTATTTTTTTAATTTTTTTTTTTTACATAGTTTGTTAGTTTATACTTTTTTTTTCCTAATGTGATAACTTTTAACTATCAAGAAAAAATTCTTGTGTTGAACATCTTAATGGATGTCGCACATAAAACAAAAAAACAAAACAAAACAAAACTAGGAGACTCATTCTGGTAGCGATTTTCATTTCCCATTTCGAATTAGTATAAAACATCTGTGTTTGGTATCGGGAATTCCTCCATTAATAATATGCTTTGGCCGCATTTAAGAATTTAAAATTTTCTTTTTTTTGCAATTTTTATAAATGACATTCATTAATGGATGGATTAAAAGATAAAAATAACAAATAAAAAAAGTTATGTGATTTGTTGAGAAATCTGAATTTTTTAATTTTCTTTAATCATTAGAGACTGTGGAAGTTAACGGAAAATGTCAATTAATTTTCTTCATCTTAATGATTGGAATTAAGATTTTGATGAAAAAAGAAAGAAAGAAAACTAACAACTTGTGTATATAAAATGGCTTTACATCTGAGGAGGAAGGCAATGTGTGTGTGTGTGTGTGTTGTGAGAGAGAGAGAGAGAGAGGAGAGAGGCAGATAGAGAAAGAAAGAGAGAGATAGGAATGATATGTCTGAGAAGGGAGAGAGAGAGAGAGAGGCAGATAGAGAAAGAAAGAGAGAGATAGAATGATATGTCTGAGAAGAGGGGAGAAGAGAAGAGGCAGATAGAGAAAGAAAGAGATAGACAGAATGATATGTCTAAGAGGAAGAGAAAGAGAGAAAAAGAGAGAGATTAGAATGATATATCAGAGAGAGAGAGAGAGGAGAGAGAGAGAGAAAGAGAGAAAGATAGACAGAATGATATGTCTAAGAGGAACAGAAAGGAAGAGAGAGAGAGAGAAAAAAAAGAGAGGAATGATGTAAGAGGAGAGAGAGAGAGAGAAAAGAGAAGGAGAGATAAGAAGACAGAAAGAGAGAGAGAGAGAGAAGAAAGAGAGAGTAGCAATGACATGTCAGAGAAGAGAGAGGAGAGAGAGAGAGAGAGATGAGAGAGAGAGAGAGAGAGAAGAAGAGAGAGAGAGAGAGAGAGATAGAATGATCGAGAGAGAGAGACCAGAGAGAGAGAAAGAGGAAGGAGAAGAGATAGAGAGCGAGAAGAGAGAGCAGATAGAGAAAGAAAGAGATAGACAGAATGATATATCTAAGAGGAAGAGAAAGAGAGAAAAAGAGAGAGATAGAATGATATATCAGAGAGGAGAGAGAGAGAATGATATATCAGAGAGAGAGAGAGAGAGAGAGAGAGAGAGAGGAGAGAGAGGAGAGAGAGGAGAATGAATATGTCTAAGAGAAACAGAGAGAGAGAAGAAAAAAGGAGAGAGATAGAAGATATGTCTGAGAGAGAGAAGAGAGTGGCAGATAGAGAAAAGAAAGAGATAGACAGAATGATATGTCTAAGAGGAACAGAAAGAGAGAAGAGAGAGAGAGAGAAAAAAAAAGAGAATGATGTCTAAGAGGAACAGAAAGAGAGAGAGAGAGAGAAGAGAGAGAGAGAAAAAGAAAGAGAGATAGAATGATATGTCTGAGAGAGAGAGAAAGAAGATAGAATATGTCTGAAGAGAGAGAGAGAGAGAAAAAAGAAAGAGATAGAATGATATGTCTGACAGAAAGAGAGAGAGAGAGAAAAAGAGAGAGATAGAATGACATGTCTGAGAGAGAGAGAGAGAGAGAGAGAGAAGAGAGAGAGAGAGAGAGAGAGAGAAGAGAGAGAGTCCCGGTGTGATTACTGTTTAACTGTGTCATGTTTATTTTTGAATCATTTTCTTTTAAGGTTCAAAAAGGAAAAAAAGATTTTTATTTTGACATTAATGTCTTGTAATGTTTTAACTATTTGCACTTCTCTCTTTTGACTCGCTCTTCGGGGTAGGGGTCCAGTGTACTTCGGCTTCTCGACTGAAGTTTTAAATTAAAGGCATGGATTCCAGGGAGCTATCCCCCCAGGCAACACCTGTCCCCTTGCTTTAAAGGGGCAGGGCTGGGTTTATTGTCATGTCAAGCCCTAGCACCTATATGATTGCCCAAACCCTAATTACCCTTATGGCAAGCCCCAACTCTTTTTATCATATATGTGCTAGAAGGCAGTGACTGAGAGTCTTATTGACTTAAGTATGACATTAAACTGTGTCTGATGGTTAAGTTGCAATTCTGGGGAATGTGGAGTACCCCTTCATCACCATTACTCCCAGGTTCACTCTGACTCAGAATGGTAGTACCTGTTAGTACTATGGGTTAAATAGAAAAAAATTGAGTTAAAATTTTTTTCAAATACCCATCAAGAATGAATCAAACAAAATGTCTTTGTCATAAAATAACCCAACAAGGTTGACATGCCGTAAAATCCAACCAACCAAACCATAAACAAAACAAAAGAAAACAATCAATTTTGATTGTCATAAAAAAGGAAAAGAAACTGGAATAGTCAAGATAATAAATATTGAAAGGTGTTCAATACTTGTCTAGGGAATTGAATCAGTGACAGAGAATAATTCTAGCCAAAAGATTGTATTACACAACTAATTATAGTAAATGTTTGAAAATTATTATAGTTGCTATTAGTTAGCTGGAACCATATAATTGTATGCAAATTAATAGTATTTGATATGAATACCTGAAAACATATAATTACCTGAAACAAAACTGACATTAAATAACCCTACAAGTGTTGACATGCCATAAAACCAAACCAAAACTAAAAATCTATGTTTTTTTCCAGAATTTGATAGCCAAAAGTTTGTGACAGAAGTTTATTACCTAGGTTTCACTTGGAAGAATCTTCAAGATAATTCTGACCCCCCCCCAAAAAAAAACCCCCCAACATTTCTCAATTTTTATTTTTATTTTTAGAAAATTGTATTATTAAATTATTATTGAAGTAGATCACTAATTAGGACTGAGCCTATTCTAGTAGTGACCACACCAAGTGGATTTAATAGGTTAGAATTCAGAGTTTTTCTTCTCCTAGACTTTGTATCTCTGCAATAAAAACCCTCTATCTTAAATCTATGAATGTGTTGACTGGTCCTTCCACTCAACTCTCTCTCACTCATGTGGTCTGATCATATATATAGTGAGCACAACATTATACTGGGCTGGCTTCGAGATTAGTAGTATGCCTCACTATTCCTTGTCTGTATTATTGTATCTCTCTGCAATAAAACCCTCTATCTTAGATCTGACTATATATATATATATATAATAGTGAGCACTTAATTATACTGGGCTGGCTTCGAGGATTAGTAGTGTGCCTCACTATTCCTTGTCTGTCTTATTGTATCTCTCTGCAATAAAACCCTCTATCTTAAATCTCTGAAAGTGTTGACTAGTCCTTCCACTCGATTACAACTGGAGGATTACACTAGAGAACACCATTTTCATTGAGTTTTTGACTTTTTTAAATCTCAGAATCCAAAAATGAACAAGGGTATCCTGTAACTCAAACATTTTATGTGATATAGAATATATCACATAAAATGTTTGAGTTACAGGATACCCTTGATTTTTCTCAAAAACCTTAAAAATACATCTAACAAATTTGTACTTATTTTATGGAATGTTTTCAAAAGGTACATATATTTTTTCCTGAACAGGCTCGGAGGGTTCTTCCAGTCTGAAGGCTCGTAGGAGTTTGTTATTTTTATTTTTTTTATTTTAATCCCCACACATACAACGGAGAATAATAAAACATTGTATTTGCTGATACACAATTTCTTAACAGTTTAAATTTTAAGATCCATCTATTAATTACCTGCAAATACTTATAAAATCTGTGATAAGTAAAAAAAAATTATTTGAAATTGTTTATAAAAAATAATTTTCTGTAAAAATTTTCAACAATTTTCTGCATGCATTGTAAAAAGTAAAGTCGACAGGGTCGTCTAAAATGGGTATCAGCCAGGCAGCAAGGTAGTCTATCCCATTTTTCACTAGCGCTAGATCAAGGTGATTGTTTTTGCGTCTGAGGTGGAGTGCCACATCTACCATCAGCTCTTCACTTTACTGCACAGACCTCAACTGCTACTCATACTCTGAGTTGGTGAAGGCCGGTAGCAAACCCGGAACCTTATGGTTCTTTGGCGGACGCTTGACCGACTGAGCTAGACTGGCCGTTGCTAATATTTTGTCTCTTGCCTGAATCTTTTTTTGGAAGTGTTGATTTGACCCCAAAATATATGCCATTACTGCATTTAACAATGGGCCTGCACTTTGACCCACTTGGTCCGTCAGCAGCATCCTCCGATTCTCTTACTGTATTGTGGAGATTAATTTCCCTAAGCCGATCACAATGTCATCATTCATATTGTGAATAGTGGGGGGAGAGAGGGGGAGTGAGAAAGCGCATGATATAATATATATATATAGTGAGAAAGAGATAGAAAGAGAGAGTGTGTGTGTGTGAGAGAAGGAGGAGGAGGAAACAATTCTTAATCGTAAAGATATGATGTTATTGATGACATTAAAGTTACTAAACAATGGAGTCGATTTCTTATCTTGTTTTTATTGTTTATTGTTGAGACATGAAGATTGAATGAACAACTATAAATAATTAGTTGGCCTTTTTGCAGATTTGTGACACAAATGCAAATGGGGTGTATGTGGGGGGGGGGATATTGACAACAGAGACTGACATTTCAGTGAACACTTGAGACATAAACTGTTTCTTTATAGGGAAGATTAAAATAGAGAGAGAGAGAGAGAGAGAGAGAGAGAGAGAGAGAGAAAGATGCAGTAGATGAGAGAGAGAAAGAATGCAGTAGATGAGAGAGAGTGAGTTTGTAGAAGAGAGAGAAAGAGAGAGTAGATGTCAGAGAGAGAAAGAGAGTAGAAGAGATAGTAGATGAGAGAAAGAAAGACAGTAGAAGAGAGAGAGAGAAAGAGAGTAGAAGAGAGAGAGAGAGAGAGAGAGAGAGAGAGAGAAGAGATAGTAGATGAGAGAGAGAAAGATAGTAGATGAGAGAGAGTGAGTTGTAGAAGAGAGAGAAAGAGAGAGTAGGTGTCAGAGAGAGAAAGAGAGAAAGAGAGTAGAAGAGAGAGAAAGAGAGAGAGAGAGATGTAGTAGATGAGAGAGAGAAAGACATTAGATGAGAGGGAGAGGGAGTTGTAGAAGAGAGAGAAAGAGAGAGTATATGTCAGAGAGAGAGAGAGAGAGAGAGAAAGAAGTAGAAGAGAGAGAGAGAGGAGAGAGATGTAGTAGATGAGAGAGAGAAAGACAGTAGATGAGAGGGAGAGGGAGTTGTAGAAGAGAGAGAAAGAGAGAGTAGATGTCAGAGAGAGAGAGAGTGAGAGAGTAGAAGAGATAGTAGATGAGAGAAAGAGAGAGAGCAGAAGAGAGGAGAGAGAAAAGAGAGGAGATGAGAGAGAAGTGAAAGAGAGAGAGAGAGAGAGAGTAGATGAAAGAGAAAGAGAGAGCAAGTAAATGAGAGAAAGAGTGAAAAAGAGTGAGTAGATGGAGGAGAAAGAAAGAATGTAGATGGTAGAGAGAGAGAGACTAGATAAGAGAGAGAGAGAGAGAGAGAGAGAGAGAGAGAGAGAGAGAGAGATGCAGTAGATGAGAGAGAGAAAGACAGCAGATGAGAGAGAGAGTGAGTTGTAGAAGAGAAAGAAAGAGAGAGTAGATGTCAGAGAGAGAGAGAGTAGAAGAGATAGTAGATGAGAGAAAGAGAGATTAAATGAGAGAGAGAGAGAGAGAGAGAGAGTAGAAGACAGAGGAGAGAGAAAAAGAGTTTCAATAAGAGAAGAAGAAAAATGGGAAAGAAAAAAAAAAAAAAAAAATCATAGGGAATATGAAAAGAATTTTGTCGCAGTCAATTTCTATGGGTGTGTACATGTGTGTACGAGGTGTGTGTGTGTGTACGAGAGGAGAGGTTTGTGTGTGTGTGTGTGTGTGTGTAGGTGTGTGTGTGTGTGTATTAGGTGTGTGTGTGTGTGTGTGTTGATCAAGCTGAATGAACGAAAATCAATTACATCTTGATGCGCATTGCTTGTAGAGTGACAGAAAGAAATATCAGGGGATTGCATTGTAATTCTCCCCAGCAACATACTGATGGCCAATTCCAGCCATAATGGTCCATATAACAGAACCTCTTCCCTGTTTTTTTTGTGGTTGCCATAGATACACATTAAAGTTAATGTCATAACCCCAAACAAAATTTAGACAGAATAAAGAAAACATTAAAAGATTTTACAAATAATTTTCTTGTTTTTTTTTTCTTTGTTTTTTTTCTTTTAATTTTATAAGAATTGACAATATTTTAGAATTAATGTTAGAACTTTTGTTTTCTTCAAGAGAAGTTAAATAATGCAATTCCTAGATAAGTAATGTTTCACCTTCATGTTTCACAGTTTTCTCAGTTCTCTGGCAAGGTCTAAGTATTTGTCTACCTTTTCGCTTTGTTTCATTTACATTCGGTGGTTGGCTGAGACAACAAAATCCACGAGATGTCAGTTTTTTTTCTTCTTTTCAATCAATAGTAGGTCCAATCTCCTGGCCGGGATTACATGATCCGTTTGTACCTTGAAGTCTCAGAGAATTTTATGCATCTCATTTTCCAGGACAGGTCCAGGCTTGTGCATATACCATTTAGTTGTATGGTGAAAATTGAATTTCTTGCACAATTCCCAGTGGATTACCTTTCCCACTGACTCATGCCTAGTCTTGTATTCTCTTTGTACTAGTTTGCGGCATTCGCTTATTATATGAGTAGAAGTGGCTACCTGGCATCGCCTGGGTAGAGGAGGATTTTTTAAAAGTTAGTCTTGCAGGTCCATGGGGCATCCTGCAGGGATCCAACTCGCGATTCAGTAATAATTTATTACTTATAAATTATTACTGAATCGTGAGTTGAACCCTCGCAGGATGCCCCATTAAAATCCCCACGTAAAAAAAAAAGATCTTGCATTAATCCAACCACTCTAAATAGAAAAATTAATGTCTTCTATTTACAGTATTAATTTCAAAAAATTCCATGCTGTTATCATTTAAATCATATTTTTTAATTATCTTCATGAATATAAATCAAATCTTCATTATTTTTACTTAAAAACCAAAACCTGGTGATATTTAATGTATATATATAATTGCTTTGTCGTTAATTGTTGTATTTTATTAGTTTCCTCCGGACATACATACACACAACTACCCTTTTATATATATATACATAATATATATATATATATATATACAAGTTTTGTTGAATTGAACAGACAATTCCTGTCTTTCATTGAATTACATCAATTGATATTACCTCCCACTAATTCCTTGCTACTACTATTCCATCATTTCCCACCTGAGGATGGCAAAGTGTATTGCCAAAAGCGCTAGTGTTGAAACCTTCGGTGGACTGTTATACCAGTTCCACCCTGACACCAGAAGGATTGCCCGAAGATTGGAGCGGATCAATGAAAGACTTATCAGACAGGAATTGTCTGTTCAATTCAACAAAACTTGTATAAAAGAAAAAATGCTGCCAAAATACACTTATATTAAGATATATATATATATATGTATATGTATATATATATATATATATAGAGAGAGAGATTAACCATTTTGTCTCTGTCTCCACACATTCTACACTTTTTTCTTCATTTCTTTTTTTTCTGTGAGAGATTAAGATTAATTGACAATAGTGACAGCTTTAAATGTCCGAGGCAAATAAGTTTTTTTTTCTCTCTACAAGATGTAACACATGTTCTCTTTCTAGTGGCATATCAATAGTATTGCTGCCAGGGCATTGTCCTGGGCGCCACCGAGAGGTATTGGCAATGTCTTCCCCATACTTAGCATTGCTATTTTATATTTGAGAGCCTCCATCTCCATCAAGACAGACTCTGATCTTGCAATGTTGCATTTAGAAAGAAAAGAAACTAAAAAAGAAAAAAAAAAGACTTTGACAACATCATACGAAGTATGTCAGAAAAGTTCCAGGACTGGTGTCAAAAAATTTATTTCAAATCCAAACTACAAAGTTATCCCCTTCAAAGTAATCCCCCTGGAGTCTAATGCACTTTCCTATCCTTCTCTGTCATGCTTGCCTGCACTCCTGGAAGGATTCTTCATCTGCTCCTTCTTTAGCACAGAGAACCAAGCTGTGCTATTCATGAGTTGACAAGGGCAGGTATCGAACCAGGAACATTGTGTGTGGTTAAACTGACTCCTTAATACAGTATACAAGGTGTGTCAAAAAATGCAAATCCAAACTACAAGTTATCCCCTTCAAAGCCCCCCCCCCCCCGGAGTCTAATACACTTGCCCATCCTTCTCTCCACACTTGCCTGCACTCCTGGAAGGATTCTTCATCTGCTCCCTTCTTACCACAGAGAACCAAGCTGTGCTATTCATGAGTTGACAAGGACAGGTATCGAACCAGAAACATTGTGTGTGGTTTAAACCGACTCCTTAATACAGTATACGAGGTATGTCAGAAAAGTTCCAGGACTGGTGCCACAAAAAATTTATTTAAATCCAAACTACAAAGTTATCCCCTTCAAAGTAATCCCGCCTGGAGTATAATGCATTTTTTCATCCTTATCTGCTACGCTTGCCTGCACACCTGGAAGGATTCTTCCAGGATTCTCCATAGCTCTGTCATCACTGCCTTTTTGATGTTGTGCACATCCT
>CM042153.1:79130809-79158309 GCA_023376005.1 Doryteuthis pealeii
ATTCACTTATAGTTTTTCTTTTTTTTTTTTTGAGCAAAAAAAATATTAACAGATAGGATGCAACACATTTTTTTTAAAACTCTGATGATAATTGTGTGTGTGTGCTTTTGTTTTATTAAAGCATAGGATGATGATGATGATGATTGTGATTCCTTGTGTGAAGTAATGGGTAACTATTATGTAAGTGCATATAATGATGATTGGGATGTGTGTGTACAGGTTCAATCCTGGTCAGGAGCAGAAGTAACATAGAATAATAATCAACACAGCTTAACACCTGTACCCCAGCTATGGTTAGCGGAATGAGAACAGGATACCCCATGGACTGAATAAAGGGTTAGGTTCAAAGTTCCGTGATGGCTCCCAATTATGACAAGAAGGTTCCTGAGTCCGAGAAGAAATACCTGAAGAAGACCAGAGGACACATCAGTCGAAACATTGTACAGATAACAATGAAGATGAGGACAATACAATAATCCAAATAATACTAAGATTTTTAATGTTGCCAAACTCCGGTAAAAGAAGTATTTCAGACTGTTGTAACCTGTGAATATATGACATATGATAATTAAATATTGTAACATTTGATATGTTTAGTTAAGAGCTATTGCATATTTTACATCAATATATGTGTCAATGATTAGTGTGAAATAATAAGTAACCATTATATAAATGCATAGTTTAGATAAATGCGGTTTAGCTCAGTCACTAGAGTACTCGCCTTGGAATCGCAAGGTTCTGAGTTCAATACCGGTCCCTGCCAACTCAGCGTATGAGTAGCACAGATTGCATAATCTGATCTGTGAGGTAAAGTGGGGAGCTGACGGTAGACGTGGCGCTCCACCTCAGCAAAAATACTCCCTCTGGTCAAGCGCTAACGAAAAGGGGATAGACTCTGTCTGGCTGATACCGACAATAGGCCACTCTGCCATCTTTACTTTTACCTTTTTTTATATAAATGCATATGATGATGATGATGATGATTATGTGTGTGTTTTTGTTTTATTAAGGCGTATGATGATGATTTTGTGTGTGTGTACAGATATGTGTATCTAAGATTAGTGTGAAGTAATAAGTAACCATTGTGTAAATGCATATGATAATGATGATGATGTGTGTGTGTGTGTGTATGTATGTACACAAATGTGTGTCTAAAATTGGTGTGCAGCAATAAGTAACCAGTCGTTACTTATGTACTTATTGCCTCTAGATGCATCTCTATTTGACACCAATGCATTTCATTCCAGCCTCAATATCCATATTGGAATTTGTAAGTCTCTTCTGACCTTAATTGATAACAACGGTGATGATAAGGTTACTAATTAGTGAGATTGTCTCATCACAGTTCATGTATCCAGTAACATGGAACACATACAGCCAAAAGCGGATTTTATTAGAAGTTTCATCTATTAACAGATTCTTCTTCTTTTTCTTTTTTGTTCTTCTTCTTTTGTTCTTGTTCTTGTTCTTCTTCTTCTTTTCGTTCTTTCTTTTCTTCTTCTTCTTCTTCTTCTTCTTCTTCTCTTCTTTTCTTCCTCTTTTGTTCTTTGTCATCTTCTTCTTCTTCTTCTTTCTTTTCTTCTTCTTCTTTCTTCTTCTTTCTTCTTCCTCTTCTTTCGTTCTTTCTTTTTTTTCTTCTTCTCTTCTTTCTTCTTTCTTCTTCTTCCTCTTCTTTCGTTCTTTCTCTTTCTTCTTTATCTTCTTCTTCTTCTTCTCGTCTTCTTTTGTTATTGTTGTTGTTCGTCTTCTCCTTATTATTCTTTCCTCTTCTTTCTCTTATTATTCTTTCCTCCTCTTTGTTCTTTCTCATCTTCTTCCTATTCTTTCGTTTTTCTTCTTTCACTCTTCTCTTCTTTGTTCTTGTTCTTTCATTCTTCTTTTTTTTTTCTTCTTCTTCTTCTTCTTCTTCTTCTTGTTCTTCTTCTTTCCTTCTTCTTCTTCTTCTTCTTCTCTTCTTCTTCATTCCTCTTTTCTTCTTCACTTTCCTGATGTTAATTGCTGATGAACTCATCAACCATTTTTTTTCTTTTGAACAACCCATGACAACATCTTGCTGCCGACAAAGCTGATAAAGACGTTCTTGGCCTCTGCTATCGTTTGACTTTTACTCAATAACACACATTGCTTAGTGCTGGCCAGAGATGCGTGTTGGCAAGAATGCACAGTGCATTCTTTGCTTAAAATAATCTTTACTTTGATGACTTACTTACGTGTGTGGAATTTGATGCTTTTTTTTTCTTCTTTTTACCCCCTAAAGTTATTTACCATTATCAGTTGCCATGTGTCACATTATCATCTTTCACTTCTGGACAGAAACTTTCTCCTTCAATATTGATTCTTTCGAAACAATGTCTAATAATCTGCAATTCTTACTTTTGAAAAATAATATCAAATGTTCGCACTCGACCATACCACTTCTTCCTGCCTCCCTCCTTATATTCACCGCCCTGTCGTCTGGGGCGTTAGAAAGCACCGACTGCACCTCTGCAGAGGGGTAAGACTCCCCCAATGGCGACCTGTGACGCTTAAGGATAGAACCCAGGTGGATGAGCAGTTCATGACTTGCAATACTCCACTTTGGCCCTATTTTGTGCTAGACGGGCGGTCGGAGAGGCCCCTCCGATCAATCGGCTGGTCACGTCAAGCCCTAGCACCTATATGATTTTCCCAACCCTATTGCCCTTATAGCAAGCCCCAACCCCTTTTTATCATATGGGTGCTAGAAGGCAGTGGCTGAGGGTCTACATGTCCTGGGAATGATGTTAAACTCTATCTGATGGTGAAGTTCCAGTTTTGGAGAATGTGGAGCACCTCTTCATCACCATTGCTCCTTGGTCTACTCTGACCCGGAGTGGTAGTACCTTTTAGGGTCCCATCTATGGGTTAAATAGAAAAATATATTTATAAAAAAATTGTATTATCCATTAAGAATTGATTTATTTCAAAACTTTATCGGCATTAAATAACCCACTGAGGTTGATATGCCGTAAAACCAAACTAAACCAAATCAAATCCTTATATTCACCACACCCTCTACCACTTTGTTGTAGAGTAGCTAACATCCCTTCAGCATTCTACCAGATGGACTGGCTCATAGCCATAAACTAGCCTATGATTGAAGTAGATTAAGTAAAGTCGTCGGGGTGGCTTAAAGTCGGTATCAGCCAATCAGTGAGGGAGTCTATCCCCTTTCCACTAGCGCTAGACCAAGGCGATTGTTTTTACGTCTGAGGTGAAGTGCCACACCTACCATCAGCTGCTTACGTTACCGCACAGACCCCTATGCTACTCATATGCTGAGTTGGTGAGGGCCGATATCGAATTAGGAACCTTGTGATTTCTAGCCAAACGCTCTACCTACGAACTAACCCGCTAGCTGAATAATATTCTGGCTGTATTTGCTGCGTTGGCTATACTGAACTGACCCTCCTCTTTTTAGTGTAAGTTTTGTCTTGTTAATTATTTGTACTTATTTGTTCTGTGTTTGTATGTATCCATTCAGCACCAGCATCTGGTGTTTAATGAATGTGTTAAGCACAACATTCATCTGTGTATCTTTCCATCTCATGATACAACACACTTTCATCCGTTCTGGCCTTTGCCCTCTCCTTCACTATGCCTTCACCTTTTTCCTCTCTCCTCCCCCTATCCATGTTCACCTTTTCCTCACTTATATACAAATTTGTATAAACAAATACAATCATTCTGAAGAAGTTTCTGAACTAATAGAGACAAAATATTAATTAAATCAATTGTCCGTGTTGTGTTATTCACTTTTCCTGTATATTGTTTCTCATTTTGTTGGATTTAAAAAAATCTGTTATTTTCTTCACATTCACACACACACACACACACACACACACATATATATATATGATCTTTTCACTAGTGCTAGACCAGGGAGATTGTTTTAGCATCTGAGGTGGAGTACCACACCTACCATCAGCTCCTTTACCACACAGATCCCAGTGCTACTCATACGCTGAGTTGTTGAGGGCCGGTGTCAAACTAGGAACCTTGTGGTTTCTAGCCGAACGCTCTACCAACTGAGCTAAATCAGTCCCAATAGACTCCCTTGCTGATTGGCTGATATCGACTTTAGGCCACTCGATGACTTTTTAAAAATATATATTATATGCTTTAAAAACAATAAATACATCGCTAATTCTTGGAGCGAAGAAAATACCCATCCGATTCATCTGGCTGTCAGCGTTCATACTTCAATTTGAAACGCCTCAATATTGACCTGAGTGCCTGGGAAAATCTCATATCAAATCGGCAAATAATGGCGTAAACTTTGAAGAGCTTTAAAGAAAATAGATTGAAACATCGTGATCAGCTCCGTCTAACTTTAAAGCAAAAACATCTGACTCCTGCTTTAGAAAATTCATCTATCAGCATCGCTTTGTACCTTGCAGTAAGGCTGGGCTGGTATCACATTCAAGAAAACACAAAATGATTTTTTGATAGCATACACAACATGGGAGGAAACAAATCACTCACTGCTGACCTTCATCTATCGTTTATGATAGGAGAGTGCAGGGAGGGTATCCTGTTCTCATTCCGCTAACCATAGTTGGAGATGCTAAGCTGTGTTAATTATCATTCTATGTTACTGTTGCCCTTGACTAGGATTGAAACTGCAGCCTAGAGATAACTATCACTTAGAACTGTCTTAACCCAACACCTTTATCCACTATGCTATGTGTCCAATTGGATTACGACAAGAAGGTTCCCGAGTTTGAGAAGGCTCTCGAGTCCGACAAGAAATACCTGAAGAAGCCGGAGGGCACATTGGCCAAAATATTATACAGATAATAATGAAGATGAGGACAATAGTCCGAATCATCCAAATAATACTCAAGCCTCATTTAAAAAGTTCAGAGAAATAATAAAAATTGAAATATTTAGAAATCACAGAAACGTTTGTTTATTGTCAATGATGTTTATATAATTTTAAAGTTTGAACAGGTATCTATTTTTCAACAAAATCGACATTTCAGTTGATGCGTTTTTGTAGGTGCTGAGGTAGTTTTTGTACGCCCATGTCATACCAGCTTGCCGCCATGTTGTTGATGAAGCACTGAACAACATTATTGTTTTATTTTCCAATGATTTAAAATCAATCCTATGAATGATTTTTTTTTTATAGAAACCAATTAATTTCTAATTTCTAATTTCTACATTAAAACTTAAATACTTACAGCCGGATATTCTTGCTAGTAATAATAATGATAATAATAATAATAATAATGATAATGTTGTTGAATCCTGTATGTCTTTATTGATCTGTCATCCTGATACTTGTTCACATCATATGATCCTTAACAAAAGGTTTTACTCTCTCTCTGCCTGCAGAGGTAACTTCAAGTGTGGCAAGTTTTTTAAACTCAAATAATAATAATGTCATCTGAGTTAAAAATGAAAGAAAACAAAACAAAAAAAAGATGAAGATGCTAAAAAGTTTAAAAAAAGCTCAAGTCTGTACGCAGCAATCGATATTGATTCCATGTGGATATCTAATCCCACTTATGACGTCAACTTACTCTCTCTCTCTCTCTCTCTCTCTCTCTCTCTCTTCTTCTTCTTCTTCTTCTTCTTCTTCTTTTGCATTTTATCTCTCAAGTACCCAAATTGTGTCGGATCTGCTCACAAATGCAGATCACCTCATACACAAAAAATGAAAAAAAAAAAAAAAAAAAAATGAAGTAGTTGAAATAATTTGCTATTTTACAATTGATTATTGGAAAGATGTTCAATACAGGCACAGGGCAATGGGTGTGCTGTTGTGTGTGTGTGTGTGTGTATATATATATATATATATATATATATATATAATGTGTGTGTGTATATATTATATATGTGTGTGTGTGTGTGTATATATATATATATGTGTGTGTGTGTGTATATATATGTGTGTGTGTGTAATATATATGTGTGTGTGTGTGTGTGTGTATATATATTATATGTGTGTGTATATATGTGTGTGTGTGTGTATATGTGTGTGTGTGTGTTGTATATATATATATGTGTATGTATGTGTGTATATATATATGTGTGTATATGTATGTGTGTATTTTGGGCTCCCCAAAGAAACATGTATGTATGTATATATATGTGTATGTATGTGTGTATATATATATGTGTGTGTATATGTATGTGTGTATTTTGGGCTCCCCAAAGAAACGTATGTATGTATGTATATAGATATGTGTATGTGTGTATATATATGTGTGTGCGTGTGTATATATATTTGTGTATGCGTGTATATATATTTTATGTGCATATATATATATGTTGTGTATGTATATATATATATATATATATATATTTTCATATGTGTATTTAGAATTTACACACACACACATACTCTGTGGGCAGTGTATGTGCATGCATACATATGTTTTTGTACATAATAATCATATATAACCATACATAATCATATTAGTGTGTATGTATATATATATATATATATATATATATTTTCAAGTGGATGTTGACTTCAATCTGTCATTTCCTTCTCATCTCTTTATTTTTTTTCCATAAATGTGTTATATATCATTTTTTATTTTTTATTGATTTTGAAATGTTTACTAAAATATGTGCTACTAGGTTGTCTGTTGACTATTTAAAAGAAAAGAGAAAAATTTGCCAATGATTTAAGAGGAGTTTTTAAAGAATAATAAAAGTGATATCAGACATTGGAGATGTTACAGCTATGGTAACATTTGCCAACTCTGAATAGCAATGTCTGTTGTGTTAGGATGCTTCTTTTTGATATTTCACATTTCTATCCTTAGGACCCTTTTTTAGTTCTTAGTGGTAACCACGTTTGAAAGAATCGAACACCAATCACTTTTGTTCTTTTTGTAGTCATTCATTTTGCTGTGATAGTTGTCCTAGCAGTAGACAGTAGCAGAGAAATAAAGGAAGGGAAGGATTCTCGTTTACCTACCCTCAGAACTGTCAAATAAATAAGAAAGAAAGAAAGACTGTGACCCTTGCTAAAGTTACTGGCTTGAGTCGTGTGTGCGTTGCCACTAGTCTCCCTCATCTCTACCTGTCCAAGACTCTCTGATCTCCTTCCTTTTCATCATCTCCCATCAAACTTTTTATTCCTTATTCAGTGATGCTGACAGCTTTTTGATTTAGTATGTCCTGGGACGCACATATTTGCTTTGAATGAATCCCTGGGAAAATTAATGGGTCCCAACTAAAGTTTCTTAATAGATTGTAAGGTTTTTATTTATGATCTGGGGAAACAACTAACTCCTACTTGTAACCTATCCTGTGTAATTCATTTCTAAGAAACTAATTAAAATGTATTTACAGTTAGCTTGAAATGGTGAGGGAAGAAAAAAGAAAAACACTTGGATGCATGGATATGATTTTACTGCATCCTTTTAGATTTTTGTGCATCAGATGCAGAATGCGTACCTATCAGTATCTCTGCTTATTTGTATGTCAACAATTATCTGCTGATTTTTAGTGACGTAATTCTGCCATTCCAACATTCTCTTAGTATATTCTGTTATCTCAACCAAATATTTCTCTAACATAATTATGTTTGTATAATCTAAACTCAAGTAATAGTGAAGTCTCTTTGGGTAAAGGAAAGTTGAAGTTATTATATATTGATGTAATGAATATGCATACACCTGGGTTCCCCCTCACAGTAATATGATTGGCTGGTGTCAGCTATAAATACCAAACAATGTACAGGTACAATGACTACTACTACGCCTACTAAGATGACGTCGCACCAGTATTACTACTTACCTGCTCGAGTGTACTACGCTGCTACTTCTACTAATATATCTCTTTCCGGACATATCGTATATAATAAGCTTAATTTCTGCAATAAATGTATAATGCTTATATTAATAGAAAGAATGCATGTTGCCTGAAAAAAGTCAGTTAATTTGTTCAAAGTGAGTGACAACCAAAATTAAATTTTTCTCCTTTTTATTGGCAGAAAATCGACTCAGAGAAAGTTTGATTTGAATAGCATTAATTTGGATGAATTATAAATTCACTTTCGGAACAGATTTAACTCTCTTTTTTCTTTTCTCCATTCTTAAAGGAGTGATTGTCTTTTATTATGATGCCAATCAAATTGTCAACTTGTTAATGGCAATTAACCCTTTACTACCATAGCGTGGTGAAATGGTTGACAAGCTAGTATTGTATCACTGATCCTTCACTACTACAGTGATGCTGATAGCTTTTTGATTTGATGGGTCCCAACTCAAGTTTCTTAATAAATTATAGAGTTTTACCTAGGAACAACTAAAGCTGTCTAACCCCTACCTTGTATCCCATACAGTGTAATTTGTTTCTAAGAAAATATTGAAATGTATTTACAGTTAGCTGGAAATGGTGGGGGGATAAAAAAAAACATTGGGACCATGACTATGATTTTTCTGCATCCTTTTAGATTTTTATGTGTCAGTGACGCAGGACGCGTACCTATCAGCATCTCTGCTGCTGTATAGAAATATATTCATTTAATACATTTCTCTCTTTTTTTAATTTAAAAAAAAAAAAAAAACTTAAACCATTTTCTAAGAACTGATGCTCTCAGGCATTTTCAGGGGGTGATGATGTCGGCATTTTGATCATCAGACAGTTTGGGGTGCTCTGGTAGATAAATGGTTAAAAAAATCCCACAATTAACATAAGTTTGCAATCAAACCTTTGTGGGTGCCTCTTGTGGGACAATGGTTAGCATAACCAAAAACCAAGATCTGGTGATAGTGAATGTGTGTATATATATTTACTTTGTCGTTAATTGTTTTATTTTCATAGTTTCCTCCGGACATACATACACGCAAACTTCCCTTTATATATGTATAGATTTTTTGGTTGTGATGTGCATTATATATAGAAATTTATTGAGATAATTATAGTAGAATTCAAAAGAACTTCTGGGCATTTTAAATGGATGTTTGTTGACGACTCCGATATAGATGCGTTTACTTTAAGATTTGTCAAAATTTGACCTGATATTTTCTAATTTTATTATGTATATATATAAAAAGCAGACAACTAAAACATTTAGAAAATTAAATATATATATAAATATATATATATATATTCAAAAGAAAATACAAGTGAAACCTTCTGGCTTTTTTCGAGTTATTCTTGTCATTCATAATTTGTGCTTCAATTTAATGGATTTCAGTTTATCTGTTGGGGATTAAGTTGCTTTTATAAAAATCTGAAACTTAAATAATATTTTCCATCGATATAATCAGAGTTGTTTTATGACAAATGAATAAAACAATCATTGATGTAAACCAAGAATAAATATTATTGAAAACTTATTTTTCTTATGATAAAATTTCTGTTTGTATTCACTTCAATATCTATATACAAGGTGTGTCAAAAAAGTATCAAGATTTTATTCTGAAAAAAATTAACGTTCCATTCATTGTTCATTTCTATCTTGGTAAATACAGCTTAAAACTCAGCACTTTTATGTCACACCTTGTATTCTGAAAAAAAATTAATGTTCCATTCATTGTTCATTTCAATCTTGGTAAATACAGCTTCAAACTCGGAACTTGTATGACACACCTTGTATTCTAAAAAAAATTTACGTTCCATTCATTGTTCATTTCTATCTTGGTAAATACAGCTTAAAACTCAGCACTTTTATGTCACACCTTGTATTCTGAAAAAAAATTAACGTTCCATTCATTGTTCATTTCAATCTTGGTAAATACAGCTTCAACTCGGAACTTGTATGACACACCTTGTATTCTAAAAAATTTACGTTCCATTCATTGTTCATTTCTATCTTGGTAAATACAGCTTCAAACACGATACTTTTATGACACACCTTGTATATATTAATACTCCTGTTCCTTAATCTTCTGACCATTATCATCTTGCAACACCTTTTGATTAAAAATGAGACTGTCCAAACTGTCCATGATGAAATACAAAAATGTAAATCCTGATTATCTGATGTTGCTTAATCACCGAATTCTTATTTCTGATGAGTGTCGTCACTTCGGCAATGGACAATTCTATTTTTATTATAGAAAGAAAGGGAAGAAAGAGGACATACTACACAATACAATAAGAGAGTAGATAAAAGGTAGAGAGAGAGAGAGAGAGAGAGAGGGTAAGCGTGCAGCAACACTAATGCTATTCTGAACATAATGAAAAGATGAAAAGAGAGAAAGAGAGAGAGAGAGTTAAATCAAGATTATCATACTTTTTAAATATTGAAGTATTTTGCAATAGGTCTTAAGTAAACATATCAAATGTAATAATTAAATTATCATACCGTGGTATATCCACAGGTCCTGCTAGTTAAGATTATTATACTTTTTACATATTGAATTAGTTAGCAATAGCTCTTAAGTAAACATATCAAACATTGTAATAATTAAATTATCATACTGTGGTATATCCACAGGTCCTGCTAGTTTCTTATTAAAGTAGATATTAAATATTAAGAAAAAAATATTAGTTAAAATCATTGATAGCTTAATTCATTCTTTTAAATATTTGAAATATGAGAAATTTTCTGAGAAACATTGAAATATGTGAAGTGGCATAGGTGTGTTTGTGGTGATTGAAATAAGATTAAAATAAAAACTAAAAAAAAAACTCCCATGAGCCTTCACCAGAAGAACCCTGCACACATGTGCGAGAAAAGGGCCTGACTTCCAACCCTGAAGTGAATATATCAGCCATTCGAGTTTAGGCCTTTACTGGGTCTGGTCACTCCTACTAGCCAGAGAGATATTCCCTTGCCACAGGCGGCGATGACTGGTCAATAAAGCCTAAGTCATAAAACCACCTTCTGCCTTTGTTTCTTTCTTTTTCATTCCCTGAATTCCTTCCTTTTCAGCCGACCACCAAATGAGATGGGGTTAAAAGCAAAAACCATATGAGTATCCAGCTACATTAAAACTTAAAACACCCAAACCTCTTACTACCCCATATGTTATTTTCAGTCACATTATTTGTTCATATATATATATATATATATATATATTAGCATTCAGTTTGGTGTCTAATAAGTTTATATATTTTCCCAGCACCAGCACGAACTGGAAAATGCCCTGTTTTGACGTCTTTTTCATCAGTTTTGAAGGCTATATTTTGAGTATATGAAATTTAAGCAAAATTTTTAAAGTTGCAAACTATCAGGCAACATTAGACCCATTAGGGGCTTGCTAAAAATACCAAATTCAATGTTATTTTATTAATTTTTGATAGTGTTACACAGTTTTTTTTGTTTTTTAATAACGTGTTTGGAAGTAAAAAAAGCCTTTCAAACCCCGATTTCGAAAATTTCCCCAAACTTTTCCAACATACCAACTATCAGGTAATATGTACTGACCCCTTAAAACTATGAAATTAACATTCCAACTGTTGTTTTCAGTTAGGGGCCATCCCTAACTGAAAACAACAGTTGGAATGTTAATTTCATAGTTTTAAGGGGTCCGACAGGCGTTTTTAACTTTTTTTTTATATGCGTCAAACTAACTGAAAAATGCCCTGTTTTGACGTCTTTTTCATCAGTTTTGATTTTAACTTGGCAAAGATATGAATCCAACTATGGGTAAATAGTAGGACATACTAGGCTCTTTAACCTTGATATGATAACCAATCTAGGAGAAAGAAAACTCTGAATTCCATCCTTGGTTTGTTTTCTTTGTTTTACGGCATATCAACCCTTTTCAGGTCATTTAATGCCGAAATGTATATCGTGCTCCTATATGTCAACTGGTCCATACTTTTGCTTATATAAAAAAAAAAACATTTCCATTTGTATCAATAAATACAAATAGAAAGATGATTATCTTATCTTTCTAATTTGAATGATCAAATATTTCAAATTGTCAAAGACGAAATACAAAAATGTAAATCCTGATTATCTGGTGTCACTTTGTATCAATAAATAGAAAGGCGATTATCTTATTTTGCAAATAATACTGTTTATTTCCATTCCAAATGAAAAATTCTTCTTTTATTTTTCTGGTTTTGGTCCTTTCCACTTTTCCATTTCACCTGATAGAAAAATATTTTGTCTGGCCAATACACCTTTGGCACCAGAATTCTTTGTTGCTACCCCCTCTCTCCTCCCCCGTTCTTTTATCCTGTAAGAAGTTTTTTCTTTTCTTTGTAAAAGTTTGTCTAAAGAGTAAAAAGTGTTCCATTGATTTTCAAGGAGCAAACATCAGATTGTTATGGTCTAGTTTTAGTGACCTTTGCAATGAATGGTAAAAGCTCAAGGTTTGTGGTCGGCATATTTTTCTGGCCTTGCTCCTCTCCCTCTCCCCCTCTCTCTCTCCCTCCCTACATCTCTCTCTCCCTCCCTACCTACCTCTCTCCCCCCTCTCTAACTCTCATTCTCTCTCCCTTTCCTCCCCTTCTCCCTCCTGTTTACATGCTTCTGCTATTTTTCTGGCCTTGCTCCTCCCCCCTCTCTCTCCCTATATCTCTCTCCTTCCTCTTCCTCCCTACCTCTCTCTCTCCCTCTCATGCTCTCTCTAACTCTCACTCTCTCATTCCCTCTCCCTTTCTCCCCCCTCTCCCTCCTGTTTACATGCTTCTGCTATATCTTTGCATTTCTTTCACGGCATCCTGAAACCTTTTCTACTTATTGTTTTACTTATGGCCATTCTTCTCTGCCTCAACAGCAAATTCTAGCAATCAATAGAAGCTTTGTTCCACCCCTACCCCTTACCTCCGCCCCCCAAAAAACAAATACAAAGCAACATAACATCAGAATTTCTGGCTTCAACCAAAATGGATTTTGAGTGTTTTTGTTTCTCAAAATTCTTACTGATTAGAATAATTTATTTGTCCTCACAGAGAATATATATATATATATATATATATATATATATATACTAGCAAATATATGCACCCTCCGGGTGCAAGTATTTAAGTTTTAATATAATAAAATATCATATTAAATTAGAAAGGCTAATGAAACTGAATAAGAATGCAAATAAAAAGATTTGGAACAGAGGAGGTATAATTGAAAAATAGAACAACTTTGAAACTAACTCTTCCATCATTTTCCATTACTCCCGTCTTTCATTGGTAAATTTTCCTAATTGAACTATTTAGTTAAAATAGGAAGTAAAGAATAATATTACAGTTATTTCATCTTGTTAATGGATTTCTTTTAAGATTTATTGAAGAGATTTTTGCTCATATTCATAAGATAAAACCAAACAATTAGAAATTAATAATACTAAGCATATATTTATTAAAATCAAATTTTTATATCAATATGCAAATTAGCCTTCCCGTTCACACTGTAAACTGCTATTTTGTTGTATATATAAATACAACTGCATGTTTTTAGCATGTAGATATGGTCAACAGTCTTAATGATGTAAAACAATTTTGTTAATAATTGAGGTTTAAATAAAAATAAAATCATGGAGAATGTGATATAAATAACAAAGGGAATTGTGACTTGTATAGTAATATAGTTTTGGTTACAGACAGACAAACCCACAATCTCCATTATAATAAGATGTCAGAATTATCCCAATGAACCATTAGGTGAAATCTAGGTAGGTAGTTTCTAACTCTTTAGGTCCTTACAATTTTGCTCTATTTAGTGTATCGAGCAATTTTATATATTTAACTTTACCAACTCTTTTAGCGTTTTCTTTTTTTTTTTCAGGATCTGACAATTATTTTCACACAGTATGGGTGTTTTGGTCTTTTCTTTTTTAATATTTTTTCCCAAATACCAGCTTGTACATTTCTTTATTTACAAACTGTTTTTTGTTTACATCTAATTATTTATCTTTTTCAATTTACTTTACTAATTAGAACTAAAAGTTTACAAAAATTATAATTTCTATTACTATGATTTTTTTTACACACACACACACACACACACACACAACACACACACAGAGTTGATTCCTTCAAAGTTATATTTGAAATGTACATCCCTCACTATTGATGATCTTTTTTTTCTATTTCATGAACAGATCTTAAATATATTTAGTATTTTATTAAAATAAAATTTTCAACTGTTTTGTGATTTGTCTTCAAATAAATGTTACTTCAATTTACATTTTTTGATAATTAAATCTTTTAGCATATAATACACTTTTCCCTAAAAATTTGTACTTTATCCTAAGAGGGTCGTCATTTGGGATAGTCCAGTGGGTTGATGCCACTATTATTCATCCTTCTATACACCAAAATAGCACAATATAACTCCAAATTCCATCTATTATATGGCAAAAATACAGTAGTCCAAAATATTTTTGTTCAGTTCAAAATCCTAAGTATTAAAAAAAATGTGTTTTTTTAATTAGCTTTGATCACATGAAAGATATTATTACATCTTTAGAAATAAATATATATGATGCATTGTGTGTGCAGAATCTTTGTTTCAAATTCCCTTGCACCATTCCCACATATTTTCTGTTGGCTGTGAGTATGGCTTTGTAGATTACTGATTTCATGTGGCATCTCTATTGCAGTGGGCAGTCTTCTATAATCCTGCATGTGCAGGCCATACATCATGGGATCCAAGAGATGTACACTATGCACCACAGAAAAACTGCAGTTCCTACACTAGCCCTCTCAAACATATACCTGTATGCAAGTGTTAAGATATGTTAAGTATTCTATGGATTAAATAAAGTGTTTGGTTCAAAGTTCTGTGAAGGCTCCCGATTCCAACGAAAAACACCTGAAGAAGGCCGGAGGGCACATTGGTCGAATCATGTATATGACAATAAAGATTGCATTTCGACAGGGTGCTAATACTCTTGGGAAAGGTATGAATCCAATTCTCTCTCCAGCTATGGGTAAATAGCAGGGCAGACGGGACTCTTTAACCTTGGCTAGGTAACCAGTCTAGGAGAAGGAAAACTCTGAATTCAAACCTGTTAAACTCTGCTTAAGAAATTGACCTTGTGTCGCATCCTACTCGTGCAGAGGGGTTGGTAAATACATATATAACAATAAAGATGAGGACAACAGTCTGAAAAATTTTGATTATATAAATTATCAAGCCCCATCTCAGAAAATCAGACAATTTATAACATTTGTACTAACCTCAAAAGTCTATAACTAGAACACATGTTGGTGTGTGTGCTTTCTCACCTGCCCACACCTTGTCATTTATTTTGAGTGTGTGTCAAAAGATAAAATGCTAAACACCTGTTGAACAAATAATGTAGAAGTAAAGGTGTTGGGGTAGTGTTAATTAAAAACCTTGACTTAATGAACTGTGCAAAGTTGTGATTAATGGGGAGATTGTGTGATTGACGTAAATGCAGGAAGCAAACAACTTGGACACTTTTTAATCGAGGGGGATGGGGCGATGGAACATTTTCATCATTTCCTGAGGATTATGAAATAATAACTCTTTAGATCAGTCGGGTAAAATGTTCAGCTAGAAAGCACAAGGTTCCTAGTTCAAAATCAACTCAGCATATAGGTAGCACAGCCACCACCTTCTAACAGATATAATAAGAAGGGGTGGGGCTTACTATAAGGTCAATAGGATTGGGACATATGAGTGCCAGGGCTCGACTTGACCAGCTAATTGATCAGAAGAAGCCTCTCTGACTGTCTGTCTAGTTTGAGTAAAGGCTAAACTTGAATATGTTGAATGTCATGGACTGCTCAGCCACCAGGGTTTCATCTTTAAGCATCATGGGTTGCCCCATTTGGGGTGGGTCCTATTCATCTGCAGAGGTGTAGTCAGTGCGTTCTACAGCCCCAGCCAATAGGTTTGGTTTGTTTTGTTTTACAGCATATCAACCTCAGTGGGTCATTTAATGCCGATAAAGTTTTGAAATAAATTCATTCTTAATGGATACCAAATTTTTTTTCATGGAAGGGCCTAAGTGGAATGCTGCATGTTGTGGACTGCTCAGCCACCTGGGTTTCATCATTAAGCATCACGCCTTTCTTGGGCTAGACGGGCGGTCGGAGAGGTCCCCTCCGATCAATCGGCTGGTCACGTCAAGCCCTAACACCTATATGATTTTCCCAACCCTGTTGCCCTTATGGCCAGCCCCAACCCCTTTTTATCATATGGGTGCTAGAAAGCGGTGACAGGGTTTACATGTCCTGGGAATGACGTTAAACTATCTGATGGTGAGGTTCCAGTTCTGGAGGTTTGGGGAATGTGGAGCACCCCTTCATCACCATTGCTCTCTGGTTCACTCTGACCTGGAGTGGTAATACCTGTTAGGGTCCCATCTATGGGTTAAATAGAAAAAAAAGCAATGAGTATCCATTTAGAATGACTTTATTTCAAAAGTTTATTGGCATTAAATGACCCACTGAGGTTGATAAACCAAACTTAAGCATCACGGGTTGCCACCCACGGCCAACAGGTGGACCCATTGAGTGGGAATCTTACCCCTCTGCAAAGGTGCAGTTTGTGTATTCTAATGCCCCAGACGACAGGGCAGCCAGCCAATAGGGTGGATTTAGAAAGTGTGACTTTAGCTTAAGAGAAGTGTCACAACCAGATTGTCCTTTTCACTTTTGTGATGACCTGTCTTTGTCTGAATTTGATAGAGACGGCTGTCATGGTTGAAAAATTGGCTCTAGAATTAAATTTGAGCCATTCCAATGATTAACTATCATCTACAGATTTGGAACGATTCCTAAACTTGAAAAATGAGTTCTTCATGATTTGAGGAAAGACAACTGTAAAGCAAGAGTGGTCATGTTAATCATCATCATCATCATCATCATCATGCTGACAGCACAGATTTCCATGACAATCTCTCACCGACCATCCCTATCTGTCATCAACACCAGGAGGTCCTCTGTGCAGCATCCAGAATCTATGCAAAGCTGATGTAGATCCTTGCTGGGTGGTCCACACTGGCATGCCCATGTACAGGTTTCCTCAGGAGAACCTTACTTATGAGTTCATCCTTGCTTCTCTAGCAGTGTCCACTATGTCTTGTTCACCTTACTCAGATGGTTTGTGTGGCCATATAGCTACGTTCTTGTGGTTGTTGTTTCCACTATTTTTTAAAGACTGCATGCCACATTCTTGTATAACTCCTATCTAGCTTATTCTCTAGGTGCTTTGTTTGTGTTCAAGTGGTGCAGCCATACAGTAGTACTGCTATAACCATGGCTTATCATTGAAATCAGATTTCCATATGATTAATAATCTGTCTATAGCAGTCCATGCCTTCCCTATGCATAAATTATTATCACTTTCTGTGGATGAGATATTACTACCTAAGTAGGTGAACTGGTCTACCAAATTTATCAATACCTTACAACATGATCCCCAATGGTGCTGACACATTGTTAAAACCAATTAAAAAAAAATAAATGTAAATACACAACATGTATAACTTCCTAACTATTAGGCATGACATAACCCCAGACGGGTTGATATGCCATTAAAATCAATAAACCAACCAACATCATTTACAACATTGTCACAGTACAGCACATTTTCTACTATGCCATTGAGACACCCACTCGTATGTTATTTAATGTTAAAGCCATCCTTGTAGAAGAACAGTAGTTGTACTATTTAACCTATAGCTGGGAGGATGAGAGTTAATAACTTTCCCAAGGGTATTAATCTGAAAGTGAAACTCATTTGCAATGGTGATACAGTCCAACACATTAGCTACTATGTCATGAAGACTCCCCACTCATGTTATTAAAAAAAAAAAGCCATCCTTGTAGAACAGTTTTCTTTTTCTTTTGGAAGTCCATCGCAGACGATGATGACGTCACTCCATATCTTCAGTTGTGGACCCTCTGGTGGCTCATTAGTCCAATTCTGGACTTGCAGATGTGGTTACACACATTGTAGAGGAAATTCCCATCTACATTTGGTTGTTCATGACGATGAAGATGTTGCCATTCTGCAGTCCTGTTTATCTCGTTATTGAGCTGCTTAGCTCCTGTGCGGCAGGCGTCTTGCCAACCCTGTCTGTTGGAGGCCAGATCTTTCACGCTTGAAGGTGTGATGTTACATTTCTTCAGCGTTGTCTTAGTATGGTCTTTGAACTGCTTTTTGGGGGGGCTCCTGTCCTCTGTGTGCCATTTGTGAGTTCACTGTAAAGTAGTTTACGGGGGAGTCTGTCTGCAGGCATGTGGATGGTGTGACCCAACCATCATAGTTGGCGTTCTGATAGGATAGTCTCAATTGTGTCAATGCGTGCTCTGCTTCTAATTTCTAAGTGGAGGATTTTATGCCACCACTTTATGCCCAGTATGCATTGGAGGCAGTTGATGTGGAATGCCTTCAGTATTTTCAGGTGTCTGTGATACAACTCCCACGACTCACTTCCATACAAGAAGTATGGATAGGCATACAGCTTTATATACAGAGATCTTGGTATTGATGGTGAGATCTCTGTTCATGAATACTCTGTGAGATAGCCTACCAAAAGATGCTGAAGCCAGGCCAATCCGCCATTGCACTTCACTTGTAAGATCGTTTGTGTTGTTTAAGACAGATCCTAAGTAAGTGAACTCCTCTACATTTTTCAGTGGTTGTGGTTAATGAGGAGTTCAGGAGTCGGAGTTTGACACATGTTGAGAAATTCTGTTTTCTGAACATTGATTGAGAGTAGGCTTCAACTACAGCATTGATGATGCACTGTAGTCCATCTGGTGAAGAGCTGACAAAAGCTGTATCATCTACATACTGCAGTTTGTGTATTGCCTCTACAGTGACAAGTGTTTTGGATTTCAATCTTTGTAGGTTAAAAAGATTACTGTCTGATCGATTGGGTATGCGGGCACCATCTGCCGGGTTTACATTCTGTTTGGCAATTTTCATTACTGCTGCCACAAACAGATTGAATGAAATGGGTGTAATGTCACATCCCTGTTTTACTCCGGTGCCTACAAGGGAAGGATCTGATTTTGAGCTTGCACTTGTTACTCTGGCCATTGAACTATAAGAGGTCCACAGAGTGTTAACTCTGGTTCTTATAAAACATTGGGCTACTTAAAGGATAAGTACCCAATGCGGAATACTTCAGTTAGGAAAACAACAAACGCGTTAGTTACATTTATATAACTTTATTATAACATATTAGGGGAAAAAAGTTCTCCATGCTATTTAATGTCACAAGTGTCCAAACATACACAATAGTGTTAATAGACAAAGTGGTAACCACTTACTGTAAGTAGAGGCTGTGGCGTCTGGTGTGCACCATAGGTGTCTGCTGGAGAGAGATGACAAGCACGTCCAGGCTTGTTCAGTGGCATCGGAAGAAGAGCGTTATCTCCTTGCGTCCCTGTGTCACGTGACCAAAATAGCGTCTCCTGACACGGAAGATTAAACAAAACCCTCAGACAAGAGAGACTGCCCTTACAGAACCATCATGGAAATATCTGAGCACAGCCAGGAAGGTAGGGGGACAACCAAACTTTTTCAGAGTTTCCCATAGAAGGGTTCTATTGACAGTATCAAATGCTTTTGCTAGATCAACAAAAATCATGTAGAGATCTTGTTGTTCAATGGCTTTTTCCTGGAGTTGTCTAGCAACAAATACCATATCTACAGTGCTTCTTCCTTTTCTAATATGATCAGCAAGTCTGGAGAGTAGAATCCTGGTGAGAACCTTACCCGATGTTGCAACGAGGGAGATGCCTCTGCTGTTGCCACACACAGCATTGTCGCTTTTCTCTTGGATATGCTAACAATATTTGCATCTTTTCATTGTTGAGGACAACAACTGGAGGTCCAGACTTTCTGAAAGATGAAAAAACACTAGTTTACTATTTAACTCATAGCTGGAAGGATGAGCTATATAATAATTTTTGCACATAATCTTAAAAAAAAATCCTTCCCATTCATAATGCAATAAAATTTATGTTAAGTTTCATTCATTTTTTCCAAGTTTTGTTTAAATTTGATTTTTATGTAAGAGAAATTTCTTTTTTCTTTTTTATAACACATAAACTTGGAATTGTTCTTTATATTAAACGTAAAATGAAACATTATAATAATAAAAAGAGAGAGATAAAGAGAGAGGGATAAAGTCAGATTATATAGAACTCTGTATATTGACTAAGACAAGCGAAGAAAGTGTTGGGTGGGATGCCGCTGACAGCGGGTTTTATTAAAACAAAACAAAAAAAAAAATATTCCCTGTAGCCTGGAGAAAGGGAAGGGGGCGAATCTACGGAGGATTAGTGTATGTGTGTGTGGGGTTACTGACTGCTGGATTTTTTAGTAATAAAACTATTACATGCTGTGGCTGTGAGCTCACTCTTCTCCTCTTAACTGACATATAGGGGAATGGAAGAGCGTCATATATAATCTTAGACAGGGATTGGTCGGTTGTTGACTTAATTGCTAATTACGCCTAATTAAAACCAGTTAAACTGAATTTTTTTTCAAACAATGAGTAATCCTGAAACCAAGGAATATCTATAATGTATAATATAGGTAAAAATGTGTAATTTTGGCAAAACCAATAAAGAATAGAGAAAAATATACTAGTACATTAACCTCTTCCTTGTAAAAAAAATAAATAAATAAATAAAAATAAATTTACGCAAATGCTTATCGTGCCAATAAAGTGAATTGCAGAAAGGATTAAGTGCTGGGGAAAATAATGAGAGCATATTTTTGTTTGATGTTAGTGGGTCTGTTTTTAATTAAAATGTGCCAGAGAATAGCGTGTAAATTTTCATCAAAATTTAACAAAATTATAATTATCTCATCTGACAGTATTCATGAATATAAATAAGTGTTGTTGTTTTGTTGTGATTTGTTTTTTTGTTTTTTTTATCAAGGCAAAATAAATGTGAAATTCAAATTCGATTTTTTTCTATTGATTTTTTAATCTTCATCTTTGCATGCTATTAGGAATTGTTCAATATTTTCAATTGAACATTTTCTTTGTTTAATAGAAAACAATGAATTACTTTATTCTGTTGATATTGCGTCTTTCATTATTGTTTCCTAAAATGATTAAAGTTATTGACAAGCTTATTTTACTGTCATTTTTTTTTGTGTTGGTGTGAATTCTCTAGTCAGGGTGTTGTATAGCATACTCATCTTGTATAGTATACCTGTAGAGTGATATATATATATATATATATTTTTTTTTTTTTTGAGCTGCAGGTTCAATCCTGGCCGAGGGTGATAGTTACATAGAATACTTAACACAGCTTAACACTTATACCCAGTTATGGTTAACGGAATGAGAACAGTCTATGCCCGTGGATTGAATAAAGGTCGAAGGTCTGTGAAGGCTTCCGATTATGGCATGAAGGCCCTCGAGTTCGACAAGAAACTCCTGAAGAAGGCCAAAGGACACATAGGTCGAAACATTGTGTAGATAACAATGAAGATGAGGACGATAGTCCGAATAATCCAAATAATACAACGTATCAAGCCTAATCTAAAAAATTCAGAGAAATAAATATATTTTCTGTGTAGCATGTCCTTTTTCTTCCCTTTCTTTCTAATAAAAACAGAATGGTCCATTATTTAGCTGAGGTAATGACACTCGTACGAAATAAGAATTGCCTTTCATCTTTGACAATTTGGACGGTCTCGTTTTTAACCAGAGGGTGATGCAAGATGATAACGGTTGTATCATTAAGGAACATGAGTATTAGTATATAGATATTAATAAATCATCCTCACAACTCTTATTTTCATATTTATATATTTTAACCAGAAGGTGCTGCAAGTCTAGATGGGCGGCCAGAGAGGGCCCCTCCAATCAATCAACTGGTCATATCAAGCCCTAGCACCTATATGATTTTCCCAACCCTATTGCCCTTATGGAAAGCCCCAGCCCTTTTTATCATATGGGTGCTAGAAGGTGGTGGCTGAAGGTCTTCATGTCCTGGGAATGACGTTAAACTCTAACTGATGGTGAGGTTCCAGTTCTGGAGGTCTGTGGAATATGGAGCACCCCTTCATCACCATTGCTCCCTACCCACTCTGACCCGGAGTGGTAGTACCTATTAGGGTCCCATTTATGGGTTAAATAGGAAAAATGTGTCTATAAAAAAAAATGTGTATCCATTAAGAATGAATTTTTTTCAAAACGTTTTCGGCATTAAATGACCCACTGAGGTTGATATGCCATAAAACAAAGCAAACCAAACTAAGAACATTGTAGAATTAATCAGTTTTGTTTTAATCTTGTTGCTTTAAAAATTCTTGATGTTTCTAAATATTTTTTTTCTTTTGTTTTATAGGATCTTGAAACGCTTTCTCAAGAGGTGGTCCGGTTATCCAAGAATCAAGCGTTAGCATCAACGCCAGTCTCCGATTCAGATGGTGATATCAGCATCCCAACACAGGGAAAAGCTCCTGCCCCTCCTCCTCTAAACAAGTGTAACAATGCAATTCTAGCCCAATGACCCCACCTTAAAATGTATTGCCAACGTATAATATGTACACCTTGATACACAAGTTCACTCCACACATATCTCCCCCCCCTTACATATACAGATAATGCATATACATATGTATAAAACATGCAAGACTGTTGTAAATTTAAGCGGAAAAAAAAAAAAGAAAGAAAAAAAGCATAGTGATAGTTTTGAAAGATAAGCCTAATTCCTGTAAAAAAAAATAAATAAATAAAAAATAAAAAAAAAACAAGACCAAAAGAAAACATTAAAAAAAAAAAAAGACGGTGATTTTTGGTATCATGGTTTAGGCAGGTACTAGCTAAACCAATAGTGATTAATGAAGAGGTGGTTGAGTCTCTTATTATTACGTGTCACTCTACACGTGCAAGTTATCTACCAGAACAAACTAAGGTATTGTAGATGGACTGATAACACAGATTTATGTTAATTAATATCAGATCCGTTTCCCTTATGTTTGAATGATTGGTTAATTAACTTGCTGCTAACAAGCCTCAACTTTGGTCATTGAAAAAAAAAAAAAAAAAAAAAAAACATATATATATATATATATATATATATATATGTATGTGAAAAGAAAGTGGAAGTGAATCCGACAGTATGTAATATAGTGAAAAATTTGAAAAAAACACAGGTTCAATAAAACGAGTGATATTTATAATCAGATAACGCTGCAGTGTTTTGATCTGTTTCAATAGATCTTCATCAGGGCTTTTGTTAATTTGAGGAAAAAATAAATTCATCACAGAGAATAAGAAGACTGTGAGAGTCTTTTGCTTTGTCGGTCAATCTGTTTAAAACGCTAGTTTCTCATTCAACAAATTCAAAATAGAAAAATTCTCTTTTTCTGATGATGATTTTTTATAAATCGAAATATTTTCAATATCAGCAATGAAAAAGATATAAAAATATATTCATTTTAACAACAAAGTGTGTTTTTCATACCCCTTTTTATCTATACATATACTATCGGATTCATTTCCTTACTCTTAACTCATATATATATATAAATGAATAAAAACAAAAATAAAGCAATCTCCATCTCTCAATTGTATAAAGACTAAAGAAATCTGATAAAAACCCATTTGCTGTTGAATCTGTAATTCTATCAAGTAATGTATTTTGCTGATTAGGTCATTATTATGAGGGTGAATCAAAAAGTAATGCCATTTTGTTTAGGACAGGTATAATTACCAACACATGTATCATACATCAAAATGAAGCTGGTCCTCTGCGGATCATATCCCTATTTCTTCACATAGTCACCGTTTCTCTCAATAACAATGTTCCACCTTCGAATTGGAGGATGTATCCCTACCCCATAAAATTCTGTTGACGGTTCTTGGGAGCCATTTCTTTACTACAGATTTCACTTCCTTGTCACTGGAAGAATGTTTGCCTCTCAAACCCTCTTTCATGGGGGGCGAAGAGATGATAGGCTCGAATAACTGTCAACAGCAGGGATGCATGTTCTCATTCGAAGTGGAACATTGTTATTGAGAGAAACGGTGACTATGTGGAGAAATAGAGATATGATCCACAGAGGACCAGCTTCATTTTGATGTATGATACATGTTCCTGTCCTAAACAAAATGGCATTACTTTTTGACTCACCATCTTATTATTATTATTATTATTATTATTATTATTGTTTGTCACTACTAAGTCTTGTTTTCTTTTAATCAAAAATGAAATTCGAATATCTTTCTTCTTACACTCATTGGTTTGAAATCTCGACTGTCTGGTAAAAAAACTGTCATGACTTTAAATAAATGCAAGTTTGTATAAATGAGTCCATGTCTGCTGACAAAAATCTTTTATTATATTACATCATGATGGCGGCAACAGCTAAGTGATGCCCTCAAATTTTAACTTAAACACAGTAGTAAAACACACATATACACACACACACACACACACATATGTATACCATATATATATATATATATATATATATATATATATATATATATATGAGAAGTAAACAAACAGACAACGTTTGTGATATGGCTATTTTCAGCCGACAATATTTGGGAAAATATGTGCTTAATTGAAGTCGAACCTAATTTTTATGAAAGTTAATTCATTAATAATTAATTAATAATTAATAATTAATAATTAATAGGTAAATCCCGCCTAATTAATTATTAATGAATTAACTTTCATAAAAATTAGGTTCGACTTCAATTAAGCACATATTCTCCCATATATATATATATATATATATATATGGTATTATAAAAAGGAAAGGAAGTGTCCACAGAATTAATGAAGTTTGTGTGTGTTTTATTTTCTCATCTTTCTAGTTTTATTTGGTTTTATTACACCTGATGTTTTTGGTTCTTCCGCCGTTTGGGGGCCCCCCCCCAAATTGCAACTGCATTTTTCATTTTCATTTCAGATTTTTCTCTCTTTCTCTAATTTGGCAGCTAAAAGCATTTTTTTTTTCTTGAAAATATTGAACTAGTGAAAATTTTAAAACTTTTTCAATGTTTTCTTCTGAAAAGTGTGTAAAAATATATTAGTATATTTTTTTTTTCTTCTACTTTCGTTCTTTTTCTTTTTCTTTCGTTCTTCTTCTTCCTTTTTTCTTTTACTTTTTCTTTTGTTCTTCTTTTACTTCTTCTGTTCTTCTTCTTTCATTCTTTTTTTTCTTCTTTCATACTTCATTTTCTTCTTCTACTGTTCTTCTTTTTCTTTTTCTCCTTCCTTTTTTTCTTCTTCTTCCATTTTTTTCCCCTTCTTCTTCTTCTCATTCTACTTTTTTTCTTCTTCTTCTCTTTTCTTTTCCTTCTCCTTCTCCTTTGTTCTTCTTCTTCTCATTCTACTTCTTTTTTTCTTCTCTTTTCTTTTCCTTCTCCTTCTTTGTTCTTCTTCTCATTCTCTTTTTCTTCTTTTTTCTTCTTACTGTGGAAAAATTTACACTTCTTATCATCAAAGATCTGAATCATAAAAAAAAAAAAACTTAGGAAAAAAAAAAAAGATTTAAAAAAAAAATTCTTAAAATTTTTTTTTTTTTAATAGTTTTCCCTTCTTCTGTATGAGTTCTGGAATATTTCAATTTGAATCAAATTTTTTGGAATATCCACAACATTTTGAGAGATTAACGAAAATTTTTTAAAAATTCTTCAGATGGCCATTTTTTTTTCTCTCACTTTATTTAGTGGTGAAATTTACTGAAAATTTCATAAAATCTTTTTAGAATAAAATTATCAATCATAAACGATAACAATTTCATGAATTAATATTTATCATGAGTTTTCAAAAAAAGCAAAAAAAAAAAGCCCCAAAAGACCCCCACAATAATCTGTACATTATCTGACTTGATACTAATGATGATTCTGGGATGAGTAATTTATAAAATGTTTAAAAAAAAAAGAAGAGGGTTCAGTTGCCATATTGGATGATCATGCTTTCTCAAAATATTGACATTTGTTTTACAAACAATGCAAATGTATATAGTTCTTGTTTGAAACTTCTAAATTGATGCATTAAACTATTGTTATGATTGAAAATATTGTTTTACTTGTTTTTATATTGGGTAATTCCATGTCAAATCATCCAGGCCATGTCACCCATCCCTTTCAGTTTTTTCTGAAATTTTGTCCACAAGTTGAAGTTAGACATTCCCCAAAGTTTGAGCTTCCAATTCCAAGAATCGGCGGAGTTATGCCGATATTTTTACTTTCCAAATTTGGGTGGTCGATTGCGAAAAATGGCGATTTTTTTTTTTTTTTTTTTTTTTTTATTTTTTTTTTTTTTTTTTTTTTTTTTATAATCTATTTTTGTCTGTAAAATGAGTTCTAGTGCTTCCCTATTCCTAAAAATTGGTTTTAAAAGCATTTTTTCCCATGAAAAAATGCTATTTTTAAAGGACTCGGGAACCTTCTCGACTCAGGAACTTTCTTGTCGTATTCGGGAGCCATCACGGAACTTTGAACCTAACCTTTATTATTCCACGGGTATCCTGTTCTCATTCCGCTAACCATTTGTGCTAATTAATTAATTTTGAATGAGAACAGGATACCCCGTGGAATAAATAAAGGGTTAGGTTCAAAGTTCCGTGATGGCTCCCAAATACAACAAAAGTTCCTGAGTTCTTACCTGAAGAAGGCCGGAGGGTATATCGGCCGAAACGTTGTACAATAACAATGAAGATGGGACAATAGTCCAAATAACACTAATAACACTAATCTTCAAGCCTCATCTCAAACATTCAGAGAAAAAGTCTTAAAGTTAACCAGTTTTGAATTATTAATGATTTCTGATTTGCAAAATTTAAACTGATGTTGTAGCTTCAGTTCTAGACAAACACCAAACTATCTTTTTGGTACAAATAATGTTCAATATATTTGAAATAACAATAGAAAAAAATTTGTCATAAATGGAGTGCCACATCGGGATATTCATCTTGTTATGAAAAAATTTGATGATTTGACATGGAATTGCCCATTGTTTTTGGTGAACATTAAAAAAAAAATTCAAATTCTATATCCATCTACAAAGAGGTTGAGAGGAGAGTAGCCTTGAGAGCAAAGAGAGCCAGAAAGGAGGAGAAAAAACAGCAGTCCCCAGAAAGCATCACAGTTTCTGTGCAGTCAGTGCACCAAAGACTAACACTCAGGGATAGGCCTGCACAGCCACTTGCGACGATGCAGATAATTTTTTTTATTCATTTATTTTTTGGACACTGATCCATTGTCCTTAGTGGATGTAAAGGTGACAACAAACTATAATTTTAAAAGTAGACAAAAGATGTATTTTCATTATTCAACATTATCTTATTATAATAGAGATTCAGTGTCTGTAACTGAAACTACGGCACTGCTTATGTCCTAATACCCTTGCATAATTTTATTAATGAGTATTTAATTTGGTTGAAAATAGAGGAAAAAAGTGGATATAACAACACAGCAACTAAATTCAATTGACATTTTGCCTCACTGTTTGGCTGAAGCTTTTACAAAATTTTATTTCAGTATTTAATTTATAGGGGAAATCATTAATACATATGTAAGATTCAAAGTTGATAATTGAATAACATACAATTCCGACACTTGTGGGACAAAACATTTAATATATAAAACAGCACCTGGAAACGATAAGATACATAATGTACAGGAGAATAGAACATGTAA
>CM042153.1:79163309-79213309 GCA_023376005.1 Doryteuthis pealeii
TTTAATGATATTTTAATTGGTTTCTATATAAACTTTTTCATAGGATTGATTATAATACGTTGGAGAATAAAGCAATAATATTAGAGATCAATAATACAAAGTAATTATTTATTAAACTCGGTTTTGTTAAAACCAGTATGCAAATTAATCATACCATATATTATGTAAACCTTTATATCTTAGTGATATATAAGACACATTGCAGGATTTTAAAGGCACTAATAACATAAGCTGTTTTTAGGAAAATCTAACTCAAATTTTCATAGAGACATCGTTAATAAATAAGATTCATTTGTTGTATACCCCTTTACTTACTTCTGTTCTTCTATTCTTCTCCTGACGTCTTTTCTATCTTACGTCTTCTTCTAGTGTCTGGACTTCTCTTGGTGGTCGGTCGCACTTAACTCATTTCTTCTTCTAATCAGTCTTGTTACCAAGACATTCACCAACCACAAAACCGGGTTATTTTCTTAAGCTTTTATTTACTTAACTAAACATTTCATGTAACTAACATCTGACTAACATAGCGCGCGTATGCTGAGTTCCAGTTAAGGCAGGACATTTTCACTGCCTGACGTCCAACTAAAACTGAGGACCCAACCAGGTCCCACGTGACTTCACGTATTTCGCGGGCTTTCTGTAATCTTCCATGGAAAGTCCCGCCCGTGATATGAAAAGGGCCATCCCTTTAGAAATACAGGGGATTGACAATAATCTTATGCAACCGCATAGATTATGTAACACATTATTCTCTGTATTAATAATCTTGACTATGAATTAAATACTGATTGATAAACTTACGCAATTCCTGATGGTATTATGACGTAAGCGGTGACGTAGTTTCGGTTACAGAGAGACAAACCTGAATCTCCATAATGATAAGATGCTTAGAGTCCTTATCTTACTGTAAGTTCCAACTCCCTTCAAGCGACAACTGTTGCGCCAAAGAGAAGAGATTAGCTTCAAAAATAGTTTGAATACATAAAAGTAATTCAATGATTTTTCATTAGTCATGTAACCTAATTTGGTCGTAATCTAGCAAGAAAGAAAGAAAGAGGGTAGGGGAAAGATAGAGAGAGGAGTTAGAGTGCGGAAGCGATAACCTTAATCTGTTTCAGTCGAACATATTGAAAATATAAATAGAAGGAAAGAAAAAAAGAAGAAGAGACAAGAGAAGAATGAAGAAAGAGAAGAGAAAAACGAAGAGAGAGAGAGAGAGAGAGAGAGAGAGAGAGAAAATACGGGGAGGTGGTAGAACGATTAAGAATGAAGAAGATAGAAGAATGAAGAGAGAGAGGGGTAGAGAGAAAGAAGAGAAGAAGAGAGAAGAATGAAGAAAGAGAAGAGAAAACGAAGAGAAAGATAGAGAGAATAGAAAAGAGAGGATATAAGAAAGAAGAGCGGGAAGAAAGAAGAAAAGAGAGAAGAGAAAGAGAAGAGAAGAGAGAGAGAGAGAAAGAAGAGAAGAAAGAAAAGAGAGAAGAGAAAAGAGAAAAGAGAGAAGAGAATAGAAAGAGAGAGAAGAGAAAGAGAAGAAGAAGAGAAAGAAGAGAAAAGAGAGAAGAGAATAGAAAGAGAAGAGAGAAGAGAATAGAGAAAAGAGAGAAGAGAAAAGAAGAGAAGAAAGAAGAGAAGAGAAAGAAGAAGAGAGAAAGAGAGAAGAGAAAGAGAGAAGAAAGAAAAGAGAGAAGAGAAAGAAAGAAAGAGAAGAAAGAAAAGAGAGAAGAAAGAGAAAGAGAGAAGAGAATAGAGAAAGAAAGAAGAGAAGAAAGAAAAGAGAGAAGAGAGAGAAAAGAATAGAGAAAGAGAAAAGAAAAAGAAGAAAATAAAAAGAATAAAAAAGAAGAAAGAAGTAAACTACAGGGTGTCCACAAAGTCTGGGTACACGGAGATTTCACTATTGTATTTATTTATGTTATTTTTCCGAGAAGGCAGATACGGTAGGCGCATCAAGTTATGCATTGTAAATGATGGAAATCATATTTTAAAATATTGTTTATTAACATTATAAGTAAAGTAAGTAAAGTCGTCGGGGTGGCCTAAAGTCGGTATTAGCTAATCAGCGAGGGAGTCTATCCCCTTTTCACTAGCGCTAGACGAAGGAGATTGTTGTTTTTTGCGTCTGGGGTGGAGCGCCACACCTACCATCAGATCTTTAATTTACCGCACAGATCCCTGTGCTACTCATACGCTGAGTTGGCGAGGGCTAGTATCGAACTAGGAACCTTGTGGTTTCTAGCCGAACGCTCTACCGAGCTAACCCGGCCCTTAACATTAACTTTCTTGGAAAAGAAGAATGAAGAGATAGAAAAGAAGAATAAAGAACAAAGAACAACGGAGAGAGAGAGAGAGAGAGAGAGAGAGAGAGAGAGAGAGAGAGAGAGAGAGAGTTAAATGAAGATTATTATATTTTTTACATATTTCGCAATAGCTCTTAAGTAAACATATCAAACGTTGTGACAAATAAATTATCATACTATGGTATATGTACAGGTCCTGCTAGTATTTATATATTATTCATATTATAGATATTGTAATATATTATATATATATCAAATATATTTTCTCTCCTCCCTCCCCCCTCTCTCTTCCCTTTTCTTTCCTTCCTTCCTTCTTCTTTCCATTGAAACCGACGATACGTGTTCAACCTAAACTAAAAATGTTAGTGTAATATTCAAAGTGATAATACTTGAGATAAAACTCCGACAAAGGTTGATAGACAAGACATTTTATATACAGCACAAGAATTAACAGGGTACATAATACATAGAGGTGTACATAAACATACATACAAAAGTAGAGATAATGACACATTCATGAATGGTAAAAAGATAAACATAAAAGCCACAGACATGAGACTAGGAATAGTCCATGCCGTGTGAATCACTTACAGTAATGTAAGGGGGCCAAAGCCCCAACAAGAGGGGGTAGACCAGAGTCTAACCCATAGTGGTGTCTCGTGGGTCGAGCAACCGGAAAAGAGGAAGAGACGTTCAAATCAGCCGTTTAAATATCAAAGGCCCCTAGCGGGAACCAGCGACTAAACGGGCAGACAACTCTCCAGGCAAATACGAAGGTAACGCCACATTAGCAACGAGCTGTGGTTACGAAAACCGACAAACTTACGTCGAAACCATAGCTTCCCCCACTATATCACTGCTTACGTCACAGTATCCTCAGTAATTGCGTAAGTTTATCAATGAATAATTTATAGTCAAAATCATTACTACATAGAATAAATCTTATTTATTTAGGAGGTCTATATGAAAATTGAGTTATATTTCCCTCAAAACAGCCCATATTATTAGTACGTTTAAAATCCTGCAATGTGTCTTATTATCATTAAGAAATAAATAAAGATTTTCATATTATATAGTGGGAGTAATTTGCATAAGGATTTTGACAAAACTGGGTTTAATAAATAATTATTTGCTGTTACTGATTTCTAGTACTATCATGTTCTTCTCAAATGTTGGTTTGGTTTTGTTTTACGGCATATCAACCTCAGTGGGTCATTTAATGCCGATAAAGTTTTGAAATAAATCAATTCTTAATGGATAATACAATTTTTTATAAATACATTTTTCTATTTAACCCATAGATGGGGCCCTAACAGGTACTACCACTCCGGGTCAGAGTGGACCAGGGAGCAATGGTGATGAAAGGGTGCTCCACATTTCCCAAACCTCAAAAACTGGAACCTCATCATCAGGTAGAGTTTAACATCATTCCCATGACATGTAGACCCGCAGCCACCGCCTTCTAGCACCCATATGATGAAAAGGGGTTGGGGCTTGCCATAAGGGCAATAGGGTTGGGAAAATCATATAGGTGCTAGGGCTTGACGTGACCAGCCGATTGATCGGAGGGGGCCTCCCGACCGCCCGTCTAGCCCAAGATAGGGCCAAAGTGGAGTATTGCATGTCATGAATTGCTCATCCACCTGGGCTCTATCCTTAAGCATCACGGGTCGCCACCCACGGCCAACAGGTGGCCCCATTGGGGGAGTCTTACCCCTCTGCAGAGGTGCAGTCGGTGCATTCTAACGCCCCAGCCGACAGGGCGGCTTCTCAAATGTATTAAAATCAATCATATATATGGTTTTATATAAAAATATATTAAAATAACATTAAAATATGTGTAATATTTTTATATTCGTTTTTATTTAGTTTTTTTTTAGTTTGTCTAATTCAATATAATCTGTACATTAAAACTTAAATACTTACACCTGGAGGACGCATATTCTTGCCAGCATACTGAGTAAACAATTTTTGAGAATTTTCAAAAATAGATCTAAATATATTTCTGAAAACTGTTTTTATCGTCTTGCCTACAAATATAGATTATGTACTAATTATTATTGCGCACGTCATTAACATTTATTTGTGAAAGCGAATGGTTTTTATTTCGAGATCAATTTAGAGTAGTTCGGACAAAAAAAGGAAAAGAGACCCAACGTGGTGGACCAGATGTAATAGCTGTAGTCAATGGGAGTTACGCCATGGAAGATGGGGTTTTTTTTAAAGGTGGGGAAGAGGACCTTTTCTGAAAATGCATTGTTGACTCGCCGGCTTCTATTTGTAGACGAAAAGAATAAAAAAACAAAATGAAGTCTTATAATATGTATGAGAGCCGAATTGCTACTCAAAAGTTTGGAGAAGTTAAAAAGTGCAAAATGGCTTCTTAAAAAAAGAATATATATATATATATATATATATATATATATATATATATATTTGGGAATAAAAGGCCTTAAATACCATGGGTATCGTGGTTATGGACTATTTCCACCCAAATAACTTTGCTCTGTTTACAATAATTAAACATTGAGCTCTCATACGGAACCTGAACTCTACAACAAACTACTGGTAGAGAATAGGACCCACCTAGAATCACCTTGTACCAAGAAACTTGGTACCGCACCAAAGTATATATATATATATATATATATATATATATATATATATATATATATAAATCATCCACAGACACTGTGTTTCACGCCTCTTCAGTGTGGCTAGACACAACAACTACCTCTGATCAGGAGCGAAATCCGACTGACTTTTCGTCCGACCGATTTCGTTAACCTCTCGTTTATTTGACAGCTGCCATAAGGGGTGGTGTTTAAACTATTATTATTATTATTATTATTATTATTATTATATTATTTAGAAGCAATAAGGTTAATCTATTTCAATCGAACATAGTGAAAAGATGAAAAGAAGGAAAGAAAGAAAAAAGTGAGAAAGGGTTAAATCAAAATTATTATACTTTTTACATATTGAACTAACTCTTAAGTAAACAATAGCTCTTAAGTAAACATATCAAACGTTGTAATAATCATTAAACTATCATACTGTGGTATATCCACTGGTCCTGCTAGTAAATATAAATGTATAGAAAATGATGCTGGCGGTTGTACCCATCGGTAATAGAGAACTGGGAACAGAACAAACATTTTGAAATTAGAAATAGCTTAGTCTGTAGAGCGTCCGACTAGGAACCACAATGTTTCGGTTCAATACCGACCCTCACCAACACAGCGTATGAGTAGCACTGGGATCCGTGCAGTAAAGTGAGGAGCTGGTGGTAGGTGTGGTGCCCCGGCTCAGAAGCCAAAACAATCTCCTTGGTCTAGCGCTTGTGAAAAGGGGATAGACTCCATCGCTGTCTGGCTGATACCAACTTTATGCCACCCTGACGACTTAGTTCTTGTTGTATGGAAAACTCAACGACTAGTATTACTACATCAGCAATAATAATGAATGAATGAATGAATAACTAAATCCTATGAAAAGTACATTCCTCTTACATAATCCGTTTGTCCTTTAAGGCGGACACGTCGTGGGCGTTGGGTAATCCGAGTGCACGCACTTGGAAAAAACCGTTGAAAAATCAAGTGTTTTCTTTTTACTTTTTACACTCACTTATTCTCAATTCTTTTTGCTCTCTGTCTCTGTCTGTCTGTCCCCCCTCTCTCTCTCTCTAACAAAAAACAAATTACAAACACACACACCTGATATATCAAATGAACATCTGATGAACTTTATCAAGACAACCCAAATAAAAAAGTAATAAAAAGTAATAAAAAAGTTATAAAATTCAGCTAATGAATTTATTAACAAACCACCCAAAAAACAAAAACACCTGTTTAAAAGACTAATGTTAAAAATGAAATTCCTTTCCACTCCCACAAAAACAGGAAGAGGAAGTGAAATATATATACATGCATGTAAAAATTCAATTTCATATTATCAATCAAAGCCTGAAGAAGATGCCAGAAGATCTGAAACACGTGTGGCATATGTAAAACAAAAAGAATTAAAATTTTTTTTCTGAGAACAAAATACATTTTGCGGACCTTCTTTTTTTTATAAAATATTGAATTTTCTCCCGTTGGAACCAGAACAACATTATATATATATAATATATATATATATATATATATATATATATATATAGTTTACAATACATTTTAAATGTATTGTAAACTATAACTAAATAAATACAGCTCTTACAGAAGTAATTGAGCACTTTATTATCATTGCTCCAATACTAACAAAGAATTAACTATATATATATATATATATATATATATATATATATATATATATATATATATATATATTTTATAAAAGAGAAGGTCCGCAAAATGTATTATGTTTTCAGAAAATTAAAAAAAATTATTTTTATCTTACATATGTGACACGTGTTTCTGATCTGTTGTCTTCTTCAGGCATTGGATTATTATTTTGGCAGAATATGTCCGATATTTGATAGGTTGTGTGTGTTTTTTATAAAATATTGAATTTTCTCCCGTTGGAACCAGAACAACATTTATAATATATATATATATATATATATATATATATATATATATATATATATGTGTGTGTGTGTGTGTGTGTGTGTGTGTGTGGTTTTGTAAAAATTGCAAAAACACAAGTTTATTAACGAATGACGTTCATTAATCTAGCTGCGCTGCGTGTTTCGGTCTGTTTCGATAGACCTTCCTCAGGGCTTTCGTTGGTTTAAGGAAAAATACATTATATATATATATATATATATATATATATATATATATATATATATGTGTAAAGTAAAGAGGAACTGATGGTAGGTGTGGCGGTCCACTCAGACACTAAAATAATATCCTTGGTCTAGCGCTAGTGAAAAGGGGATACACTCCCTCGCTATCTAGCTAATACTGACATTAGGCCGCCCCGACCATATATATATATATATTCTTCTGTTCTCTATACTTCTATTCTCTTAGATATCTTTCTTCTCTCTCTTCGTAGTTCTCTTCTTTTACTCTGTCTCTGTCTCTCAACCCCCCCTCTCTCTCTGTCTCTTCTTTATTCTTCTATTCTTTCTTCTTTTTTCTCTTCTTCAATATCCCCCTCTTTGTTCTTCTCTTCCTTCTACATCTTTTCTCTTTCTTCGTTATTTCCTTTCTCTCTATCTCTCTTTCTTTCCTTTCTTTTTGCGTTCGTCTCACTCACTCTTTTTCTCTTTTACTTTCTCTCCCCCTTTCTTCCTCTGTCCCTCTCTCTTTTTCTCTATTTCCTTCTTTTCACTTTCTTCTCTCTATCTCTCTCTTTCATCCCCCCTCTCTCTCTCTCTCTCTCTATATATATATATATATATATATATATACATATATATATATATAATTATATATATATATATATATATATATATATATATATATATATATATATATATCCTTTCATTCTTCTGTTCTCTCTACTTCTATTCTCTTAGATTTATTTCTTCTCTTCATATTTCTTTTACTCTCTCTCTCTGTCCGTCTCTCTGTCTGTCTCTCTGTCTCTTCTCCTTTATTCTTCTATTCTATCTTCTTTTTTCTCTTCTTCAATACCCCCCTCTTTGTTCTTCTCTTCCTTCTACATCTTTTCTCTTTCTTCCTTCTTCACTTCTCTCTCCTTCCAATTTCTCTATTCGTTTTCTATCTTTCGTTCTTCTCTTCTTTTACTCTCTCTCCCCTCCCCCTCCCTCTCACTCTCTCTTTATTTCTCACTGTTGTTCTATGTTCTTTATTCTTCTTTTCTATCTCTTCATTCTTCTTTTCCAAGAAAGTCTGGGTACATTAACACAAAACTTTTAAAACAAAACAATTCTATCTAATCATAACGTTAAGGGCCGGGTTAGCTAAGTCGGTAGAGCGTTCGGCTTGAAACCACAAGGTTCCTAGTTCGATCCCGGCCCTCGCCAAATTAGCGTATGAGTTGCACATGAATCTGTGCGGTAAAGTGAGGAGTCGATGGTAGGTGTGACGGTCCATTTCAAACACTTATCTCCTTGGCCTAACACTAGTGAAAAGGGGGTAGACTCACTCGGTGTCTGGCTGACACACACTCTAGGCCACCCCGATGACTTTACTACTTTACTTATCTATCTATGTACACATATATAAAGGGCACGTGGTGTGTTTGTATGTATATATGTCTGGTGGAAACAATGAAAATACATCAGCTAACGATAAAGTAAATATATATACACATTCACTATCACCAGACCTTGCTTTTTGAGCAAAACTAATGAAGAAATGATTATATTCAGGGAGATAATTGGACAATAAAATTTGAATAGTAACAGCATGTGTTACATAATCTATGCGGTTGCATAAAATTATTGTCAATCCCCTGTAATTCTGAGGGGATGACCCCTTTCATACCATGACCGGGTCCTTCTATGGTAAATTACAGAAGCCCACCAAATATGTGAAGTCACGTGGGACCTTTTTCAGAATCCCCAGTTGGCAGTTAGACGTCAGGCAGAGCAGCGGCCATTTTATGCTCTGCCTAAAACTGGAACTCACGCGCGCTATGTTAGTCAGATATTTAGTTACGTGAAATGTATAGTTAAGGAAATAAAAGTTTATATAAGTAAAATGTTCTTGTGGTTGATGAATGTCTTGGTAACAAGACTAAGAAATGAATCCAGGACGACCAGCCAGCAGGAACATAGCAACAGAAAACCTTAGAAGATTCCAGACCAAAGACGATCAGAATAGCAAAGCCGGCCAGAAGAAAAGACGACCAGAGATAAAAAGTAAGAAAAGGGTATACAACATCATATCGATTTGGTACCGTGAAAACCTCAGTACGTAACACATGGAATTCTTTTTTTTTTGTATTTAATATTTTGAATAGGAGACATTAATTTTTTTTTTCAGGGTGTCTGTGAACTTTTTTTTCTGGCACCACACAGGGATCTGTGCGGTAAATTAAAGATCTGATGGTAGGTGTGGCGCTCCACCTCAGACGCAAAAAAAACAAAACAATCTCCTTCGTCTAGCGCTAGTGAAAAGGGGATAGACTCCCTCGCTGACTAGCTGATACCGACTTTAGGCCACCCCGACCACTTTACTTTACTTTTACTTATGATGTTAATAAACAATATTTTCAATATGATTTCCATCATTTTCAATGCATAACTTGATGCGCCTACCGTATATGCCTTCTCGGAAAAATAACATAAATAAATACAATAGTGAAATCTCCGTGTAGCCAGACTTTGTGGACACCCTGTAGTTTGCTTCTTTTTTTTCTTTCTTTTTTATTTCTTTCTTTCTTTTCTCTATTCTCTTCTCTCTTTTCTTTCTTTCTTCTTTCTCTCTATTCTCTTCTCTCTTTTCTTTCTTCTCTTCTCTTATTCTCTTCTCTCTTTTCTTTCTTTTTCTCTTTTCTCTCTTTCTCTTCGTTTTTTTAATCTTCTATTTTCCCGCTTCGTTCTTATATCCTCTCTTTTTCTATTCTCTTCTTATATTCTCTCTCTCTCTCTCTTCGTTTTTCTCTTCTCTTTCTTCATTCTTCTTTTGTCTCTTCTTCTCTTCTTTCTCTCTACCCCTCTCTCTCTTCATTCTTCTATCTTCTTCATTCTTATCGTTCTTCTACCTCCTCGTATTTTCTATTCTCTTCTTATATTCTCTCTCTCTCTCTCTTCGTTTTCTCTTCTCTTCTTCATTCTTCTTTTGTCTCTTCTTCTCTTCTTTCTCTCTACCCCTCTCTCTTCATTCTTCTATCTTCTTCATTCTTAATCGTTCTTCTACCTCCTCGTATTTTCTATTCTCTTCTTATGTTCTCTCTCCCCCCTCTCTCTCCGTTTTTCGCTTCTCTTTCTTCATTCTTCTCTTGTCTCTTCTTCTTTTCTTTCTCTCTACCCTCTCTCTCTCTCTCTCTTCATTCTTCTTTCTTCTTCATTCTTAATCGTTCTTCTACCTCCCCGTATTTTCTCTTCTTTTCTTATATTCTCTCTCTCTCTCTTCGTTTTTCTCTTCTCTCGTCTCTTCTTCACTTCTTTCTCTCTACCCCCTCTCTCTCTTCATTCTTCTATCTTCTTCATTCTTACTCGTTCTTCTACCTCCCCGTATTTTCCTTTTTTCTTCCTCAGTTATTTCTTATTCCTAGAGCGTTAACTAACAGACTTGAAGTCTTTCGTAGCTTAAAAGACCGTCGAGCAAAGTTTGTCAGTTCGTATTGATTAAGTTCGTTGGGTGTCGGCGTGCCAGGAGTCCTCCACCCCATCATGTTTTGTTTCCTACCCCCCCCCCGCTTTCCCCAGCCCGTGTCTCTCTGCCCCCCCCCCATCGTTGACAGGAATCTCTGCTGATACAAACCAGTGTTTCTTTACACAAGATACCCGATTGCCTTTAGGGACAAACCTTTTTCTTATCAACTTGAGATGAAGGAACAAGAAAAAAAAAAGAAATTTAAAAAAAAAATAAAAAAGAAAGAAAGAAAGAAAGAAAAAAGAATAAAGAAAGAAAAAAAGAAGGAAAATATTGATCCCTTTCCACTATCACCATCACCATCACCATCACCATCCTCACCGGTTTGACAATCTCTTCTGTTTTCTTTCTTTCTGGGGATTATTCTCTATTCAGAAAATAATGTTTAAACCATGATTTATTTCAGAGTTTTTATCAAACATACTGTATGTAAGTTGAAAATGGAAGCGAATACGACGGTATGTTGAAATGAAAAATAAAGGAAAGAAAATGCTGAATGGATAAAATAGGATTTATTCTATTTTATTATACTGACACGTGTTTCGGCCAGGAGTTTATCTATGTATACATGTATTCTATCTATTATTATTTTAAATACAAAATAAAATAAAGTAACAATAATAGAAAAACTACAAAAATTCTTTTAGTATACAAAGAAATAACTGCCTTCGTCAGAGTAAATCATATATATATGCGTGTGTGTAAGTTGAAGATGGAAGCGAATCCGATGGTATGTTGAAATGAAAAATAAAATGCTGAATGGATAAAATAGATTTTATTTTATCTTATTTTATTTTACTGACACGTGTTTCATTTCAGAAATTCTCCGTATTTCAACCGCTTTGATTTAAAACACCAAAGAATTTATTCTGACAAAGGCCGTTATTCCTTGTATACTAAACATTTTTTGAATTTCTCTATTATTGTTATTTTATTTTGTATTTAAAATAATAATAGATAGAGTACATATGTACATGGATAAACTCCTGGCCGAAACACGTGTCAGTAAAATAAAATAAAATAAAATCTATTTTATCCATTCAGCATTTTCTTTCCTTTATTTTTCATTTCAACAAACATACTGTAATGTATGCGTGTTGTATACCAGAATACGTTAAACTTCGTAAAAGATCTACAAATACTTACCATGCCGTTTCCCATACCATTTCATCCATTTGAGAAAGACTTTGTCCATATACTGAAATTTGAAAAAAAATAAGAAAAAACATTAGAATTCAAAAGAATAGGATGATTGTAATTTTGTAGTTAATTGTATTTAAATAAAAAGAGAGTCTGGACCAAGCTATCTTTAAGCACCCCAGGGGCGATCTGGATTCAGAGGGACATGTTTCGCTTTGCACCGTCAACATCCGGTTGTTTGTTACCAGACGATTTTTAGACGCATTTTTAGAAAATTATAAAACTAACTGCTAACCCTAACCCTAACCCCTAACCCTAACAAACAACCGGATGTTGACGGTGCAAAGATGGTTCTATAGATCAGAAAACCAACAATGTATACCAATGTTTTGTCAAGGAAGGGGCATTCATATGTATGTGTGTTTTTTACCTTTACGTCTTGTGCTTTAATGAAAGTTTATGGTGTTTTTGGCCTTATATCTATATACAGGGTGATCCCAAAAACATACTTTTTTTAAGGTCAGACCTGTTTTTTGGGGGTCACCCTATATATATAATATATATATATATATATATATATACTCTAACTATTTACCCATATATATAAATATACACACACGCACACACACACACACACACACACACACACGCATATATATATATATATATTATATATATATATATATATATATATTCATTCTTCTGAATCCAGGTCGCCCCTGGGGTGCTTAAAGGTAACTTGGTCCGAAAATCTTAGAAATTGCTTATCTATTTGATTCTGAGAAAAAAAACAACTTTGATTTTAGGTAAGTAAATAATAATAATAATAATAATAAGTGCCGCCAATCCGCCAAATTCTTATTTCTTATGAGTGTCGTAACCTAAGCTAAATAATAGACCATTCCGTTGTTAATATAAATAAACGAAAGTAAGAAAAAGGAAATACTACACAGAAAAATATAAGTAAGAAAGAAAGAAAGAGAAAGTAGGAAAAAGATAGAGAGAGGGTGAGCGCGTGGAAGTGATAACGCTAATCTATTTCAATCGAATATAAGGAAAAGGTGTAAATAAGGAAAGAAGAGAGAGAGAGAGAGAGAGAGAGAGAGAGAGAGAGAGAGAGAGAGAGAGAGAGAGAGAGAGAGAGAGAGAGAGAGAGAGAGTTAGTTAAGTCAAGATTATTATTATACTTTTTGCATATTGAACTATTTTGCAAACATATCAAACGTTGTAATAATCAAATTATTATACTCTGGTATATCCACAAGTCCTGCAAGTATAAATAGATATAGAGTGACCAAAAAAACAAAGTTTAAAAAAAAGTCAGGCCTTGTTTTTTTTGGTCACCCTGTATATATATTATATATATATATATATATATATATATATATATACAAATATAACAAAATAACTAAATAATGAGTTATCTTCTAACCATTTACCCATATACTCCGCAAGGCAATCCAAATTCCCCCTCCACCATTGGATAATCCTGATTGTGCTGCAACATATAAGCCCTCATTGTTCACTAACTTGGAATCCTCAACCAACGAGTTACACCTAGCCGTACTCGAGGCCCTCCTCATCAACAAATTCCGTCCTGTTCTTTGCATACAAAAGCAATTTTACTCTTTACCTCTGTTTGGCCCTACCGTTCTTGATCCCAACAACACAAAAACTAATATATATATATTTTTCCCCCCGTAGTTTGGATCTTTCCATGTGTTCTTTAACCAAGCTGATTATTTTTTATTTTTTATTTTTATCTTTATTTTTATTTTATTATGATTTTTATTTTATTTTTATTTTTTATTTTTAATTTTTAATTTTTAATTTTAATTTTTAATTTTTATTTTTAATTTTTTTAATTTTAATTTTAATTTTTTATTCTTATTTTTTATTTTTATTTTTATTTTTATTTTATTTTAATTTTTTATTCTTGTTTATTAAAAATTTTAATTTTTAATTTTAATTTTTAATTTTAATTTTAATTTTTAATTTTTAATTTTAATTCTAATTTTTAATTTCAATTTTAATTTTAATTTTAATTTTTATTTAGATATGGAAATGATTTCTTGGGAAATTAGTTGTAAGCGTGTACATACAAAATGAGCAAAAGTGAAAAGGTAAAAAATAAAAAATAAAAATAAAAAATGAAAATAAAAATAAAATATATATGGGTAAATAGTTAGAGTATATATATATATATATATATATATATATATATATATATATATATATATATATATATATATACTCTATTTGCCCATATATATATATATATATATATATATATATATATATATGGGTAAATAGTTTATATATATATAGGGTGACCCCCCAAAAACAGGTCTGACTTTTTTTAAAAGTATGTTTTTGGGATCACTCTGTATATAGATATAAAGCAAAAAACACCATAAACTTTCATTAAAGCACAAGACGTAAAGGTAAAAAACACACATACATATGAACGCCCCTTCCTTGACAAAACAATGGTATACATTGTTGGTTTTCTGATCTATAGAACCATCAGATATTGAATTCCATCCCCATAGAAAATCCTGTCTGCACGGGTTAAGATAAATTAAGTATATTTATTTTACATCTGTGTGGTAAAGTAAGGCGCTGATGGTAGGTGTGGCGCTTAACCTCAGACGCAAGAATAATCTTCTTCATCTAGCGTCAGTGAAAAGGGGATAGACTCCCTCGCTGATTGGCTGATACCGACTTTAGGCCACCCTTACGACTTACTTATTTTACATAAAGGAGGCGCGTGGCGCAATGGTTAGAGTCGTAGGAAATGGATTCGTCGACACGGGTTCAATTCCTGAACGAAGTTGTTTGCATTTCACATGGTGCTAATACCCTTGAGAAATGTATGAATCCAACTACTCTTCCTCCAGCTATGGGTAAATAGCAGGGCAGACTGGGTTCTTTAACCATGTCTAGGAGAAGGAAAAACTCAGAATTCAAACCTGTTAAACTCCGCTTAAGAAATTGACCTTGTGTCGCATCATGATTGTGCGGAGGGGTTGGTAATTTTTTCAAGTTTGACTTTGTTCAAATAACAAACTGGTTCGTCGATGTTATTACACGTGAATACGTCTTATTTATTCATTTATTTTTAATTAAAAAAAAATTTAAAATTTTAATTTTTTAAATTTATTTTTTATTTTATTTAGGCGAAATTGTGCCGATCATCGTTTGCAGTTTCTTTACAAATCATCGACATACGATGTCATTACCAATCAGAAGGTCAGATAACAGGAGGAGGAGGTGGAAGGGGGAGGAAGGAGGAAGAGGATGGGAGGAAGGAGGAGGAGGAGAACAAATTCAAAATTTTTTGACCCGCTTCATCTTTCTATGGCCACAATTTACATGGCACGGATTTTTTTTTATTGTAGAATCTTAAGAATTTATGTTGAATAACAAAACCACTCGTCTGGTTCACTTATAATCAATGATTACAACCTCAGGTCGTGTCAGCGTCAATATATTACATCAACAACTTTGTAACAATATATATATATATATATATATATATATATATATATATATATATATATATATATAACATAAATATATATATATAATATACAGTATATATATATATATAATATATATATATATATATATATATATATGTACGTATTTATGTACGTATGTATATATATAAATATATATATTCGTATATACATATATTTATACGTATATATACATATATATATACACGTATATATATACACACCTATATATAAATATATGCATAAATACGTATATACATAAATATATATATATGTATTTATATACGTATTTGTATGTATATATACGTATATATGTATATATAGGTATATATATATACTTAAATATATATACGTATTTATATGTATATATATATTATATATATGTATATATATAAATATTCATATGTTTATATATATATATATATATATGTATATATATATATATATATATATATATACATAGCCATATAGATAGATATATACGCATATATACAATTATATATGTTTATATATAGATATTTACACACACACACACACACACATATATATATATATATATATATATATATATATATATATATATATATATAAGTCTAAATAATAAAACTTTTGAAAGAAAGATGTTTCTAGGGTGTGGCCTCCATGAAGAAGTTTACAGTATGGAACAGAGACTTTTGCTTTGGGGCCGAAAAGAAACATTGTGAAACATAATTTATTACGCAGATGCGCTCTCACGCGCACATATATACGCACACACACATACACACACACACACACACACACACACACACACACACATATATATATATATATATATATATATATATATATATCTTCAAGCACTGACTTTTGCTAAAAATGCAGATTTTTTTTTCCAATAATGTGTCAGTCTGCTTTTCTGAAATGTTACCATAGAAATATATATATGTATGTGTGTATGTATGTATGTATGTGTGTGTGTGTGTGTGTGTGTGTGTGTGTGTGTGTGAGTGAGAGAGAGAGAGAGAGAGAGAGAGAGAGAGAGAGAGAGAGAGAGCGATTTGAATATTTATATAATTACACACACACACACACACACACACACACACACACACACACAAAGGTATTCAGCCACTGATTTAAATAACTATATTGTCTACCACCGTAATAGTTCGAACGACATCCAAACAAATAAGGATACATAATCTGTCTGCAACCGAAACTACGTTACGATTTTATGGACCATCCTTTAGGCTTCAAGGAAGAGCGCTGGTCCAGCGGAAATCCTTTGTAAATAACCCTTTGGTCCTTGGTGCTCCTCAGTATTGCAAGTCCTTCGTCAATGATTGCAAATGCACGTCTCTCAGTATCAGTGATTAAGTAGTCAACCAGCCACGCATTCGGGTTGTTGATTGGCTGAGGTTTAAACCACGTGACCGCGCATAGTCTATAAATTTAAATAGTGTATTGTAGCGCACCTTATATACCAAAAAAGTACAACACTACATCACCACCAACATCACAATTCCCCTTAGTTATTTAAGTTATATTCTCAACGATTATTAAACAATCTTTATCTAATCTTAATCAGCTTCTTATTTATTAACAACTTGAAGGGGAATAATGAAAAGTTAGTCTCACAGATCTTTACATAATTGGTTTATGTTTTAATCACGAATGCAACCAACGGTTTTTTTTCCTATGGCCGGTTTAGCTCAGTCGGTAGAACATCGGACCAGGTACCACAAGGTTTCGAGTTCGATATTAAAATTTTAAATTAAAAAAAAAAAAAAAAATAAATAAATAAGAATATTCACGTGTAATAACATCGACGAACCAGTTTGTTATTTGTACAAAGTCAAACTTGAAAAAAAAAATTACCAACCCCTCTGCACAAGTAGTATGTGACACACGAGTTTTTCCTTCTCCTAGACTCGTTACCTAGCAAATATTAAAGAGCCCAGTCTGTCCTACTATTTACGCATAGCTGGAAGGAGTAGTTGGATTCATGCCTTTCCCAAGGGTATTAGCGCTAGAGAATCTGAAAAAAAAAAGAATGCTCACAAGAATGACATGCCGTAAAATCCTACCAACCAACCAACCAACCAACCAACCAACTGGGTTAGGGTTGGTTTGTTTTACGGCATATTAACCTCGGTGGGCCAGTTAATGCCGACAAAGTTTTGAAATAAATTCATTATTAATGGATACTCAATTTTTTTATGAACATATTTTTCTATTTACTCCATAGATGGGATCCTAACAGATACTACTACTACGGGTCAGAGTGGACCTGGAAAATGGTGATGAAGGGGTGCTCCACATTCCCCAGAACTGGAACCTCACCAGCAGTTTAACGTCATTCCCAGGACATAAAGACACCCATCTGCTGCCTTCTAGCACATATATGATAAAAAAGGGTCGAGGCATCTCATAAGGACAATAGGGTCGGGACAATCATATAGGAGCTAGTGCTTGATACGACAAGCCGAGTATCGGAGGGTCTCTCTGACCGCTCGTCTAGCCTAAATAAGGGTTCTAAGTGGTATATATATATATATATATATATATATATATATATATATATATATATATATATATAAAAAAAAGAAGGTCCGCAAATGTATTTTGTTCTCAGAAAATTAAAAAAAAAATTCTTTTTGTTTTTACATATGCAACACGTGTTTCAGAACTTCTGGTATCTTCTTCAGGCTTTGATTGATAATATGAAAATGAATTCTTACATGCATGTGTATATATATATACATGAGTATTTCACTCCCTCTTCCTGGAATATAAAGGAATTTCATTTTTAACATTAGTCTTTTAACATAATAAATTCATTAGCTGATTTTATAATTTTTTTATTATTGATAAAGTTCATCAATGTTCATTTGATATATCAGGATGTGTGTTTGTAATTTGTTTTTTGTTCTGAAGAAATTCTGTGTTTTTCTACTTAAATATATAAGTCATTCACAGACACCGTGTTTCGACGTTTCACGTCTCATCAGTATGACTAGTTGGTTAGTTGGATTTTATAGCATGTCAAACCTTGGATAATTTTCTACCTAAGAACATCACCTCGTTTTTCCAACTGAAATAACCTTAACGGCCCAGCGTCCTGATATTGTCATTTGGTCTGGTAATCAAAAGAAAGTTTTTATCATTGTTGACAGTTCCATTTGAAGAAAATCTGGAAATCAGCGGAAGTTGGAAAAATATGAAGACCTACGTGAACAATGCGCCAGAAACGGATGGATAACAGATGTATTTCCCATTGAGGTCGGATGTAGGGGATCTATTACCAACTCAACCTTGGTATTTTTGTCTAAACTTGGACTTTCCCTACCAGACAAGAGGAAATACTTAAATAAGATCCAGGAGAAAGCTTTAACCGCATCAGCGTGGATATGGCAGTCCTATATTGTGACATCAAACCGACAAAGTCTGGTGGTATCGTGAGATACTGCTGGGGCGCTCTGGGTTAGTGGTAATGATGCTTCGGCCCCGAAACCATGCCTTAACCCAGAGTCAACATCTGATGAAGGCTTTGTTGGTTGCAATGCTACTGTGTAAATAGCAGTCATTGTATGAAGATTATATATACATTCGCTAAAAAATGATCCAAGGGTTGACATGCCATAAACCAACCAACCAACCAGGCATTAACTGATTTATATTCCTGAAATTGGTAAAAAACTGGAGCTGATAAAGACGAATGGGAAACAGAGGGATGTTTAAATGTTTGGATTTTGACGATTTTATCAAAGGGGGGGGGGGAGGTAATTGAAAAGAGGAAGAGGATGAAAGATAAGAATCTCCAGGAATTAGAAATAAGTTTGTTCCTTTCTGGGTCTCTTTTTAAAAAATTGTTATTTTGTTTAATCTAATTATTTTGAAGGCTGAATATATATGTTCATAAAATCCAGTTTTTCATAACGGAAGTTTTCACTGTGCAGGATCGAGACTTTGTGGCGACAGTTCCAATAATAGTTTTATTACACTAATCAAAAACGCGAATCAATGTTAGGTGAAAACATATATCTTTCCATCAATCAGTTTATTTTTATATTTTTGCGGTGCCGCGCTTTCACCAGATCCGATTTGCTCTTATACAAAAAGTAGGGTGCTAAAAATTGATAGTCGTTAATTTCACGAGCTGCTCTCACCCTGATCTCTTCAGTCTCTCTTTCACGTCTTACCGTTTGTTGACTTGTCTTGGTTGGTTTTATGGCATGTCAACCCTTGTCGGGTTATTTTATACAAAAGTAGGGTGCTAAAAATTGATAGTCGTTAATTTCACGAGCTGCTCTCACCCTGATCTCTTCCAGTCTCTCTTTCACGTACTTAACTTGTCTTGGTTGGTTTTATGGCATGTGTGGCTTGCAACCCGTTTTATGGGTTATTTTATACAAAAGTGTTGTATACCCTCTTACTTACTTCTTATATTCTTCTATTCTTCTTCTAGGTCTCTTCTAACATCTGGACTTCTCTTGGGGACTTCGTGTCTGGTCTTCCATTGGGGATTTCTCTTTATCAGAAGCCCTGTGTCATTGTTAGTTTTTAGATAATAACACAAGACTTCGATTTACTTTGATCATATTTTATTCTCGAAATCCCCCACCAGACTACCTGCGCAGATCGAGTCGGAGCGTGTATAACACGACTCACCACCGTCGTGGTTTCTCGCTACTGACTAAAATCTATTTCTAATCTAACCGGAAGAGGGTCTTCTCCACCGATTCTCACGGTATCCACCGGAAGGAAGGATCGGGACAGGTCAAGCCTTGTCATTCAAATCCTTCAAGGCCATGGACTGCAGCTTATAACGGCCATTTTGATTTCTACACTATTGCACATAAATATTAGGTATCTAATAATTATGTAACAAAAGTAGGGTGCTAAAAATTGATAGTCGTTAATTTCACGAGCTGCTCTCACCGTGCCCTCTTTCAGTCTCTCTTTCACATACATAACTTGACTTGGTTGGTTTTATGGCATGTCAACCCTTGTCGGGTTATTTTATACAAAATAAGTCGTCAGCCTGACCTAAAGTCGGTATCCACCAGACAATGAGCGAGTCTATCTAATTTTTACTAACGTTTAACCAAGGCGTCGTTTTTAGCGTCTACGGTTGTGTACCACACCTACCATAAACTCATCACTCTACGTCACAGATCCCCGTGCTACTCATACTCTAAGTTGGCGAGGGCCGGTATCGAACCAGGAACCTTGTGGATTCCAGCCGGAAGCTCTACCGACAGAGAGGTGCTAAGAATTAATAGTCGTTAATTTTACGAGCTGCTCTCACCATACCTCTTTCAGTCTCTCTTTCAATACTTAACATGACTTGGTTGTTTTTATGGCATGTCAACCCTTGTCGGGTTATTTATGCCAAAGATGTTTTGTTTTATTCATTCTTGATAGCTACTCAATCATTTTTTTTTAAACTGAATTTTTAAAAATACATTCTTTAAACTATTTTTCTATTTAACCATAGATGCGGTCCTTACAGCTGGCTCAGAGAGGACCTAGGATTTGGAGATGAAGGGGTACTCCACATTCTCAGAACTCCAGAATTAGAACTTTACCATCAGATAGTTTAACGTCTTACCAAGCACATTATGAACCTTACCCACCGCCTTTTAGCACATATAAGATAGAAAGTGTTACGATTTTATAGGCCATTCTCTAGGCTTCAAGCAAGAGAGCTTGTCCAGCGGAGATCCTTAGGTAAAGAATCCTTTGGTTGTTCCTTGGTGCTCCCCTGTATTGCAAGTCCTTCGTCAATGATTGCAAATGGACGTCTGTTTCAGTATCAGTGATTAAGTAGTCAACTAGCCACGCATTATGTCTATTGATTAGCGGAGGAGTAAACCACATGACCCCGCCTAGTCTATAAATTTAGGTGGTGTATTGTAGCACAAAATATTACAACAGAAAGAGTTGGAGGTTTTTGTTATATACTCGTTTGACTCGAGTATATAAAATGCAAGAAGAAAGAGGAGAGGAGATGGACTCTTACTGGTTCTGCTTTGTCGGCGGCCATCTTCTTCTGGGCTGATTCCTTCCTTTTTCTGTCGGGCTGGGTTGTCTGTGCTCATTTCTTGGTTGTAATAATTAAGCAAGACTTTATTGTTTTACAAGACGTCTTTATTCTTTATTAAAAACCCGAAGCCCAAAAGGGTTTTCAACCGCGCAGTGAGAAGTTGGCATCTTGGGACAGAGGAACGTTACGTCTAGTCCCATTGACTAACGGCCAAAATCTAACTAGCTAACGTCAATTTCACGTTTTCTCATTGATGGAAACCGGGGGTCAACTAAAGGTCATTACCTATCAATAATATAACCCCTCAGATTTTGAATTTCAACGAATTTTAATTCAAAATCTAACTATACTTGCATACATAATTTGTAGGCTATCCACAAATTATGTAACAGTTTGCCATGAGAGCAATAGGGTTGGGACAATCCTATTGGTCAATGAGCAGCCAATAGGATACTGTCTTACATTCAGCTACCAGTAACACCCTTCATACAATCATACACCACGGTGGGGCCTCCTAGCTATGTTTCTATACATTAACGTTGAATGGGTCAATAAGTAGCCAATAGAAAACTACCTTACATTGAGCTACCAGGAAACACCAGTAGAAGTTTATTTTTCTTATAAATAAAATTTTTCTTTAGTGTCACATCTAATAATCCATAGTTATAAGGCAACGACCTACTACATTTGTATATATTAACGTTGAATTGGTCAATGAGTAGCCTGTTATATACTGGCATCAAATTATATATGTTATATAGCGGCTTCTTCTTCACGTTGCTAAATCGCGTATTTATATACGTAGCGGGTATGGTCACAGTACCCAAAGCGATGTATGTTAGTAGTCAGTTACTACCGACTACTGGACTTGAATAAACAACAGATACGTATGTACAAAGAGAGGACCCTTCTTTATTTTCTTCGGTGTGTGGGTAGTGAAGGCACAGAGCTTACAATGAGTGCACGAGGGGTGGTTGCTGACGGGTGACGTGAAGTGTCCTTTCGGCTGCCAGCTGGCGTCTCTGGGGTCTAACTGCTGTCGGCCCGACCCTCTGGCTTTTTATATTGACGACATGCCAACGCATCTTTATCTTTTCATCTGATAACGGACGTTTGTTATATATTTCTTTATATTCACCCTGCTTCCTTGACCGGAAAGCCTCGCTTTCGTTTCCCCCTTTTTTTTAAATATATATCTTTATATTTCTCTTTGTCTTTTTTCCGGAAGCTTCGTTTTCCGGCCGAGGACAATACAACAAGCCAATAGAAAACTGCCTTACATTGAGCTACCAAGAAACACCAGTATTATTATATAGAAGTTTATTTTTCTTATAGATAACATTTTTCTTTAGTGTCACATCAAATAACCCATAGTTATAAGGCAACGACCTACTACTTTTGTATAAACCAAAAATAAAATTGAAAAAAGGTATTTCTCACATTCATCAACCGTTGTCTGCGTGTGACATCTTTTGCCAATTTTTAGTTGGAGTCTCCTTGTCTAGACGCAATGAATCAAATGAGAAATTACAGCAATTAAAACCAGAAAAAAAAAACTTTATGGAAAGTAGACAGAAATATTAGCACGAAAATAAAATAAATAAAATAAAATAAAATGGTATGACAAATTACAACGACTGAGTAAAATATGTAAAACATTTTTATTTCATTGATTATAGCGGCTGATTTTCACATAGAGAATAAAGTACTCTAGTCACTTTCAAATTAATTCTTATTTCGTTCGATAGCGTGCACCAAAGGTCTGACAATCTGTGGCAATGAAGTGATGGGTGTTGGAGGTTTTTTGATAATAGTTATTTACTAAGCTGCACTAGTAGTATAGCACAAGGTCAGAAGTATAGGGCGCCCAATGAGGAATCGAACTCACTAACAATGGTTTGCGAAGCGAGCTTGCTAACCATTACACCAAATGAGGTGCCATGAGTTTTTTGATATAGTTATATTACTAAGCTTAGCTTAGATGAGGCACAAGGCCAGAAGTGTGGGGCGCCCAGTGAGAATCGAACTCACTAACAATGGTTTGCTAATCTAGCTTGCTAACCATTACACCACGTGAGGTGCCCATGGAGTTTTTTTTATATAGTTATTTACTAATCTTAGATTAGATGAGGCACAAGGCCAGAAGTATGGGCACCCAGTGAGGAACGAACTCACTAACAATGGTCTGCTAATCTAGCTTGCTAACCATTACACCACGTGAGGTGCCCTGGAGTTTTTTTTTATATAGTATTTACTAAGCTTAGCTTAGATATGGCACAAGACCAGAAGTATGGGGCTCCCAATGAGAATCGAACTCTCTAACAATGGTTTTGCGAAGCGAGCTTGCTAACCATTACACCACGTGAGGTGCCCTGGAGTTTTTTTTTTCTATATAAGGCGTGTGACAAAAAGCCCACATCGTACTTATAGACCCGCCGATAACCACGTGACTAACTTATTGGCCAACCACTGGCAGTATTCTGCTGCTGATATTATTATTTATACTGGCTTTTCTGGTCATACCTGAACATATTGCTTTGAGCCTTCGTGGACGACGGATCATAGGATTATATCACTGGACCTTGGACACTACGTAGGATTCCAAAACTTAGGACTTATTCACTTACCAAAGGATTCTATAGTTCAGGACTTATTCACTTACCAAAGGATTCTATAATTCAGGACATTCACTTACCAAAGGATTCTATATCACGGACTTATTCACTTACCAAAGGATTCTACAGTTCAGGACTTATTCACTTACCAAAGGATTCTATAGTTCAGGACTTATTCACTTACCAAAGGATTCTATATTCAGGACATTCACTTACCAAAGGATTCTATATCACAGGACTTTATTCACTTACCAAAGGATTCTACAGTTCAGGACTTATTCACTTACCAAAGGATTCTATAGTTCAACTTATTCACTTACAAAGGATTCTATAGTTCAGGACTTATTCACTTACCAAAGGATTCTATAGTTCAGGACTTATTCACTTACCAAAGGATTCTATAGTTCAGGACTTACTTACTTTAAGTCCTTTCAACTGGCCAAGGATGGCGGCCAGATACTTATAATGGGTCCATATTTTCACGTAAACCTTTGATATACAGGGCAACTCGAGTCGCACAGATCTTATTATAATGGAGATTCGGTTAATTATTTTCAGTTAATAACGGTTAATACAAGCGCCTAATCTCATCCAGTTATGCTGATAGCTTTTTGATTTAGTGCGTCCTCAGACACACATATTTGCTTTGAACGAATCCCCGGGGAAAATGTATGGGTTCCAAATAAAGCCGTCTATGGTGAAGTTCCAATTCTGGTGTTTTGGAGAATGTGAGTACCCCTTCACACCATTACTTCCAGATCGACTCTGACCCGGAGTGGTAGTACCTGTTAGGGTCCTATCTATGGGTTAGATAGAAAAAATGAGTTTGAAAAAAATATGTTTAAAAATTGAGTACACATCAAGAATGAATAAACAAAACGTTTTCGCCAAATAATTGACCTTGTGTCACATCCTACTCCTGTAGAGGGTTTTTAAATATATATACAGTGATGCTGATAGGTTTTTAATTAGTGTGCCTGGGATGCACATATTTGCTTGAATGAGTCCTCGGGGTAAATTAATGGGTTCCAAATAAAGCCGTCTAACTCCTACCTTGTAACCTATCCTTGTTATTCGTTATTAAGAAACTATTGAAATGTATTTACAGTCAGCTTGAAATGGCGAGGAAAGAAAAATGAAAAACACTGGGATGTAGGGATAAGATTTTACTGCGTCCTTTTAGATTTTTGTGCGTCAATGGCACAGGACGCGTACTTATTAGCATCTCTGGTCATCAAAGAGCAAAAGTAAACGCGTTGTTAAGAAAATCACAAAATACATTCAACTTGAAACTGCTAAGATGAACGGACATTATATACTTATTCATCTATTTATCTATTTTATAATTGTTTTTAATACCCTGTCCAGTGGCTGCTTGGTGGCACTAGGTGTGGCAGTTCGCCTCTAGCCACCGAAACTGTATTATCACACCTAGTTAGCGGCTGATAAGGACAGGGTATTACACGTTGAATGAATAACAAATGGAGATTTAGGTATGTTTGTAACCAAGCTACGTCATTGCTTACGTCCCAACACCCTCAGGAATTACGTTAGTTTATAAATGAGTATTTAATTTATATTCAAATTAATACATAGAATAAAGAACAATCCTGTATTGCATATATCAGAAATTAAGTAGGCACATTTAAACTGTCTACAATGTTTGTTAAGTTTAATAAATAAATGCTCGGAATTATTGATTTATATATATAGTTTGTTTTATTCTGAATATATATTTGAAGTTATCTACACGAATAGTTTTACGAGAAAATTATTTACAAAAAGAAATATTCACATAATCTTCTTCGAAATTAAATTTGAAGATGTTATTGTTATGTAACTGTTCCGGATTAGACTTCGGTATCTCGGCTTTTCATAACGATTATAAGATTTCAAAGATTTGTTAACATTCTGTTTACGGAAAGAGCGTGGTAAAAAAAATCCTTTTGCGTAATTTTGGACGTCGATAAAATCGAGATAAAAATTTTTAAAATTTTATATTTTTTTAATACTAAAATTAAAATATTAATATAAGTAATTAATGGATTTTGCTGTTATTTAAGTGGTACAATTAAGTATTGAACAGGCTCATCGCTGCTTAACTTCGGTTTTTCATGCGGGAATCGGTGATTTCAGCCTGACTTAAAACTTTACTTAATTATGAGAAAGATTGGAACCTAAGAAATAGGGGATCAGTTTAAACATGGTTATAATACCAAAATGATCCTCACTTATCGAGAAATACTAAGAAAAAGTGAAAGAGAGAACTGAATACAAGAGAAGGAGAGGAGAAAAGATGTTGGTTGTTTTGTTTTACGGCATACCAACCCTTTTCGGGTTATTTAATGCCGAATCAAGTCATTTTGATAAACAAAGGACTCTGGTTGCTTACAGTACATGTTGTTGCTTAATAGTCACCCAATTAAGTATTGAACAGGCTTATCGCTGCCTAACTTTAGTGATCTAGCGAGACTCAGTCGGTAGAGTGTTCGGCTAGGAATCACAAGGTCTTGGTTCGATACCGGCCCTCGACAACTCAGCATATGAGTAGCAACAGGATCTGTTCGGTAAAGTGAGGAGCTGATGGTAGGTGTGGTGCTCCACCTCAGATGCTAACATAATCTCCTCGGTCTAGCGCTGATTGGCTGATACCGACATTAGGCTGCCCCGACGACTTTATTTACTTTACTTTAGACCAGTGGTTCTCAAACAGTGCGCCGGGCGCACTGGTGCGCCTCAGAGCTTTTTCAGGTGCGCTCCATAGTATTCCAGAAAAAAAAGATAGTTGAACATTTACAGCTTTAGAAGAATATTTGAGTTATTATTTTCCATCAATTAACACTGCGCAATATGACTGGATCAGAAACCCTTTTGTAGAAACTGCAATAGATTCTAGTTTAACGCTAACAGAAAAGAAGAACTGGCAGCTGTGTTCACTGATCGTGGATTAATGATTAGATACAAAGATTTTCTCTTGGAGATTTTTGGATTTCTATCAAAAACAACATGTATCGATATCTAAAAAAGCGCAGGCCATTTTATTGCAATTTTCCACCTCATATTTATGTGAACTGGGATTTCAACCCTCGCAACAATTAAGTGTAAAAAGAGAGAAACTCTTCAATGCATTGATGAGGGAAATGAGAGTTTGTCTCTCAAACATAAGACCAAACATTGAAGAAATCGCAAAGTCTCATCAAACTCATGTTTCTCATTAATACAGGAACAATAAACTTCATAGAGGTATGTTACGTTTGCTTTTGTTAAATGTGTTATTTTTTTTTACATATTTAAGTATAACTTAATAACATATTAATCCTATTTTGTTATACAGTGGCGCTAATTTCAAGTATCTGTAGTACTGTAAGTGCGCCAGACTGTATAAAGTTTGAGAACCACTGAGTTAACGTAATAACATATTAATCCTATTTTGTATACAGTGCGCTATCAAGTATCTGTAGTACTGTAAGTGCGCCCAGACTGTATAAAGTTTGAGAACCACTGAGTTAACGTAATAACATATTAGTCCTATTTTGTATACAGTGTGCTATCAAGTATCTGTTGTATTGTAAGTGCGCCCAGACTGTATAAAGTTTGAGAACCACTGAGTTAACGTAATAAAACATATTAGTCCTATTTTGTATACAGTGTGCTATCAAGTATCTGTTGTATTGTAAGTGCGAGACTGTATAAAGTTTGAGAACCACTGAGTTAACGTAATAACATATTAGTTTGTATACAGTGCGCTATCAAGTATCTGTTGTATTGTAAGTGCGCCAGACTGTATAAAGTTTGAGAACCACTGAGTTAACGTAATAACATATTAGTCCTATTTTGTATACAGTGCGCTATCAAGTATCTGTTGTATTGTAAGTGCGCCCAGACTGTATAAAGTTTGAGAACCACTGAGTTAACGTAATAACATATTAGTCCTATTTTGTATACAGTGCGCTATCAAGTATCTGTTGTATTGTAAGTGCGCCCAGACTGTATAAAGTTTGAGAACCACTGAGTTAACGTAATAACATATTAGTCCTATTTTGTATACAGTGCGCTATCAAGTATCTGTTGTATTGTAAGTGCGCCCAGACTGTATAAAGTTTGAGAACCACTGAGTTAACGTAATAACATATTAGTCCTATTTTGTATACAGTGTGCTATCAAGTATCTGTAGTACTGTAAGTGCGCCCAGACTGTATAAAGTTTGAGAACCACTGAGTTAACTTAATAACATATTAGTCCTATTTTGTATACAGTGCGCTATCAAGTATCTGTAGTACTGTAAGTGCGCCAGATTGTATAAAGTTTGAGAACCACTGCAGTAGACCGTAATTACAAACTTAGCTTCGGGTATATGTAACTGTTATTCACTGTATCTCTTCATGGCTCCCTGACTGTCCAGTCTAAAATGAATAGCCTTCTACTTTCTCCTGCCTGTCTTGATTTAGGTTTACCATTGATCGGAAGTTTCCAGAATTATCGTTTCATCCACTGCCTTATCTTGTAATAAATGGCTATATTGCTAACCATTGGTCCAAAGCGAGGAATTCGCCAATTTATATTTATATAGTTTTGTAACATCGCATACATAATAGAAGAACAGAACAACTTAACAATACACAGGGTGTCTATAAAGTCCTGGACTCATCAACACGAGTTCAATTCCTGGACGAAGCTGTTGGCATTTCACATGGCGCTAATACCCTTGGGAAAGGTATGCATTCAGTTCTCTCTCCAGCTATGGATAAATAGCAGGGCAGACTGGGCTCTTTAACCACGGTTATCAGGACGAAGCTGTTCGCATTTCACATGGCGCTAATACCCTAGGGAAAATGTAGGAATCCAATTCTTCCTCCAGCTATGGGTAAATAGCAAGGCAGGCTGGGCTCTTTAACCATGGTTAGGTAATCAGTCTAGGAGAAGGAAAACTCTGAATTCAAACCTGTCAAACTCTGTCCGCTTAAGAAATTGACATTGTGTCGCATCCTACTCGTGCGGAGGGGTTGGTAAATATATATAAAGTAAATAGGTAAAAAGCAGGGCAGACTGGACTCTTTTACCATTGCTAGGTAACCAGTCTAGGAGAAGGAAAACTATGAATTCAAACCGGTTAAACTCCGTTTAAGAAATTGACCTTGTGTCGCATCCTGCTCATGCGGAGGGGTTGGTATATATATATATATAAATTCCTGCAGCAGATTTAAAATATAACAACAAAGATGACTGCCTGGTTGAAATGCAGCAATCAAAATGTACATAAAAAAATAAAATTACAAGAGGTGAACTTATGGAGACGCGTGGTGTAATGTCTAGAGTCGTGGGAAATGGGCTCGTTGACCTGAGTTCAAATCCTGGATGAGGTTGTCTACATTTCACGTAGCGCTAATACTCTTGGGAAAGGTATGCATCCACCTGTCACTCCTTAACTGCTATTGGTTAGTAGCAGGGCTGACTGGGCTGTTTAATCTTGGTTAGACAACCAGTCTAGAAGAAGGAAAACTCTGAATTTAAACCTGTTAACCCCGTCTAGAACGTTGACCTTGTGTCACATCCTGTTCGTGCGGAGGAGGTGGTAAATATGTAAGTAAAGTAAAGTCGTCGGGGCGGCCTAATGTCGGTATCAGCCAATCAGCGAGGGAGTCTATCCCCTTTTCAATAGCGCTAGACCAAGGAGATTGTTTTTGCATCTGAGGCGGAGCGCCACACCTACCACCAGCTCCTTACTTTACCGCACAGATCCCTGTGCTACTCATACGCTGAGTTGGCGGGGACCGGTATCGAACTAGGAACCTAGTGGTCTCTAGCCGAACGCTCTACCGACTGAGCTAACCCGGCCCCTCATATAAATAAATATGTACAAGAGTTGAACTCATGGTTTTTACGAAATGGTTCTACCATTTGTACAAGGCGAATTATTAAGTTTTAAGATTTAAAACTGCTGCAAGACTTTATGAACACACTGTATATATTTACCAACCACTCCGCACTAGCAGGTCAATTTCTTAAGCAGACTTTAACAGGTTTGAATTCGGAGGTTTCCTTCTCCTAGACTGATTGCCTAAACAATGTTAAAGAGCCCAGTCTGCCATACTATTGTTGTATAAGCAAAAGTAGAAATCTCCTGATTCACTAATAAAAGATACGTACACTCGCCAACAAAACAAACAAAATCGGAAGTGTCCTCTATCGTTACCTAAAACAGAATGACCATTTTAACACATATCTGCGCATGGGCTCCGATCGGGAGTTCCGCTTTGATAGTCAATTCCTGACATTAAATAAAAAAAAAATTGGTAAATAAAATTCGAATATCATCCAATGAAAGCGATTCCCGGGTGAAATGAAAATAACTTCATTTGATCCAACTTTCGGCTGCCACTCTCTATAAAACGAACAGCTTTGAAAGGCAACGGTAGTCAGAGGTTCAGACACCTTCACGAACACAAACCCGACGAGCACTAGCAAGCTAAGGATACATCAAAGGCGGCAGATCACACCCCCACCTACTTACCCAAACTCGACCTCACAGGCAGTCAACACGCGAACATTTCTACATTCGATGATACAAAAACGCTACTACTAAAACACAATATTTTGCCTACATCACCACCCCACTACCACAGTCAAGCTGGACATTTTACGGACCTAATATTCACCCTCAACAATCACCAAAATTATCCTGTAATTTTCATTTCTATCTTTTCATCGTTCTCATGTTGTTTTTTTAATACAATTTTGAACTTAAAATCTGCGTTTTGTTCCTTTCCTCATCACCATACGCTTGCTACTAAATACTGTTTATTACACTATTTACCCATAGCTGGAGGTAGAATTGTTGGATGCATACCTTTCTTAAAGGTATTAGTACTGTAAGGATTAAAGTGATAATACTTGAAGATAAAACTCCGACAAAGGTTGATAGACAAAACATTGTATATACAGCACAGAATAAACAGGGTACGTAATACATACATACATATACAAGTAATATAAATACGTATACAAGAGTAGAGATAATGACACATTCATGAATGGTAAAATACAAGATATTTAGGTATCAAAGAGATACCTAAATGTACATAAAAACATAGTTACGGATACATGACTAACGTATAGTCATATATCGTATACGAGACTTACTAGCAGTGAGTGGCCAGTGTTAAGGGCCGAAGCCCCAACGAGAAGGGGGTAGACAGAGTCTAACCCATAGTGGTGGCTCGTAGGTCGAGCAGCAGGGAAAGAGGAAGAGACGTTCAAATCAGCCGCTTAAATATCAAAGGCCCCTAGCGGGAACCAGCGAAACTAAACGGACAGACAACTCCACAGGCAAATACGAAAATAACGCCACAGTACTATATGAATTGAAAGCAATCTTGTCCGACTTAACAATATGTGTATTTAATTACAACCGAATTAAATACATTTTTAAACAGAAAACTGGATAAACGGGTCGCCACTGACGGCCAACAGGTAGCCCCATTGGGGGGGGGGTGTACCCCTCAACATAGGTGCAATCGGCGTATTATAAAGCCCCGTCGACAGGGCTACAAGATAACACACCGTCTTGCAGACTCATTACTGCTGGATCTGTACGGTAAAGTGGGGGAGCTGATGATTGGTGTGGCGCTCCACATCAGACGCAGAAATAATTTTCTTGGCCCAAAGCTGGTGAAAAGGAGATTGACTCCCTCGCTGTCCGGATAATACCGACAATATGCCACTCCACCGATTTTATAATTATCTAATAAGAGAATTTCAGCAGAGACCAATGGTAAACAAATCGTTATTTATTAAGCCTAGCTTAGATGCGGCACAAGGCCAGAAGTATGGAACACCCAGTGAGAATCAAACTCGCTAACAATGGTCTGCTAATCTAGATTGATAACTATTACACCACATGAGGTTCCCATGGTAAATAGAGAATAAAACCATTCTGTAAAACCGCCCTGTCGGCTGGGGCGTTAGAATGCACCGACTGCACCTCTGCAGAAGGGTAAGACTCCCCCAATGGGGCCACCTGTAGGTCGTGGGTGGCGACCCGTGATGCTTACGGATAGAACCCAGGTGGATGAGCAGTTCATGACTTGCAATACTCCACTTTGGCCCTATCCTGGGCTAGACGGGCGGTCGGAGAGGCCCCCTCCGATCAATCGGCTTGTCACGTCAAGCCCTAGAACCTATATGATTATCCCAACCCTATTGCCCTTATGGCAAGCCCCAACCCCTTTTTATCGTATGGGTGCTAGAAGACGGTGGCTGCGGGTCTACATGTCCTGGGAATGACATTAAACTCTATCTGATGGTGAGGTTCCAGTTTTGGGTGGTTTGGGGAATGTGGAGCACCCCTTCATCACCATTGCTCCCTGGTCCACTCCACTCTGATCCGGAGTGGTAGTACCTGTTAGGGCCCCATCTATGGGCTAAATAGAAAAATGTATTTATAAAAAATATTGTATTATCCATTAAGAATTGATTTATTTCAAAACTTTATCGGCATTAAATGACCCACTGAGGTTGATATGCCGTAAAACAAACAAAATCAAACCAAACCATTCTGTAAAAACATCGATTGATTAAAAAAAATATCGCTAAGAAATTTTTCAGAATGAAAATTAATTGTTACTTGCTGTTTAATTATACAATATTATTTAACAAAAAGTGACCCATCGTGGTATAATGGTTAACAAACTAGTTTCTTAGATTACTATTGAATAGTTCGATTCTCGCAGGATGCCCCATACTTGTGTCACATCCTTCCCGTAGAGAACGGATTGGGTAAATGCCTACAATATAATTCAACAAATGATACTAAAATGTTTTTTTATAAGGTTACCGAGTTCCACAAGAAACACCAAAAGAAGACCGAAGAGCACATCGACCGAAACGTTGTGTATATAACAATATACAACAGTCCGAAAAATCTAGAAAATACAAATTATCAAGCCTTATCTAAAAAAAAAAAAAGTGTCCCATCGTATTGTAATAGTTAGCAAGCTAGTCTCGCAGATCCATTACTACTTTAAAAAATATTAGTGAAATAAATCCCTAATTAGGAATGGGCCTATTCTACTAGTGACCGCCCCAAGCGGAGTTTAAAAGCTTTGAATTCAGTGTTTTCCTTCTCCTACACTGGTTGCCTAACCAAGGTTAAAGAGCCGAGTCTACCCTACTATTTTGCCCATAGCTGGTGGGAGAGTAGTTGGATTCATACCTTTCCCAAGTCAATTTTTTGGGTGGAGTTTAACAGGTTTGAATTCAGAGTTTTTCTTCTCGTAGACTGGTTGCCTAACCAAAGTTAAAGAGCCCAGTCTGCCCTACAATTTACCCGTAGTTTGATTCCTACCTTTACCAAAGGTATTAGTACCATATGAACTGTAGCTTCGTCCAGGATTTGAACTCAGATCGGCGAGTCCATTTGAATAACGCGTTCGATCCTTGTTGGATGCACCATACTTGCGACTTTATGTCACATCCTACTCGTAGCAAACGGATTGAGTAAATACCTTATTTTATTGAATTACAATTCAAGGTCGTAAAGATGATTTGTATTATTTAGATTTTTCGGACTGTTGTAAAATCTTGATAATACAAATTATCAAGCGTCGTCTAAAAAGGCATCCCATCGTAGTGTAATGGTTAGCAAGCTAGTTTCGCAGATCTATTACTACTGAATAGTAGTATGTGACATTGTGGATGCACCATTGTGTCACATCCTACCCGTAGCAAACGGCTTAAATAAATACCTTGAGTAGTACAGGGATCTGTGTGGTAAAGTAAGGAACTGATGGTAGATGTGGCGCTTCACCTCAGTCGCTAAAACAATCTCCCTGGTCTAGGGCTAGTGAAAAGGGGATAGACTTCCTCGCTGATTGACTGATACCGACTTTAGGCCACCCCGATGACTTTATTTTTTTTTTTATTGAATTACAATTCAAGTTCGTAACTTGTTGTCTCTGAGAGTTCATGTTCCTTTTATAGACAATTGTTATGAAGCAATATGGAGGTGTGGAGGCCAGCACATGGACACGCCAGCGTGGGATGTCCAGCAAAGACATACATTGACAATCTCTGCGCGGATACTGGATGTGTTGGATTATTTGGACCATATGACCTTTAGGCACCCCTTTTGCTTTGCTGATTCATTAGTACATTTTTTTAATTTACACCGTCAACATCCGGTTGTTTGTTAGGGGTTAGGGGTTAGGGTTAGGGATTAAGGTTAGGGGTTAGTTTTATAATTAAAAGAAAACCCTCTAAAAATCGTCTATCAAACAACCGGTATTGACGGTGTAAAAGAAAAAAAAATGTACTTATGAATCAGCAAAGCAAAAGGGGTGCCTAAAGGTCATATGGTCCGATTATTTTGAGCATATAAGCCGTGCTGCAATGCACCACGTAAATTTATAGACTAAGCGAGGTCACGTGGTTTAAACCTCAGCCAATCACCAATCGGAATGCGTGGCTGGTTGACTACTTAATCACTGATTATTTTGGGATGATATAATATTTTCTTTCTTGGAATTATGATAGAAACGAGCACACAAGGATTGACATGCTGTAAAAACCAACCAACCAACCAACCAACCAACCAGTCAAGAATTATCTTAAAGCACACTAAAAAAGAATCATATTGTTGTTGTTGTTGTTGTTGATGGCACCTTTCCGTCGACTAAGGAAGACACTTGTTATGAAGCAATATGGAGGTGATATTTTTCTGATGGTGCTAATATCTAGCGTCAAGCGGTGATAATTTCATGCATTGGGAGATGGACAGCGCTATTATAAGCTCTTCTCCACATCCACGGACTTTGCTCACATCACCTACCAACCCCGTTATATCTGCTACCTCAAGGAATATCACGGGCGAATCTGGCACGTAAGACGTTGAATTGAATTTGGCGCTGTGCCGAGACACGTCAGCTATTTTCATGGGATTATGAGATGAGAAAATAAAGCAGGCGACACCCCAATAAGAATCTATTAAGTTCTATAGAAAGATCTGTATATCTTAAATTGGATTTTAAGCGACCGCAATATAAATAAAATATGACTCTAGGTATTTATCCAATTGGGTAGGTCGATTTTGGAACTGTAGCGTCTATCATGTGGCGAAAGTTGCAAATTAACATAAGTAATTACCACTCAAAATATTTTCATTAAAACTTTGCCTTCGTTTGAGGAAATAGATTTCCATCTTTTAATATGTTATAATACTGTTACAGCTTAATTAAATTAATTAATTAAAAACCTTATTCGTTTCATCTTAGCAAAATAAAATGATCACCTTTTATGTTTTAAATATTGAAATTACTAAGATTTCCGGGGCCAATTGTTGAGAAAAAAAGTGGTGTTTTTGTGTATTTTAACCGACGATTTTGCTGTTATTTCCTCGAATAATGGTGTGAATATTGAGATCTAGTTTTTGGTATCAGTATTCATTATACCAATATACAACTTTTGCTGTTTGAGGGAATTTGATATTTTTTTTAAAGTAAAAAATTAACCTACACTATTACTCAACCCGTTCGCCTCGGGTATGATGTGAAACAAGGTCGAAAGGATGGAACTGTTAAGTATCTGGCCGCCATCCTTGGTCAGTTGTAAAGAACTTAAAGTAAATAAGTAATTAAGTCCTGAGTTATAGAATCCTTTGGTAAGTGAATAAGTCCTGAGTTATAGAATCCTTTGGTAAGTGAATAAGTCCTAAGTTTTGGAATCCTTTGGTAAGTGAATAAGTCCTGGGTTATAGAATCCCTTGGTAAGTGAATAAGTCCTGAGTTATAGAATCCTTTGGTAAGTGAATAAGTCCTGAACTATAGAATCCTTTGGTAAGTGAATAAGTCCTGAACTATAGAATCCTTTGGTAAGTGAATAAGTCCTGAACTATAGAATCCTTTGGTAAGTGAATAAGTTTTGGAATCCTACGTAGTGTCAAAAGGTCCAGTGATATAATCCTATGTTCCGTCGTCCCCGAAGCCTCAAGTAGTTACGAGTAGGTATGACCAGAACAGCCAGTATAAATAATAATATCAGCAGCAGAATACTGCCAGTGGTTGGTCAATAGGTTGGTCACATGTTTATCGGCGAGTCTATAAGTACAAGTAGCCATCCGGCACACACCTTATATCCAGAAAAATTTCAACAGGAACATCCAGCAAAGACCGAATAGTCTATTCAGCAGTGATCGATCTGCGAGACTAGCCAACTAACCATTACACCAAGATGGAACGCTTAAGTATTTACCGTTTTTGACGGCATATAAGACACACGGGCAAATAAGATGCACCCCCATTTCAGCTGGTCAGATTCAGGAAAAGAAGTTTTTAGTGTATTTAAACATATATTGTTGAAAACAGTCTCCTGTTAACCTTGATTATAACAATACCAGCAATAAACTAAGGATGCATGGAGTTTAGGGTAGGTAAAAGTACTCAGCGTAAACTGGGTTAGTGAGCATCATAGAGAAGATTAGCCTAGGCCTATGGGAGGTCTCAAACTTCACCTACAATGTATAAGATGCAGGGCAATTTTTTGAGACAAAATTTTGGAAAAAACGTGCGTCCTATATGCCGTCAAATACAGTACTCATTTCGTTCACCTCGGGTAGGATGTGACACAAGGTCGCAATGATGAATCATCCCGCGTGGATTGAACTTTATTCGGTAATTCAGTAATAATGGATCTGCGAGTTTAGCTTGCTAACCATTACACCACGATGGGACGACTAAGGTATTTACCCAAACCGTTTGTCTCGGGTAGGGTTTGACACAAGTATGGGGAATCCAGTGAGGATGGAACTCACAATTCAGCAGTAATAGATCTGCGAGACTAGCTAGCTAACTATTAGACCACTACGATGAGATGCCTAAGGTATTTACACAATCTGTTCACCTCGGGTAGGATGTGACACAAGGTCGCTACTATGAAGCATCCATCGTAGATTGAACTCACTATTCAGTAGTAATGAATCTGTAAGACTAGCTAGTTAACTATTACACCACGATGGGACGTCTAAGGTATTTACACAACCCGTTCGATTCGGGTAGGATGTAACACTGTTGTATATCCTTCATTACTTCTTTACTTCTTACTTGCTTCTATATCTTGGACATCTATTCTTCTGGCCGGCTTTGGTTCTTCTATCATCTTGCGTCGGGAATCTTCTGAGGTCTGGACTTTCTTGGGGACTTCGGGTCTGGTTTCTGTTAGGGATTTCTCCTTATCAGAAGCCCTGTGTCATTGTTAGTTTTTAGGTAATAAACACAAGACTTCGATTTACTTTGATGTTACTTTATTTGTAAATCCCCAAACCAGACATCTGCGCACATCCTACGAGCTCGGCTCCTACTTGCTAACTGACTGAGTTACTTACTATCCTTAAACGGGAGGACGGGGTCTTCTATGCCTTCCGGTTCTCACGATTTATCCCCGGAAGGCAAGGTGAGAGTGAGGTCAAGCGTTGTCACTCATCATTCAAGGCCGTGGGCTGCACTAATCGCCATTATGATTTCTACACTACCTTATATAAGTATTAGGGATCCAATAATTATGTAACAACACAAGGTCACAATTATGAGGACTCCATCGAGGATCGAACACGCTATTCAGCAGTAAGGCATCTGTGACACTAGCTAGATCTATTACATCATTACGATGGGACGCCTAAGGTATTTATATAACCTGTTCGCTTCGGATAGGATGTGACACAAGGTTTGGAGCATCGAGCGAGGATCGAACCAGATATTCAGCAGTAATGAATCTGCGAAAATAAAATATCAATGTATGTATTTACCCGACCCCCACCATCACGTTGCAAGATGCGACATAATGCTGAATTTCGTCGTCGTCGTCAGGGTTGTCTAAAGTCGGTATCAGCCAGATAGAGAGGGAGTATATCCCCTTTTCACTAGCGCTAGACCAATGAGATTGTTTTTGCGTCTGAAGTGGAGAGCCACACCTACCATCAGTTCCTTACTTTACCGCACAGATACCTGCGCTACTCATACGCTGAGTTGGCGAGGACTGGTATCGAACTAGGAACCACAAGGTTCCTAGTCGGAAGCTCTACCGAATAGGTTTGAATTCAGAGTGTTTTTCTTCCTAGACCGGTTGCCATACCAAGGTGAAGGAGCACAGTCTAAACTACTATTTACCCATAGCTGAGGGGAGAACATCTATATCTATGCATTGCTATGTATCGGATAAACATCAATCTGAACTGTTTTATCCAACCATGCAGTGTCGTCCATCAAGAAATGAATACGAAACGATACGTTCTCTCACTCAAATGCTTTTTTTCCCCATAAAATGTAATTTTTAGCTTTTAAGTCCCAAACAACTTTTTAAAAAAAGTGCTTAAAACAAAAACGTGTAATGTAAAAGGTGTGTACGGCCACCTGCCCCCTATCACACAAACCATCCATGTAAGGTGAACAAAACACGCAGGACACTGCTGAAGAAACAAGGACGAACTCATAAGTGACGTCCTTCTGTGGAAGCCAGCATATGGACACGCCAGCGTGGGATGTCTAGCAAAGACATACATTGACAAGCTCTGCGCGGATACTGGATGTGTTGGATTATTTGGACCATATGCCCTTTAGGCACCCCTTTTGCTTTGCTGATTCATAAGTACATTTTTTTCATTTACACCGTCAACATCCGGTTGTTTGTTATGGGTTAGGGTTAAGGGTTAGAGTTAGGGTTAGAGTTACGAATTAGGGTTAGGGGTTAGTTTTATAATTTAAAAAAAAACCCTCTAAAATCGTCTAACAAACAACCGGATGTTGACGGTGTAAATGAAAAAAAATGTACTTATGAATCAGCAAAGCAAAAGGGGTGCCTAAAGGTCATATGGTCCGATTATTTTGAGTATATAAGCCGTGCTGCAATACACCACTTAAATTTATAGACTAAGCGAGGTAATGTGGTTTTAACCTCAGCCAATCACCAGCCGGAATGCGTGGCTGGTTGACTACTTAATCACTGATTATTTTGGGGTGATGTAATATTTTCTTTCTTGGAATTATGATAGAAACGAGCACACAAGGATTGACATGCTGTAAAAACTATCCAACCAACCAACCAACCAACCAACCAGTCAAGAATTATCTTAAAACACAGTAAAAAAGAATCATGTTGTTGTTGTTGTTGTTGTTGACACTTTTCCGTCAACTAAGGACGATGGCGTAGTGTCCAAAAAAAATTATCTGCATCTGCGCAAGTGACTCTGCAGGCCAATTCTTGATTGACAGTCATTGGTGCACTGAATGCACACAAACTGTGATGCTTTCTGGGGCTGTTGTCTTTCTCCAACTTTCTGGCTCTCTTTGCTGTCGAGGCAGCTCTCCTCTCCGCCTCACTTCTCTCCGTGCCTTGCTTAACATTTAGGCGCCAGGCCGCTCTTTTTTTTGCATCTACCGCCCACATGTTTGTGTCAACATTGCATGCCTCTCCTGCAGACATCTTTAAATCGTATGCATGGTCTACCAACCGATCGGGAGCCTTTTACTAATTCGCCGTACAAAAGATCTTTTGGGATGCGGCCATTTTGCATTCTCCTGACATGTCCAAGCCAGCGAAGGCGCCTCTCACAGAGAATGGAGAACATGCAGGTTCATGTTAGCGCAATCCAGCACAACTGTGTTGGGCATTTTAGCCTGCCAACCAACCAACCAGCCAGTCAAGAATAATCTTAAAGCAAAGTCAAAATGAATCATGTTACTTCTACTTAAAATAAGTTTGAATTATACTTACCAGCCACTAGCTGTAGATTTACAATTTCAGGAACAATTTGGAGCATTTCCAATGTAATAACACTCTCTATTGGTGTCGAAAATTACCGGTATCAAAAACGCCATGATAAAAGTAATTCAAAGACAAGGGCAGATAACTCTGATATGCCTAACTACGAATATTGTGGATTCATCAGATACATATACGATCGGATGGCATACAAGCTGTGAGAAAAATAAAAATTAAATTAACACGAAAAGTCTTTGTTGAGAGGACACAAAATGTCGACTACTTCTTCTTCTTCTTCTTCTTCTTCTTCTTCTTCTTCTTCTTCTCAAAAATCTTCTAATTTGAAAAAAAGTAGTTATGATATCTTGTTTACGTATAGTAAGTAAAATCGTCGGGGCGGCCTAATGTCGGTATCAGCCATGCAGCGAGGGAGTCTATCCTCTTTTCACTAGCGCTAGACCAAGGAGATTATTTTAGCGTCTGAGGTGGAGCACCACACCTACCATCAGCTCCTTACTTTACCGCACAGATCCCTGTGCTACTCGTACGCTGAGTTGGCGAGGGTGGGTATCGAACTAGGAACCTTGTGGTTTCTAGCCGAACGCTCTAATGACTGAGCTAACCCAGCCCCTTGACTGAGCTAACCCGGCCCCTTATTCTTAATAATCAGAATTAGATAAACGTAGGCAAAGATCCCTCTAATTAAAAAAAAAGTGGCTATGAAATCTTGTTTACGTATAAATATAAAAATAATCTTAATAATTAGCATTCGATAAAAATAGGTAAAGATACTTCTAATTTGAAAAAAGAATCTACTAAATGTTTTAAAAATTGTCAGGCGAAAAAGACCTTCCGATTTTAAATCTACTAAAAATCCATTAATTACTTGCTTGGTATATATACATATATTTTTTTTTCACTGAACAGATGGACGTGCCACTTCTAATACAATTCTCAGCCCGGATTATAGTGGCTTAAAAATTCTTTAAATTTTTAAAACTTTCTAAAAACAATTTCTTTAACCAGAAATTTTCTCCTGACGATAACCTTAGGTCGAGACAAGTTGAGAAAAATAAACAATATAAAAGAAATATTCCTGTTTGTCTTATCACTTTTTGTTCATCAACACACACACACACACACACACACACACACACACACACACACACGCACACACATATATATCCTTAATACATATAATAAAGAACAACCTTGTATTATATATACTTAGAAATTAAGAATGCAAAAATAAAGGGTTCACATTGTTAAAACAAGTTTTAATAAATACATATCCGGTATTACTGATTTATATATAGCTTTTTATTTTAATATATATTCAAATTTATCTAATGTATCTAGTTTTACGAGAAAATTATTCCCAAACAAGAAATATTCACATAATATTCTTCTACATTAAATTTTAACATGTTTGAGTATTTAACTGTATCCGTGTTTAGGTTCGCACGTGTTCACTTTTCATATAAGATTTCAAAGATCTGTTTACATTTTTTTACGAAATAGCGTGGCAAAAATTCCTTTACGTAATTTTGGACGTTAATAAAATCGAGATAAAAATTTACAAAAGTATATACTTTTTACACTGAAATTTAAATATTCGTTCGATTTTAATAAAAATTGGTTTAATTATGTAAAAATGGGATGCTTACCCCCCAAAAAAAAAAACAAAAAACAAACTAACAACAAACATTGTTGTCTGTCGTAAAATAAAACAAACATCTCATTGGAGTAATTTTGGACGTCGATAAAATCTTTATAAAAATTCACAAAAAATATATACTTTTTACACTGAAATTAAAATATTCGTTTAATTTTAATAAAAATTGGTTTAATTATGTAAAAATGGGATACTTACCCCCCAAAAAAAAAAAACCCCAAACAAACTAACAACAAACATTGTCGTCTGTCGTAAAACAAAACAAATATCTCAGTGAAGTGGAGTGAATATGATACGTTTTAAATAAGTCTTAAGTTCTGTAAAAATAGATGTTTTATTTTATTTAAAAAAAATATTCCTCGTTCTTCTCAGGTACGGGGATGAGTAAAAAAGTAATACCATTTTATTTAGGACATGTAAAATTACCAAAGCAGGAACATGTATCATGCATCAAAATAAAGCTGGTCCTCTGTGGATCACATCCCTACTTCTCCACATAGATGAGTAAAAAAGTAATGCCATTTTGTTTAGGACAGGTATAATTACCAACACAGGAACATGTGTCATACATCAAAATGAAACTGGTTCTCTGTGGATCACATTCCTTCTTCTCCACATAAGCACTGTTTCTCTCAATAGCAATGTTCCTCCTATGAATGAGAGCATGTATCCCTGCCTCGTAAATTCTGTTGACTGTTCTTTGAGCCACTTCTTCAATACAGATTTCCCTTCCTCGTCACTGGAATACTGTTTGCCTCTCAAACCCTCTTTCATGGGGCCGAAGGGATTATAGTGATTATTGTAATTATATTAAATGCAAATGGTGTGGGCGTTATACGCTATCAAAAACGATTTACGACAGTTGTTGTTGTTGTTGTTGGAGGAGTAAAAATAATTATTCTCCATTTGAGACACTTATAAAGTTACTATTTCGTTTTCAACAAGAGAGAATGAAACTATTGGCACGATATTTTGGATTGATTTCTTTTCGTTATCTCACCTCGAAGGCGAAACGCTGTTAACGCTTCAGTGAAAGCTCATTTCATGTACACATCTAAAGACTATTTTATTATTATTTACTCATAGCTAGGGGAGAAGTAGATTCATGCCTTTCTCAAATATTTGTACTTTTTAGAGATCTTTGCTTTAAAAAAGCTTATTTTTTGTACATATCTAAAGTCTATCTTATTATTATTTACTTCTTTTTAAGGGAGATGTGGATTCATGCATTTCTCAAATATTCGTACTTTTTAGAGATTTTTACTCTAAAGTTTATTTTATGTACACATCTAAAGACTATTATTATTATTATTATTATTATTATTATTATTATTGTACACTCATTTTGAGTTTTTCACATCAGCGTCAGCTGATGGCCTTTCACTGGAGTCTGAGTAACAAGTCTCCTCAGTTCTCCAGGACTCTTCTGAGTATTCTGGCAGATTGCAGCAGTGCAGTAGCCTGGATGGTCTCAATTCTTCCTCTGATTTCTAGATCCTCCAGTCTTTTTTCGAAGTTCATTGGGACCGTTCCAAGTGCACCAACTACAATTGGTATAACTTTCACTCTCATGTTCCGCAGCTTTTTCAATTCTCTGGCAAGGTCCAGGTATTTATCCATCTGTTCATTTTCCTTCAGCTGTGATTTGCTGGGACCGCAAAGTCCACCAGTTGACACGTTCTCTTTTTTTTGTTAATCAACACTAGGTCTGGTCTCCTGGCTGGGATAGGGTGATCCGTCTTTATCTCGAAGTCCCAGAGAATTTTATGCGTTTCATTCCCAAGAACAGATTCTGGTTTATGCATATACCATTTTGTTGTATGGGCAAAGTTTAATTTTTTGCATAATTCCCAGTGGATCACCTTCCCAACCTAGTCGTGCCTAGCTTTGTATTCCCGTTGTGCTAGTTTGCTACATTCACTTAATACATGGTTTACAGTCTCATCTCTGTCACCGCATAGTCTACATTTACTGTTTTGTTGGGTCTTATCAATTTTTGCTTTGATATAATTTGTTCTCATGGCATTATTTTGTGCAGCAATTATTAGTGATTCAGTTTCACACTTGAGGTTTCCACTTCTTAACCATGTCCAGGTTTTTTATGTGCAAACTCTCCGATGTGTCGTTTGAAGTATCCATATAATTGTTTTCTTCACATCTTTGTTTTCTAGTTTTTGTTGTTTTTCTGTTTGTCCATACATTACATCTGCTGCTGTTGGCTGCTATAAGTAATCTTTCTTTGCTTTTTTTGTACTCTTCGAGTCCTTGGATTGTGACCTCTACACAGCCCTCTATGTTGGCAAGACCTCTTCCAACTTCTTTTCTTGATACATATAGCCTATCTCTATTATCTCTAGGGTATAAAGCCTTGTGCATCGTCATTAATTTCTTAGTCCTTTGGTCTATATGTCTGAGTTCTTCTTTTTTCCATTTTAAGAATGGCCCAGAGTATCTTATAACGGGGACGGCCTAGGTATTTATTCTTTTGATTAGATTTCTGCTGTTGAGCTTGGCTTCCAAGAGCTTTCTTGTTCGTCTAAGTTATTCTTTTTTAACTTTTTATTTCATCTCTGTTTGCTTGATATTGTCTGCTTCTAAAATTCCTAAGTATTTGTAAGTTTCTTTTTCTTCAATATTATTATTATTATTATTATTATTATTATTATTATTATTATTATTATTATTATTATTATTATTTACTCCTTATGAGTTTTCACATCAGCATTAGCTGATGGTCTTTCACTGGAGTCTGAGTGACAGCAAATATCCTCAGGTCTCCAGGACTCTTCTGAGTATTCTGGCAGATTGTAGCAGTGCAGTGTTCTGAATGGTTTCATTCCTTCCCCTGATATCCAAACTTTCCAAGCCCTTTTCTAATCCTTTTGGGACTGTTCCAAGTGCACCAACTACAATTGGTATAACTTTGACTTTCATATTCCATAACTTTTTCAGTTCTCTGGCAAGGTCCAGATATCTGTCCATTTTTTCATTTTCCTTTAGTTTTACCCTGTGATCTGCTGGCACTGCAAAATCCACCAGTTGGCAAATTCTTTCTTTTTTGTTTATCAACACTAGGTCTGGTCTTCTTGCTGGAATAAGGTGATCCGTTTTTATTTCAAAGTCCCAGATAATTTTATGCGTTTTATTCTCAAAACAGATTCTGGTTTATGTATGTTGTATGGTTAAAATTAAATTTTTTGCATAATTCCCAGTGGATCACCTTCCCAACCCAGTCGTGTCTAGTTTTATATTCTCGTTGTGCTAGTTTGCTACAATTATTATTATTATCATTATTGGCTATTTTAATTTAAAAAAAAATTTTCCTCGTTCTTCTCAGTTACGGCGGTGAGTAAACAAGTAATACCATTTTATTTTAGGACATGTAAAATTACCAAAACAGGAACATGTATCATACATCTAAATAAGAGCTGGTCCTCTGTGGATCACAGCCCTACTTCTCCACATAGGTTGAATCAAAAAGTAATGCCATTTTGTTAGGACAGGTATTATTACCAACACAGGAACATGTATCATACATCAAATGAAGCTGGTCCTCTGTTGATCACATCCCTACTTCTCCACATAATCACTGTTTCTCTCAATAGCAATGTTCCTCCTATGAAATGAGAGCATGTATCCCTGCCTCGTAAAATGTAGACGAGTGAGCCACTTCTTTCAATACAGATTTCCCTTCCTCGTCACTGGAATACTGTTTTGCCTCTCAAACCCTCTTTCATGGGGCCGAAGGGATTATAGTGATTATTGTAATATATTAAATGTAAATGGTGTGGGCGTTATACGCTATCAAAAACGACTTACGACAGTTGTTGTTGTTGTTGTTGTTGTTGTTGGAGGAGGAATAGAAATAATTATTCTCCATTTGAGACACTTATAAAGTTGCTATTTCGTTTTCAACAAGAGAGAATGAAACTACTAGCACGATATTTTGGATTGATTTCTTTTCGTTATTTCACCTCGAAGGCGAAACGCTATTAACGCTTCAGTGAAAGCTTATTTCATGTACACATCTAAAGACTATTTTATTATTATTTACTTATTGTTAAGGGAGATGTGGATTCATGCCTTTCTCAAATATTTGTACTTTTTAGAGATCTTTATTCTAAAGTTTATTTTATGTACACATCTAAAGACTATCACATTATTATTATTATTATTATTATTATTATTATTATTATTACTATTATTATTATTATTGTACACTCCTTTTGAGTTTTTCACATCAGCGTCAGCTTTCACTGGAGTCTGAGTAACAACAAGTCTCCTCAGTTCTCCAGGACTCTTCTGAGTATTCTGGCAGATTGCAGCAATGCAGTATACTGGATGGTCTCGATTCTCCCTCTGATTTCCAGATTTTCCAAACTTTTTTCCAATTTTTTGGGGACCGTTCCAAGTGCACCAACTACAATTGGTATATCTTTGACTTTCATATTCCATAACTTTTTGAGTTCTCTGGCAAGGTCCAGGTATTTGTCCATTTTTTCATTTTCCTTCAGCTTCACCCTGTGATCTGCTGGAACTGCAAAATCCACCAGTTGACAAGTTTTTTCTTTTTTGTTCATCAACACTAGGTCTGGTCTTGCTGGGATAAGGTGATCCGTTTTTTTTTTGAGTTTTTCATATCAGTGTTAGCTGATGGTATTTCACTTGAGTCTGTGACAACTAGTCTTCTCAGGTCACCAGAACTCTTCTGAGTATTCTAGCCAATTGCAGCAGTGCAGTAGCCTGGATGGTCTCAATTCTTCCTCTGATTTCTAGATCCTCCAGTCTTTTTTCAAAGTTCATTGGGACCGTTCCAAGTGCACCAACTACAATTGGTATCACTTTCACTCTCATGTTCCACAGCTTTTTCAATTCTCTGGCAAGGTTCAGGTATTTATCCATATTTTCATTTTCCTTCAGCTTCACCCTGTGATCTGCTGGGTCCGCAAACTCCACCAGTTGACACGTTCTCTTTTTTTGTCAACACTAGGTCTGGTCTCCTGGCTGGGATAGGGTGATCCGTCTTTATCTCGAAGTCCCAGAGAATTTTATGCGTTTCATTCCCAAGAACAGATTCTGGTTTATGCATATACCATTTTGTTGTATGGGCAAAGTTTAATTTTTTGCATAATTCCCAGTGGATCACCTTCCCAACCTAGTCGTGCCTAGCTTTGTATTCCCGTTGTGCTAGTTTGCTACATTCACTTAATACATGGTTTACAGTCTCATCTCTGTCACCGCATAGTCTACATTTACTGTTTTGTTGGGTCTTATCAATTTTTGCTTTGATATAATTTGTTCTCATGGCATTATTTTGTGCTGCAATTATTAGTGATTCAGTTTCACACTTGAGGTTTCCTCTTCTTAACCATGTCCAGGTTTTTTTTATGTGCAAACTCTCCGATGTGTCGTTTGAAGTATCCATATAATTGTTTTCTTCACATCTTTGTTTTCTAGTTTTTTGTTGTTTTTCTGTTTGTCCATACATTACATCTGCTGCTGTTGGCTGCTATAAGTAATCTTTCTTTGCTTTTTTTGTACTCTTCGAGTCCTTGGATTGTGACCTCTACACAGCCCTCTATGTTGGCAAGACCTCTTCCAACTTCTTTTCTTGATACATATAGCCTATCTCTATTATCTCTAGGGTATAAAGCCTTGTGCATCGTCATTAATTTCTTAGTCCTTTGGTCTATATGTCTGAGTTCTTCTTTTTTCCATTTTAAGAATGGCCCAGAGTATCTTATAACGGGGACGGCCTAGGTATTTATTCTTTTGATTAGATTTCTGCTGTTGAGCTTGGCTTCCAAGAGCTTTCTTGTTCGTCTAAGTTATTCTTTTTTAACTTTTTATTTCATCTCTGTTTGCTTGATATTGTCTGCTTCTGAAATTCCTAAGTATTTGTAAGTTTCTTTTTCTTCAATATTATTATTATTATTATTATTATTATTATTATTATTATTTACTCCTTATGAGTTTTCACATCAGCATTAGCTGATGGTCTTTCACTGGAGTCTGAGTGACAGCAAATATCCTCAGGTCTCCAGGACTCTTCTGAGTATTCTGGCAGATTGCAGCAGAGCAGTGTTCTGAATGGTTTCAATCCTTCCTCTGATATCCAAACTTTCCAAGCCCTTTTCTAATCATTTTGGGACTGTTCCAAGTACACCAACTACAATTGGTATAACTTTGACTTTCATATTCCATAACTTTTTCAGTTCTCTGGCAAGGTCCAGATATTTGTCCACTTTTTCATTTTCCTTTAGTTTTACCCTGTGATCTGCTGGCACTGCAAAATCCACCAGTTGGCAAGTTCTTTCTTTTTTGTTAATCAACACTAGGTCTGGTCTTCTTGCTCGGATAAGGTGATCCGTTTTTATTTCAAAGTCCCAGATAATTTGATGCGTTTTGTTCTCAAAACAGATTCTGGTTTATGTATGTTGTATGGTTAAAATTAAATTTTTTGCATAATTCCCAGTGGATCACCTTCCCAACCCAGTCGTGTCTAGTTTTATATTCTCGTTGTGCTAGTTTGCTACATTATTATTATTATCATTATTATTATTATTATTATCATTATTATTGTTGTTGTTCTTGTTGTTTTTTTATTATTATCATTATTGTTGTTGTTGTTGTTGTTGTTATATTATTATTATTATTGTTGTTGTTGTTGTTGTTGTTGTTATTATTATTATTGTTTGTTGTTGTTGTTATTATTATTATTATTATTATTATTATTATCAATTAAGAATTCTGGTTTGCGCTTATACTATTTTGTTGTATATTCAAATTTAGTTTCTTATAATTTTTTGCTAGATTGCTGCATTCGCTATTATATGGCTGATCGTCTTATGTCTGTCTCCAGTTAATAATAATAATAATAATAATAATAATCTTATTATAATGGAGATTGTGGGTTTGTATGTCTGTAACCGAAACTATATTACTATTCATGTCACAATTCCCTTTGTTATTTACATCATATTCTCCATGATTTTATTTTTAATTAAACCTCAATTATTAATAAAATTGTTTTACATCATTAAGTCTGTTAACCATAATCTACATATTAATAACATGCAATTGTATTTATATATACAACAAAATAGTGGTTTACAGTGTGAACAGGAAGGCTAATCTGCATATTGATATTTAAAATTTGATTTTAATAAATATATCTTAGTATTATTGATTTCTAATTGTTTGGTTTAATCTTATTGAATATGAGCAAAAATCTCGGGGATAAATCTTAAAAGAAATCCATTAACAAGAAGAAATAACTGTAATATTATTCTTTACTTCCTATTTTAACTAAATAGTTAAATTAGGAAAATTTACCAATGAAAGACGGGAGTAAGGGAAAATGATGGAAGAGTTAGTTTCAAAGCTGTTCTATTTTTCAATCATACCCCCTCTATTCCAAATATTTTTATCTGAATTCTTATTCAGTTTCATTAGCCTTTCTAATTTAACATGATATTTTATTATATTAAACTTAAATACTTGCACCCGGAGGGTGCATATATTTGCTAGTAATAATAATAATAATACTTTGAGATACAGACGGTTCACCTCATCCCGGCCAGGATACAAGACCTATTACTTATTAACAAAAGAAAAAGAAGGTTTTCTTTTTAAGGACTAAAAGAATTGTTAATCAGAAGAAGAAAAGAGATTGCCCAAACATCAGCATCGGCGAGAACACTCAAAAGAACCCCGGCAACATGTCACTCAGACTCCAATGGAAGGCCACCAGCTAACGCTGATTTGAAAAACTTGCAAGGAGTGAAATAATAATAATGAAGAGGACCTGTGGATATAACATAGTATGGTAATTTAATCATTACAACGTTTGATATGTATACTTCAGAGCTATTACAATATAGTTCAATATGTAAAAAATAGTAAACTTGATTTAACTCTCTCACATTCTTTTTTTTCTTTCTTTCTGTTCATCTTTTCATTATGTTCAATTGAAACAGATTAGCGTTATCACCCCCTCTCTATCTTTGTCCTACTCTCTTTCTTTCTTTCTTTTTCTTTCTTTTTCTTTCTTTCTTTCTTTCTTTCTTATTACCTTTCTTCTGTGTAGCATGTCCTTTTCTTCCCTTTCTTTCTTTATAATAAAAATAGAATGATCCATTATTTAGCTGACACTCATACGAAATAAGAATTCGATGGATAAGCAACACCAGACATTCAGGATTTACATTTTTGCATTTTATCGTGGAGGGTTTGAACGGACTTGATTTTAACCAGAGGGCGTTGCAAGATGATAACGGTCGGAATATTAAGGAACAAGCGTATTAATATATATATATATCAGTGGTTCCAAACCTTTTTCTATTCCCGCACCCTTAAAAGAGTTTTGATCTGACCTCACACCCCTACAATTTATACTTTTGTTCAAAAATATAGAATGTGAATCCATACTACAGTTTCATCAAAAGATCATATATATTTCACTCTCTAAATCTTATATGATATGTAAACAAAAATGTCGACATTGATATTTGAATTACTTGCTAAATCCTGACTCAAATTTAATATGGAACTAAAATTCCTGACAAAATTCATATTTGAATAAACATGATAAAAAAATAGTTGCTTGCTTAAAATATGAACAAAATAATAAAAAAGAAGGCTGACTTGGAAAATTTTCTTGATTTATTTTAATTCAATGACTCTTTGTTGTTGCTGTTCTTCAAAACGAGGAATCATGTGGCTGATTTTTTAAGAA
>CM042153.1:79218309-79248309 GCA_023376005.1 Doryteuthis pealeii
CCTGGGGATTTTCTCTTCCTGGCATTGCCTGTCTCTCGGAAATTTGTAACAGCACGAAGAATCACCTTTCGGGACGGTGCATCTCGCTTTCCAAAATGCTGTCGGAATTTTCTTTGGCCTGTAACGATAGATCTTTGGCTGGCGAAGTATTCTTCGACTACATATGTAATTTCTTTTGGGCTCCACCGCATTATGTAATATTCTAATCTTAGATAATATGTAAAACTAAATATATTTAGTACTCTGTATCGTTTTTATAATCTGAGAAAATAGCATTTAAAATGTGTCCCATCATTATTGTCCACCCTGTATATTTCTTTGTTTTCAGTTTTTACACTTTTCTACGGTGAATTTTTAAAAATTTTCTCATTGGTATGATATGTTGGGCCACAGCCTCTAGGAGTAAAGATGAAAAAATGTGATACACTGACTATGTGCAAACAATGGATGCTGCACTGAAGACTCATCATCATCATGTCGTGCAGGCAGCACGGATATCCATGACAATCTCTCGCCAACCTTCCCTATCATTCATCGCCTCTTGGAGTTCTTCCACGCAGCAGCCAGCATCTTCACATAGTTGGTCAATGTAGGTCCTTGCCGGGCGACCCACATTAGCATGTCCATGCGTTGGCTTTTACGGGAGAACGTCGCTTATGAGCTCATCCCTGCTTCTCCAGCAGTGTCATGCATGCCTAGTCCATCTCATTCGGATGATTTGTGAGATGTTTATTATTATTTATATTATATTTATACAATATTTATACATATTGTGATGGTTTGTGGGGGCAATTGTCTTCAGAATTTTTGTTGTGGAGAAGTGTTTAACTACGCGCCATAAAAATGATTCAGACACAAGCAGAACTAGGAAAGTCTATCTGGAGACGTAACAATACCCATTACACAACTAGCGCCTCCATTACATATTCACTAGGTTTACTTTTGTCTAGTTCATGCCAAATTATACGATGGTAGTCGTGGGAGATTGTGCTGCACGAATTTCGGAAGTGGGAAGCCTGTTTTAAAAATCCGCGTTCTCGGTCATAGTTTTGTTACCTGGGCTTGAACGTCGATGCTTTCAAGTATGCGCTATCAACCCCAACTAGATTTTATGTTTACAAATATAAACATATATATATATTAAGGAAGTCTAGAAAGGAACAAGTCATTGTATCCCGATTACGCATTGGTCATACAAGACTAACGCACTCCTATATACTCAAACAAGAACAACAACCACAATCTGGAACATGTCAAACACCTTTGACAGTTAAACACTTATTCATGGAATGCAGGTTTCTTGCTCACATCAAAAACCGTTATTTTAAAGCAAACAATATGAAAAATCTGTTTGAAAATGTCAACATGGAGGATATCCTCTCTCTTTGAGGGAAATAAAATTATATCATAGAATATAGACATGAAACAAATCAATACCATACAACATAATCCCCAATAATACTAACACATTTTTAAAACCAATTACTAAAAAGTATGAATATAAATACACGATATGTATAACTTCCTAACCGTTAGGCATGACATAACTCCAGACGGGTTGATATGCCGTTAAAATCAATAAACAAACAAACAAACATCAACCCAGTTTATTCGGACATAGGATTAAAATGAAGAGAAATGAAAAATATAAAAAAAGTGTTGAATCAATCTTTCATTCGGAAAAGTTTAAGGTTAAATCGAACTTAATGGACCTAAATTCCACCATCGTATGTCACCCCGCCGAAAGAAAGAAATACCAAAAATCTAGAATTTAATGAAATTTTCAGTGTTGATATATGAATGAATAAAAATATAATGCACTAGTCATTTTATTTAAAAACTTTTATATTTTTTTCAGGTCAGTTAACTTTGAACCACGTATCTTTGAGAATCTGTGTTATGCCCAAAGATACGTGGTTCTAAGTTAACTGACCTGAAAAATGTAAAGGTTTTCAAATAAAATAACTGGTGCATTATATCTTTTGTTCATTAACATTGAAACTTTCATTAAATTCGGTTAATTCCCTGATTTTTAGTTTTTTTTCTTCTTTCGGCAGGGTGACATACAAATGGTGGAATTTAGGTCCGTTAAGTTGGATTTAACCAAAAAAATGTGTTGAATCAATCTTCCCATTGTGAAAAGTTTAATTACCTTGAAAAACTGTCGTAGAAAATCCTCAACTCGAATTGTGGCGCCTGTAGTAATTTAGCAAATCACAACGGCACTATCGACGTTCCGATGTGAGAATATGATACAGGCAAGTGAAATGCAGTCTTTATTATTTATTTTCTCTTCCCAGAGTGAAATCTGCTTCAATAATCTGGGTTATCCCCTTGAAAAAAGACAAATATAACTGCTCGGTTGGATTTCAATTATGAACAGATATAACACTTGAGTATTTCTTCCTTAAGGCAATTTACTGTTAGGAAGCAAAAGGCGTTTTCTTTAACCTCTTTATGTTATATATACTAGCAAATATATGCACCCTCCGGTGCTAGTATTTAAGTTCAAATGTAATAAAATATTAGATTAAATCAGAAAGGCTAATGAAACAAATTAAGAATTCAAATAAAAAGATTTGAAACGGAGGGGGTATAATCGGAAAATAGAACAATTGAAACTTACTCTTTCATCACTTCCGTTTTTCAATGCTAAATTTTCCTAATTTAACTATTTAGTTAAAATAGGAAGTAAAGAATAAAATTACAGTTATTTCTTCTTGTTAATGAATTTCTTTTAGGATTTATTGAAGAGATTTTTACTCATATTCATTAAGATAAAACCAAACAATTAGAAATCAATAATACCAAGCACATTTTTATCAAAATCAGTTTTTTAATATCAATATGCAAATTAGCTTTACGTTTACACTGAAAACTGGTATTTTGTTGTATATATAAATAAAATTGCATGTTATTAGTATTTAGGTAAGGCCAACAGTATTAATAATGTCAAACAGTTTTATTATTAATTGAGGTTTAAATAGAAATAGAATCATGGAGAATGTGACGTAAATGACTAAAGGAATTGTGACTTGTATAGTAATATAGTTTCGGTTACAGACAGAAAAACACACAATCTCCATTATAATAAGATATATATATATATATATATATATATACATATGGGAGAAATGTGAGGAGGTTAATCCGACAGTATGTGGAGAAAGGTAGACAAACACGGGATGTTATGGAAACTGGATGTTTATTGTCGACGATGCAACGTTTCGGTCTATTAGACCATCTTCAGGACTTGGATATAGTTCTTGCTTCAATGATGGACATTCTCAAAATGCTGAAACAGAAGGTCGTCAGTAGGGGGAGGGGTGGTTGGCGGTGGTTAGTGGGTTTTCTTCTCTCTTGATGGGGAGTGTCAGAATGGTGGATGGTGGTACCCAGTACTTCCGATATATTGACGATACACTAATCATATACCCGAGCGAAATAAACATCACCGAAATCACAAACAGACTGAACAACATTGAACATACCATACAATTTACACACGAACTAGAATCTAACAATTCTCTACCTTTCCTAGACATCTTACTTATAAAAAACAGCAACGCATTAGAATTCAAAGTCCACCACAAACCCACTGCCAAAAATGACCACATACATTACTACTCACACCATGACACCCACACCAAAAAAGGCATTATAATAGGTTTTCACCTTAGAGCCCTCTGCATCTGCACACCCAAACATTTAGATGATGAATTCACCCACATAACGAACACCACCCGAAACCTCCATTATCCCACATCCTTCATACAACACGCTAAGGCTAAAGCTCTCAAAATCCACACCAGAAACCAATTCCAGAACTCCACCCAGTCCAACTCCCCACACAGATACATAAGGGAGCTGTGCGGTAAAGTGAGGACCTGATGGTAGGCGTGGCACTCCACCTCAGAAAAAATGTTAAATCAGTTCAAAGAAAAAAAGAAAGAAAGAAAAAAAAGGAAAATACCAAGAAAAGGAAAAAGAAAGATATTTTTTGCCTTTCCTTTAAGAAAAGAATATCCCATAACAAATAAATAGTTTCCTTTCTAATTTTCTTTGAAATATGTTTTTGATTGCATAAATTTTTTTTCGTATTTCTGTAACAAAAATTGATAATTTTCTTAAGATTTATTCTTTCGGCCAACTGAAAAAAAGTTGACGACTAAAGAGTAGCAAATTTGATTTTATTGTTTAAGACAAAGGATTGATGAACTGCATACAGATGCCCTCCCCCCCACCAAAAATAAAAATAAAGATAAAAATGAAAATGAAAAGATAAAAGATAAAATAAAAATAAAGAAAAAAGATAAAAAATAAATAAAAATAAAATAAAGAAAAAGATGATAAAGATAAAAATAGATAAAAAAAAATAAAATAAAAATAAAAATAAAGATAAAGAGAAAAAATGATAAAGATAAAAAAGATAAAAAATAAAAAAATAAAAATAAAATAAAATAAATAAAGATAAAGATAAAATGAAAATGAAAAAGATGATAAAGATAAAAATAAATATAAAAAATAAAAAATAAATAAATAAAATAAAGATAAAGATAAAAATGAAAAAGATGATAAAATAAAAATAAAGATAAAAATAAAAAATAAAAAAATAAAATAAATAAAGATAAAGATAAAATGAAAAAAGATGATAAAGATAAAAATAAAAATAAAAATAAAATAAAAAAATAAAGATAAGATAAAAATGAAAAAGATGATAAGATAAAAAATAAAGATAAAAAATAAAAATAAATAAAAATAAAAAAGATAAAGATAAAAATGAAAAAATGATAAAGATAAAAATAAAGAAAAAAATAAAAAATAAAAATAAAAAAAAATAAAATAAAGATAAAGATAAAAATGAAAAGATGATAAAGATAAAATAAAGATAAAAAAAAAGATTAAAAAAAAAGAAGAAAGAAAATGGTTGAAGCTATGTTTAAATCCCCTTTCATAACCTGAATCTTAAAATGTCAGAAAAATTCTAAACGACAACCGATGAAATCCACTCTTAAAAAAATAAAAGAAAAAAAGACGACGACGACGACGATGACAACAACAACAACAACAATAATAATAATAATAATAATAATAATAATAATAATAATAATTCCTCCTCTCCTTTCTGTCCTCCTCCTCCTACTCCTCAACCTACTACTCCCGCTCCAGGCCATTCTTGGCGAATTCATCATCACGTAGCATTCCTATTCGGATCTTTGCTTGGATGACTTGTTATTCATTTTACTCGCCGCATCATCTTTCTCTCCATCAACATCTTCTTCCTCTCAAAATTCTTGCAACGTCAAATTCAGTCATTGCATCAAACTTAGAGTAGGATCTATTTAGGTCTGCTCATATCTATATAAATCACTTCATATCTCTCAATTAATCTCTCTCTCTCTCTCTCTCTCTCTCTCTCTCTCTCTCTCTCTCTCACACACACACACACACACACACACACTCTCTCTCTATCTCTCTCTCTCTCTCTCTCTATATATATATATATATATATATAATGGACTCTCCCGTCGATTTTCGACGTATGAGGGTTCATACACACAATGAACCCCACACAGTGATTCGTTTATAGTGGTGAAGGCTTGTGTTGGACAATCCACACTTTTTGGCACAGTCGATAGGAAAGAATTGGTGCATCAAGGGTTGCCACAAACCCAATCAACGACCGACCTCAAGAATTTTGAATTCAGAGTTATCCCTCTCCTAGACTGGTTATCTACCCAAGGCTGAAGAGCCCAGTCTGCCCTACTGGAGGGAGAATATATGGATTCATACCTTTTCCAAGGGTATTAGCGCTATGTGAAATGCCAACAGCTTCGTCTAGGAATTGAACTCGAATCGACGATATATATATATATATATATATATATATATATATATATATATATATATATATATATAAACACACACACACACACACACATATATATGTCAAGGTTATAAAAATAAATGTACTGTTTTTTAAGCCTATTCTGGAACTATTGCGTATCAATTCTAGATTTATATAGGAAAACTAATTGGTCGTTGGCTTCTGGTTAAGAAAATATGGTAGCTAATCTTGAAAAATATTTTTTGGAAGTTAATGGATTTTGATTGGAATGTAATTTGGAAAATTATTTACTAAAAGCATATATAACTACTACTACTACTACTACTACTACTACTACTACTAATAATAATAATACTCCTTCCAAGTTATTCCCACCAGCGTTAACTAGTGGTCTTTCACTGGAGTCTATGTGACAGCAAGTCTCTTCAGGTCTGCAGGACTCTTCTGAGTATTCTAGCCGATCTCAATAGTATTTTAGTCTGGATAATTCTTCCTCTGATTCTTCCTCTGATTTTCAGTTTATTCAGACTCTTTTCCGATGTTAACCATGCTGTTGTCTGGGTGGTCTTAATTCTTCCTCTGATTTCCAATTCCTCTAATCTGTTTTCTAAACTCTTGGAGGCCGTCCTAACGCCAACAATATTCTACAACAGGGGTCATTAAACTACGGCCCACATGCTGGATCCGGCCTGAGAAGACATTTTATCAGGTACTTGAATTTGTAATGCTTTTAATAATGTTTTGAAAATAAATATGTTGGTTGAATTTGTTTTTGTGTATCTTACGCCATTCATCCATGAATATAATATAGAAAGATACATTTTGTTTTACATCTTTTTCTCGGGGCTTTAGTTCTGGTTAGAAAGTATTGAACACAATAATAATGTGGCCCGTGCTCGTTATTTTTTCAATTATCCGGCCCACCGAAAAACAAAGTAAGGCGATCCCTGTTCTATAGTTTTTCCAATTCTCTAGAAAGGTCCAGGCATTTGTTTATCTTCTCATTTTCTTTCACTTTCATATTCACTATTATTATCATTATTATTTCACTCTTTTTATTTCCTTTTTTTTATTGGCTAAAGCGACAGTTCTTCCAGGCTGTGGTGGTGTCGGTGCTGCTATATGGCTACACCGCCTGGACCCTAACAAAGCGTCTTGAGAATAAGATAGATGGGAGCTGCACAAGAATGCTGCGCGCAGTCTTGGACAAGTCATGAAAGCAGCACCCCACAAGGAAACGGCTGTACAGTCACCTGCCCCCATCTCACAAACTATCCGAGTGAGACGGACAAGATATGGAGGACACTACCGGAGAAGCAAGGATGAACTCGTGAGCGACGTTCTCCTGTGGAAGCCAACACATGGACATGCAAGTGTGGGGCGCCCAGCAAGGACCTACATTGACCAGCTATGTGAGGATGCTGGCTGCTACGCAGAGGAGCGCCCAGGTGCAATGAATGATAGGGAAGGTTGGCGAAAGATTGTCATGGATACCCGTGCTGTATGCGTGACATGAATGATGATGATGGTGGCTCAAAATGTACAACCGTCAATGAAATTATGTACATACCTTTAATTCCCTCTCGGCTAGGGGATTCCATTCGGCCTGCCAGGTCAGAATATTCGAACAACAATATTTCCGTTGCTCTGGCTTGCATTCATTCCTTGTTTTTTGGATATGTCTTAATATTTTGACAAAAAACCTTATTTTTATTTTTACAGTTATAAGATTTATGTTGTGATGTTAGTCCCAACAGTAAAAAGAAGTCAAGTCGAGATAGGGTAAAATAAGACAAGTGTATTTACAATTAATGGTACATGTACGACTAGCTTGTCGTTAACGGGAACAGTGCTACCTTTCCACTCGGTGTCTCACTATTTATAGTGAGAACCGGTGCATGTTCTCCACTGTAGGAACGGCCGGTACAACAATTTATGACCCTTTTTATTGCAAATATAACATATAATATTTGTTTTCCTTGGCCTGGAAGGTTTGTAAGGTTTGCCATAATCTTATTATAATGGAGATTGTGTGTTTTTCTGTCTGTAACCGAAACTAAATCACTACTCAAGTCACATTTCCCTTAGTTATTGACGTCACATTCACCATGATTTTATTTTTATTTAAACCTCAATTATTGATAAAATTGTTTTACATTATTAATACTGTTAACCATATCTACATACTGTATTTACTGCGTACCCCACTTGTACGGGTCAGGCACAAAGTCCCTATTAACGTGGGACCACCCACAAGCCGAAGCTCATGGAGTGGCAGGTGAAAAATTGCGTCGATCCCGTCGGCATTCCCCCTCAAGGGGGGCGCCTCAGGCACTGGGCAACAAACCCAGCCCTGCCCCTCTAAATCGAGGGGGCAGGCGTTGCCTGGGGGGATGGCCCTATGGGATCAACGCCGCTAACTATATCAATGGTCCAGAGGCCGAAGCCACTGTAGACCATATCAACATACTGTATTTACCGCGTACCCCACTTGTACGGGTCAGGCACAAAGTCCCTATTAACGTGGGACCACCCACAAACCGAAGCTCATGGAGTGGCAGGTGAAAAATTGCGTCGATCCCGTCGGCATTCCCCCTCAAGGGGGCGCCTCAGGAACTGGGCAATAAACCCAGCCCTGCCCCTTTAAATCGAGGGGGCAGGTGTTGCCTGGGGGGATGGCCCCCTGGGATCGACGCTGTTAATTATATCAATGGTCCAGAGGCCGAAGCCACTGTAGACCATATCAACATACTAATGACATGCAATTGTATTTATATATTCAACAATATAGTGGTTTACAGTGTGAACAGGAAGGCTAATTTGCATATTGATATTAAAAATGTAATTTTAATAAATATGTGCTAAGTATTATTGATTTCTAATTGTTTGGTTTTATTTTAATGAATATAAGCAAAAATCTCTTCAATGAATCTTAAATAAAATCTATTAACAAGAAAAAATAACTGTCATTTTATTCTTTACTTCCTCTTTTAACTAAATACTTAAATTAGAAAAAATAACAATGAAAGACGAGAGTGGCGGAAGAGTAAGTTTCAGTTGTTCTATTTTTCGATTATACTCCCTCTGTTTTAAATCTTTTTATCTGTGTTCTTATTTAGTTACATTAGCTTTTCTAATTTAATACGATATTTTATTACATTAGAACTTAAATACTTGCACCCGGAGGGTGCATATATTTGCTAGTTATTATAACAATTACTATAATTTGTTGGTGTTGTATACCCTTTTCTTACTTCTTACTTCTAGTCGTATTTTCTTCTATCTTGGTCTATCTTCTAACATCTTGCGTCTGGGTCTGGAATCTTCTAAGGTCTGGACTTTCTTGAGGACTTCGGGTCTGGTTTCTGTTAGGGATTTCTCCTTATCAGAAGCCCTGTGTCATTGTTAGTTTTTAGGTAATAAACACAAGACTTCGATTTACTTTGATGTTACTTTATTTGTAAATCCCCAAACCAGACATCTGCGCACATCCTACGAGCTCGGCTCCTACTTGCTAACTGACTTAAACTTACTATCCTTAAACCGGAAGACAGGGTCTTCCATGCCTTCCGGTTCTTACGATTTATCCCCGGAAGGCAAGGTGAGAGTGAGGTCAAGCGCCGTCACTCACTCTCAAGGCCATCAGCTGCACTAATCGCCATTATGTTTCTATACTACCTTATATAATTATTAGGGATTTAATAATTATGTAACATTGGTTTACAATCATAGCGGTGATTCCAGGTTTTCCCTTTTTTAAATTGGGTTTTCATTTGTAAGACCCCGTGATCCTCTGTTTCTTCATAGCTCCGTAGTCTAACTTAATATTCCTTAAATGTTAAAGTTTTGTCTCACCACCATGTCTCCAGGACTCTTCTGGGTATCGTAGTTGATTTCATCAATGCTGTTGTCGGGATGGTCTCACTTTTTCCTCTGATTTCCAATTAATCTAGTCTATTTTCTAAGTTTTTTTGGATAGTACCAAGAGCAACAACTACAATTATTATTATTAGCCGGTGGTTCACTGGAGGCTCAGTGACAGCAAGTCGCCTCAGGTGTCCAGGACTCTTCGGAATATTCTAGCCGATCTCAATAGTGTTTTAGCCTGGATAGACTCGATTCTCCCTCTGATTTCCAGTTCACCCAGACTCTTTTCCAGGCCCTTGGAGACCATTCCAAGGGCACCAATTACAACAGGCACAACCTCCACTTTCATGTTCCACAGTTTTCTTAGTTCTCTGGTAAGGTCCTAGTATTTGTCTTTTCGCTTTCTTTCAATTTCACTCGGTGATCGGCCGGGACGGCAAAATCCACGGGATGACAAGTTCTCTTCTTCTTGTTAATCAACTCTAGGTCTGGTCTTCTTCTTCTTCTTCTTCTTCTTCTTCTTCTTCTTCTTCTTATTATTATTATTATTATTATTATTTTCACTCCTTTTGAGTTTTCACATCAGCGTTAGCTGATGGTATTTCACTGGAGTCTGAGTGACAACAAGTCTCCCAGGTCTCCAGTACTCCTCTGAATATTCTAGCCGATTGCAGCAATGCAGTAGTCTGGATGGTCTCAATTCTTCCTCTGATTTCCAGATCCTTCGATCTTTTTTCCAAATTCATTGGGACCGTTCCAAGGCACCAACTACAATTGATATCACTTTCACTGTCATATTCCACAGCCTTTTCAATTCTCTGGCAAGGTCCAGGTATTTATCCATCTTTTCATTTTCCTTCAGCTTATTATTTGCTCCTTTTGAGTTTTCACATCAGCATTAGCTGATGGTCTTTCACTGGAGTCTGAGTGACAGCAAGTCTCCTCAGGTCTCCAGGACTCTTCTGAGTATTCTGGCAGATTGCAACAGTGCAGTGTTCTGAATTGTTTCAACCCTTCCTCTGATTTCCAAACATTTCAGACCCTTTTCCAATCCTTTTGGGACTGTTCCAAATGCACCAACTATTATTATTATTATTATTATTATTATTATTATTATTATTATTATTATTATAGTCGTTGTTATCAACTGAAGAGAAAAAATCAGATACTTACAGTAGTAGTAGTGGTAATGATGTGAAACCTTCTTCTTCTTCTTCTTCTTCTTCTTCTTCTTCTTCTTCTTCTTCTTCTTCACTTTTGGTGATTGTGTTTTTTTAATATAGTTTTCCATTAATACAGGAGTGATTGATTAGAAATCTTGTACTTCAGCTGTCACCTCCCCTCTTCCCCACTCGTTTCTTTACTTAATCTCACAATTTACATATTGTGACGACTCGCGCCATTTTCCGATGTTTTTTTTTTTAATTTCTTTGTCTTCAAACATTTTACACACAAGAAAATGCAAAAAAAAAAATAAAAAAAAAAACAAAAAGACCAAAAAACAACAACAAAAAAAAAAACACTGCACAAAAGCCAACTACCTAATCTACATAGATGTATTTAAAAATATCCAGTCTTGTAGCCTAGAGAGTTTCAAATTTTCTTTCTTTCTTTAACTTAAACATCAGACGTTTCAAAGAAAGTGCTTTTGGTTGTTCCTTTCTAAGTGGGTCATTTAATGCTAACAAAGTTTGGAAATATATTCATTCTTAATGGATACTCAATTTTTTAAATAAAAAGTGTTAATACCTGAAGAAGGACGGAGGCACATCGACCGAAACGTTGTACAAATAACAATGAAGATGAGGACAATAGTCCGAATAATACAAATAATACTAATGTCAACCCTTATTGTGTTATTTTATACCGAAGACGTTTTGTTTTATTTATTCTTGATGGGTATTGAATTTTTTTAGCTCAATTTATTTAAACATATTTTTGTTAATTCATTTTCTTCTATTTAACCCATAGATGGGGCCATAACAAGTACTACCACTCCGGGTCAGAATCAATTTGGGAGTAATGGTGTACTCTACATTCTCCAGAACACCAGAATTGGAACTTCACCATCAGATGCAATTTAACGTCATGCTCAGGACACACTGAGAGGTTTTGGTCTGGTTTGGTTTATTTTGTTTTACGGTATATCAACCTCTGTGGGTCATTTAGACGAACTAAATTAATTATACCCGAAGAAGATTAATGAAGCCAAACTTAAAGTAAATATAATCAGACCTCCTTTCTCGAGAATAATAAGCTGATTTAATAAATAAATTTAAAAACGAGGAAGTTTTGTTAATATCGTTTTCCATCACAAAAAAAGAACCGTACGGAGAGATTTTATGAATGAACCCGGCCTAGCCACTAAACGTAAACAAATAGTAGGAATCGACCCCAAGACGAAAGCGATACGCAAAGATAACGTGTTGATTAAGGCAATTGGTCGTGATGGTGTGCGTGGGTATTATCTTACTCGACCACACTACTGTAATGTGATACCCGTTGACAACGCAAAGAGAAATAATCTCGGCTTTTGGGTTGAAGGCTGACTGAAGACTAGAACTTGTGTTGATAAACAAACCGCAGAGCCTGCGCCCGACGTATCGCGACAAGCATGCTTGTAAACGCTCTCGGAGCGTGCAGACCAGTGGCAGTGTAGCTGTGAAGAGGCCGCATAACAGAAATTCAAAATTTGATATTCTATTCGCTACGGTTTGAATTAATGTTTTTAATATAATTATTTCTTAAATATTACACTATATGATTTTTTTCTAAATAGAACAACTGAAACTTACTCTTCCATCACTCCCGTCTTTCATTGCTAAATTTTACTAATTTAACTATTTAGTTAAAACAGGAAGTAAAGAATACAATTACAGTTATTTCTTCTTGTTAATGGATTTCTTTTAAGATTTATCCCCTAGATTGTTGCTCATATTCATTAAGATAAAACCAAACAATTAGAAATGAATAATACCAAGCATATATTTATGAAAATCAAATTTTTAATACCAATATGAAAATTAACCGCTATTTTGTTGTATATATAAATACAATTGCATGTTATTAGTATGTAGATAAGGCCAGCAGTATTAATAATGTATAAACAATTTTATTAATAATTGAGATTTAAATAAAAATAAAATTATCGAGAATGTAATGTAAATAATTAAAGGCATTTGACTTGAGTAGTAATATAGTTTTGGTTACAGACAGTCAAACACACAATCTCCATTATAATAAGATATACAATTATCAAAAGAAGAATTAGTTTTCATCATAACAAATATGATTTTTAGCCAAATTTAATCTGATTCATGAGTTGAGCTCAAGTTTAAACCTTAATACAAGACCATCAGCATTTCTTTGAAAACCCTTGTTCAGTCAATTAGAGATAAGGTATGTACAAATAACACAGACTTTTTATCAGCTATGTTATGATTTATCATTTCTTCTAAAGTATTGATGATCAAAAGCGTAATAATCTATTTCTCTGAATTTTTGAGATGAGGCTTGATAATTAGTATTATAATATAATGTAAGCTACACACCTTGTTATGGGGATGCATTTGATACCTGTGCAATTGGTAGATATGGGGTTAAAAGGAGACCTGATTTCAAATCTTGGATTTCGCCATTGCTTCTCCAGCATTGCCCAGCTGTTCTTCTTCATCTTTTATAGTTTGTGAGATAGGAGGCTGTAACGTGTTCGACTGTAAGACGGGATCTACCAGGCTTCGAGGGAACCTGCTTATATTAGTTTTCTCCCATGCCTTGCACGTGCATGGCTGAGTCTACTATTGCCGGTGACTGTCCAAGGGCGTCCCCCTCCAATATAGGTTCCGTCGTACTAGTCTACAGAGGCAAGTGGCTATCTAATTGCTCTTTAATGGGGAGCTGCTTCCGAGGTTTGTTCAACACAGGATGTAGCATCACCTTGTTGTTCCTGGTAGGGGAAATAACTCTCCCTAACGATTGGTCTGTTCAGCCACTCACGTAGTTGCAGATAAAAAAAGTGGACACTACGCCATCGTCTTTAGTAGACAGACGGATGCCATCCAACCATTCATTAAAAATTGTGATTAAAAAAATCAAAATAATGTTTTTTTTTCCAATCAATATGAACCCAGTATTGTTTAAAATTTGTCTATAGCAAAAATATTTAAATCTCTAAAAATATCTTCGGTATAAAATAACCCTGGGTTAACATGCCATAAATACCAACCAACTAACCAACCAGCAACTTCCCCGATCAATCAGCTAGTCACGTCAAGTCCTAGTACCTATATGATCTCCCAAACCCTATCACAAGCCCCAACCCTTTTTATCAAATATGTGCTAGAAGGCTGTGGCTGAAGGTCATCATTTCCTGGGAATTAAGTTAAACTCTATCTGATATTGGGCAGTCGCAAATCAGAAACAGGAAGTGAAGAACATGGCTGGCTGATGAGCACATCACATGTGTGAGAAGACCTGTTCTGTACTCTGCTCTTTCGATGTACTTGTCTAGATCCCAACGTTGTGAATTATGTACTGGCCGAATTTAAAGCACGAGTCAGAAAAACAGGCTCACAAGGATTAAGAACAAAACAACAACAACAACAAGTGTAAACAAGACACATGGAAGAAGGGTGTGTTGATACTCGCTGGCTGCTACTGTCTACCCCTACCGGCGATCTTGATACTTCAACGGCCGAGTTGTAACTAACTTAGGGCTCGAGTTTAGTTGTATTTATGTCAAATTCCCCTTCCCCAAACCATCTTCTCCGGACCACACAAATGGCCAGGACTTAAATAAATCGCTGACTTCTAGTCGCCATTAACCCTTAAAATTAAAGTACTCAAATATTTTTCCAGACAATCCGTCTTCAATATGTTGATCATTAATTTTTTCAAAAGAGAATTTCTCCTAAAAATCCTTTTTGCTTTTAATACCTGGGTGCCTAAGATATTATCACCAAGTGGTCCCATTTCATGGTGGCATACAGGTCTCTTTAAACTTTACGACCTAATCTTTGGATTCGTAAAAAGGTCAGCCACCCACCCCTTTTACTTATGCCGGACCTTAACTTATTTCTCTTTCTTATTTATTTATTTATTTATTTATTCTGACCATGTTCGTCTTCAACCACAGTATCACACATGGCTTAAAATTGAACTGTTTATTCAACTCATCCTACTGTATTCTCGGTCGGCGAGAAAAATAAAAACCAGTATTGTTATTATTATCTGCGTTATTCGGATTATAGTCCCCATCTTCATTGTTACTTGTACAACCTTTCGGCCGGTATGCCCTCCGGCCTTCTTCAAGTATTTCTTGTCGGACTCGGGAACCTTCTTTTCGAACTCGGGAACTTTCTTGTCGTATTTGGGAGCCATCACGGAACTTTGAACCCGAGTCCGACAAGAAATACCTGAAGAAGGTCGGAGGTCAAATCGGCCGAAACGTTATACAAGTAACAATGAAGATGGGGACAATAGTCCGAATAACGCAGATAATACTAATCTCCAAGCCTCATTTCAAACATTCTGAGAAATACAATATTGTTATATATTAAACATATTTAACTGCTTTTGTTATCTTTTGTTATTCCTACATCTTGGGATATAACAGTTCCCATCAAGCTTTTTCTCTCAGCGTTTCGTCAGTGTCCAAGTGGTGCAGCCACAGAGTAGAACGGACACAGTTAGACAACAGTACATTACATATAGTCATTAATAACAGTTCGCTATGCTCTTCCGTCATTTAATGTTTTATGGATTTATGAATTTTATTCAACGAACTTTGACCTACTAAACTTTGCTCAAAATATCAATACCAGGGGGCATAAATTAAAACTCTTAAAAATCTTGTAAAGCAAATGCAAGACAAAATGATTTTAGTAACAGAGTGGTGAATACATGGAATAAACTACCATCATCAATAGTGAATGCCCCATCTCTAAACTCCTTTAAGGCAATGTTAGATAATCTGTAGAAAGTTTATAAATATTCTGTGGAATTAAGATGAATGTTTATAGAGAACAGCTGACAGGTCTCAGACCTAATATACTAGCTGAAAAAGATATCATCATTATTATTTAATCCTTTTGAGTTTTAACATCAGTGTTAGCTGATGGTCTTTCACTGGAGTCTGAGTGACAGCAAGTCTCCTCAGTTCTCCAGGACTCTTCTGAGTATTTTGGCAGATTGCAGCAGTGCAGTGTTCTGAATGGTTTCAATTCTTTCTCTGATTTCCAAACATTCCAAACCCTTTTCCAATCCTTTTGGGACTGTTCCAAGTGCACCAACTACAATTGGTATCACTTTGACTTTCATATTCCATAACTTTTTCAGTTCTCTGGCAAGATCCAGATATTTGTCCATTTTTTCATTTTCCTTTAGCTTTACCCTGTGATCTGCTGGAACTGCAAAATCCACCAGTTGACAAGTTCTTTCTTTTTTGTTTATTAACCCCAGGTCTAGTCTTCTTGCTGGGATAAGGTGATCCGTTTTTATTTCAAAATCCCAGAGAATTTTATGCGTTTCGTTCTCAAGAACAGATTCTGGTTTATGCATATACTATTTTGTTGTATGGTCAAAATTTAATGTTTTGCATAATTCCCAGTGGATCACCTTCCCAACCCAGTCGTGTCTAGTTTTGTATTCTCGTTGTGCTAGTTTGTTACATTCGCAGAGTATATGGTTTACAGTCTCATCTCTATTACCACGAAGTCTACATTTACTATTTTGTTGGGTCTTATCAATTTTTGCTTTGATATAGTTTGTCCTTATGGCATTATTTTTTGCAGCAATTATTAATGATTTTGTTTCTCTTTTGAGGTTTCCTTTTCTTAACCATGTCCAAGTCTTTCCATGTGCAACCTCTTCGATTTGTCGTTTGAAGTGTCCATATAATTGTTTTTCTTCCCATTTTTGTTTTCTAGTGTTTGTTGTTTTTCTGTTTGTCCATCTGTCACTTCTACTATTGTTGGCCGCCATAAGTAATTTGTCTTTGCTCTTTCTTGTGTAATCCTCAAGTTGTTGGATTGTGGTTTCTACGCAGATTATTATTATTATTATTATTTACTCCTTTTGAGTTTTCACATCAGCATTAGCTGATGGTCTTTCACTGGAGTCTGAGTGACAGCAAGTCTCCTCAGGTCTCCAGGACTCTTCTGAGTATTCTGGCAGATTGCAGCAGTGCAGTGTTCTGAATGGTTTCAATCCTTCCTCTGATTTCCAAACTTCCCAAACCCTTTTTAAATCCTTTTGTGACTGTTCCAAGTGCACCAATTACAATTGGTATCAATTTCACTTTCATATTCTCTGGCAAGGTCCAGATATTTGTCCATTTTTCCATTTTCCTTTAGCTTCACCCTGTGATCTGCTGGCACTGCAAAATCCACCAGTTGACAAGTTCTTTCTTTTTTGTTTATCAACACTGGTCTGATATTATTATTATTATTATTATTATTATTATTATTATTATAAAGTTTTGAATTTGAAGGTTTCTCATTGTCGGAAAAAGCAAACAGTAACCAAATGTTATGAAGTCTCTGGAATAGATGTTGTCTTAGTCAATTGTAGTAACCGACAACCTATTACTGAGGCGGTTATCTTTTATAGCATTACCTCATTTGCATATGATACTACACAAACAACGGAAGTTGAAATAATCACTAACTATAGATCCCGTCTTTTAACCAACACGTAATTCCTTTTAGCATATTCAAAGCAAATTTGATGTTTTTCAATGTCAGTTCGAAACTGAAAGATCTAGCTTATTTCCATTAGCGAATTGGATTCCCCACCACACACACCTTTTTTTCTCAGAAAGGGACATTTCGATAACGAAAAAAAAAAAAAAAAAAACAAACAAACCCCAAAATACAAAACAACAAAACGAAAAAACAAAAAAACAAAACAAAACAAAAAAAAAACAAACAAGAAAGCCAGGTGTTTCGTTTTGTTTTTAATTCACTTAAAACTGAATGGTTCAAAATAAAGCAATCTTCGAACATTCTGGAAATGTATTCTCTTTCGCGCCAATTTCGGTTGTTCAGATAACAAAAATGGCGGCACATGTCAATGCAACAGAAGAACAAAATCTGTAGAAAAAAAAAAGACAAATTAAAAAAACAAAACCAAAAAAAAAAAGACCAACAAAAAAACACTTCCAAACACGCGACGCCCGCTTGACTGGAACGATCCCATTCACTCGTGTGTAATCTGTCATTTTGAATCACTGGTAATCTTTAACGTGTCATTCTGATTTTGGCGGTGTTAGAGGAAAAGGTTGGGTGTGGTGTACCCTTTCATCGCATTTACTTTCAGGTCCCCGTGATGCTTAAGGATGGAACCCCGGTGGCTGAGCAGTCAATGACATGCAACACCCCTTACTTGGCTAGACGAGCGGTCGGTGAGACACCTTCCGATCAATCGGTTGGTCACATCAAGCCCTAGCACCTATATAATTGTCCTAACCCCATTGCCTTTTTGGAAAGCCCTAACTCTTTTTCACATGGGTGCTAGAAGGCGGTAGTTGAGGGTATTCATGTCCTCAGAATGAAGTTAAAGTCTATCTGATGGTGAGATTCCAGTTCTGGAGGTTTGAGGAATGTGGAGCACCCCTTCATCACCATTGCTCTCCAATCTACTCTGACCCTTTGTCAGCATTAAATGACCCACAGAGGTTGATATGCCGTAAAACAAAATGAACCAAACCAGACCAAAACCTCTCAGGTCCACCCTAATCCGTAATGGTAGTACCTGTTATGGCCCCATCTATGGGTTAAATAGAAGAAAATGAATTGACAAAAATATGTTTAAATAAATTGAGTTTAAAAAATTCAATACCCATCAAGAATAAATACAATAAAACGTCTTCGGTATAAAATAACCCAACAAGGGTTGACATTAGTATTATTTGTATTATTCGGATTATTGTCCTCATCTTCATTATTATTTGTACAACGTTTCGGTCGATGTGCCCTCCGTCCTTATTCAGGTATAACGCCTGTACCCCAACTATGGTTAGCGGAATGAGAAATACCCCCGTGAATTGAATAAAGGGTTAGGTTCAAAGTTCCGTGATGGCTCCCGATTACGACAAGAAGGTTCCCGAGTCCGAAAAGGTTCCGAGTCCGATAATCTTCCTGAGTCCGAGAAGGTTCCCGAGTCCGACAAGAAATACCTGAAGAAGGCCTGGGGGCACATCGGCCAAAACGTTGTACAAATAACAATGAAGATGAGGACAATAGTCCGAATAATACAAATAATACTAATTATCAAGCCTCATCTAAAAATTTCAGAGAAAAAGGCTTGACATATATTAAAATCCCCCTTCCACAAAAAAAGATAAAGAAAAGAAAAATGAACAGCCGATACATTGACTTGGGCCTAAATAAGACAAAAAGACGAAAAAATAATCCCATCATGCAATGCAAACACTCGTCTTCGTCAATGATCAAGATGACGTGCGATGACTGACACCTGGGTTGTCACTGTACAACGTGTGGGCTACTTGCATAAGAACTTCCAGTGACTTGCAGAACAGTAATATTTCAGAGAATTACGATATGATCATTTTTTAAAAATAATGGGTCGTTTTTGAATAAAAGAAAATGTTAATAAACAAATAAATGTAGTTCGTTTTTTGTAAGTTCTGTTTATTTAGAAATTTCGTAATTTTCTATTACTGGAACAACTTAGGAATATCTTGAGGATATCTTGTCTTGTGCCGTTCACAGTTTTAATAACAACATAAGACGTTCTTGTTTTTTCTTCTTCTCATGAACTCATCTATTCTATCCCCAAGTCAAAATGCTTTGGGGAACAGGCATGCATCTTGCTTCTGTTCTTTTTAACCGCTTAGTTTAGACTGACTCTCATTCTCTCCTCTCACTACCCCTCTTTCACCCTTTGCCACTTGGCATCTATCGACCAATCAGAAATCGACAAAGAGCCCTTCGTGCTTCGTCATCAAAAATATTTCCACTATTATCTACACGTAACTTAGATTGGTGCATATCGCATAAATGCGTCCTGACCTTCTGCCCTAAAAAACATCAAGCGGTGCCTACTCAAAATCTAACTCGTGCTACTTGTTTGTTTAATGTCTTGATTGTTTTTGTGTCATTTGTTTTGAATTAAAATAAAAAAGAATACCTAAATATTTTGATTTTTTATTTGTATTTTTTAATAATGTATTGATTGTTTTTATTTTCGAAACTCGGTCGTATTTATTTAAAAATACGTGACAGTTGTTTTTTAAATTAAAATAAAATGAAAAATGTTATTTAAAAAAATAAAAAATGACGTGACATTTAAAAAAAATAATTTAAGTGGGGGTGGGTATTTACATTTACTTGTCGATAAAAAAAACATGGGGGTGGCTTACTTTTAACGCCTTCAAACTACTAAAAAAAGTTATTTGTCGAAATAAACGCCTTCAAACCGCTACATAAGTAGCACGGGTCGGATTTTGAGCAGGCACCAGGTTTTTTTTTGGTTTTTTTTTCTAGGGCAGGAGGCCAGGACGCATTTATGCGATAATATCCCTAAGATTTTTTTCCATCTTATTATATTACAAACTGTGTCTTATTTTCGTGGAAACACAGTACCTGTTATGGTCCCATCTATGGGTTAAATAGAAGAACATGAATTAACAAAAATATGTATAAATAAATTGAGTTTAAAAAATTCAATACCCATCAAGAATAAATAAAACAAAACGTCTTCGGTATAAAATAACCCAACAAGGGTTGACATTAGTATTATTTGTATTATTCGGATTATTGTCCTCATCTTCATTGTTATTTGTACAGCGTTTCGGCCGATGTGCCCTCCGTCCTTATTCAGGTATTAACGCCTGTACCCCAGCTATAGTTAACCCTTACTTTTAACGCCTTAAAACTACTAAAAAAAGTTATTTGTCGAAATAAACGCCCTCAAACCGCTACATAAGTAGCACGGGTCGGATTTTGAGCAGGCACCACTTAGCGTTTTTTTTTTTTTTTTTTTTTTTTTTTTAGGGCAGGAAGCCAGGACGCATTTATACGATAATACCCCTAATATTTTTTTCCGTCTTATTATATTACAAACCGTGTCTTATTTTCGGGGAAACACAGAATCAGCAGACATTAAAAATTGACAAAGTTCATTTATAAACAGATATTATAAACATTGACCGAATTGGTAAATATTGATGCATTATGCGTCACCATTTTGAAATGTCCAGAAACACCAATCAAAGAAGAAAAAAAGGGAAAAGACATCAAGACGCCTACAAATCAATTAACAGCCGAATATATTTGATAAGTAAATATGAATATTAGAATATAAAACACAGAAGATAATCAATGATTAGTAGAAATGCTTATTATTGATTATCTACGTTAATTAATAAATATCGACTTTTTGTTAATATGTCACGACAGTAATTAACAAGCAGAGCCCTGCGTTCATCATGAAATTAGATTTAATAATTAGTTAACATAGATATCGATTAATAAATAGGGATTAATTATATTATTTTATTAAGACTATTGGAATATCCTTTGTATGAATAAGTAAAGTAAGTCGTCGGTCTGTTAAACTTGCAAATCGTCGTCAAAATTAGGCTCATGGGTGGCAAGCACCAAAATTGCGTTGATCCCGTCGGCATCCCATCAAGGGGGGCACCTCAGGCGCTGGGCAATAAACCCAGCCCTGCCTCTTTAAATCAAGTGGGCAGGTATTGCCTGGGGGGGGAGGGCCCCCTGATATCGACGCTATTAACTCGTAAAGATCCAGGGCCGAAGCCACTGGACCCCCGGCGTGGGCCGGATCTACATATTGTTAACATTCAATTTTATTTATATATACAACAAAAAAGCGGATCCCAGTGTAAACGGGAAGGCTAATTTGCATATTTTGCATATTGATATTAAATATTTGGTTTTAATAAATATGTGCTTAGTTTTATTGATTTCTAATTGTTTGATATGAGAAAAAATCTCAGAGATAAATTTCTAAAGAAATCCCTTAACACGAATTCTAACTAAATAGTTAAATTAGGAAAATTTTGCAATGAAAAATTATTATCTTTTTATTCATTGAAAATGTAATGTTGATATCCGTATACTAAAAAATACGATTGTTATCATCTTGCAACAAAAAATCTGGGTGAATGCCGACGGGATCAACGCAATTTTTGTGCTTACCACCCATGAGCTTCGGCTTATGGGTGGGCGCACGTTAAAACGAGATCTTGTGTCACGCCCTCATAAATGGGATGAGAGGTAAATACCTGTAGATAAAGCCAACAGTATTATCAATGTAAAACAATTTTATTAATAATTGAGTTTTGAATAAAAATAAGATCATGGGGAATGTGACTTAAATAACTTGTTACATAATTATTAGCTTCCTAATATTTATGTACAGTAGTGTAGAAACCAAAATGGCTGTTATAAGTTGCAGCCGGTGGCCTTGAAGGATGAGTGACAAGGCTTGACCTCACCCGGATACCGTGAGAATCACGCTCCGACTCAATCTGCGCAGGTAGTCTGGTGGGGATTTCGAAATAAGATATGTAAATCGAAGTCTTGTGTTATTATCTAAAAACTACCAATGACACAGGGCTTCTGATAAAGAGAAATCCCCAATGGAAGACCAGACACGAATTCCCCAAGACGAAGTCCAGACGCTAGAAGAGACGCTAGAAGAATAGAAGTAAGAAAGTAAGGAAAGAGAGTATACAACAAACTAAGGGTATTGTGACTTGAGTACTAACATAGTTTCGGTTACAAATAGAAAACACACACAATCTTCATTATAACAAGATCTCCAGCGGAGGGAAATCTTACATTAGTCTAACCTGACATTGTATGTATTTACCTAACGCCGTCGCACTAACGGGATGCAACACAAGGTCAAGCGAATTACAGTGTAAGCGGGAAGGCTAATTTGCATAATGACATTAAATATTTGATTTTAATAAATATGTGCTTGGTATTATTGATTTCTAATTGTTTGATATGAGAAAAAATCTCAGAGATAAATTTCTAAAGAAATCCTTTAACACGAATTCTAACTAAATAGTTAAATTAGGAAAATTTTGCAATGAAAGACGGGAGTGATGGAAGAGTAAGTTCCAGTTGTTTTATTTTTCGATTGTAACCCCCTCTGTTTCAAATTCAATGTTTTTATCTTCCTCTCTTGCTGAGACAATAAAGTGTCACAAGTAATTTTGAAAAATGTCATTAGTCTTGTTATTAACAATAACAAAACGAACCAATCATTATCTTTTTATTCGTTGTAGGACTGATTGAAAATGTAATGTTGATATCCGTATACTAAAAAGTACGATTGTTATCATCTTGCAACAAAAAATCTCCCGAGAAACTGATGAGAGTGATGGAAGAGTAAGTTCCAGTTATTTTTTCGATTATACCCCCTCTGTTTCAAATCTTTTTTATCTGCATTCTTATTTAGTTTCAATAGCCTTTCTTATTTAATATAATATTTTATTACATTAAAACTTAAATACTTTCCACCGGTGGAGGGTGGATATATTTGCTAGTATCGATAATATGAAATAGCACAAAGATATTTGGCGGTGATCAGGCATTCTTAAACGTCGAGATATTTTGACCAGGAAAATAATTATCGCGAGAAATATAAATCCGCCGGGCAGAATGTAATGACTTTAATGAAACTGATCTGTTCCGCATGTGCATCACTGTGTTATATATCCTTCTAATAGTCGGGTATATTATATATATATATATATTATATATATATATATTATTATTATATATATATATATACATATATATTATAATATATATATACATATTATATTATATATATATAGTATATATATATAATATTAATATATATTATATTATATATATATATATATATATATATACATTGGATTTATAAGAATTGCACAGAATAAGTCCATTTCTACAAGTAGTATTCATGAGTTATTGTTTGTTTCTTTCCTGTCACAATGAACCCCTTTAAGGTTTACTCGCAAAGACCGTGATACAAAACCCAACCGCTGACAGACAGGCTAAGCCCTGCCACATAGGTTTTGCCTCCTGTTCAGTTCCAGGCTCCGGGAGATGTCCCATACCAATTTCAGCGCTATATATAGTTGCCGAGTTGTAATGTTTTTTTGTTTTCATTCTGTTAATGTTGAACAGCCACAGCCGCAGGCACCGGCAGCTTGTATATTGCCCCTTCTCAGATATCTGGGTGGCAGTCCTACCCCGGGGGCTACTCAGTCACTCACATCCTCGCCAGGCATGTAGAAATATCTGCGCATGTTGACATGTGCGCTTGTGCGACACGCTCAACATGCTCTCCTTCCTCGAAGACTGGAATCAGTAACAAGCCGAGGCAAGATGACTGAAAGTATTTGGGGAGCGCAGGTGGATGATCTGTCGAGTTCTACGGGTCCACCACACCGAGGAACATTTTTTTTTAGCTTTTTCCTAAGTTTTAACTTAGTTTAAGTCCACAGGTACAATTTTCTATTAGAAAGTTGAAAGCTTATGAAATAGATGCAAATATTTTACAACAAACAAAATACAGCGGCATTTAAGACTTTCACTGACTCTTACTTTCAAACAACCAATGCCTTAATAGTGAGAGGGGTGGGGGCATGGATTTGGGTTACATACATATATATATATATATACATACATATATATACACATATATATAATAAAGAGAGAGAGAGAGAGAGAGGAGAGAGAGAGAGAGAGAGAGAGAGAGAGAGAGAGATGATAGGTGGTGATTTTTACTTGATTACACTTCTGCTTCTACCTCGGCCGCCATATTCTCTAGTTGGGCTTACTTTCTTCAGGGCTTCTGGTTGGGGTTTCATTCTTCTTGTGTTGGGCTGGTCAGTCTTTAATATGTAATTAACAAGACTTGGTGATTTTTGATCAAGCTTTTATTTTCAACCCTGCCCATGATTCCATCGCGGGTGAATTGTGAACCCTAAGAGACATCCTCTCTGATAGGGTGCCGATTCGCATCTGACTAACTAAACTAAAACTTATTCTCACGCCTGTATAAACGGAAGGTCAGTTGGAATGACATCGTTGTCACGCATCAGTCCCAGTAACCTACTACGGACCCCGTCATTCTTAAGTCTAACAGACCCTATTCAAAATTCTAACTACAGGCACGTTCATAATTTATGGGGTATATTCGCAGTGTTCCGTTGCGGCCTCCTGCCTTAAAAACCGCTAGCCGGTGGCTGCTGAAAAAACACTAGCTACAATTGAATTCAGTAGCCGAAACGGTGTCACTTGAAAAAAAAACTAGGTTTAGGTTTAGGGTTGGGGTTAGGGTTAGTTTAACCAAAAAATAAATAAATAATTTGGGCTCTGTTTTTTCTGGGTCACCCTTTATATAAGGTGACCCAGAAAAACAGAACCCACACATTTTGTAATAAAACTGTTAATTTTAACTAAGGGGGTTTAGGGTTAGGGTTAGGGTTTAGGGTTAGGGTTAGGGTTGGGATTGGGCTTCAGGGTTAGTTTAATCGGAAAATAAATAAATAATTTGGGCTCTGTTTTTTCAGGGTCACCCTGTATACAAAACCCACAAATGTAATAAAACTGTTAATTTTAACTAGGGGGTTTAGGGTTAGGGGTTAGGGTTAGGGTTAGGGTTGGGTTTGGGGTTGTGTTTTCGGGAAAAATGCCCTAAGTTGGTTGTTGTTGTTTTTTCAAGTGACACCGCTTTGACTACGGACTTCAATCGTAGCTGGTGTTTTTTTTAGCAGCCACCGGCTAGCGGTTTTTCAGGTAGGAGGCCGGGACGGAACTCTGTGAATATTACCAATTTATGCCTGCTCATAATGTATGTAACAACTGTATATGCATGTGTATATAGTGTGGTGTCAGTTGAATGCGTACGTATATCTGTAAGTGTGATGCAATTTAGTTCTGATCGTGTATCAGTGTGCTTGCGTGTATGTACTTGTATGTATGTGAGTGTGTATGTGAATTTTATCAAGGCGCGTGGCATAATGGTTAGAGTCGTGTAAAATGGATTCGTCGACCCGAGTTCAAATCTTAGACACGGCTGTTTGCATTTCATATAGCGATAATACCCTTGGTGAAAGGTATGGATCCATATATTCTCCCTCCAGCTATGGGTAAAATAGTAGGGCAGACTGGGCTCTTTGACCTTTAATAGGTAACCAGTCAAAGAGAAGGAAAACTCTGAATTCGAAAAACCTGAGGTCAGTCTTTGATTGGGTTTACGGTACTCTTTCCTATCGACTGTGCCAAAAAGTGCGGATGGTCCAACACAAGCCTTCACCACTATAAACAAAACCACTGTGTAGGCTGTTCATTGGATGAACCCTCATGCGCCGAAATCGACGAGGGAGTCCATGTGTATCTGTGGGTATGGTGTGTGTATGTATCAGTGTGCGTGTGTGCCTATATATATATATATATATATATATATATATATATAGTCATGGGATATGGTCTCGTTGCCCCGAGTTCAAATCCTGGACGTGGTAATTGCATTTCACTTAGCGCTAATACCCTTAGGAAAGGTATGAATTCTACTCTCCCTCCAGCTATGGATAAATAGTAGGGTAGACTGGGCTCTTTAAACCTTGGTTAGGCAACCGGTCTAGGAGAAGGAAAACTCTGAATTCAAACCTGTTGAACTCCGCTTAAGAAATTGACCATATGTCGCATCCTGCTCGTGCGGAGGGGTTGGTATATATATATATATATGTGTGTATCTGTGTAAGTGCATACATATATCTGTGAGTGTGGTGTATATTTGCATTTGAGCCTGTATCAGTGCACACACATCTATCTGCATCCGAGTGCAAGCATGTATCTGTAAGTGTGATGCATATCTGGTCTCTGCGTGTGTGCACGTACATATGCACATGTAGCTGTGTGAGTGTATACACGTATCTGTGAGTGTGGTGCAAATTGGCATGTGTGTGTATCAGTGCGCATGTAGGTGCATGTATATATATACGTTAGGGTAGGTCGATTTTGGAACTGAAACATTTTTAATTATCACAGAAAATATTTTTCTTCAAAACTTTGCTTTCGTTTGAGGAAATATATTTCAATCTTTTAAAATGTTATCACTGTTACAGTTTAATTATTTGGTAAAAAGTCGTGGAAAATGGACTCGTCGACCCGAGTTCAAATCCTAGGCAAGGCTGTTTGCATTTCACATAGCGCTAATATCCTTGGGAAAGGCATGAATCCAACTATTCTCCCTCCAGCTATGGGTTAAATAGTAGGGCAAACTGGGCACTTTAACCTTGGTAGGTAACCAGTCTAGGAGAGGGAAAACTCTGAATTCAAAATTCCTGAGGTCAGTCGTTCATTGGGTTTGTGGCATTCCTTGTGCACCAATTCTTTCCTATCGACTGTGCCAAAAAGTGTGGAATGGTCCAACACAAGCCTTCACCACTATAAACAAATCACTGTGTTGGTTGTTCATTGGTTGAACACTCATGCGTCGACGAGGGATTCCATTTATATATATATATATATATATATATATATATATATATATATATATGATGAGCTTATTATAATAACTGATTAACAGACTTTAACGAATACTAAATCTTTCTATCTCTTTCGTCGTCATCGACGTTGTCATCTAACACAAGGGTTCCCAACCTTTTTCAGCTCATGGCTGAAACCAGAATTTTTTTTGTGGCCCATGAAATTATCATAATAGAAAAATATTTCCATTTTACATAAGATATTTATTCAATCAAGATACAACCATGAATTAGTTGACATCTTACTTTCTAGAAAATATAAATTTCCCACATATATGATTGGATTTTGTATATAAAAAGTGAATGCTCTGAAATCATATAGAATTATAATATTTCCTTTGCCCACCTGAAATTTGCTGTGGCCCATTTTGGCCATGTGGCCGTAGGTTGGGAACCACTGATCTAACGTGTCATAACACGAGTAAGGTCTAAATTTAGATTGTCCCGTTTGGTGGTGGGGTTGGGTGGGTCTGGTTTGTAAACGTCTAATATCTTTTTTTGTTGTTGTTGTTATTAATAGCAACATTTTTAAAAGCACCGATTGGCGACGTCATCTCACATGTATTTGCTGATTTCGTTAACACAATATTTAATATGATAACACAATATTTTAAATATAAAAGACTGGTCGATGATTTTATCTTTTTTCTTAATTTTTCGTTAGCTATGGACATTTTAATCCCAGCAATTGATTTTCAGTTATTTTCTAGGCGGAAAATTCCTGACTGTTTGAAATCGAACAATAAATCGATATTCAAATGAACATTCAATCCACGGGATTCGAGTTCTTAGTTAAAGTTTTGTTGGTCTTTTTGTTGTTATTGTTTCTTTCTTTCTTTCTTTCTTTCTTTCTTTTTTCGCACAGTCTCCTATTCTGCGTTTTCTATTTTTACCTGTTTGGTAGACGTGTTAAAAATAACGGGTGTAAAACTTTCGATTGATTTTGGTGCCATAATCGAGACGGATTTAGTTGGTTACACTGTCTAAGCTGCTTTTTTTCCTTTTTACACACACACACACACACACACACACACACACACACACACAAACATACATACATACATACACACACATGCATATACACACCTAGATTCATATACACCATAAACATGTACGCACTTACACAGATATATGTACACAGATATATGTACTTATATTCCCATGCACACAGAGATACATACACATACACAGACACATGCATATACACACCTAGATTCATATACACCATATACATGTACGCACTTACACATATATATCTACACAGATATATGTACATATATTCCCATGCACACAGACATACATACACATACACAGGCACATGCATATACACACCTAGATTCCTTACACCATAAACATGTACGCACTTACACACATATTCACATGCACACAGACGCACACTGATACACACACAAAGTCAAATATGCACCACACTCATAAATATATGTACGCACACACACAGATACATGTGCATATTTACACACACACATACACACACACACATGCATATGCACACCGAGATTCACATACAGAGACATATGCAGACACACGGAGATACAAATACACATATACTACCCGTACCCTGATACACACACACACACAGACAATTATGCACCACACACACAGATTCATTCACGCACACACACAGATATATGTACATATACACATACACACACAGGCGCACTGACACACACACACAGAGGCAAACATACACCACATTCACAGATTCACACACGCACTCACACAGCTACATGGACACACTCACGCACATATATGTACATTAAGGTAGGTTGATTTTTCACTTTTCATACAAATATCAAATTGTCTAGGGATGCAAAAGTTGTGTATTAGTATACTAAATAATAATACCAAAAACTAAATCTCTTACTTTCACCATTGCTTGAGGAAATAGCATCAAAGATCTTCGACTAAAATGCACCAACAATTCTCGTTTTTGCAAAATTTAACCTAGAAATTAGTAAGAAAATATAGCAATTTCAATATTTAAAACAGAAAAGTTTGTCATTTAAAACGAAACGAATATCATAAGTAGAATCCAAATTGAAAATACACCCCTCATCACCACCAACACCTCCGTATTCCCAAGGGTATTAGCGCTATGTGAAGTGCAAACAGCCTTGCCTAGGATTTGAACTCGGGTCGACAAGTCCATTTTCCACGACTCTAACCATTATGCCACGCGCCTCCACACACACGTCCCGGCCTCCTGTCTCAAAAACTGCTAGCCGGTGGCTGCTAAAAAAACCCACCAGCTACGATTGAAGTCCGTAGCCGAAGCGGTGTCACTTGAAAAAAAACTAGGGTTAGGGTTAAGGGTTAGGGTTAGGGTTGGGTTAGGGTTGGGGTTAGTTTAATAGGAAAATAAATAAATAAATTGAGCTCTGTTTTTTTCTGTATACAGGGTGACCCAGAAAAATATGTTTTCAAGTATTGCAATCTAATACAAATAATTTGGACATAATTATATGTTTTCAAGTATTGTTATCTACTACTACTTGCTGTCCATCGTATCCGATGATGACAACATGCGAATCATTTTCCTCCAATTTAATCGGTCTCTGGTTGCGTCTTGCCAACTGCCTATGGGGATATTCAAGTCCTTCAGGTTTCTCTTAATGTTGTCTTTTTACCTGAGTTTTGGTCTACCGATTCTACATGATCCCTCTCTCAGTTGAGAGTACAGGATCTGCTTTGGTAGTCTGTCATCCCCAAGTCTGTT
>CM042153.1:79255809-79293784 GCA_023376005.1 Doryteuthis pealeii
AGGATTTCCGGACCATATGACCTTTAGGCACCCCTTTATGATCTCGATTAAGAAAGGACATGTTTTTCATTTACACCGTCAATAAAAATTATAAAACTAACCCCTAACACTAACCCCTAACAAACAACCGGATATTGACGGTGTAAATAAAAACATGTCCTTTCTTAATCGAGATCAAAAAGGGGTGCCTAAAGGTAATATGGTCCAAATTCCCAAACATTGATTTCACCAAAATGTTTGCTGACCAACTCAAATTATTTATCAAAATATGAAATTTTAATATGTATAAGTAAACGTATAATCAACTTTCAACGCGAGTTCAATTCCTGGGCGAAGCTGTTGGAATTTCACATGGCGCTAATACCCTTGGGAAAGGTATGAATCCAATTCTCCCTCCAGCTATGGTAAATAGCAGGGCAGACTGGGCTCTTTAACCATGGCTAGGTAACCAGTCTAGGAGAAGGAAAACTCTGAATTCAAACCTGTTAAACTCCGCTTAAGAAATTGACCTTGTGTCACATCCTGCTCGATCGGAAGGGTTGGTAAATATATATGATTAAATTTCAAACTATGTAAATTAAAGAAAAAAAACAACAAAAAGCTGAGACATTAAAAGTTTATCATATGAATTGAAATTCATATACAAATGGTACCCGACAACAGTAAATACATTTTTCTAAAATATTCAAAATTTGAGCTTTTATAAAGTGTTCCTAATGAGTATAAGTGCAACAATACAATAAATTTCGCATATTTATAAAATACCGTTGTGACCGTCTCGCATAAAGGGTTTTGTCTGCACGGAAGTTAAGGGATGGGGTGGGGGTCTAATTTCTGGTTGATTATTCTATATAAATAGCAACGTTCGGTCGATAGAAGTAAGCACTTATTTGCTGGGATTTTTGTTGTTGTTGTATAAGATGAAAAAAGAAAAAAAAGATTTTTAAAAACTGCAAACCAATACATATGATCAAAATTTGATAGAAAAGTTCTTCTCTATTTAAGAATAAATATATTCTATATAAAGGGTATACATATGTTTTGACTAATACATAGGAATCGCAATGTTCCTGGTTCGATATCGGTCCTCGCCTCTCTGTTTAGGCGTACATATAGTTTACCAAAGTTCTTTTTTTAAAAACTAAATATAAAGTGCTCAAAGCGTTAGTAGAGCAAATTTATTATCATAGAGGTACACGGTAATAACCTACTCGAGTTTCACCATAAGGATCTTCAGGGTTAAATCCAATGAATTAATCAAGATATTGATTAATTGCAGTCGATTTCACGTGTGTGTTTTTAATTTCAAAAGAATTATTTTTTCGAACATTTCAAAATTCTCTGTATTTTGACCGTTTTAACTTCAAATATTAAACATTTTACTCTGATGAAGGCCATTATTCTTTTTATGCTTAAAGATTTTATAATTTTCTATTATTATTATTTTATTTTATATTTAAAATAATAATAACTAGAATACATGTGTACATGTGTGCCTGAACTCGCTGACATTGAATTTTTTACTCCCACCGCTCAGGCAATATGTTTCAAAACTCTTTTTTACATCGCCCGGAGGGTGTTTTTTATTTTGTACTAGTTTATTTAATAATTATAGTTACATTCTCTTATAAAAAAGTCGAAAGAGGTAACACTTTTACTTGAAACTTTATTCCAATATAACACAACTGTGATCAGTTACGTTGTAGATTATTTTATTGGTGAATGGCCCAAGGGGAGACAACTGTGTTTTACTTCATCACACCAAATTCCAGTCAGTTTGATTAAATAATTTTACTAAACAAAAACCCTATAATCTATTTATTAATACTCATGTTCCAAAGAGATACGACCGTTATCATCTTGTAACACCCACTGGAATGAGCCAATTCAAGTAATCAAGGATGAAATGTAAAAAAGTATATCTTGATTATCAAGTGTTGCTATCCGCCGAATTCTTATTTCGTATGAGTGTTGTTCCCTCAGCAAAATAATGGACCATTCCGTCTTTATTATAAAGAAAGAAAGGGAAGAAAAAGTTATGCTACACAGAAAAATATAATAAAAAAGAAAGAAAAAAGAAGGGAGAAAGAAAGAGAGTAGAGAAAAGATAGAAAGAAGGGGTGAATGTGCGGAAGGGATAACGCTAATCTGTTTCAATCAAAGATAATGAAAAGATGAAAAAAGGAAATAAAGAATGAAAGAGAGAGAGAGAGAGAGAGAGAGAGAGAGAGAGAGAGAGAGAGGAGAGAGAGAGAGAGAGAGAGATCAAAATTATTATACTTTTGGTGTATTGAATTATTTTAACAATAACTCTTAAGTAACATATCAAACGTTGTAATAATTAAATTATCATACTGTGGTATATCCACGAGTCGTGCTAGTACAAAGAGCTATTTTTTTATAGGCATATTAGTTTTTACTAACTAAAATAGTTCCTCCGTATATGAGACTACTCCCTGTAAGTCGCGGCTCCAGAACTACATGATAAATTACTACGCCACCCCTGTCAGTGCCACCAAGAATTGGCGCGCAATTCATTTCTCCCTTTGTCTTTATTCCTTCTTGTACCATTCAGTTCAGTGAAGTAAACGAACGTGTAAGCACGTGTGTCCATTACCTCCATAAAATACGTTTTGTGTTCTCATTTGAGTCGACTAAACCATTTCATATCAACAAGACAGCTTGCTTAAAAAAAAAGAATAGTTGATTCTTAAAGCAACTTCGGCGAGCAAATAATCCATTTGACATTATATTTTGTTCTTTATTCGCTTTTGTATTCTAATAAAACAAAACCACTGCATCTCATTTCACGACAGATAAGAGTTACGGTTCTTGTTTCATGTTAATCCATTATTAATGTTTATTTGAGATAAAAATCCGACAAAGAACACGAACATAAAAAATAAAAAAATTAAAAAAAAAACAACAACAAAAAAGGTGATATTTTTTTAGTCTATTTGAAGAAGAAGAAAAAGAAAGCCCAATTTTTTTCACCCCCTTTTTTGTTCTGGTTAATTTCGTCGACCACCCACGAGTTGTTGTTTTTCAATCAACAACATTCCTAATTTATCGACAGAATGTTTTTGATCAATCTTTGATTTTATTGTGTTTGCGTCGTCGTTATCGCGTCGTCCAATGACGACATAACTCTTTATTGTTTTTCTCCATAGCAATGCCTTTGGTGTGGTTATCTTTTCGCAAAGTCGACTAAAATGTTGTCGGTAATTGAATTAATCTTACTATGGCAGATCCCCCATCACCCCCCCCGAAAACCCAAAACAAAAATAAGGAGAGAGAATGAAAGAAAATGAAAGACGGAAGATAAATCGTGTGTGTAGGGATGGTGGTAAGAGGAGAAAATAAAATTAAAAAAATAAAAGAAGAAGAGTAAAAAAAGAAAAGAATTATAAAAAGACAATGAAGTCAGAGTGGTAGTTATAGGAAAAAAGAAAGAAAGAAAGAAAGAAGAAAGATAGAAGAAAGAAAGGAAGAAAGAAAGGAAGAAAGAAAGGAAGAAGAAGAAAGGAAGGAAGAGGAAGAAAGAAAGGAAGGAAGAAAGGAAGAAAAGAAGAAGGAAGGAAGGAAGGAAGGAAGAAAGAAGAAGGAAGGAAGAAAGGAAGAAAGAAGGAAGGAAGAAAGAAAGAAAGAAGAAAGAAAGAAGAAAGGAAGGAAGAAAGAAAGAAAGAAAGGAAGGAAGAAAGAGAGAAGAGAAAGAAAGAAAGGAAGGAAGAAAGGAAGAAAGGAAGAAAGAAAGAAGAAAGAAAGAAAAGGAAGAAAGAAAGGAAGAAAAGGAAGAAAGAAGAAAAAGGAAGAAAGGAAGAAAGGAAGAAAGAAAGGAAAGAAAGGAAGAAAGGAAGGAAGAAAAGAAAGGAAGAAAAGGAAGAAAGGAAGGAAGAAGGAAGGAAGAAAGGAAGAAAGAAAGAAAGAAAGAAAGGAAGAAAGGAAGAAAGAAGAAAGAAAGGAAGGAAGAAAGGAAGGAAGAAGGAAAGAAGAAAGGAAGAAGAAAAGGAAGAAAGGAAGAAAGAAAGAAAGAAGGAGGAAAGGAAGAAAGAAGAAAGAAAGAAAGAAAGGAAGGAAAGAAAGAAAGGAAAAGAAAGAAAGAAGAAAGGAAGAAAGAAAGAAAGAAAGAAGAAAGGAAAAAGGAAGAAGGAAGAAAAGAAAGAAAGAAAGAAAGAAAGGAAGAAAGAAAGGAAGAAAAGGGAAGAAGAAAGAAAGGAAGAAAGAAAGGAAGGAAAAGAAGGAAAAAGAAGAAAGGAAAGAAGAAAGAAAGAAGAAAAGGAAGAAAGAAAGAAAGAAAGAAAGAAAGGAAGAAAGAAAGGAAGAAAGGAAGAAGGAAGAAGAAAGAAAAGAAAGAAGAAGAAAGGAAGAAAGAAGAAAGAAAGAAAGGAAGAAAGAAGAAAAGAAAGAAGAAAGGAAGAAGGAAGAAAAGAAAGAAAGAAGAAAGGAAGAAAGAAAGGGAAAGAAAGGAAGAAAGAAGGAAGAAAGGAAGAAAGAAAGGAAGAAAGAAAGAAAGAAGAAAGAAAGAAGAAAGAAGAAAGAAAGAAAGAAAGAAAGGAAGAAAGAAAGGAAGAAAGGAAAAGAAAGAAGAGAAAGGAAGAAAGAAAGAAGAAAGAAGAAGAAAGAAAAGAAAGGAAGAAAGAAAGAAAGAAGAAAGAAAAGAAGAAAGAAAGGAAGGAAAGGAAGAAAGAAAAGAAAGGAAGAAAGAAAGGAAGGAAGAAGGAAGAAAGGAAGAAAGAAAGAAAGATAGAAAGGAAGAAAAAGGAAGGAAAGAAAGAAGAGAAAGAAAGAAAGAAAGAAAGAAAGAAAGGAAAGAAGAGGAAAAAAAAGAAAGAAAGAAAGAAGGAAGAAGAAGAAAGATAATGGTTGGTCGGTTGGATTTTAAAGTTTTTTTTGCATTTTTTGTCATTTTGCTTATTGTAGAATGACAAATTGACGTGACTGTTTTGATTGGTTAGATTCAGTGAATTTTACGGTTTATCAACTCTTGTTGGTTTATTTTATGCCGAAGACGTTTTCTTTTATTCATTCTTCATGGGTACTCAACTTTTTTCTAAAACTTAATGTAATTTAAGATAGAAAAAATGAAACTCTACTTACCTTTGGCTGGGAAGAAAGTGGCACCCAAAATTGAATCTCTTTTTATAAGAGTGCAGACAGGAAGTGAGGGGGTTGGTGGGAGTGGAATAGAGCTATATATAAGCTGAATTTTTTGGCAGTCAGCAGTTCGTTATTGAGAAGGCAAGCGTTTGTGAGCTGAGCTGAGCTGAGCTGAGCTGATAACACTTAATTAAAAAAAAACAACATATTTATTAAAAACTCACTGAAATTATGAATTTGCATTCATGCAATAATTGTGTTTGTTTGCTTTATATTAAAAATAAATTACATGTGTAATATTATTTTGCTTCTTTACTGATGTTCATTATGTTACTACTTTTCGACTTAGACAAAATTTTGACCTTAAATAATCAATTTAATTAATTCGTTTTTAAAATGAAAACGAATCAACATTTTTACAAACCCATTGTACCAGGCGTAAATATTTATCGGACTTAATATCACATGTTTATTATTATTACAAGAAAATATTTATAAATTAAACATGAAAATCTCAATATTTCCTTATTCGTCTCACCTCATTAGTGGTAATTGCTAAAATGTTAAAATCGCAAAAATAAAATTAAAATTCACATTTTTAAGCACAAATTAAAATTAAAATTCACAATTTTAAGCACAAAAATAATCGATAAATAGGTTTCAATTTTATTAATATATTTACAAAATTTAAAGGAAAATATGAATTAAAAAATATTTAAAAAATGAGATTAAATACAAAAATTGTCTATTTTGTCAATCGGGAAATTGTTTTAAAATGTATTATTTTAATTTCGGGTAAATCACCAACTCGGCCTTTCTTTAGCAAAGAAAGTCCCTATATACCAACAAATATAAATATTTATTGTTAAAATAAACAAATCTTTTTGATATCAGGTTGTTTACTGTACCTGCTGTTGCTTAAATTGTCACTACTGCTTACGAACGTAAAAGGCATAACGAAGGAGAAAGAAGAGGAATTAAAGAAGATAGTACAAATATAAAGAAGAAGTTGTAAGAAAAATCGGATCATATGACTTTAGGCACCCCTTTTGATCTCGATTAAGAAAGGACATGTTTTTCATTTACACCGTCAATATCCGGTTGTTTGTTAACAGACGATTTTTAGAGTTTTTAAATTATAAAACTAACCCCTAACCCAATCCCTAACAAATAACCGGATATTGACGGTGTAAATGAAAAACATGTCCTTTCTTAATCGAGATCAAAAAGGGGTGCCTAAACGTAATATGGTCCGAAAAATCATAAGGGTATAGAAGAATAGAAATAAATTTGAAAAAAGGGAGGAAAAGAAAAGAAAGGGGAATAGAACAAATTGAATCCCATAATAAGGTTGTGAAGCATAATGGTTTGGTTGACTACCATTTCATAAAAACGGTATATATATATATATATATATATATATATATATATATGAAGATAGGATGGATGTAGTAGAATCCGACAGTATGAGGTAGGTAAAGAGGATAGTGAACAAGAAATGATAACTCAAAACAAATCTAAGAGTTGAAATATTTCGTCCGATTTATGAGGACAGCCTCAGTCGAAAGATTTTTTATTAAAAGCAAAATTACGTGCATGTACATATGATTTGGTGAGGGGTGGGTTGGTAGCGGAAGTGAAGGGTAGGAAGGATAGGGGCTGACATGAATGAAGTGTGGGGCTAGTTTACAGGAAGTAGAGAGTAGGTTAGGAGTAGATGGGCACAGGGGTAAGTCAAGGGAGGAGGGACCCACATTTCATCCCTATCCTCCCTACCCTTCACTTCCGCTACTAACCCACCCTCTCACCAAATCATATGTACATGCACGTAATTTTGCTTTCAATAAAAATCTTTCGACTGAGGATGTCCGTATAAATCGGACGAAAATATTTCAACTCTTAGATTTGGTTTGAGTTATGATTTCTTGTTCACTATCCTTTTATCTACCTCATATATATATATATATATATATATATATAAATATATATATATATGAGTTCAACAGGTTTGAATTCAGAGTTTTCCTTCTCGTAGACCGGTTGCCTAACCAAGGTTAAAGAGCCCAGTCTGCCTTACTATTTATCCATAGCTGGAGGGAGAGTAGGATTCATACCTTTCCCAAGGGTATTAGCGCTAAGTGAAATGCAATTACCAGATCCAGAATTTGAACTCGGGGCGACGAGTCCATTTCCCATGACTTTAAACATTACACCACACACTTCCACATTTGTAGTATATAAGTCGTGCTACAACCAACCACTTAAATTTATAGACTAAGCGAGGTCATGTGGTATAAACCTCAGCCAATCAACAGCCCAAATACGTGGTTGGTTAACTACTTAATCGGCTTATATTGACAGATGACCATTTGCACTCATTGACGAAGGACCCGCTAGACTGAGGAATACTAGGGAGCAATCAAAGGATACTTCACTAAAGATCTCCGCAAAAATCGTAACAATCCAAGTAAACAAGAAGATATAGATATATAGATTGATAGATAGATAGATAGATAGATGGAAGTTAGGAATATGAGCTTTCAAAATAATTTACAAATAGCGAGAGCAGAGTAGAAATAAAAATTTACAGAGAAAAGAAAAGAGAGTGACTTGGAGAGTGTGAAAGGAGATGAGAGACAAGACAGCCCGGGCAAAGGTAGAACAAGAATGAAAGTGTAGCGAAAAAGAAAGGAGAGAGAAAATTAAGGAGATAGAGAGAAATAACAGGAGAAGAGAGAGAGAGAGAGAGAGAGAGAGAGAGAGAGAGAGAGAGAGAGAGAGAGAGAGAGAGAAGAGGGGGGGAAGAGGGAAAGAAGGAGATATAGTGAAGGAAGAGAAAGTGAAGGAGAAGAGAGAGAGGGAGGGGGAAGCGAAAGAAAGAGAAAGAAGGGGAGATATAGTGAAGGAGAGACAGAAAGTGAAAAAGGAGAGAGAGAGAGAGAGAGAGAGAGAGGGAGAGAGAGAGGGGGGCGAATGAGAGAGAAGAAAGGGGAGATATAGTGAAGGAGAGACCAGAAAGTGTAAAGAGAGAGAGAGAGAGAGAGAGAGAGAGAGAGAGAGAGAGAGAGGGGGGGGAAGAGAGAGAAAGAAGGGGAGATATAGTGAAGGAGAGACAGAAAAGTGAAAAAGGAGAGAGAGAGAGAGAGAGAGAGAGAGAGAGAGAGAGAGGGGGGCGAATGAGAGAGAAAGAAGGGAGATATAGTGAAGGAGAGACAGAAAGTGTAAAGAGAGAGAGAGAGAGAGAGAGAGAGAGAGAGAGAGAGAGAGAGAGAGGGGGGGGGGAGAGCGAAAAGAGAGAAAAAGAAGGGGAGATATAGTGAAGGAGAGACAGAAAGTGAAAAGAGAGAGAGAGAGAGAGAGAGAGAGAGAGAGAGAGAGAGAGAGAGAGAGAGAGAGAGAGAGGCTAAGTTAACAATGATGCCAAAGAACGGAGTCATAAGTCCCGCATCTGACATTAATTAAATTATATGAACCGATTTTTAAACATCTTTTACGATTAAAGACCAATTTTCTAAATTAGACTAAATAAAAGCCAATAAAAAAAATAAACAAAAAAAGCAAAATTAAATAATGAGATTCTGTGAGAGATTGGAATAAAAAAATTCATGGTTCCTTTGGCGCAGATGGAAAAAGGAGAAAATAACAGACAAAAAACGTATAAACATTTCAACCTAGGGAAAAACAACACCAGACCCCCCAAAAAAAAAAGAAAAAAAGACAAAAAAGACAAAAACAAAACAAAAACAACAACAACAACAACAAATTGAATCACTTGACCTCTTAGTGTCCGTTTACCAAATTCTAACACCGATAAAATATAATAAAAGACATGATAAAATAGGTTTGGTTTGGTTTGTTTTACGGCATATCAACCTCAGTGGGTCATTTAATGCCAATAAAGTTTTTAACTAAAGTAATAATTAAGGGATACTCAATTTTATTTATAAACTCGTGTTTTTCTATTTAACCTATAGATGGGACCCTAACAGGTAATACCACTCCGGGTCAGAGTGAACCAGGGAGCAATGGTGATGAAGGGGTGCGCCACATTCCCCAAACCTCCTGGACTGGAACCTCACCATCAGATAGAGTTTAAAGTCATTCACAGGACATGTAGACCCTCAGCAACCGCCTTCTAGCACCCATATGATAAAAAAGGTTGGGACTTGCCATAAGGACAATAGGGTTGGGGCAATCATATAGGTGCTAGGGCTTGACGTGACCAGCCAACTGATCGAAAGGGGCCTCTCCGACCGCCCGTCTAACCTATGTAAGGGTCTAAGTGGAGTGTTGCATGTCATGAACTGGTCATCCACCAAGACTCTGTCCTTAAGCACCACCCACGGCCAACAGGTGGCCCCATTTGGGGGAGTCTTACCCCTCTGCAGAGGTACAGTCGGTGCATTCTAACACCCAAGCCGACAGGGCGGGATAAAATAGCAGTGAACCTTTGCATTTTTGACTAAACTTATCTGGACAATATTATCTAAAATAATTTCCACAGAAAATGTGATTATTCAGATATAAAATAAGTAAAGTCGTCGGGGTGGCCTAAAGTCGGTATCAGCCAATCAACGAAGAAGTCTATCCCCTTTTCACTAGCGCTAGACCAAGGAGATTGTTTTTGCATCAGAGGCGGAGCGCCACATCTACCACAGCTCCTTACTTTACTGCATAGATCCCTGTGCTATTCATACGCTGAGTTGGCGAGTGCCGGTATCGAACTAGGAACCTTCTGGTTTCTAGACGAACGCTCTACCGACTCAGCCAACCCAGCCCTTTGCAGATATGAATTGATACATTTTTCCAAGAAAAGATATTGTATCCGAATCTTTGGAAATCCTACGGTTCTTATCTTGATATACAATAGAATATAAAATTGCTTCGCATTTTTGACTCTTGGGAGGCTGGAGACCAACTTTAAGGAAGTCTAGTAAGTAACAAGTCATTGTGTCCCGATTACGCATTGGTCATACAAGACTAACGCACTCCTATATACTCAAACAAGAACAACAACCACAGTGTGAAACATGTCAAACACCTTTGAGAGTTAAACACTTATTCATGGAATGCAGGTTTCTTGCTCACATCAGAAACCGTTATTTTAAAGCAAACAATATGAAAGATCTGTTTGAAAATGTCAACATGGAGGATATTCTCTCTTTTTTGAGGGAAATAAAATTATACCATAGAATATAGACATGAAACAAATCAATACCATACAACAATCCCCAATAATGCTAACATATTGTTAAAACCAATTACTAAAAAGTATAAATATAAATACATGATATGCATAACTTCCCAACCGTTAGGCATGACATAACCCCAGACGGGTTGATATGCCGTTAAAATTCTATAGATAAACAAACAAACATAAACTTAGACTTTCTCCACCAGTCAATAGGAAATACATAAAAACGATAACAATCGTACTTATTAGTATACGGATATCAACATTACATTTTCAATCAGTCCTACAACGAATAAAAAGATAATGATTGGTTCGTTTTGTTATTGTTAATAACAAGACTAATGACATTTTTCAAAATTACTTGTGACACTTTATTGTCTCAGCAAGAGAGGAAGATAAAAACATTGAATCTTGCGTTCAATAAAAATAGAAAAATGAACAAATAGATATTTCAATAACCTAAATATATTAAGGAAAAATCAATGGAGATTCAATATTAAGTATTGAAAAAAAGAAAAGAAAAGAAAAGAAAGAAAGAAAAGAAAAGAAAAGAAAAAGAGATGAAAAGTAACTGTAATTCCCTCTCCTAAAAAAAGCAAAAAACAAAAAACAAATTTCCAGAAAGGAAAAAGAGATAAAAAGAGATTGTGACCCCCCCCAAAAAAAAAAATTTTCCAAGGAAGATGGCGAACGCCTCCCTTATTTTCAATTTTGGGACCATATGACCTTTAAGCACCCCTTTTGCGATCTAGATTCGTGGGGACATTTTTTCCATATACACCGTCAAAATCCGGTTAATTGTTAACAGACGATTTTTAGAGTTTTTTTTTCAAATTATAAAACTAACCCCTAACCCTAACCCCTAACCCTAACCCCTAACAAACAACCGGATTTTGACGGTGTAAATGAGAAAATTGTCCCCAAGAATCGATATCGCGGAAGGGGTGCCTAAAGGTAAATGGTCCCAATTTTGAAATAATCACTTATCATTTTTTGGAATAAGTGTTTGTTTTGTTTTGTTTTTTTATTTTGTGTTTTTTTTTGTTTGTTTTTGTTTTGTTTTTTGACAGAGGGCCGTGTGACAACAAATCACCAAGTCACCATAGGTCTCCAGGATTCTTCTCAGTATTCTAGTTGATTTTGAAGAGTCCTGTTTTACAGTGCACCAGCTACAATTGGTACCACCGTCATATTCATGTTATACAGCTTTTTAACTCTCTAGCAAGATCCAGGTATGTTCTCAGATGTTTCCTTTATTTTCTCCCACGTCGGTTTGATGGCAACGGAAGAGAAAGATGAAGTCTTTGTTTTTCATCTGATTTTATTGGCAAAACTGTTGGGAAGTTACAATGTCATTACAGAAGGACGAAACACAAGAAAGAGTTAGTAGGATAGAAAAGTGATATATCCGGGTTAAGTGATATATCATGAAGTTGTAGTGGGGTATATTCTCGCAGGTAAGTAGAAGCTGGCGCGTCGAGTAGCAGTCGACGTGGTAGTCTTGCTAGTAGGCTAGTAGGCGCTTGTACCACCACAGTGTCGAGTATTTATGGAGGACACTATCCAATCAGATTATAGTGAGGGGTACCTAGGTATTTGCATATTCATTACATCAAAAAGAAAGAAAGGTGAAGTTGGCTTGAGGGAAAGAAAAGAAAAGTGTAATCAAATAGAGAGACTATTGGAATAGACAATATATATATATATATATATATATATATATATATATATATATATATAATATATATAATATATTCTTTTATTGTGGAAATTTATTTCACTAGAATTTTATCAATTGATATCTCCGCTTTTAGGCATCGTGATTAACTAAACTTCAAACGTTAGTCAGTTGATAAGTAGCCTATTCATTATGTACGGTAAGTATAGTTTAGATTCAAATAACAGTTTAGTGGAAAGATACAGGGAATGTGAGTGACACGATGTAACCCTGTATTGACAGCTTCTCTGATTCGCTAGTGTGAACGTGGGCAGTTGGTTTAGAAAATCAGATTTGGCTGAGTGCTGGAAGAGAGAGAGAGAGAGAGAGAGAGAGAGAGAGAGAGAGAGAGAGAGAGAGAGAGGGGGGGATACCTGATATTGAAAACACCAAGTAAAGGAGTAGGGAGAGACAAAAAGTGAGAAAGATCAAGTAATATCTCTCCTTAAAATGAATAGAGCACTCCCTAGTGGCCTAGTATGCTTTTAACAGAAAATTTTAATTTCTAAAATGTGGTTGTGTAGATGACGTGGTGGTAAGATGTCTAACTGATGATAATTCCGTCGGGTTTCAAACCCAGCCTGAAGCAGCCTGGAAATATACTTGGGATAGGTATAAACTCCTCATATCCTAGTTATGGATTAAATAGTATCAGTACTGTTCTATACATATTTACCGGTCCCTCCGCACAAGTAGGATGTGACACAAGGTCAATTCCTAAGTGGAGTTTAACAGGTTTAAATTCAGTTTTCCTTCTTCTATACTGGTTGTCTAACCAGGGTTAAAGAGTCTCGGCGGCCCTACTATTTACCGATAGCTCGAGGGAGAATAAGTGGATTCATACCTTTCCCAAGGGTATATATATTTACCAACTCCTCCGCACGAGCAGGATACGACACAAGGTCAATTTCTTAAGCGGAGTTTAACAGGTTTGAATTCAGAGTTTTTCCTTCTCCTAGACTGGTTACCTAGCCATGGTTAAAGAACCCAGTCTGCCCTGCTATTTACCCATAGCTGGAGGGAGAGTAGGAATCATACCTTTTCCCAAGGGTATTAGCGCTAAGTGAAATGCAATTACCATATCCAGGATTTGAACTCGGGGCGACGAGTCCATTTCCCATGACTCTAACCATTTCCCAAGGGTATAAGCACTATGTGAAATGCAAACTGTTCTTCTGTTGTTCTTCTCTAAGAATGGCTTTGGTATCACATAACCCGAAAAGATTGATATGCCATTAAAACAATAAACCAAACCAAAGCAAACAAAACCATGCCTTCAGGAGACGGTGAAAATAAAATCTAGAAAAAAAAAACAAAAAAAAAAAACAAAAAAAAAACAAGACAAAACTAAACAAAACAATAAACGAAACAATTTTCAGAAATAAAAAATAAATAAGGATAAATAAGAAGTTGTTGAGTAACTGGCCGTCATCCTTGGTTCCATTGTAAAGAACTTAAAGTAAACAAGTAAGTAAATCAATAAGTCCTTGTAGGATGTGTCCTTTAGGTCGACGTCCTAGATGGTCCGAGTGTCAATGAGTTAAGATTAGAATCAGGCCTCTATAAATACACCAACAGCAGCAGCAGCAGCACTGCCAGTGATTGGATAATAGGAATCTTCGGTGGTCACGTGGTAGTCAACGAGTCCATATTTAGAAGTGACCCATTGACGCACGCCTTATATACTCAAAAACTCCAACAAGTATTATTTAGATTATTCGGACTATTGTCCTCATCTTCATTGTTATCTGCACAACGTTTCTGCCGATGTGCCCTCCGGACTTCTTCAGGTATTTCTTGTCGGACTCGGGAATTTTCTCTGACTCGGGAACCTTCTTTTCGAAGTCGGGAATCTTCTTTTTGGACTCGGGAAACTTCTTGTAATCGGAAGCCATCACGGAACTTTGAACCTCACCCTACATTCAGTTCACGGGGGTATCCTGTTCTCATTCCGCTAACCATAGCTGGGGTACAGGTGATAAGCTGTGTTAATTATTATTCTATGTTACTGCTGCACCTGACAGGATTGAACCTGCAGTTTAGAGATAACTGTCACTTAGAACTGTCTTAACCTAACTCCTCAAATATTCAGAGAAAAAGTATTTTTTTGCAAAAACCAAAACAAGGAATATTTTTATTTCTTCAAAGGACGAAATTGTAAAATCAGAATATCTTTTATTACTTTCATCTCGCGTTTGTAAGGTTACTTTTTCCGCTTTCATGACTTTGAAAATATTACCACAAATCTATCATATGCAAGAAGATAGGTAAAGAAATACATAAAAGATTAGATATATACTACGTACACAAACACCTCCCACACACATATATAAGGTAAATGAGAAAACATACACAGGAAACCAGATAAATACTTCAATAACTCGTACACACACACACACACACACTATACATATATAATCTAATAGGTAGTAAAAATGTATAATAGACCAAGATAATATACTTTGTAGACACCCGCAAACATACACACACAAAACACAGACACAGGCTGCACACACACACACACACACACACACTATAATATATAATATAATATATATATATAGGTAGGTAAAAATGTTATAATAGACCAAGATATATATCTTGTAGACACACGCAAACTACACACACAAACACAGACACAGGTTCACACACAACCACACACACACAGCACACACACACACACCACACACACACACACACACATGTATATATATATAATATATAATATATATATATATAATATATATATATATAGGTAGGTAAAAATGTATAATAGACCAGATATATACTTTGTAGACACACACAAACATACCACACAAAGAGAGACACAGGCTCACACACACACACACACACACACACAACACACACACACACACACATGTATATATATATATAGGTAGGTAAAATGTATAATAGACCAGATATATACTTTGTAGAACACGCAAACATACACACACAAACACAGACACAGGCTCACACAAACGCGCGCGCACCACACACACACACACACACACACACACACACACACACACACTATCTCTCTCAGTCTCTCTTTATCTCTGTATCTTTTTCTCTGTGTGTTTTTTTCTCTTTCATAAGTAGACCCCACCTGATGTAGCATTAGTCTTTCATAAAAGAAAAGAATATGACAAAAGGTTCCTTTTATTAAATAGATGAAAATCTTGAGATCTCATACTGTACATAGGTATGTGCTTCATAACCGAACAACTTGGTGCGTCAGGATTTTTTTTATCTAATATAACAAATAGAGATTTGAAATAAATTCACATTCTAAGCAATTACGTCCGAGTTTTTCTCCAAGAATATAAATGTATCTAGCACACATTATTGGTCTGAGGATAAATTCCTCAGCTCAATTTCTAATAATACTGTTTTTAGAGAACTCATATTCTATAGCCATACCTTTACGAGGTTGATCGTATTCTGTGGCCTTTGCTTCGTTCAGTAGGCGAGAAGAGGCGAGAGATGTGGCAGGACGACTCGTGGGCATTTCACCATGAAAACACACTTGCCCACACTGCCCTGGTTATCCGAGAGTTCCTGGCCCAGAAGAACATCACTGTGCTGGAGCAACCTCCCTACTCGCCCGACCTGGCTCCATGTGATTTTTCCTCTTACCCCAAGCTCAAGGAGGTCATCAAGGGAACCCGTTTTGAGAATATGCACGACATCAAAAAGGTCGTGACGACAGAGCTATGGAGAATCACGGAAGAATCCTTCCAGGGGGCAGTGAAGCGTGGCAGAGAAGTATGGGAAAGTGCATTAGACTCCAGGGGGATTATTTTGAATGGGATAACTTGTAGTTTGGATTTGAAATAATTTTTTTGTGACACCAGTCCTGGAACCTTTCTGACATATCTCGTATCTGAATGCTCGGTAAACAAATTCTTTGAATGTTGGTAGTATTTTTTTGTGGTTTCCTTGAATTTTAGAGTTTCGTTTAATTTCAGTTGATCCTTTTTTGTCCCAAGTTGAGAATCACTGCTCTAGGCAGGTTAGCTCATGTAATGACAAACGATAACACCGATAGACTTAGGAAAGCTTTATTCTACTTAGAATAATTGGTACACTTATTGAGAGTTTATATAACCTAGTATTCACTAATGATGATAATGATTCTAAATGATATTGTAATGACAAATGATAACACTGCTAGACTTTGGAAAGCTTTATTCTACTTAGAATAATTGGTACACTTATTGAGAGTTTATATAACCTAGTATTCACTAATGATGAAATGATTCTAAATGATATTGTAATGACAAAATGATAACACTGCTAGACTTTGGAAAGCTTTATTCTACTTAGAATAATTGGTACACTTATTGAGAGTTTATATAACCTAGTTTCACAAGAGAGTTCTCCAAAGGGGAGGTAACTCTCAATTACTTATTACACCTCCTTATCAATTCCGTTACTTTTTAGTGATTAAATATGAGCGAATCGGAAACAAATCAGTGATATTTTTTCTTGCAAATCTCTGAATTAGTAAGCGGACTATCGGGAAATATTTAAAACGTCAAATTTCCTCAGTGAACTCATAGGAATTTTGGCGGGGCAGCAAGGGTTTTTCTTTTCATCAAGAGACAAGTTCGTTTTGACAAAGGCTCTCATTTTGTCGACAAGTTCCGGTAAGGAATTCATATGAGTCGATAGTCGCAATGCACACGGTATATAGTGCAAAATGATCGCTCAGTCAGACATGCGCAATGCAATCGTGATACTGGAATTAGCGCCTGATTAAATAACGGGAAGTGGACAGTCGAAATGAACAAACCGTTCGGGATTGTTCCGGTGTGACAGTCGTAACAAGTGAATAGTTTGACAGAAGAAGAAGAAGAAGAAGAAGAAAGAAGAAGAAGAAGAAGAAGAAGAAGAAGAAGAAGGGTTCTATGAGATTGTAGAAGAAGAAGAAGAAGAAGAAGAAGAAGTAGAAGAAGGGTTCTATGAGATTGTAGAAGAAGAAGAAGAAGAAGAAGAAGAAGAAGAAGAAGAAGAAGAAGGGTTCTATGAGATTGTAGAAGAAGAAGAAGAAGAAGAAGAAGAAGAAGAAGAAGAAGAAGAAGAAGGGTTCTATGAGATTGTAGAAGAAGAAGAAGAAGAAGACGAAGAAGAAGAAGAAGAAGAAAGAAGGGTTCTATGAGATTGTAGAAGAAGAAGAAGAAGAAGAAGAAGAAGAAAAAGGGTTCTATGAGATTGTAGAAGAAGAAAGAAGAAGAAGAAGAAGAAGAAGAAGAAGAGAAGGGTTCTTTGAGATTGTAGAAGAAGAAGAAGAAGAAGAAGAAGAAGAAGAAGAAAGAAGAAGGGTTCTATGAGATTGTAGAAGAAGAAGAAGAAGAAGAAGAAGAAGAAGGGTTCTTTGAGATTGTAGAAGAAGAAGAAGAAAGAAGAAGAAGAAGAAGAAGGGTTCTATGAGATTGTAGCAGTAGTAATAGTAATAGTAGTAGTATTAGAAGAAGAAGAAGAAGAAGAAGAAGAAGAGAATGAAGGTTCTGTGAGATTGTAGAAGAAGAAGAAGAAGAAGAAGAAGAAGAAGAAGAAGGTTTCTATGACATTGAAAGTTTATGTATTAAGCGGAGTTTAACAAAGTTGAATTCAGATTTTTCTGGTTACCTAGACAAGGTTAAAGAGCGCTGTCTGCCCTACTATTTACCCATAGATGGAGGGAGAGTAGTTGGATGCATACCTTTCCTAAGGGTATTAGCGCTATGTGAAATGCAAACAGCTTCGTCCAGGATTTTAACTAGTGTCGAGTCCATTCCCTACGACCACGCGTCTTACACCACGCGTCTTTCTCTCTCCCCCCTCTCTCTCTCTCTCTTTATATATATATATATATATATATATATATATATATATATTATATATATATATATATATATATATATATATATATATAATATATATATATATATATCGCGTATATAGGTTCGGGGAATATGGGTCATTCCATTATATTACCCCCACCCCGAGCTAAATTCTTCCGCTGGAATTTAACTTTTAGTATTTCTTTTTTTATTTATTTGGAACTAGCTTTCTTTTCTCTCAAACTTTTCCCCCTCCAGACGATTTATGATGGTGATGCTCGTGGAATTTATGGAGAATAAGAAGATGATGGCGCAGGTGGCATATCCACAAGTACTTTTTGGTTAATGGGAGGTGTGATCTCACCCTCATCGCCACTTGGTATATCAAATAACCAGTTATAACGAGTGGTCGATCACGGGAGGATCATGAGGAGAGTCCTTCACATAAGTCATTCACATAAGTCCCACATAGTGATCTATGTGTACTTAAATAGTGGCTAGCACCACCACCACTGTTGACATAGGGGGAAGATGGGCCATTCCATTATATCAGTATGTGAATTAGTCTACTAATTTCAGAGGCCTACCACCCAGAGTGCAGATGTCTCCATCTTGTTTAAAACATTAATTCCATTCTATTCACATAGAGGCCAATGCATCTTGCAGCGTTCTCTCGTCTATGCAACAGTGATCCGGCTTATGCCTCAGCAAATCATTGGCACTACAGTCTTGGAAGACTTTTACTAAGAATAAGAATACGACTACCCAACATGCAGTTTCTTAAGCCAATCTGGATCCTGCTTAGGAATACTGTGTTGATCACAAGATCACAAGTGGATCGACACCATGAAATAGACAGAGATTTAGAAACCTCAGAAATACCCAGACAAACACAAGTCAACCCAAGAAGACAAAAAGACCAAAGAAAGAACTGAAGACAACAAGAAGAAAAACACAAGAAAGAATATGATAAGAGTAATAATTACGTCTACTCAACATGAGATCTCTTATGCCAATCTGGATCCTGCTTAGGAATATCACGTTGAATAAAAGATCACAAGAGGATCGACTCCATGAAATATAATATAGTTATTATGCCCTTGAAGTTACAGCGCCTCCAGTGACTATGAAGCCCAATGTTCGATAAACAGACGACCACAGATGTCGCATGTGACGGCTGACCCTGAAGATGTTGATGTGCCGGTGCTTTGTTGCCGCTGCTTTCTTCTGGGCCTCTTGGTTTCATGGTTTTACGCCAGGTTAGCAAATACACGGTAATAATTGTAGTTTAGTTTCACATTAGCTCAGTCGGTAGAGTGTTCGGCTAGGAATCACAAGGTTCTTGGTTCGATACCGGCCCTCGCCAAACTCAGCGTATGAGTAGCACAGGGCTCTCTACGGTAAAGTGAGGAGCTGATGGTAGGTGTGGCGCTCCACCTCAGATGCTAAAATAATCTCCTTGGTCTAGCGCTTGTGAAGAAGGGATAGACACTTTCGCTGTCTAGCTGATACCGACATTAGGCCGCCATAACGACTTTATTTTACTTACTTATTTTTCGCATTCAAATTACAATATAAGAGAAGCTGATTCCTATTTACGGACGGTTACTATATTCTAAATTCGGTAGAGTCAAGATGTTATTTTAAAACGAACTAGAAAAGAGAAAAAAAGTATTTTTGAAGGAAAGCCTTTTCGAACAGAATAAATATGGAGTTAAAACAAAAATGCATAAACTTCAGAAAAAGAAGAAAGAAAAACTCAGCCATTTTTGTTCAGTTTGCAAAAAGAAAAAAAAAAAGAAGAAAAATGAAAAAAAAAAAAAAAAGAAAAAAAGAAAAAGAAAGATAAAATGTCCACTGTGTTTATCTGGACGCTTTCCAAACGGAAATGCTACGTTTGCAATTTTCTTCCCGGATAAATGGGAATGCAGAAAGAAAAAAGAAAGATGTCTGCCTATTGCAAGAGCTAAATAAAGTTCTCGTTGACTGATTCAGTAACTCCAAAGAACCCCGACTGGACACGATCAGTGCGGTGTAAATGATGGCAATTGATTGAATCAATAATTGGGTATCTTAATATATGAAGAGGGTCTCAAGTTTATAATATAGGTCACGTAAGGGGCCGGGTTAGCTCAGTCGGTAGAGCGTTCGGCTAGAAACCACAAGGTTCCTAGTTCGATACCGGTCTTCGCCAACTCAGCGTATGAGCAGCACAGGGATCTGTGCGGTAAAGTGGAGCGCCACACCTACCATCAGCTAAAGAGCCGATTGTACAATCGGCTCCTTAGCTGATGGTAGGTGTGGCGCTCCACCTCAGACGCCTAAATAATCTCCTTAGTCTTGCGCTATTGAAAAGGGGATAGACTCCCTCGATGACTGGCTGATACCGACTTTAGGCCGCCTCGACGACTTTACTTTTACTTTATACCGAGTTATGGTCTCTAAAGAAATATATAGAAATACAAGGTAAGAGAAGACAACAAAGAAAAAAGTTTAAATAAAATCAATACTGATTGACACTTATACTCTTTCTCTGAATGGTTTGAGATGAGGCTTGATGATTTGTATTATCTGCATTATTCGGACTATTGTCCTCATCTTCATTGTTATCTGTTATCTCCCGATTACGACAAGAAGGTTCCCGATTACGACAAGAAAGTTCCCGAGTCCGAAAAGAAGGTTCCCGAGTCCGACAAGAAATACCTGAAGAAGGCCGGAGGGCATATCGGCCGAAACGTTGTACAGATAACAATGAAGATGAGGACAATAGTCCGAATAACGCAGATAATACTGATTGACTAATTCTATATAAAGTAGACAAAATATATTTTTACAATACGATAAGCTTAATATTTCTTTCTTTTTGGACGCTTCAGTATAAAAGAATGATTATTAAATTAGTATGACTAAATTACTAATTAATAATCACCAGTGGGGACGCTGCATATATATATATATATATATATATATATATATATATATATATATTAAGGCAATAACTATAAATTATTAGAGTAAACAAGGTAGAATTAATTCTCATTAACTATAATCCATTCTATTCAATTTTCTATGGCGAATCTAAATTATATTAATTTTAGACACTGCTTGGGTTTAATTTGACCAGAGGTTTGAGGCTAATGGGGGGGGGGGGGTAAAAAGATTAAAATAGAAAAATATTAATTGAAAAAAAAAATTGTAAAGCTATTTGGGCACACATGAACCAGAGGGGTCCCTTCTAGAAAAATAACTAAATTATTGGGGCATGCTCAGTAAACACAACAGTGTTGCTAATAACCGCACGAACAGTTTCCCTGCATCCCCTGTGCATTGGAGATGTTTCTTTTGGGATTACCCTCGTAGATCGAGAGAAACACGACGAAAAAATCTCCACATCTAATTTTGATCAGATAAAAACAATGGCTGGAGCAACAAGACTTCTAAAAATATTCTACCGTCTTTCTTTATATTTATCTAGAAGTGGCTACCCGGCGTCGCCTGGGTACAGGGGGGGGGGGTTTAAAAAGTTAGTCTCGCATATCCATTATTACTTATCACAAGTTAGATCCTCACTGGATGCCCCATAAAATCCCCACGTAAATATATAACAATAGGTAAGAACTTTTAATTCAATAATTTACAATTAAAAAAAAAAACAACAATATAAATGAGGCAATTAATTCAATCAATCAACATCATATTTCAATTACCTTCTGTTACTATAAAAAAATAATTTTTAAATATCTTACCAAATATAAATAAAATCTTCATTATTTTTGCTAAAAAACATGATAGTGAATGTATATATATATATAAAAGCAATTGGTAATTTGCTTGAAGCATTGTTAAGTATGTTATAATATATGAATATTTTGAAGGCCAATACAATGCGTATGAAAAATAAAAACAAAAAAATGTTATTTTTGTCTTATCGATTTCGAAGCATGAACTTCATCATCAGAGTTTCGTATCAGAAAAATATTTTCATATCAAAAAATATTTTCTGATACGAAACTCTGATAATGAAAAATATTTTCGAATCAGAAAAATATTTTCTGATACGAAACTCTGATGATGAAGTTCATGCTTCGAAATCGATAAGACAAAAATAACATTTTTTTGTTTTTATTTTTCATACGCATTGTATTGGCCTTCAAAATATTAATATATTATAGTATATATATATATATTTACTTTGTCGTTAATTGTTTTATTTTCGAAGTTTCCTCCGGACATATACATAAACACAACTGCCCTTTATATAAGTATAGAAGATGTACTTAATATATTCATTTATCTTCGTTGGGTTTATTTCAAAGCATTCTATACGTTACCTGAACATCACATGAGTTTGTTCCATCCCTCTCTCTCTCTCTCTCTCTCTCTCTCTCTCTCTCTCTCTATATATATATATATATATATATATTATATATATATATATATATAAAGGGCAGTTGTGTGTATGTATGACCGGAGGTAACTCAGAAAATAAAACAATTAATGACAAAGTAAATATATATACACCTTCACTATCACCTGATCTTGCTTTTTGAGCAAAAATAACGATGATTTGATTTATATTCAAGAAAATAATTAAAAAGTAAAATTTAGATAGTAACAGCATGTTTTTTTTTGCGTTTAATATTTTGAATAGGAGATATTTTCTTTTCAGAATATATGTGCACTTTTTTTTTTGACACAAGGTCTTTTTTACATAGAGATTTTAACGAGGCATACTGTGAGGATCCAACTCATGATTCAGTAATAATGGATCTGCGAGGGAAACGTTTTTGCACCCCTCTACCCAGGCGATACTGGGTAGCCGCTTCTAGTATAATTATATTTCTGTTCTCTTCTTTATGTCAACGATTTGCCTCCAAAGTAAAACCGATTCTAGTTTATTCTAGTTGTTCAAAGTGTATGTATTTACGTATATATTTCGTTATTATAACTTTTAACAGTTCATATATGTAAAAAAAGTAAAGTCGACGGGGCGGCCTAATGTCGGTATCAGCCAGTCAGCGAGGGAGTCTATCCCCTTTTCAATAGCGCTAGACCAAGGAGATTGTTTTAGCATCTGAGGTGGAGCGCCACACCTACCATCAGCTCCTTACTTTACCGCACAGATCCCTGTGCTACTCATACGCTGAGTTGGCGGGGACCGGTATCGAACTAGGAACCTTGAGGTTTCTAGCCGAACGCTCTACCGACTGAGCTAACCCGGGCCCTATATATGTAATGTATAGCTAACCCCAGTTAAAGGGAGCAACTAGGCCCTAACTATTTAGGATTCATCAACGCAATGAAGACCTTAAAAAACCTTATTTGTTTTGTTTTTCTTTCTTCTTTCTTTCTTTCTTCTTCCTTCCTTTCCTTCTGTCTTTCTTTCAAACAAAACTTCTTTTTTTTTCTTTCTTTCTTTCTTACTTTCCTTCTTTCAAACAAACCTTATTTGTTTTGTTTTTCTTTCTTTCTTTCGTTCTTTCTTCATTCTTTCTTTTTTTAGAAACTGGTGTCCGCAAATATCGCGCGGGATCATTTAGCTTCCAGCTAAAAAAAAAATAATATATATATGTATATCCCAGCTGGGTAATTATTTTTTGAGCAAGCCGAGAAAGATATTTGCCATTGATAAATGAAATCCGTGAAAAAAGGGCACCGAAAACAGCGATGCATGCAAAAAGGAAACGCGCTTCAAAGGTTCCGAAATGATATCAACAATCAACTTGGTGCCAATGGAAACGAAATGTACAAAGGTCGCAGGTTGGGGGGTTGGTGTGAAGGGCAAAAGCAGCACTAATCACGTTTACTAATACAGAATAATGCACAAGAGATAATAATCACGTTTACTATGGCGATAAAATTATCAGTCTAAATCTTTCAGCTCGTAGAATGAGAAGATCCCACATTCCAGATGGTCGTTTCAGTTCCGGTTTTCAAAATATCCAATCTTTGAATATTGGATACAAATGCAGAATAACGCGCAATATATAATAATCACGTTTACTATGGCGATAAAATTATCAGTCTAAATCTTTCAGCTCGTAGAATGAGAAGATCCCACATTCCAGATGGTCGTTTCAGTTCCGGTTTTCAAAATATCCAATCTTTGAATATTGGATACAAATGCAGAATAACGCGCAATATATAATAATCACGTTTACTATGGCGATAAAATTATCAGTCTAAATCTTTCAGCTCGTAGAATGAGAAGATCCCACATTCCAGATGGTCGTTTCAGTTCCGGTTTTCAAAATATCCAATCTTTGAATATTGGATACAAATGCAGAATAACGCGCAATATATAATAATCACGTTTACTATGGCGTTAAAATTATCAGTCTAAATCTTTCAGCTCGTAGAATGAGAAGATCCCACATTCCAGATGGTCGTTTCAGTTCCGGTTTTCAAAATATCCAATCTTTGAATATTGGATACAAATGCAGAATAACGCGCAATATATAATAATCACGTTTACTATGGCGTTAAAATTATCAGTCTAAATCTTTCAGCTCGTAGAATGAGAAGATCCCACATTCCAGATGGTCGTTTCAGTTCCGGTTTTCAAAATATCCAATCTTTGAATATTGGATACAAATGCAGAATAACGCGCAATATATATAATCACGTTTACTATGGCGATAAAATTATCAGTCTAAATCTTTCAGCTCGTAGAATGAGAAGATCCACATTCCAGATGGTCGTTTCAGTTCTGGTTTTCAAAATATCCAATCTTTGAATATTGGATACAAATGCAGAATAACGCGCAATATATAATAATCACGTTTACTATGGCGTTAAAATTATCAGTCTAAATCTTTCAGCTCGTAGAATGAGAAGATCCCACATTCCAGATGGTCGTTTCAGTTCCGATTTTCAAAATATCCAATCTTTGAATATTGGATACAAATGCAGAATAACGCGCAATATATAATAATCACGTTTACTATGGCGTTAAAATTATCAGTCTAAATCTTTCAGCTCGTAGAATGAGAAGATCCCACATTCCAGATGGTCGTTTCAGTTCCGGTTTTCAAAATATCCAATCTTTGAATATTGGATACAAATGCAGAATAACGCGCAAGAGATAATAATCACGTTTACTATGGCGTTAAAATTATCATTGAGCTCTGCAAACTACAACACTTAAAAAAAAACTTCTATGTTGTAAGAAAGATTTCTTCTCCGGATTTTTGGATTTTTGGATTTATATATATATATATATATATATATATATATATATATATATATATATCAGCACCCTCATGTATGGAAGTGAAACATGGACCTTATACTCCCACCAAGAGCGGCGGCTAAATAATTTCTACTTTCGCTGCCTTAGACGTGTACTGGGCATCACCTGGAGGGACATGATCACTAACACAGCAGTCCTAGAGAGAGCTCAACTCCCCAGCCTGTACTCTCTACTGAGACAACGTCGTCTCCGATGGTTGGGTCATGTACGTCGGATGGATGATGGACGAATCCCGAAAGACATCCAGTATGGAGAGATAACATCTGGTAAAAGACGGATTGGTCGCCCCCTACTGCGATTCAAGGATGTCTGCAAAAATGATCTCAGGTGCTTTGGCATTGTCCCTTCCAGCTGAGAAAATTTGGCTCAAGACCGCCCTCACCATAGAGGACTGTACATGTCAGAAATCACCCTGATACAACATCATGAAGCTAAGAGGTCCATAAGAAAGCAACGGCAACAAAGCATCGGAACATCATCATCTACGGGGACAACCTACAAATGAAAAATCTGTGGTCGAGAATGTTTCTCAAACATAGGACTTCATAGTTACAGGAGGTGCTGCAACTTCAGGGGCACACAAAAACTTTTATCATAGTCTTTCTGAACTGCTAATGATATGGTAATGGTATATATATATATAAGCTCTCCAATTACATACAACATATGAGGGCCTGACAGTTCAGTTAGATATATCCTTAGCTAGACTGCTTGCTGAAGTGATTTTTTTATAGTGGTGAAGGCTTGTGTAGGACCAGTCGGACTATGTTCAGGCTTTGAATTTGGCTCTATTTTGGATCAAATTGTTATCCGGAACACCTTAAGGCTATGTGTCTCACTATACCTCCTCCTATCTCTCTCTCTCTTTATTGCTGCTGCTATCATGGGGAAGGCATAAAAGGTCCACCCACGTGACTAAAAGTGACTTGGAAGGAAGAAAAAGAATTTTCATTCTCTTTTGTGGTGGCTTTGATAGTGAGCACATAGTTATTGCTAAAATAGTTATTGCAAGAGATAATATCATTAAAATCGCATTTTACGCATAAATAGCATTTGATTACGGAAACACCCGAAGTAGCCTAACTCTAACCCTCACCCTAACCTTAACAACAATCCTAACCCTAACCCTAACCCTACCACTAACGCTAGCCCTAAATCTAACTCTAAACCTAGCGCCTTAAAAGGTTTCGGGTATTTCCGTGAAATGTAATGCTTTTTATACATAATCTAATGATTTAATCTTATGCACGCTATTCTGCATTAGTACCGAATATCGATTTACAAATGAGCCTTTCGCCCTGTCGGTGGGGCGTTAGAATGCACCAACTGCACCTCTGCAGAGGGGTAAGACTCCCACAAATGGGGCCACCTGTTGGTCGTGGGTGGCGACCCGTGATACTTAAGGACGGAGTCTTGGTGGATGAGCAGTCCATGACATGCAACACTCCACTTAGACCCTTACTTACGCTAGACGGGCGCTCGGAGAGGCCCCCTCCGATCAATCGGCTGTTTACGTCAAGCCCTAGCACCTATATGATTGCCCCAACCCTATCGCCTTTAAGGCAAGTCCCAACCCTTTTTATCATATGGGTGCTAGAAGGCGGTAACTGAGGGTCTACATATCCTGGGAATTACGTTAAACTCTATCTGATGGTGAGGTTCCAGTTTTGGAGGTTTGAGGAATGTGGAGCACCCCTTCATCACGATTGCTCCCTGGTTCACTCTGACCCGGAGCGGTAGTTCTTGTTAGGGTCCCATCTATGAGTTGAATAGAAAGACGTGTTTATAAAATTTTTTGTATCCATTAAGAATTGATTTATTTCAAAACTTTGTCGGCATTAGATGACCCACTGATGACCCCGAGTTCCAATCCTGGACGTGGTAATTGCATTCCACTTAGCGCTAATACCCTTGAGAGAGGTATGAATCCTACTCTCCCCCCAGCCTTGGGTAAATAGTAGGGCAGACTGGGCTCTTTAACCTTGGTTAGGCAACCGGTCTAGGAGAAGGAAAACTCTGAATTCAAACCTGTAGAACGCTGCTTAAGAAATTGACCTTGTGTCACATCCTGCTCATGTGGAGGGTTGGTATATATATATATATATATATATATATATATATATATATATATATATATATATTTTAATATATCATTAATATGATAATTCATGATATTATTTTTTTGTTATATTTAAGGAAGACTTAAAATAAGATACTAATAAAACATACTTTTAATGAGTACCAAAAAATTTTTTTAAGACCAGTGTAATAAGTAATTGAGAGTTACCTCCCCTATTGTATTATTACCTCCCTTTAGAGAACTCTCTAAGGAATACTAGACTATATAAACTGAATTATGTTTACAAAATATTCAATTGTAATATTACAAATGTCAATAATTTTTTTACAACGTTTCCATAAACCATAATGTTTCTCCCTTTAATTCATAAAAAACAAATGGCTGTGTAAGATAGTTGTTCACGATATTTCTATGGTTTTCAGTTCAATATTACCTAGAGCGTCGGAGAAATTACTTATAAATAAGGTAGCCTATTCTTTTTGAGACCAATTGTAACTGGTGCACTTGAAACGGTCCCCAAAAGTTTAGAATGCATACTATAAAAAGTAAAGTAAGTAATGTCGTTGGGGTAGCCTAAAGTCGGTATCAGCCAGACAGCAAGGAAGTCTATCCCCTTTTCACAAGCATCTACTTGGCATCTGAGTTGGAGGGCCACATCTACCATCAGCTCTTTACTTTACCACAAGGAGTTGAAAATCAGAAGAAAGATTGAGACCATCCAGATAACAGCATTGTTGAGATCAGCAAGAATACTCAGAAGAGTTCTGGAGATCTGAGCAGACTTATTATCACCCAGACAATCATAATAGCATTGTTGAGATGAGCAAGAATACTCAGAAGAGTCCTGGAGACCTGAGCAGACTTATTATCACTCAGACAATCATAACAACTGTGAATTCTTTTTAGGAGAGGTAGATTGAAAAGGATAAAATATTTAGCTCTAAGTTTTCGTTTATTAGAATGAGAAAACAATCAACCTGGGGAACTGTTCATGGGAGATTCTTCCTCATTGGAAAATCCAAGGAATTCGATTTATTTTCGCCGAATAGAAAGCCGTGTTTGTTTATTGGACGTGAGTCTGAGAGGGAACACAATTACATAAAACCGTGTATCTTCCCTCGATGGAAACGTTGTCTTGGGGAGTCTACGTTCCTTGGAAGATAGAAGGACCATTATAATTATTTACGCTGTAAGCATCTGGACACTTACTGTGGTGAATCCACCGACCACTCACTGAGTTAATTCCTGGACGACTTGGACATATCTGGTACCCTGGAAATCGATCCGTTGTAAAAGTCCCTCAGGTGAAAAGATACAAAGAAATGTGTGTGTGTGTGTGTGTGTGTGTGTGAAAGATAGAGATAATTTATGAGAGAGAGAGAGAGAGAGAGAGAGAGAGAGAGAGAGAGAGAGAGAGAGAGAGAGAGACGAATAGTGTAAAGGGGTCTAGAAAGAGAGAAAGAAAGAAAGGAAATAGGTAGTAGCGGAAGAGATACAGAAAATGAAAAAGAAAGAAAGGAGAAATGGGGGAGAAAAAAAGCAAAGAGGAAAAAGAAAGGTAGTAGACGTGAAGAAAGAAAGGAAAATGAAAGAAAGAAGGAATTAGGAAAATAGCAATAAGTTGGGGAGAGAGAGAGAGAGAGAGAGAAGAGAGAGAGAGAGAGAGAGAGAGAGAGAGAGAGAGAGAGAGAGAGAGAGGGGTAATGTAGAGTGATTGAAAAAAAAAAAAAAGAAAGAAAGAAAAGAAAGAAAGTAAAGAAGCCAAAAGTAAGTGACGGAAGAAATACAGAAAAGGAAAAAGAAAGAATGGAGAAATGAAGGAAAAAGAAAGAAAAGAGGTAAAAAGAAAAAGAAAGAAAGAAAGAAAGAATGAGGAAAATAAGAATGGAGAGGAAGAAAGAAGGTGAACAAGAAATGAAAAAGAGAAATATCAAATTGGGAAATGAAGAAAGAAGAAAATCAAGGAAAGAAAGGAATAAAAAAAAAGAAAAAAAATAGTCGATAGAAATATTAAGAAAGAAAAGAAAGAAAAACATATCAAGCCTAAAGAAAGAGAAAAAAAACAAGCAAAAAGAAATATTATGAAAGAGAACGACTTTGTAATAGAAATAAAAAGAGAGAAGAAAAAGAGAAAGAAAATTGAATAGAAGAAGAAGAAGAAAAACAAGAAGAACCAGAACAAGAACAAGAAGAACAAGAAGAGTCGGGGAAAAAGAAAGACATTGAATGTAGCTCATAATAAGGAATAAACGAAAATCGCCCAGGGAGCCTCATTTGGTCTCCAGGCAAAAGCCCGCTATGTCACGTGGCTCTGCTTTGCTGTCGTTTCCCGCTTTTCGCTTCCATTTTATTTATTTTCCAATCTTGGCACTGTCACAGTATGGCGCGTAATTAAAGCAGCAGGACGCCTTGATCGGCCGGTGCGGCGCGCCGACCACCGACCCCCCAACAGCTAAGAGGAAAAGCCAATGTTACCGACTAATCTTTCCTTCTCTACATTGACTCGGTCCTTCTCGTCCTCGCCTGGCACGGGAGACCGGGAGGAGAGACTGATCGGTGGTGAACAGTGTTCTGTTGACAACATAAGGTCGATTCGACGGTGGTGAAGTAGAAACATTTACTCGTCCCTGAGTTATTAGACGAAACAATTATTGGCATCGGTCGACGTATGGGTCGGACACTTGGTCGGATGCTTGGACATGGTCGGACACTTGGTCGGACGCTTGGACATAGTCGGACACTTGGTCGGACGCTTGGACATGGTTCCGCTAAATGATCAGCCACTGTGTTCTATGACTTACAGTAATTACTAACATTTTCTTTCTCAACTTTCCTTCTGGTACAAGAAGTTCGTCTGGATAAAACGCTTGATTATTTTTGCAAGACCCAATAGTATAAACATGTGGCACTACCTGTCTAGTCAGCAGACTTTAGGAGGTCGGTTTTGGGTTTGAATAATTTTTGCAAGACACAGTAGTATACATGTGTGGCACTACCTGTCTAGTGTAACGTGGGAGGAGGGTGAGCAGAGGATAATGGAATTCTCATTATCATCTGTGACTCAGTTCAAAAGTCAGAAAGGCTGGCGATACTGAGAATTTGGAGACTTTTTGATCGATTTGTCAGACGAAGGGATGGTTGACCCGTGGACATCTTAAGTGACACGTAGAATAATATCTAAACTGGTGGAATTTTGTGGACCATTGAGAACAATCGAAGATTCGATAGAGTTCGGGAACATTCCACAACGATCTCTATACAACGAGGGAGCCTTAGATTGTGACGGCAGTCGGGCTACGGAATTTGCCGAGAGTAGTTGGGTTGGCAATTTTGCCGGAGGCAGTTGGCCTTAAGATTTTGACGGAGTTGGGCTTAGGGTTTTGCCGAGGTTAGTCGGAGGCGAGCGACTGGGGTCGTTAATCGAGATTGGGGTCGCTGATGTGTGAAGCCTGATAATTGATACTTACCGTTGGAACGAAGTTAAAAACATATTTGTTAATGAAACCGACTCTCTCCCCCCTCTCTCTCTCTCTCTCTCTCTCTCTCTCAAGAACAAGTTGAATAAATTAAATAAATTAAATAAATAAGTCATATTTGAGAAGCAAGAGGTTTTGTTAATTATCTTCACTCTTACTACGGCGAATTCCTTAAAGGGATTTATGAATGAACGTACTGAGCGTAAGTAATGTTATATACTGGGGTTTTCACGTTACCCAATCATCATATAATGTAATATACCTTTCTTACTTCTTACTCTGGTCGTATTTTCTTCTGGCCGGCTTTGCTTCTGATCGTCTATCATCTATCTTGGTCTGGTATATCTTCTAAGGTCTGGTCTTCTTGCTATGTTCCTGCTGGCTGGTCGTCCTAGATTCATTTCTTAGTCTTGTTACCAAGACATTCATCAACCACAAGAACATTTTACTTATATAAACTTTTATTTCTTTAACTATACATTTCACGTAACTAAATATCTGACTAACATAGCGCGCGCGAGTCCCAGCCTTAGGCAGAGCACAAAATGGCCGACCGCTCTGCCCGACGCCCAACTGCAAACTGGGGACTATGAAAAAGGTCCCACGTGACTTCACATATTTGGCGGGCTTCTGTAATTTTCCATAGAAGGACCCGGCCATGGTATGAAAGGGGTCATCCCCTCAGAATTACAGGGGATTGACAATAATCTTATGCAACCACATAGATTATGTAACAGTAAGACATCCGCAGATACTTGTCAAATTGACCGTAACTAAGAGCACGCTGCCTGTAAGATAATACCCTTCCATAAACGAAACAAAGGAGGAAGGATTCTTTCGTGGACATTGGCTGACTACTAGATCCTGTGTGTGATCAACAAGCCAACGTGTCGACTCGTATATACGACTGTCGACCCCTGATAGTGACCAGCGCGTGCATTCAGTGCAGCTGCAGTGTAAAGACCCCATTGTGCAGAGACTCATAACGTTACACTAGTCAACAGACTTTAGGGGGTCAGTTTTGGATTTGAATAATTATTGCAAGACCCAATAGTATAAACGTGTGCCACTACCTGTCTAATCAACAGACTTTAGGGGTCGGGTTTCGATTTGAATTAGACTTCTTAAATTTCCTTATACGGTGTCTTATTTCTTATAACCTGTATCTCGCTTTACGAAAGTTTCCCCAACTCCACTTCGCTTTTACGAAAAACTAATGACGAAAATTGAAGATGAAATTCATCTATCTATCTATCTATATAAAAAATGTTGTTCTGGTTCCAACGGGAGAAAATGTAATATTTTATAAAAAAAAGAAGAAGGTCCGCAAAATGTATCGTTCTCAGAAAAAATGTTTTATTCTTTTTATTTCACATACGCAACACGTGTTTCAGATATTCTGGTATCTTCTTCAGGTTTTGATCTATACATATATTGATATATATATACACATATATATATACATATACACATACATAGGTTATGTGTGTTTCTGTAATTTTTCTGTTATGCTTGTTTAACAAGCATAACAGAAAAATTACAGAAACACGCATAACCTATGTATATATATATGTGTATATGTGTATATATATATATATGTATATCAATATATGTATTGATCAAAGCCTGAAGAAGATACCAGAATATCTGAAACACGTGTTGCGTATCTATCTATACATATATAAAGAGCAGTCATGTGTACGTATGTCCGAAGGAAACTACGAAAACAAAGTAAATATATATTCACATTCACTATCACCAGAGCTTGCTTTATGTGCAAAAATAACGAAGCTTTTATTTATATCTGGAAAGATATCTAAAAATTAAGATTTTAGGTGATTAAAACATAAATCAATTATGCAGGACAAAAAAAAAGTCATTGTATCTGGGAGACTAACTTTTATTATACCCAAGCAACGCCGGGTAGCCAATTCTAGTTCATTCATACAGGATACATTTTTGAGCCTTCTTGGTTGGTTGCTCTGACCCTTCTTGGTGTTTAACGGTATATCAACCCTTGTTGGTTACCAAATCTTGTTTCTTTAACACATAATATGGTGTTGTATAACCTTCTCATTACTTACTTCTTACTTCTTCTATTCTTCTTCTTCTGTTCTTCTAGGTCTCTTCTAACATCTTGACTTCGTCTTGGTGGTCGGTCGAACTTAACTCATTTCTTCTTCTAGATCAGTCTTATTACCAAGACATTCATTAATCACAAGACCGTGTTAATTTTCTTAAACTTTTATTTCCTTAACTAAACATTTCATGTAACTAAATATCTGACTAACATAGCGCGCGTATGCAGTGTGAGCTTCAGCTAAGGCAGAAAGACCTTATCTGCCCGACGTCTAACTGAAAACTGAGGACCAAACCAGGTCCCACGTGACTTCACGTATTTCGTGGGTTTTCTGTACTATTCCATGGAAAGTCCCGACCGTGATATGAAAAGCGCCATCCTTTTAGAAATACAGGGGATTGACAATAATCTTATGCAACCGCATAGATTATGTAACAATGGTACCTTGACTTACGAGTTTAATTCATTCCGCTTGTAACTCAATTTCTACTCATATCAAATCAACTTTCCCCATTGAAATAAACTGAAATGCCATTAATCTGTTCCAGCACATCTCCCCCAAAAACTCCCTATTTTTTTTAATTTAAAAAAATATAGCACAATTAAAAACATAATAACATAGAAAGCAATGACTTATGTGCTGTGATATTTTTTTATAAATTATATTTTTTCTTTGACGTAATAAATTTGGAAACTTGAATTTTGTACTGAATTTATTCGCATAAGTGTATATGAAGTTCATATTTTAGTGCCCAGCACAAAGTAAAAGATTGACCGAGTGACAGCTCGTAACTCGGAAAGCTCGTGTTGAGATAATAGTAAGTTAAGCTATCGTTGTATATGATGTGTCCAACTTGAAAGTGTATCCTCACCCACCGCTTTCTATCGAACATAATGAAAAGATCAAAAGAAGGAAAGAAAGAAATAAAGAAGAGAGAGAGAGAGAGAGAGAGAGAGAGAGAGAGAGAGAGAGAGAGAGAGAGAGAGAGAGAGAGAGAGGATGAGTGCGTGATAGATAGATAGATAGATAGAGAGAGAGAGAGAGAGAGGATGAGTGCGTGATATATATATATATATATATATATATATAATATATATATATATATAGAGAGAGAGAGAGAGAGAGAGAGAGATGAGTGTGTGATAGATAGATAGATAGATATAGATATAGATAGAGATAGATAGATAGATAGAGAGTGGGAGAGAGAGAGAGAAAAGATCAGTGCGTGATAGAGAGAGAGAGAGAGAGAGAGAGAGAGAGAGAGAGAGAGAGAGAGAGAGAGAGATATGAGTGCGTGATAGATAGATAGATATAGATAGATAGATAGATAGATAGATAGATAGAGAGAGAGAGAGTGAGGAGTGCGTGATATATATATATATATAATATATATATATATATATATATATAGAGAGAGAGAGAGAGAGAGAGAGAGAGAGAGAGTTAAATCAAGATTATTATACTTTTTACATATTGAACTATTTAGCAATAGCTCTTAAGTAAACATACCAAACGTTGTAATAATTGAATTATCATACCGTGGTATATCCACAGGTCGTGCTAATACAACAGCTATATTTTTTTTATAGGCATGTTAGTTTTTACCAACTAAAATAGTTCCTCCCTATATGAGACTACTCCCAGTAATTAGATTATTAATAATTAAATTATCCTACTGTGGTATATCCACAATTCCTGTTAGTTAAAATTGAATAACCAGAACTGGAAACAAAGAACTGGTATTCTCAGTTTCGACTTGGCGTTGCTCGATGCATGAAGCAAGAATGCTTTAGTTGTTGACAAAATAACACAATACAAGTTAGGGCTTTATCACGGGGAGAAACAGCGGAATAATCGATACGTGTTTTGTGATGAGGTTAAGTGAACTGAATTGTGCTTTCACCTCATCAACGAAACACACCGCCGCTGAGGCAAAGTAGTTCAATTAGGGAGAACAATATTAACATGTGATGCATTAGCATAAAGAAATCTTTAACGTCACTGCAATCACGTGATCAGTTCTTCTCTTTTTCACCCTCACTCTCTCTTTCACTCTTTCTCTCATTCACTTAATCTCTCTCTATCTCTCTCTCTCTCTCGTCTTCTCTCATTCGCTCTTTGTTTCTTATTTCGATTTTATCATTCTCACTCACTCACTCGCTGTGTCTTTCTCTCTCTCTCTCTCTCTCTCTGATTCGCTTTCACTTTCTTTCTCTCCTAACCTCTCTCTCTCTCTCTTGCCATTCTCTCTTTCTCATTATCACTTGCTGTCTCTCTCACCCTCTTTCTCGCTCGCTGTCTGTCTGTCTCTCTTTTTAGATTCTCTCTTTCTCCCTCTCTCACTCACTGTCTCTCTTTCTCCCTCTTTCTCCCTCTCACTGTCTCTCTTTCTACCTCTCACTCCCTGTCTCTCTCACCCTCATTCTCGCTCGCTGTCTGTCCCTCTCTCTTTTTAGATTCTCTCTTTCTCTCTCTCTTTCTCCTCTCACTTGCTGTCTCTCTCACCTCTTTCTCGCTCGCTGTCTGTCTGTCTCTCTTTTTAGATTCTCCCTTTCTCCTCTCTCACTCACTGTCTCTCTTTCTCCCTCTCACTTGCTGTCTCTCTCACCCTCTTTCTCGCTCGCTGTCTGTCTGTCTCTCTTTTTAGATTCTCCCTCTCTCACTTGCTGTCTCTCTCTCTCCCCCCTCTCTCTCTCTCTCTCTTGCGATTCTCTCTTTCGATGTATCTCATTCTCGCTTGCTGTCTATTCTCCCTTCTCCCTCTCTCACTCACTGTTTCTCTTTCTCCTCTCACTCGCTGTCTCTCTCACCTTCTTTCTCGCTCACTGTCTGTTTCTCTTTTTAGATTCTATCTTTCCCCCCCTCTCTCTCTATCAACTCTCTCTCTCTCTCTCTCTCTCTCTCTCTCTCTTTGCGATTCTCTTTCTCCCTCTCACTCGATGTATCTCTCACCCTCATTCTCGCTTGCTGTCTATCTCTATCCCTTGTTAGATTTTCCCTTTCTCCCTATCTCACTCACTGTCTCTCTCTCCCCTTCGCGCTGTTTCTCCCTATCTCCCTCGCTGTCTCTCCCTCTCTTCTTTCGATGCCCACCGGTTCTTTTTTTCTTTCATTCTGTTTTCTTCCTCTACCTAACCCTTAATTCTCTACGCAATTCTCCATTTTTAAATGGTATTTCGATTCTATCTTTGCCTTCTCGTTTTGGGAAATATCTGGCAAGAACTGTTTTTATGAGATTTATGTAACTCGCCGATCAATCAAGAGAGATATTCACTACACATTTGTTACGATGTTTGTGGCCATTTTTAGGCTTCAAGTGAAAGCATTTACAGTGGAGATCCTTTGTGTTAAGAAGAGACTGATCCTTAGTGAAGAAATCTTTGTTGTTCTCGGTGTCCCTTAATGTTGGGTAGAATCCTTTGGTGTTTGTCCCTTAATGTTGGGTAGAACCTTTGGTGTGTTCCTTAGTGTCCTTAAGTGGGTAGAATCCTTTGGTTGTTCCCTCGGTGTCCCTTAATGTTGGGTAGAATCCTTTGGTGTTCCTCGGTGTCCCTTAATGTTGGGTAGCTTTGGTTGTTCATCGGTGTCCCTTAATGTTGGGTAGCATCCTTTGGTTGTTCCTCGGTGTCCCTTAATGTTGGGTAGAATCCTTTGGTTGTTCCTAGTGTCCTTAATGTTGGGTAGAATCCTTTGGTTGTTCCTCGTGTCCCTTAATGTGGTAGAATCCTTTGGTCGTTCCTCGGTGTCCTTAATGTTGGGTAGAATCCTTTGTTGTTCCTAGTGTCCCTTAATGTTGGGTAGAATCCTTTGGTTGTTCCTCGGTGTCCCTTAATGTTGGGTAGAATCTTTGGTCGTTCCTCGGTGTCCCTTAATGTTGGGTAGAATCCTTTGGTTGTTCATCGGTGTCCCTTATGTTGGGTAGAATCCTTTGTTGTTCTCGGTGTCCCTTAATGTTGGGTAGAATCCTTTGGTTGTTCCTCGGTGTCCCTTATGTTGGGTAGAATCCTTTGTCGTTCCTCGGTGTCCCTTAATGTTGGGTAGAATCCTTTGGTTGTTCATCGGTGTCCTTAGTGTTAGGTAGAATCCTTTGGTTTCATCGGTGTCCCTTAATGTTGGGTAGAATCCTTTGGTTTCGGTGTCCTTATGTTGGTAGAATCCGTCGGTGTCCCTTAGTGTTAGGTAGAATCCTTTGGTTGTTCATCGGTGTCCCTTAATGTTGGGTAGAATCCTTTGGTTGTTCATCGGTGTCCCTTAGTGTTAGGTAGAATCCTTTGGTTGTTCTCGGTGTCCCTCATCGGTGTCCTTGTGTTAGGTAATCCTTTGGTTGTTCATCGGTGTCCCTTAATGTTGGGTAGAATCCTTTGGTTGTTCATCGGTGTCCCTGTTAGGTAGAAATCCTTTGTGTTCATCGGTGTCCCTTAGTGTTGGGTAGAATCCTTTGTTGTTCATCGGTGTCCCTTAGTGTTGGGTAGAATCCTTTGTTGTTCTCGGTGTCCCTTAATGTTGGTAGAATCCTTTGGTTGTTCATCGGTGTCCCTTAGTGTTAGGTAGAATCCTTTGGTTGTTCATCGGTGCCTTAGTGTTGGGTAGAATCCTTTGTTGTTCCTCGGTGTCCCTTAGTGTTGGGTAGAATCCTTTGTTGTTATCGGTGTCCCTTTGTTGGTAGAATCCTTTGTTGTTCCCTTAGTGTTAGGTAGAATCCTTTGGTTGTTCATCGGTGTCCCTTAATGTTTGGGTAGAATCCTTTGGTTTGTTCTCGGTGTCCCTTATGTTAGGTAGAATCCTTTGATTGTTCCATCGGTGTCCCTTATGTTGGGTAGAATCCTTTGGTTGTTCATCGGTGTCCCTTAGTGTTAGGTAGAATCCTTTGGTTGTTCATCGGTGTCCCTTAGTGTTAGGTAGAATCCTTTGGTTGTTCATCGGTGTCCCTTAGTGTTAGGTAGAATCCTTTGGTTATCCCTTAGTGTTGGGTAGAATCCTTTGGTTGTTCTCGGTCCCGTAGAATCCGGTGTCCCTTAGGTAGATCCTTTGTTGTTCATCGGTGTCCCTTAGTGTTAGGTAGAATCCTTTGTTGTTCATCGGTGTCCCTTAGGTAGAATCCTTTGGTTGTTCCTCGGTGTCCCTTAGTGTTGGGTAGAATCCTTTGTTGTTCATCGGTGTCCCTTAGTGTTAGGTAGAATCCTTTGGTTGTTCATCGGTGTCCCTTAGTGCTGTGTAGAATCCTTTGGTTGAGCAGAGTCCTTGGTTGCA
>CM042153.1:79293884-79319602 GCA_023376005.1 Doryteuthis pealeii
GAGAGAGAGAGAGAGAGGAGGAGATGGCAGGAGAGAGAGATGAGAGCAGGGTAGGAAGGGGTAAACAGAGAGAGGGGAGTGAAAGGGAAAGAGAGACAGGGAGCAATTGAAGAGAAGAGAGAGAGAGGAGAGGTGGGAGAAAGAGTGAAAAAAGGAAGAGAGAGAGAGAGAGAGAGAGACTAGAGAGGGAGAAATGGAAATAAAATTAGATAGGTTGATAGATATAGAGTGAGTGAGTGAGTGTGTGTGTGCGTGTGTGTGAGAGAGAGGAGAGAGAGAGAGAGAGAGAGAGAGAGAAAAGAGAGAGGGTAGGAAGGTAAACGGAGAGAGAGGAGAGAAAGGGAAGAGAGACAGGGAGCAATGAAGAGAGAGAGAGAGAGAGAGAGGAGAGGGGGGAGTGAAAAAAGGGAAGAGAGAGAGACTAGAGAGGGAGAAATGGAAAGAAAATTAGATAGGTGTGTGAGAGAGAGAGAGAGAGAGAGACAGACAGACAGACAGAACGATTACATCCTGAAGTTTTCCGACTTAACCGAGAATTCTATTAAGCTTGAATTAGCATTACTGTATCGGTAACCCGAGGGAATTTGGTTCATTCAGAAAATGGGCAGTAAAGAAAGAAAGAAAGAAAGAAGAAAGAAGATTGGAATGTAGGGAATCAATGTGACGTCATGGAAATTTTCATTGATTGATGGGTGACTTTTAATAATAATAATAATAATAATAATAATAATAATAATAATATATTTTTTGCCAAACTAGCACAACGGGAATACAAAACAATTCACGACCGGGTTGGAAAGGTGATCCACTGGTAATTATGCAAAAATTACATTTTGACCATACAACAAAATATGCATAAACCAGAATCTGTTCTTGAGAATGAAACGCAGAAAATTCTCTCGGACTTCAAGATAACGACGGACCTCCCGATCCCAGCAAGGAGACCAGACCTACTATTGATTAACAAACAAAAGGAGAACTTGTGAACTGGTTGACTTTGCAGCTCCAGCAGATCACAGCGTGAAGATGAAGGATAACGAAAAGATGGACAAATACCTGGACCTTGCCAGAGAATTAAAAAAGCTGAGGAATATGGGGGTGAAAGTGATACCAATTGTAGTTGGTGCACTTGGAACGGTCCCAATGAACTTGGAAAAAATACTGGAGGATCTGGAAATCAGTTGAGACCATCCAGACTACTGCACTGCTACAATCGGCTAGAATACTCAGAAGAGCCCTGGAGACCTGAGGAGACTTGTTGTCACTCAGACTCCAGTGAAATACCATCAGCTAACGCTGGTGTGAAAAACTCAAATAATTTTTGCAAAAAATGAAAAATAACTAGAAAGCTTGTAAAAAAGATTGGAGGAACTGGAAATAAGATGAAGAATTGAGACCATCCAGTCAACGGCATTGCTGAAATCGGCTAGAATACTCAGAAGAATCCTGGAGACCTGAGATGACTTATTGTCACTCAGACTCCAGTGAAAGCTAACACTGGTGTAAAACACTCAGAAGGAATAAAATAAATTGTCATTTGGTGTCATTGGAACTAGTGAAATAGATCACCAATTAGTACTGAGCCTATTCTAGTAGTGACCAATCCAAGAAGAGTTTAACAGATTTGAATTCAGAGTTTTCTTTCTCCTAGAATTGTTGTCTAAACAATGTTAAAGAGCCCAGTCTGCTCTACTATTTACCCATAGCTGGAGGGAGAGTAGTTAGATTCATACCTTTCCCTAGAGTATTAGCGCTATGTGAACTTTTAGCTTCGTCCAGGATCTGAACTTGGATCGACGAGTCTTTTCTATGACTTTAACCATTACACCACGCGCCTCCAAGCGTTTGGGAAAAAGTCTGGATGGATTATAAATCAGTGGGAGAATTGAGGTCATCCAAACAATAGCATTTTAGAGATCGGCTCGAATACTTAGAAAGGTCCTGGAGGCCCTAGGAGACTTGCTGTCAGTCACACTGCGGTAAAAAAAATATCTCGTAACGAATAATAATAATAATAATAATAATAATAATGATAATAATAATAATGTCAAAGTTATACCAATTGTTGTAGGTGCACTTGGAACGGTCCGTTCCAAGTGCACACAAATGCACTAAGTACACAAAGATTGGAAAAAAGACTGGGGGGTCTAGAAATCAGAGGAAGAATTCAAACCATCCAGACGACTGCATTGTTGCAATCGGTTAAATACTCAGAAGAGTCCTGGAGACCTGAGGAGACATGTTGTTACTCAGATTCCAGTGAAATACCATCAGCTAACTCCGGTTTGAAAAACTCGCTCTAATAATAATAATAATAATAATAATAATAATAATAATAATTTATTATTATTATTATTATTATTATTATTATCATGGGAATTATGCAAAAAATAAAAAAATTATTATGGGAATTATGCAAAAAATAAAAAAAATAAAATTTTGACCATACAACAAAATGGTATATGCATAAACCAGAATCTGTTCTTGAGAACGAAACGCATAAAATTCTCTGGGACTTTGAAATAAAAACGGATCACCTTATACCAGCAAGAGACCAGACCTAGTGTTGATAAACAAAAAAGAAAGAACTTGTCAACTGGTGGATTTTTCAGTTCCAGCAGATCACAGGGTGAAGCTAAAGGAAAATGAAAAAATGGACCTGGCCAGAGAACTGAAAAAGTTATGGAAGATGAAAGTGAAAGTGATACCAATTGTAGTTGGTGCACTTGGAACAGTCCCAAAAGGATTGGAAAAGGGTTTGGAAAGTTTGGAAATCAGAGGAATGATTGAAACCATCCAGAACACTGCACTGCTGCAATCTGCCAGAATACTCAGAAGAGTCCTGGAGACCTGAGGAGACTTGCTGTCAATCAGACTCCAGTGAAATACTATCAGCTAACGCTGGTGTGAAAATTCAAAAGGAGTGAACAATAATAATAAGGTCAAAGTTATACCAATTGTTATTGGTGCACTTGGAACGGACCGTTCCAAGTGCACCAAAGTGCACAAAGATTGGAAAAAAGACTGGGGGACTGGAAATCAGAGAAAGAATTCAAACCACCCAGACTACTGCATTGTTGCGATCGGTTAAAATACTCAGAAGAGTCCTGGAGACCTGAGGAGACATGTTGTTACTCAGACTCCAGTGAAATACCATCAGCTAACGCCGGTTTGAAAAACTCTCTCTAAAATAATAATAATAATAATAATAATAATAATAATGATAATAATGATAATAATTTTCCCTTGTTTTTATCAAAGAAATAAAAGTGATTTTTGCAGATTTCTGTGTTCCTGAAAACAAATGAATGGAAAGGTTAGTCTTTTTAGGGTTCTTACTTTTTTTCTCCTTATTTTTAACGTCGAATAATAATCAGTGGACTGAACTACTTCCATTAACTGCCATTAAGATTACATTATTAATGATGAGAGCAGAGAACCGACCGCTGTTGCATTTCACGTGGAAGTATCGCTTAAAACAGCACGAGTTGTATATTACCGTTTTTTCATTCTCTTTTCTCTTTTGTCTTTTCTGTTTTTTTTCTTCTTTTGTTTTTCCCTTATTTTCTCCGTATGAGCTATCATTATATAACGAGTGTTCGGCTCTTGCATTGCAATTATTAATGTACAGATATGAACAGCACTAATACCCCTAATATAAGGATAGATAGATAAGAACTGAACGAGATAGATAGATAGATAGATAGATAGATATGAACTGAGTGATATAGGTATGAACAGACAGACAAACAGATAGATAAATATGGATAAGCTGTATAGATAAATATGGAAATGGAGATAGATAGATAGATAGACATAGATATGGACTAACTGATATAGGTAAGAACAGACAAATAGACACAGAGACAGACAAACAGATATATATAATATATATATATATATATATATATATATATATTGACAGTCTGTAATATATAGATAGATATGTATATGGACAGAGATATATAGATAAATAGGGAATGACTGATACCGACTTCAGGCCACCCCGACGACTTATATATATATATATATATATATATATATATATTATATATATATAAGTTTTAAGTTTTAAAAACGAATGGCTTAAAATACTCCGACTGCAGTTTCACGCAATAGCGAATCTTCAGGGAATTGCTTTGTCCAACCATCGACCTGTATTTATATCTGGGTTGTACGTTTATTATTTTATTGAGCACTCTTAAATCGATTTTAATAAATCCAGAAGTAAATATATTTGTTTGCTTGTGGATTGGCAAGTAACTGTGATATATATATATATATAGATATATATATATATATTTTGGGGGAGATTATGTGCTTAATTAAAGTCATACCTAATTTGTTAAATAATTAAATGAATTAGGCGTGCATATCGGTTTAAATGTAAAGCGTAAACAAACCGAGAAAAATCGATCTCTGTATGTACATTTCAGCCTATTAGGCCTCATCAGCAGAGCTATAGACAGGGCAGTGCTTTGTGCGTGATTCGAACAATATATATATATATATATATATATATATATATATGTGTGTGTATGTGTGTGTGTGTGTGTGTGTGTGTGTGTGTGTGTGTGTGTGTGTGTGGAAAGATAGATAGATAGATATCAAAATACTGACAGATCCGACAATACTTTTCAGCCACTCTAAAAGAAATGCTAAACAAATCTTTTTCCTGTCGAGATATTTTCTGATGAAAAGAAGGTTTTTCAACAGAGGGTCTATCCGTTAATATATTGAACAAGTTTTTTTATTTTTTTTTTTTTTTATCGTAAAACGTCTTTGGTATGTTTTTTATTCCCAGAAACCTATGCAATAATTTATATCGGACATGACAAAAATTCAAGAATTTAAAAAGTTTTTGTTCATAGAATTGCTTCCATGTGTAAATTTTGCTCGTGTGTAGTGTAGCGCAAGTATTTGATATGAAAATGTTTTTATTTTCCACTCAACAATTAAATCAACTGGAGAACAGTGTATTCGTAGGAAATCGTTTGTTTCGTCCAGAAGAAATGAGATGATGGCCTTAGCATACGAAAGATTGCTATAGACATAAAGTTATCAAAGTAAACAGTGGAATGCATGCTGGGAAATATCCAAAATGGCGGAAGAAGAGAGGAGAGAAGAGCAGATATAGGAAGATGACAGAAAGAGAGATGAAGAGGAGAGTTACGATGAGTTTTAAAATCAAGGGAAATAGTGACAGCAAAGAAATGAAGAAGTATGAACAGAACTGCCATGTTAAAACTGTGCAAACTTTAGATACTGTATGCAACATACCAAGCAGTTCTCCCTAATTGATGACAATAGGAGTTACTTGGCCCTGTCTAAATTCTATCAGCGAGGGAGTCTATCCCCCTTTCACTAAAATGCCAACAATATGCCAAATGAGAAAAACGTTAAAAACCTCTTACACTTCGCATCATCAAATATATATGCCTACATAATCGACGACGGGGAGGCTTAAGAAGGTATCAGTCAGACAGCAAGGGAGTCTATTCCCTTTTTACTAGCGCTAGACCAAGGAGATTGTTTTGGTGTCTGAGGCGGAGGGCCACTCCTACCATCAGCTCCACATTTTACCGCAATGATCCCTATGCTACTCTTACGCAGAGTTGGCGAGGGCCGGTATCGAACCAGGAACCTTATTGCTGTTTGAATTCCAATCAGAGAAAATTCCGATGTTAATTTTTTTTGGGGGGGAGGGGGGTTGGGGATTAAAAATATTTTGAAAGGACAACCTGGATTGAATGCATGTTGAATTGTTTGGTTAAAAATTCAAAATTGGGTGTTTGGTTAGGTGGTTTTTACGGCATGTCAACCCCTATTGTGTTATTTTATGCGAAGACGTTTTTGTTTTATTCATTCTTGATTGGGTATTGAACATTTTAAACTCAATTTGTAAAAAACATTTTAAATACATTTTAAAACTTTTCTTTCTATTTAACCCATAGACAGGACCCTAACAGGTACTACCACTTGCTCTTATGAACACCCTCAACGCTTTTTATCATATGTGCTAGAATGCGATGGCTGAGGATCTTAGTGTGCCGGTTTGGTTTTGTTTGTTTTGTTTTACGGCATATCAACCTCAGTGGGTCATTTAATGTCGATAAAGTTTTGAAATAAAATTAATTCTTAATGGAGACACATTTTTTTAAAATAAATACATTTTTTCTATTTAACCCATAGGTGGGAGCCTAACAGGTAATACCACTCCGGGACAGAGTGGACCAGGGAGCAATGGTGATGAATGGGTGCTCCACATTCCCCAAACTTCCAAAACTGGAACCTCACCATAAGATAGAGTTTAACGTCATTCCCAGGACATGTAGACCCTCAGCCACCGCCTTCTAACACCCATATGATAAAAAGGGTTGGGGATTTCCATAAGAGCAGTAGGATTGGGGCAATCATATAGGTGCTAGGGCTTGACATGACCAGCCGATTGATCGGAGGGGGCCTCTCCGACCGCCCGTCTAGCCCAAATAATGACCAAAGTGGAATATTTTATGTCACGGACTGCTCAACCACCTGGGTTCTATCCTTAAGCATCACGGGTCGCCACCCACGGCCAACAGACAGACAGACGTTGGAGGATTCTTACCCCTCTGCAGAGATGTATTCGGTGCATTCTAACGCCGACAGGGTGGTTAGTATCTCGGGTACGACGGTAAACGCATCTAGTGGGAGGTTCCGGTTCTGTTATGAAAACCCGCAACGCCTTTTATCATATATCATCATCACCAATTCAAATAATTTGTTTCTGTTTTATCAATGTGTATTTTGTTTTGTTCTTTCTTTTGCACGGTCTATTTTAGATGTATCTAAAATTTTGTTTTTGATAAAACACTCGGGTTCAGAAGGCTCACCTAATCCCGGCCAGGAGACCAGACATAGTTTTGATTGACAAGAAGAGGGAGACTTGTCATCTCGTGGATGTTGTCGTCCCGGCCGATCACAGAGTGAAAATGAAAGAGAGCGAAAAGATCGACAAATACTTAGACCTTGCCAGAGAACTGAGAAAGCTGTGGAACATGAGGGTGAAGGTCGTACCAATTGTAATTGAGTCCCTTGGAACGATCCCCAGGGGTCTGGAAAAGAGTCTGGATGAATTGGGACAAGAAACGGAAAACAATCGTTTTCTTTTCGGCCAGGCTTCGTGGGATGCAGACGGGGGCTTTCCCGGTCCCCCTGTATGGGTCTCGCATAGTACCGAACATGACTTACAATAGAATAATTTGACCTTTCTCTGTCTCTGTCTCTCTCTCTCTCTCCCCCACTTCTCTCTGAAAAAGAACCCACGAGCCTATAGAGCAATAAACAGCCCCCTTGTGACTATACGACTTGCGTATGTTGTTTCTGAACTAACGACGACTACTACGACTAACGACTTATACTACAACTCGGTGTTTTGCCGTATGCAACACACCAATCAAAATGCGTTACGTCAATCCAGAGATTCTGATTGCATGGAGGCATCTACCCCCGTGGCAACAGCTTGCAGTTAATTGTTACGGGTGAAATACGGCGCTAGCTTTTAGGGGGAGTATATAGAAAGTAAAGAGTACTACGTAGTTTATTTGAAAAAGAGAGAGATTATTGTTAAGCTATTAAATGTTTCTCTGAAAGGAACTATAACCATTTAGTTATCTCATTATGGCACATAATACAGGAATACACTCATATCACTACGCCGACATAGGCGCACTGTGAGAAATACGGATTTTATTGGGTTATTGTTCGAGTTGAATGTTCTCGTAAATTACTCTTTGACATCGTCATAAAAGCATCTGTTGGCGAGAAGCGGGAAAATGTGGTTTTGATTTTTTTTCATATAAATATATCTGAGAAGTAACAAGAAAGAGTGATATATGAGAGTCTTAAAAAATGCTGGAATGGTAAGAAAACAAAACACAAAAAATAAATAAAACGAAACTTTGAGATTAGAATATGTAAATGTAAGAAACATGAAAAATGAAGAACAATGGTTTAGAGGAAGACAATTGAAAGAAGCAACTTACATTCTATAGTTGGTTGTTGGTTGGTTGGTTGGAATTTGTATGTCGCATTCGTATTTAAATTCGTAAGGTGTTGTTTCTTAAGATCTAATTTTTATTTCTCTCTCTCTCTCTCTCTCTCCTTCTTTTCACTTTCTGTCTCTCCTTCACTATATCTCCCCTTCTTTCCTCTTCTTCGCTCCCCTCCCCCTCTCTCTCCTTTTTCACTTTCTGTCTCTCCTTCACCGCCTTCTAGCACCCATATGATGAAAAGGGGTTGGGGCTTACCATAAGGGCAACAGGGTTGGGAAAATCATATAGGTGCTAGGGCTTGACGTGACCAGCCGATTGATCGGAGGGGGCCTCTCCGACCGCCCGTCTAGCCCAAGATAGGGCCAAAGTGGAATATTGCAAGTCATGAACTGCTCATCCACCTGGACTCTATCCTTAAGCATCACGGGTCGCCACCCACGGCCAACAGGTGGCCCCATTGGGGGAGTCTTACCTCTCTGCAGAGGTGCAGTCGGTGCATTCTAGCGCCCCAGCCGACAGGGCGGTCAACTTTTAGTGATTTATAGACAAATAACTGTTTCAACAAAATACGGTCATGTTTACATGGGTATCATGTCTCAAGTGGAAAGCAACAGGAAGTGTACTACCATTATGTTGCGCATGCGTAATAACAGTTGCCAATACACAATATATATCCAAAGCAAACCCGCAGTTTAAAGAAAACATTTATATTCCCACTCGCCATTGACAAAACTTTTTTCTCTTATCTAAATTTGATCATAGCGTAACCTCGAGGTGTAGGAAGAGTGACAATACAGGCGATGTAAACTACTGGGTTGTTCTGTGGACGAATTAGATGAGACCTCAAGATAAGCGATATGGCCATAAATTGTTTATTAAATATCATGACAACGGGTGATTTAAAAAATAGGCCGATAATTGAGCGACCAAGATAAACTAAGGTTTATAATGACAAGTTGCTCGTGAAAAATAGTATATATATATATATATATATATATATATATATATATATTGATACCGGCCCTCGCCAACTCAGCGTATGAGTAGCACAGGGATCTACGCGGTAAAGCGAGGAATTGATGGTAGGTGTGGTGCTCCGTCTCAGACGCTAAAAAACAAATTCCTTGGTCTAGCACTAGTGAAAAGGGTATATACTCCCTCGCTGTCTGGTTGATACCGACTTTAGGCCACCCGACTTATATATATATATTATATATTTTCGACTTTTATCGTCTCATCATTCTGTTGTTTTAATTTGTTTCGCCGTCGATCAAATTCTGCGTTTGTTAGAACCGCCAGTTTATGAGCACGCGCGCAGTCGTGATTTTTATAGTTTTCATGTTTTGCGCAAAGGTCATTTTAATGCTTTCTTACTTGTTGCATCGTTACGGATATGATTTGACACAAGTTCGCAAGTATGGTGCATCCAACGAGGATCGAACTCACTTTTATAATCTTGTATAAAGATTTCCCAACATTTTTCCATGTCGTTAGGTAAATCTGAGACTGTGGAAAAAACATGTTGGAAAGTGGGCATGTAGTCGAGGAGTGCTTGCTGGGATGCTGTGACAAATGAAGAAGCCAGGAGGAGACGAAATGTGCTTTCTTATAGGATAGTACAAATGCAATATGGGTAAGTGACTGGGGATAGAAGATACCCGCTCACCCGAATAGGCGACGGGTCATTCAGTGAACAGGTGTCAGTGAGTGAAGAAGGAAGCAAAGAGAGAAGAAAGGGAGAACGAGGGAAGAGAACGGAAAGCAGCAGCAGAGGGAGGAGGAGAAAAGATGAAAATATAGAGCATAGATCAAGTTTTTTTTTGTTCACAAGACACACAAGCGGAAACGATAGATATGTTATTGATTTCGAATCCAGAGAACCTTTTATGTAACTTGGTGGTTTCCTGCAGCGCTTGTTCCGTTAAAAATCTAAATTCAAATTTTCACGTGATCATGACGTACGAGATCATGTAAACCGTTGTATTTATTACTTGTTAGATTTATCGTGTACACCGGCTCCAAAATCGTTTCAGGAATTGTTTTATCTATATTTTTTATATATATATATATATATATATATATACATATATATATCTTATTATAATGGAGATTGTGTGTTTTTCTGTCTGTAACCGAAACTATATTACTACTCAAGTCCAAATTCCCTTAGTTATTTACGTTACATTCCCCGTGACTTTATTTTTTTTATCTAAAGCTCAATTACTAATAAAATTGTTTTACGTTAATACTGTTGGTCTTATCTACGTAGTAATACCATGCAATTGTATTTATATATACAACAAAATAGCGGTTTACAGTGTTAACGGGAAGGCTAATTTGCATATTGACATCAAAAATGTGATTTTATTAAATATGTACTTAGTATTATTGATTTCTAATTGTTTGGTTTTATCTTAATGAATATAACTAAAAATCTCGGGTATAAATCTTAAACGAAATGTATTAACAAGAAGAAATAATTGTAATTGTAATTTTGTTCTTTACATTCTATTTTAGCTAAATAGTTAAATTAGGAAAATTCAGTAATGAAAGACGGGAGTGATGGAAGAGTAAGTTTCAGCTGTTCTATTTTTCGATTATACCCCCCTCTGTTTCAACTTTTAAAATCTGCATTCTTATTTAGTTTCATTAGTATTTCTAATTTAATCTAATATTTTATTACATTAAAACTTGAATACTTGCACCCGGAGGGTGCATATATTTGCTAGTATATATAATATCTTCTTATTATAATGGAGATTGTGTGTTTGCCTGTCTGTAACCGAAACTAAATCACTATTCAAGTCACAATTCCCTTAATTATTGACGTCACATTTATCATGAATTTATTTTTATTTAAACCAGAATTATTAATAAAATTGTTATACCTTATTAATACTGTTGACCATATCTACGTACTAATAACATGTAATTGTATTTATATATATATACAACAAAATATATTAAATATTGATATTTAAAATTTTATTTTAATAAATATATGCTTAGTATTATTGATTTCTAATTGTTTGGTTTTCTCTCAACGAATCTGAGCAAAAATCTCGGGGATAAATCTTAAAAAAAATCCATAAACAAGACGAAAGAACTTTAATTTTATTAAATACTTCATGATCTAACTAAATAGATAAATTAGGAAAAATGAAAGACGGGAGTGAAAGAAAATGATGGAAGAATTAAATCTAAAGCTGTTCTATTTTTCGATTATACCCCCTCAGTTTATCATTTTCTAAATAGTTTATAATATTTTATTACATCAAAACCTAAATACTTGCACCCGAAGGGTGCATATATTTGCTAGTATATATATATATATATATATATATATATATATATATATATATAATATATTCTTCTTATCTACGACTAACCACAATACCTGATTATATATACCGATTACACACACACACACACACACACACACACACATACACACACACACATATATAATATATATATATATATATATATATATATATATATATATTAAATAAATAACAAAAGACTTAGAGATCTTGCATTATAGACTATTTCAGGAGCTTAGACAAAAATGTCTAATTCTCCCGACTCATCAGATGCGAATGATGAATTCTTTATTTTAAGGCATTGAAAACAGATTTTCAAAAAAACAGATTTTCAAAAAAAAAAAAAAAAAAAAAAAAAAAAAAAAAAAAAAAAAAAAAGAATTCATCATTCGCATCTGATGAGTCGGGAGAATTAGACATTTTTGTCTAAGCTCCCTGAAATAGTCTATAATGCAAGATCCTAAGTCTTTTGTTATTTATTTAAATATAAATTTGCTCTGTGACTCTAACAATAAGAGCACACATTGAGCTCTCAAACTGCGACAAGTTGTTTTAAAAAAAACCTATGTCGTAAGGAAGATTTCTTCTCTGGACTTTTGGATTAGAAAGGTATTAATTTAACTATTGATCTATGGGTAAATGGTTGAGCAAACTGGGAACCTTGACAAGGGAACTAATATAGGAAAAACTGAATTCAAACCAAAAATCCGCTTAAAAAATTGACCCTGTGTCGTATGTGTGTGTGTGTGTGTGTGTGTGTGTGTGTGTGTGAAGAAAAGAAAGATTCAGAACAATCCAACAGAATGTGTAAATATATGTAGGGTAAGTGAATAACAACACAAAAATTCGATCGAATTGATATTTCGTCTCTGTTAATCATACAGCGCCCTGGACTTTTCCAGATTGACCCCATCCTTGCAAAAGTCATAATAAAGTAAATAAAGTCGTCGGGGTGGCCTAAAGTCGGTACCAGCCAGACAGCCAGGGAATCTATCTCCTTTTCACTAGCACTAGACCAAGGAGATTGCTTTTTGGTGTCTGAGGCGAGGCACCACACCTACCATCAGCTCCTTACTTTACCGCACAGGTCCCTGTGCTACTCATACGCTGAGTTGGTGAGGGCCGGTATCGAACCAGGAACCTGGTGGTTACGAGGCGGACACTCTACCAAGCTAAACCGGTCCATTCGGAAAGACAACAGATTAAATTCAAATAATTATTATTCAAATTGAAATAACAATGTCAGATAAAACACTAAACCAATACATAAACACCAATGACTTATCTCTACTACATATGGAGGCAGGTGGCATAATGGTCTCGTCGACCCGAGTTCAAATCCTAGACAAGGCAAATCTAACTCAGATTTTCATAGACATCGTTAATAAAAAAGATTCATTCTATTCAACGTATTAATGATTTTGACTATAAATCAAATACTCATTGATAAACTTCCGCAATTCCTGATGGTATTGTGACGTAAGCAGTGATGTAGTTTCGGTAACAGATAGGCAGACACCGAATTTATAACAAGATATTGATTTGCAAAAGTCTTACTTTTGGGAATTGCCTTTTGGTAATTCCATGTGAAATCCTCCAGAAAAAAATTAAAATTGTCACCCAGCCCCTTCAATTTTTTTGATTTTTGCCCCAGGTGCGACTATGTTAACATTAGACGAACCCCCAAATTTTTGGAATTGGAAGCTTAAATTTTGGGGATCAGCTAACTTTATCATAATCTACACTTGGACAAAATTTCAGAAAAATTGAAGTGGGGTGGGGTGTTTGACATGGCCTCGATGATTTGACATGGACTTACCCTTTTAGCGTTTATTCCAATCATTATCAATCTTGACACATGTACTCGCACATATTTGTTTCAAACGTAACAGGTATCCTTGGCAACAATCACGGTTCGTTATATCATCATCATCATCATCATCATCGTATTAATCCGCATCGCCTTTAACTACGCTGGAGAATGCAAAGGGCAAAAAACAAAAAAACAAATACACAATCCACGATTTCTACTTTCACTTTCGTCACGCCGAGTCAATTTGTTTATATAGAAGAGTAACAATCACGAATCTCTCTTTATAGTCACTCCTATATGACCCATGTTATGGAGGCGCGTGGTCTAATGGTTAGAGTCGTAGGAAATGGACTCGTCAACGCGTGTTCAATTCCTGGACGAAGCTGTTGGAATTTCACATGGCGCTAATACCCTTGGGAAAGGTATGAATCCAATTCTCCCTCCAGCTATGGGTAAATAGCAGGGCAGACTGGGCCCTTTAACCATGGCTAGGTAACCAGTCTAGGAGAAGGAAAACTCTGAATTCAAACCTGTTAAACTCTGCTTAAGAAATTGACCTTGTGTCGCATCCTGCTCATGCGGAGGGGTTGGTAAATATATATATGACCCATGTCAGTGCGGATACATTTTAATGATAATGGGAGAAAAAAATGTAACCCTTTCCCTTCTTTTTCTCTGAATGTTTGAGATGAGTCTTGATGATTAGTATTATCTGCGTTATTTGGACTATTCTCCTATTCTTCTAATACCTGAAGAAGGCCGGAGGACACATCGGCCGAAACGTTGTACAGATAGCAATTAAGATGAGGAGAATAGTCCGAATAACGCAGATAGTACTTTTCCCTTCTTAATTTTAATGTCTTGAAGTTTGTCGTCTTTTTTTTTTTCAAGTCATTCGAAAATAGACATTTGCTTTTGTAGAAGAGCAAATATAACTATTTTAGATGTTGACGGTGCACAGCGAAACATGTCCTTCTGAATCCAGGTCGCCCTAGGGTGCTTAAAGGTAATTTGGTCCAGAAAAGGAAGGGAAACCTCAAAAGAGAAACTGAATCACTTATAATTGCTGCAGAAAAATAATGCCATAAGGACAAACTATATCAAAGCAAAAATTGATAAGACCCAACAAAATAGTAAATGTAGACTTTGCGGTAATAGAGATGAGACTGTAAACCATATACTCTGCGAATGTAGCAAACTAGCACAACGAGAATAAAAAACTAGAGACGACTGGGTTGGGAAGGTGATCTGCTGGGAGTTATGAAAAAAATTAAATTTTGACCATACAACAAAATGGTATATGTATAAACCAGAATCTGTTCTTGAAAACGAAACGCATAAAATTCTCTGGGACTTTGAAATAAAAACGGATCACCTTATCCGAGCAAGAAGACCAGACCTAGTGTTGATTAACAAAACAGAAAGAACTTGTCAACTGGTGGATTTTGCAGTGCCAGGAGATCACAGGGTAAAGCTAAAGGAAAATGAAAAAATGGACAAATATCTGGACCTTGCCAGAGAACTGAAAAAGTTATGGAATATGAAAGTGAAAGTGATACAAATTGTAGTTGGTGCACTTGGAACAGTCCCAAAAGGATTAGAAAAAGGATTTGGAAAGTTTGGAAATCAGAGGAAGAATTGAAACCATTCAGAACACTGCAATCTGCCAGAATACTCAGAAGAGTCCTGGAGACCTGAGGAGACTTGCTGTCACCCAGACTCCAGTGAAAGACCATCAGCTAATGCTGATGTGAAAACTCAAAAGGAGCAAATAATAATACCTTAAAGTAGACAGCAAAACCATAAATAAAATACATAACCCCTAATTTCTAGCCACAAAAAAGTGTTTTTTATCATATTGTATGTAACTAATGAACAACCCCTAATTTTTTGATATGCTAGCCAACAAAAATATTTCTTCAACATCCAATGACATAAAGAGAAAAAAAAAAACATTCAAAAATTTATTCATACTTCCCAAACTACTGTAATACAATCAAAACCAATACAATGCAGTAAATAAACAATGTAGTCTAGACCTTGATGTAACTACCGTGTTTACTTGGATATTCCAAATATACTAAAACCCTACCATTAATACTCAATAGCATAAATAACATAATACTTATGTATGTAATGTTTATTTTTGCACCCTGTCTGATTTTTCATTTTTTATATCTACTAGCAAATATATGCACCCTCCACCGGTGCAAGTATTCAAGTTTTAATAATATAAAATATTGTATTTTATTAGAAAGGCTAATGAAACTAAATAAGAATAAAAATGATCTGATAAAAAGATCTGAAACAGAGGGGGTTTAATGGAAAAATAGATCAACTGAAACTTACTCTTCCATCACTCTTGTCTTTCATTGCTAAATTTTCCTAATTTAACTATTTAGTTAGAATTCGTGTTAAAGGATTATCTGTATTCTTGAAACCCTATATACTATTGTTTTTCTTTATCTATACCTTATACTTATAATGGGGCCGGGTTATCTCAGTCGGTAGAGCGTTCGGCTAGAAACCACAAGGTTCCTAGTTCGATACTGGTCCCGTCAACTCAGCGTATGAGTAGCACAGGGATCTGTGCGGTAAAGTAAGGAGCTGATGGAAGGTGTGACGCTCCACCTCAGATGCTAAAAACAATCTCCTTGGTCTAGCGCTAGTGAAAAGGGGATAGACTCCCTCGCGGACTGGCTGATACCGACTTTCGGTCGCCCCGACGACTTTACTTACTTACTTACTTTACTTATACCTTATACTGGCGGATTTGATTCCAGTTTTTATATACTTTCATTCGAAGATATTAAAAAAAGATACATATAAAAAGCATTGAAACTTTACTTACAAATGTGCTGCTTATGTAAATCTCAAAAGTAAACAAATCAATATACCAGGGTTTCCGTCTACCCAGGTGTCGCTAGGTAGCCGCTTCTAATCTTTAATAGTTGAGACAACACACTTTACCTTTTCAAAAGTTCTCGATTAAATTTAGATTTTTTCTCCTGTACATCTTGTGATGGAAACAAAGGAAAGTTTTTCAAAAGTCGTACACGTTACGATAGAAACTTAAGACAACGAATCGACTTTGCCAAACAATTCTGATAATGGTTAACGGCTTTACAATATTGATAAGAGAGATTGAATTCTTTGATTTGAGGTGTCCAACTGTCTTTGAAAAGAATCCAAAATGTCTTCAGTCTTTGGGGCAGTTAACAAGCAGCAGTAGCACTATAACAAGTTATTTGGAAAACCGGTTCTTCAGATAAGAACCGATCGAATTAAAAAAAAAAAAAAGAAAAAGAAAAAAAGAAGAAAAGTTTGAAAGATGTAGATATGTCTACAGTCGTCTACATTCAAGTGCTTGGTCTGAATTCACATTTGTATATGTACAGATATGTACAACAAACACGGGATTTTACAATGGATGGACATTTATTAGTCATAGTGTCGATGTTCGAACATTTCGGTTTATAAATAAACCATCTTCAGGACAATATGAAACTAGTCAAGGTTAAAAAAAAGTTTTATGTAAAAAAAAAAAAATAATAAATAAATAAAAAGATGATGAATTTGAAGGCTTTGAATTTGGAAAATGTGACGAGTTCCATATTGCCCGGAAGAAGGTTTCTTTATAAACCGAAATGTTCGAACATCGACAATACGACTAATAATGTTCCATCCATTGTAACATCCCGTGTTTATTCTGCATTTTTCCGCACACTATCGGATTAATTTCCTCATTTTACCCCCATTTGAGCGTTCAGCTAGGAATCACAAAGTTCCTGGTTCGATACCGACACTCGCCAACTCAGCGTATGAGTAGCAGAGGGATCTGTGTGGTAAAGTGAGGAGCTGATGGTAGGTGTGGCAGGTCCACCTCAGACGTCAAAACAATCTCTTGGTCTATTGCTAGATAAAAGGGGATAGACTTACTCGCTGTCTGGTTGATACCAACTTTAGGCCACGCCAACAACTTTACCTTTTTTACTTTGTAGGCATAGAGAGAGAAATTGACGCGTATACCTTAATTACTTGTAGATTTCGTGAGTGTAGATTTCGCATGAGAGTCAGATGCTTTTTCTATAAAGTTAGACGAAGCTGATCTCGGTGTTTCAGTCTATTTTCTTCAAAGTTCCTTAATTGAACGAAACATGTCTTACACCAAATATATATATATATATATATATATATATATATATATTTAAAAAATTGTTTTGCGATGAAACAAAGAAATCACAGTGCTCAATCACACATTTGTAGGAGCTTTATTTATTTGTTGGATTTTTTAAATATAAAAGTTTTTCATAGGCAACTACCCAGGTTTCAGGTTATTTCACCATCTTCTGGTGTTTATTTGAAGACATTTCTTGTTGTTATCAACAAGAAATGTCTTCAAATAAACACCAGAAGATTTAGCAGGCTGACGATGGTGAAATAACCTGAAACCTGGGTAGTTACTTATGAAAAACTTTTATATTTAAAAAATTCAACAAATAATATATATATATATATATATATATATATATATATACCAAACTTGGTAAACCCTTGCGGTGAGAAAAAAACCCGGCAAATAGTTTGATTGTAAAAATATACTACCAAACATCCCTTGGGGAGAAAAATTTTTTGGGAAAAAAGAAAAGACAAAGATAGCCGTACCAACCAAAAATAATCAGTTGATACTACAATACTTGGCCAAAAGAAAAAACAATTTATATATATATATAATATATATATATATATATATATATATATATATATATATATATAAGAAATATACATTCATATAAAAACGGCCAGGGTATACTAAACCTAAGTATAGCAAATAATAAAGATAGACCTAATGAGTCAGATAAACGTTACTTAAGTTTCGCTTAGTGCTCTTCAGGGCTAAGATCTGACTAAAGAGATTTGGAGCAAACTCACAATATACAATATATCAGGTATTGTATATTGTGAATTTGCTCCAAATCTCTTTAGTCAGATGCTTAGCCATGAAGAGCACTAAGTGGAACTTTAAGTAGGTTTATCTGTCTCATTAGGTTTATATATATATATTTGGGAGAATATGTGCTTAATTGAAGTCATACCTAATTTGAAAATTAATTAGTCGATAATTAATGAATTAGGCGAGTATATCTGTTCAAATGTAAGGCGTAAACAAATCGAGAAAAAGTCGATCTCTGTATGTACATTTCGGCATATTGTGCCTCATCAGCAGAGTTATAGACAGGAAACTGCTCTGTGTGTGATTCGAACCCTAACTGCCAGGCTGCCAGATTCTAACCATTACACTAGCTGTTTTTACCAGATTTCTCGTTTGTTTTTAAACTGATATATACTACATTTTTGGGTGATTTACTGCACGACAGTATATATATATATATATATATATATAAAACATCGGCCTCTTTGTGAACTCCGATAAAACAGAGTTCATGACCTTCAAAAGAAAGGAGACATCTCCACACTAGACGGTAAGCCCCTTAAGCCTGTAGAACAATTCACATACCTAGGTAGTAATATCTCATCCACAGATGACGATATTAATGCACGATTAGGAAAGGCATGGCTGGCCACAAACAAACTGTCAGGCATATGGAAATCTGATCTTACTGACAAGCTGAAGCGACATTTCTTCTAGGCTGTAGTCATATCAGTACTGCTATATGGCTGCACCACCTGGACCCTGACGAGGCGCCTGAGAGTAAGCTAGATGGGACCTGTACAAGCAATGTTGCATGCAGTATTGAACAAGTCGTGGAAACAGCACCCCACTAGGGAACAGCTGTATGGTCACCTGCCCCCTATCTCACAGAGCATCCGAGTGAGACGGACTAGACATGCAGGACACTGCTGGAGAAGCAAGGACGAACTCATAAGTGATGTTCTCCTGTGGAAGCCAACACATGGACATGCTAGTGTGGGACGCCCAGCAAGGACCTACATTGACCAGCTATGTAAAGATGCTGGCTGCAATGAATGATAGGGAAGGCTGGCGAGAGATTGTCATGGATATCCGTGCTGCCTGCGCGACATGATGATGATGATGATGATATATATATATATATATATATATATATATATATATATATATATATATATATTCTGGCGAATCTACCTTGTATTCGATGTAAATACAGATTCAATTATCGATAAAAATGAAGGCGTGATTATGAAGATAGTATTCAATAGGAAATGGACCCCAAAACTTCATATCTTTTGTGAATATATTTTTAAAAAATACAAAAAAAGACGTTTTTATTATTTCTTTAAGTTAATGTCTCTTTCACCATCCATTAGAATTGGGAGATGAAACTTCGCAATGTACAAAGATAATCTTTTTCAATTTCTTTATGTTACAGATATTCCCGCTGATATTTCAACATATCTAAATTCGTGTTCAACACATTAATGACATTTGTGCGCATGTGCAAAACGGCTTTTTTTTTTCAAAATGTGCGTATATACCATATATACGACGTTCATTTAACTTTGAAATTTATTGTAAATTTTGGCGATGCAAAATATCATATATATATATTTTTTTTTTAAATTTTGTAAATTATTTTTACATCGTGAACATTTTCTGAAACAAGTTACCTTTAAGCACCCCAGAGGCGACCTGGATTCAGAAGGACATGTTTCGCTTTGCACCGTCAACATCCGGTTGTTTGTTTAGGGTTAGGGGTTAGGGTTAGGGTTAGGTGTTAGGGTTAGGGTTAGCAGTTCGTTTTATAATTTTAAAAATGCGTCTAAATCGTCTGGTAACAAACAACCGGATGTCGACGGTGCAAAGCGAAACATGTCCCTCTGAACCCAGGTCGCCGCTGGGGTGCTTAAAGGTAACTTGGTCCCATTTTCTTTCAAGTAAAACAACGTTTTATGCTGTAAAATTGTTTCATTTAAACTGGCGGCCGAACGATTAAACTTCTTTATATATATATATATATATATATATATATATATATAGGGTGTGTGTTGTGTGGTGTGCGTTGGCTAGAAACCGCCAATCAGTGTATGAGTAGAAAGGATCTGTGCGGTAAAAGTAAGAGCTGATGTACTGTGGCGCTCCACCCCAGACGCTAAAATAATTTCCTTGTCTAGCGTTATGAAAAGGGGATAGACTCCCTCGCTGCATGGCTGATATCGACATTACCGCTCCGACGACTTTACTTACTTACTTATATATATATATTATATATATATATTATTATATATATATATATATATATATATATATACCGAATCCCTCCGCACGAGCAGGATGCGACACATTTCTTAAGCGGAGTTTAAAAGGTTTGAATTCAGAGATTTCCTTCAAGACTGGTTACCTATCCAAGGTGAGTGCCCAATCTGCTCTACTATTTACTCATAGCTGGAGAGAGGGTAGTTGGATTCATACCTTTCACAGGGTATTAGAGCTATGGGAAATGCAAACAGCTTTCTCCAGGATTTGAACTCAAGTCCATTTCCTACAACTCTAACCATTAAAATTCTTTCTTTTTATTTAGAAGGACAAGGTAATTAGGTCTTCTTCTTCTTCTTCTTCTTCTTCTTCTTCTTCTTCTTCTTTCTTCTTCTTCTTTCTTTCTTCTCTTCTTCTTCTTCTTCTTCTTCTTCTTCTTCTTCTTTCTTCTTCTTCTTCTTCTTCTTCTTCTTTCTTCTTCTTCTTCTTCTTCTTCTTCTTCTTCTTCTTCTTCTTTTCTTCTTCTTTCTTCTTCTTCTTCTTCTTTCTTCTTCTTCTTCTTCTTCTTCTTCTTCTTCTTCTTCTCTTTTCTTCTTCTTCTTTTCTTCTTCTTCTTCTTCTTCTTCTTCTTCTTTCATCCGTTTCTTCTTCTTTCTTTTCTTCTTCTTCTTCTTCTTCTTCTTCTTCTTCTTCTTCTTCTTCTTCTTCTCTTCTTCTTCTTCTTCTTCTTCTTCTTCTTCTTCTTCTTCTTCTAGTTTCACTTTCAGTTTCCTACAATTCTTCACTGGGTCTTTAACCAAGACCTAGCGTGAGGGAAGGTAGTGAATGTATGAACTCTAGGATTTCTTAATGTTTTTTTGTTGCCTTCTTTGAGTGATATTTTTCCAGTCACATTGATAATACTCTCCTAAGGAGATAAGCAGTTACGCATCCTCTGCAGAGAGATAATACCTCCACCAAAGGGATGGGCACCTCTCGTGGTGTAATGGTTAGCAAGCTAGATTAGCAGACCATTGTTAGTGAGTTCGATTCTCACTGGGTGCCCCATACTTCTGGCCTTGTGCCACATCTAAGCTCAGCTTAGTAAATAACTATACAAGGGCATACAAATACAACGTTTAATCCACCAAAGGGGTGTCCTGGGTATTACATCAAACAACATTCAGTGGTGAGGCTCCAGTTCCGGAGCTCTGGATAGTATGGCGTCACCCTTCATTGCCATTACTGTGACATGGAATGATGGTACCTGTTAGGTTACCATATGTGCAAAATAGAGCTGTTTGAAAATTATTAGTACTAGAAAAAATTAAAAAACGCTCTCTGTGCAGTGTAAAATTAATTTTTGCCACGTCCATATCATACAACTCTAACCATTAAACTTCCTTCTTTTTATTTAGAAGGACAAGGTAATTAGGTTATGTAATACGTATCCACAAGGAATAGTATATCAGAGCGTATCAAAGATTATTGTTTTCTAATATAACCATAAGGAAATGAAATTGATTGGTTTGGTTTGTTTTGTTTTACGGCATATCAACCTCAGTGGGTCATTTAATGTCGATAAAGTTTTGAAATAAATCAATTCTTAATGGATAATACACTTTTTATATAAATACATTTTCTATTTAACCCATAGATGGGACCCTAACAGGTACTACCACTCCGAGTCAGAGTGGACCAGGGAGCAATGGTGGTGAAGAGGTGCTCCACATTCCCCAAACCTCCAGAACTGGAACCTCACCATCAGATAGAGTTTAACGTCATTCCCAGGACATGTAGACCCGCAGCCACCGCCTTCTAGCACCCATATGATAAAAAGGGGTTGGGGCTTGTTATACGGGCAATAGGGTTGGAAAAATCATATAGGTGCTAGGGCTTGACGTGACCAGCCGATTGATCGGAGGGGGCCTCTCCGACCGCCCGTCTAGCCCAAGATAGGGCCAAAATGGAGTATTGCATGTCATGAACTGCTCATCCACTTGGGCTCTATCCTTAAGCATCACGGGTCGCCACCCACGGCCAACAGGTGGCCCCATTGGGGGAGTCTTACGCCTCTGCAGAGGTGCAGTCGGTGCATTCTAACGCCCCAGCCGATAGGCGGGAAATGAAATTAAATTTGATTTCAAACCACATATACTGCTGTATATATATATATATCTTATTCTCCAGGTGCCTCGTTAAAGTCTAAGTGGTGCAGCCATACAGCAGCACTGATACAACCACAGCTTGGAAGAATTGTCAGCGAGATCGGATTTCCATATGACTGATAATCTGTTTATTGCAGACCATGACTTTCCTATGCGTGCATTAACATCGCTTTCTGTAGATGAGATGCTGCACAAGAATGCTGCGTGCGATCTTGAACAAGTCGTGGAAACAACACCCGACAAGGAAACAACTGTACGGCCACTTGCCCCCATTCTCACAAACCATCTCTCACCCTATGTTTCTCTCTCTCCCCCTCTCTCTGTCTTTATTTCTTCCACCTCTTCCTTTTACCAATTCTCTCTTCACTTTATCTCCCCCCTCTCTCTCTGCCTATTATTTCTCTTTGCCTCTCCCGTTAAGATACCAATTCTCTCTCTTTTTCACTTTATTCCCCCTCTCTCTCTCTGCCTATTATTTCTCTTTGCCTCTCCCTTTATCTTTACCAATTCTCTCCCTCTTTCACTTTATCCCCCCTCTCTCTCTGCCTATTATTTTCTTTTTGCCTCTCCCTTTATCTTTACTAATTCTCCCCTCTTTTCACTTTATCTCCCCTCCTCTCTCTCTCTCTCTTTCTCTCTCTCTCTCTCTGCTATTATTTCTCTTTGCCTCTCCCTTTATCTTTACTAATTCTCCCCCTCTTTCACTTTATTCCTCTTCTCTCTCTCTCTCTCTTTCTCTCTCTCTCTCTGCCTATTATTTCTCTTTGCCTCTCCCTTTATCTTTACCAATTCTCTCCCGCTTTCACTTTATCTTCTCCCTCTCTCTGTATCTATTATTTCTCTTTGCTTCTCTCTTTATCTTTACTTTATCTCCCCCTCTCTCTCTGTCTATTATTTCTCTTTGCTTCTCTCTTTATCTTTACTTTATCTCCCCCTCTCTCTCTGTCTATTATTTCTCTTTGCCTCTCCCTTTATCTTTACTTTATCTCACCCTCTCTCTCTGTCTATTATTTCTCTTTGCCTCTCTCTTCATCTTTACTTTATCTCCCCCCTCACTCTCTCTCTCTCTCTGTGCTCAATGAATCTGCTCTAAAGTCATAGCAAATCTATTTCAACAAACATTCATTAACCAAACACATATTTGCTTTTGTAAAAGAAAATATTTGAAATATTCGTTTCTAACTAAACCTGTTGCTAGGCTTCTTTGTTTTCTGATCAAGATTAATCGTACGTAATTATCAATATTACGTTTAACGAACAAGAAAACAAAGATCTTTTTGCATGGCGTCTAAATATTGGCATAAAACAATGTCGTTATCTTAAACATATTCCTGTCATTTAGCAAAAGAAATCTGTTGATTAGCAATATTTGATAATTAATATCCTAAATCATTAAAAAAAAAACTGATTAAACATTTACATTATATATACTAGTACAAAAGATGTTACATAATTATTGGATCCCTAATACTTTTTTAAGGTAGTGTAGAAATCATAATGGCGATTAGTGCAGCCCACGGCCTTGAGGGTTGAGTGACAACGATTGACCTCAATCTCACCTTGCCTTCCAGGGATAAATCGTGAGAACCGGAAGGCATAGAAGACCCTGTTCCGGTTTAAGGAGTAAGCAACTCAGTCAGTCAGGAGTGAGAAGCCGAGCTAGCAAGATGTAAGGATCTGCGCAGACGTCTAGGTTTGGGTATTTATAAATAAAGTAACATCAACGTAAATCGAAGTCTTGTGTTTATTACCTAAAAACTAACAATGACACAGGGCTTCTGATAAAGAGAAATCCCCAACAGAAACCAGACCCGAAGTCCTCAATAGAAGACCAGACCTTAGAAGAGACCAGACGCAAGATGTTAGAAGATAGAACCAAAGCCGGCCAGAAGAAAGACGACTAGAAGTAAGAAGTAAGAAAAGGGTATACAACATTATATCGATTTGGTACGGTGAAAACCCTCAGTACGTAACAAAGACACCCTCCGGGCGATGTAAAAATAGATTTTTGAAACATATTGCCTGAGGGGTGGGAGTAAAATATTCAATGTCAGCGAGTTTGTACCCTAAGTAAGTAAAATCATCAAATTCATTAAAGGATTAAAAAAATAAAACAATTTGAAATGTAAACTTTAAATATGTATTAAAATAAAACAAACTATATATAGATATATAATACTAGTCATGTATTTATTAAAACTTGTTTTAAAAAACAATGAGGACTGTCTCATGTTGCATGCTCAAATTTTGAGTGTACTTATTTATGTTATGACGATTTCGGATATAGTGATGTAAGCAGTGACGTAGTTTTTGTTACAGACAAAAACCGGAAGCGAATCTCCATTATTAATAGATAATATTGGAAGTTTATGCAAAATTTATAATTTAATGTTAATTTAACATTTTTCACTTAAACTTTAAGTGAAAAATGTTTAAACAAACCTTAAGTAAAAAATGTTGAATAAACTTTAACCTTTTTCACTTAAAGTTAATTTAAGTGTTAAATTAATAAATAAAGTTAATTTAATAAAATAAGTTGCGTTCGTATAGCCATGGGCAATTATACTGTGTAAGGGAGATAAATGCGTATACATGACATAGAAAAGTTGTACATTTTGTGTTTAAATAAATAAAAATCTACAGTTGCCAATATGGTAAAATTATAGTGCGTATTCTTAGTCCAGGTTAAAAGCCGAGAGAACTTTTTTCAATATGTTTGGTGATCCGTAAACAAAAACACTCATTAGTGATAATTTTTTAAATATATAAAAATCTCAGAAAATATGTTGCACAGAATTGCAACATTTTCAAACTTAAATTTTTTGATAGATTGAATAAAGCTTTATTTATGGTGAAAATATTGAGTACAGTATCCCCCTTCCAGACGTTTAAAAATTCACTATTAAATTTTTAAGTGAATAAAAAAAAGCCAATTTAATCAGAAAATATACTTGTTTTGCATCAATTCAAAGAAAAATATTGCTTTTAAAACTGCGAAAAAATACATGGGACAAAAATTATAAGTGTTTAGTTTGGTTAAATCCTACTTAACGGATCTAAATTCCACATCGTATATCACCTCACCCGCTGAAAGAAAAAAAAATACTAAAAATCAAGGAATTAACCGATTTCTATAAATTTTTAGTGTTGATATATTTAATGAATAAACAATATAATGCACCAGTTATTTTATTAAAAAACTTTTAC
>CM042153.1:79319612-79372723 GCA_023376005.1 Doryteuthis pealeii
CACACACCACACACCACATATATATATATCTTATTATAATGGAGATTGTGGTTGTCTGTCGTAACCGAAACTATAGTACTATACAAGTCACAATTCCCTTTGTTATTTACACACATTCTCCATGATTTAATTTTTTTATTTAAACCTCAAATTATTAGTAAAATGTTTTACATCATAAGACTGTTAACAATATCTAAATACTAAGAACATGCAATATATTTTATATATTCAACGAAATACGTTTACAGTGTGAATGAAGGCTAATTTGACATATTGATCTTTAAAAATTTATTTTAATAAATATATGCTATATTATCGATTTCTTAATTGTTTGTTTTTATCTTAAAAATATTAGCAAAAATCTCGGGATAAATCTTAACAGAAATCTATTTAACAAAAAGAAAGATAACTGTATTATTTCTTTTCTTCCTATTTTAACCTAGAATAGTTAAATTAGGGAAATTTACCACTGAAAACGAGTAGGAAAATGTGAAACAGTAGTTTCAACAGTGTTCTATTTTCCGATTATACCTCCCTCTTTCCAAATATTTTTATCTGAATTTATTCAGTTTCATAGCCTCTCTTAATTTAACAGATATTAATTATATTAAAACTTAAAGTACTCCACCCCGGAGTGCATATATTTGCTAGTCATAATACATATTGCTACGTAAAAAGGTGAAATTACAAGGCCGTTCTTCGTTACAATGATAGTGGAATTGTAAAAGTAGTTTGTAGTATACAGTATGTCAGAAAAGCCAATTGGCTGTCACCACAAAATTCATTCAAATCAAACTACAAGAAACGACAAGTTAATCCCCTGGAGTCTAATGCCGTTCTCACCCTTCTTTGCCACCGCTTGCATACACTCCGAAGGATGTCTTCCGATTCCCCGTAGCTCTGTTGCCACGGCCTTTTTGATTGTCGTGACATCCTCAAATAGGTTCCTTGACGACTGCCTTAGCTTGGGGAAGAGGAAGCAATCATGGAGCCAGGTCGGCGAGTAGGAGGTTGCTCCAGACAGTGATATTCTTCTGGCTCAGAAAACTCTTGGGATACTCAGTTTAGTGAGAGCAGTGGTGTTGTCATGGTGAAGCAACCAGCGAGTTGACCGCCACATCCCTCTCGCTCCTACCAAGTTTAAATAAAAGCTGTATTACCAAGATAGAAATGAACAATGAAATGGAACGTTATTTTTTTTAGAAAACAAGTGTGTCATAAAAATCCGAGTTTACCAGCCTGATACCAAGAAGAAATGAACAATGAAGGAACGTATTTTTTTCAGAATACAAGGTGTGTCATTAAAAGTGCCGAGTTTACAGCGTATTTACCAAGATATTAAATGAACAATGAATGGAACGTATTATTCAGAATACCAAGGTGTGTCATAAAAGTGCCGAGTTACAGCTGTATATTACCAAGATAGAAATGAACAATAAATGGAACGTAATTTTCAGAATATTAAGGTGGTTGTTGAAAAGTACAAAAATCTCGATACTTTTTTGACACAACTTGTACACTACCTTGATAATGAAAGTTACTGGAATCGAACTCACTGCGCCAGTAATGGTTCTTCCAATATTAGGCTTCTAACTATTATGCCACGGTTAGTGCTTAAAACATCCGTATTGAATACAACAAAGATATAAAAAAATTTGCAAACGATGGGTAAGTGTGACCATTCCATGTTTCCTTTATGACAAAATGGCCACAGACAATCTGATCGCATATCAATAAACAAAATACAAACATTTGCTTGTCACCCCGCTCGCCCTCCCCTCTCACCGGGCCGAAGATTTGATTCTTGCCATTTGTAGAAGTTTTGTTCCGCCATTTTACCGCGTTCTCTGACCTATTTTTTGATGTTTCGCATTGTCCTCTGCTTATCTGAACGTTTAATAATGAATAAAGGGATAGAAGCGAAATAGAAGCGACCGCGGAATCACGTTAGATGAATTTAAATTTCTGTGCCTAGGGGACACAATTTCTGAAAAGGGATGAACAAAAACAAAAACAAAACAAAAACAAAAAAATGACTACGCAAACGTAACGTTGAGTTCAATCATAATGAGGTTCTAAGCCAAACTTTTTAGATGCCGGAGGAAATTGTCCTTTAGTATTACCTATATCAGACAGATTTTAATAAGATAAATGATAAATAACTGGCATGATGATGCACTGGAATCTCAATGTTTGGTTAGTGGAAATTAATGGTCGATACAGTTCATAATATTTGGGCAAGTAACTTGAAACACCATTCCCGCATGACACCGAAGTTAAGCAGCGATGAGCTGTTCAATACTTTGATGGGGACTATTTAACAACGGCGAGTACTGTAAGCAGCTAATATCAAAATGACTTGATTCGACATTAAATGACCCAAAAAGGGTGATATGCCATAAAACAAACACCAAACCTGGTCAATCATCTGGCTTCGCGGTTAAAGTCACGTTGAAAGCACAGTTCCCGCTAGGAACATCGACGTTAAGCAGCGATGAGTCTATTCAATATTTAGAGTGACATTTAAGCAACATCAAGACTTTAAGCCAACCTAATATCAAAATGACTTGATTCGGACATTAAATTACCCGAAATGGGTTATATGGCCGTAAAATAAAACAACCAACCAATCAACCGAACCAACCAACCACCATAGTATTTGAAGTGTTTGTCTGTGTTATAAAGAAAGGAACGCGAAACAAGTTCACTCCTAACGAACTGTTGCATTCACATGACGGCTAATATCCTTGGCTAAATTAAGGCCCCCCGCTATTCTTCCTCAGGTATGATAAATAGCTGACAGACGGGCTCTTGTATGGCAGAACCAGTCCTCGAGAAGGAATGTCGTAGAGCCATACCTTCTATCTTTGTAAATTGCTTGTGAGTATACCCCAGGTTGTATTACTCTCTTCTATCCTCTCTGAATCGCTGCTATCTGCGATCTCGTCATATTCATTTGGGATTTTGGACTCGTTCAAGAACTGGTTCTCTGGATCTGGATTTCTTCCTGACTTGATACTGAGACGTCACATGATCTTGTCTTTCATTTATTAAAACGTTAATTTAGTGAAGAATTGATATTTTGCGCGAGTGAATTTACAAGAGTGAGTCAAAACGTAGGACCACTACAGATTTTACTCCCTTCGTCAATGATAATGTTTTACCTCACACACTCCAAGGGAGAAAATCGCTCATTCGTGGACAACTTTACCATCCTCCATTACTCACCAGATTTAGCACCGTCAGACATTATCTCTTTGGCCTCATGAAGAGGGCTGAGAGGCAAATATTATCCAGTGCCGAGGAAGTGAAATCTGTATGAAGAGTGGCTCAAAGAACAGTTAACAGAATGTTACGGGGCAGGGATACAGGGCTTCATTCGAAGCGGCAACATGCTATGAGAGAAAATGTGAGAATGTTGAAAATGGGATGTGATCCACAGAGACCAGATTCATTTTGATGTATGATTATGTTCCTGTGTTGTAATTATACCTGTCCTAAACAAAATGGCATACTTTTTGAATCACCTATGTGGACGAAGTATGGATGTGATCACAGAGACCAGCATTCAATTTGATCTAGATACATGTTCCTGTGTAGTAATTATACCTGTCCTAAACAAAATGTAGTACTTTGACTCACCCTTCGTACATTTTTTGTGTTGGAATTATACCTATCCTAAACAAAATGACATTACTTTTGACTATCTATGTGAAGAAGTAGTGATGTGATCCACAAGACGACCAGCTTCATTTTGATGTATATACAATGCCAGTGTTGAAATTAGCCTGTTCTAAAACAAGACGACATTACTTTTTGACTCAACCTATGGGAAAGTATGATGTGATCCACTGAGGAACATTCATTTTGATGCATGATACATGTTCCTGTGTTGGGATATACCTGTTCTAACAAAATTGGCATTACCTTTTGTTACACCCTCGTGAGTGCTTCACATCTCAGCTATGACTCCCATATCTTGTCTTTCGTCCAGTAGTCGTTAATTAATAACGAGATTTTGCCCGTGACTGAATTAATTTTGATTGAAATAGCTTTAAATAGAAAAACATGTGAGATAATAATATTCAATAAAAAAAAACGATTCAAACAGTTAAATTATGATTTATTTATCTATACACTAATCTCTAAAGATGGGCAGCAACTTTGATATGATTCTGGCTAAAGAGACGATTCCTCTTTAGAAAGGATAAAAAAGCTTCTTTTTTAGTTTAACATTTGGCGTGATCCAATATGTTCATGCACTCCTGAGGCGTCAAAAATATGTGTAGGCCAAATTGAAGCTAAAGTTATTATATTTTGACAATTTTCATTATATCCGATATTCATTTAAATCTTAGTATTTTAATTATCAACACCTTCCTCATGTGTAGGATATGGCACAAGGTCAATTTCTTAAGTGGAGCTGATGTTGATGTCGATACAGTTCCATGTTGGAAATTATGCATGTTCTAAACAAGATGGCATTTTACTTTTTGACTCAGTTTGGAATTCAGAGTTTTTATCCTACTTAAAACCATGGGGCTTTAGAATTCACCGACTCACCTCTGCCAAAGGGTAAGAATCCCTCAATGGCGCCACCTGTTTGGTCGCGGGATGCGAAACGTAATGCTTAGGATGGATAATAATGAATATGAATTATGTTGTTTCCGCTTTTGGAAGCATTTATTCATCTCAGATTGGTAATTATTTTCATTTGGGACACTAACAAACTAAATTAGAAAACACGGACCATTATTACCTTAGCAACCCCTTTTGACCTCATAAAGAAAGGACATGTTTTCATTACACCGTCAATACCGGGTTGTTTGTTAGGGTTAGAGTTAGGGTTAGGGTTAGTTTTATAATTTAAAAAAATCTAAAAATTGTCTGTTAAAAACAACCGGATATTGACGGGTAAATGAAAAACATGTACTTTCTAATCAGATCAAAAAGGGTGCCTAAAGGTATATGTCCAAGTATTTAAAATAAAAAACACTTGATTTTTCTTTTCAGAGTCTATGTTTCTGATGCTCCACCAGGCCAGATCACCCAAAGTCTTTTTTACGAAGGGATTATTAAGTGGACATCCTGCAAAGGATTCCACTCACAAATCATAATAAGGATCTGTGAATTTAAAAAAAAATGGGTGCCTAAAGTCTATGGTCGAAAATCACAGCCTCTACAACTGGGGAAATTTCATGGCCTGTCAGTCTCTGTTATCTTCGAACGCACACCCTCTCCCTAAAAAAAAAAAACAACGCCTTTATATAATGAACCAGAGTAAATGTCCGAAGTACAATCAACAATTGACATCTTTTTTTTTCTTTTCCGCAATTTACAGTCATATTAACTTCTTTTAAATAAACCACATATTTCCTTTTCCTTGGCATCAGATCTGCAACCTTTCTTACCGAACATTGGCCTTCAAGAAGGTCGACTATAAAAACTTGCTAATATCAGGTTCACCATTTAGCGGAATATATTGTGCACCATGTCTGCGAGAATGAACATCAAATTCGATAAGTTTTGAATTGGTTTCACTCGAGCAAAGTAGAAAGTCTCAATCAAAATATGCACAGAAACATTATCAATCATCGATGTCACTGTATATAATTCTTAGAATTAGTGTGCTAGGTCTATTCATTAAGAAAAGGTTTTTATTTTTGCAAATTAATGCTTCATGTTAGACAGTGTCGTTTCTTGTTCTGAACAAATTGACTTCAAATTCCTTAACACTTTCAAGGAAAGTAACAAGAAAGTGTATGAAAGTATATATTTACGATTATTCGGACTATGTTTGCTCATCTTTATGTTATCTGTACATTAGGAAACTTCGAAAATAGAACAATTAACCACAAAGTAAAACATATACACATTAAATATCACCAGTACTTGGTTTTGAGCAAAAATAATAAAGATTTGATTTATATTTGGAAAAGGATTAAAAAAAAAAATTTAAATGACAAACAGAATGGAATATTTTTTGCATTTAATATTTGAAAAATAACATATACCGTTATTTCAGAGTGGCTGCCGATCAATGCAAGGTCTTTTTTCAACATGGGATTTTTAATGGGGCAGGCCGACAGGATCGAACTGCCCATTGAGTACTTAATGCGATCCGCGAGACAACTTAAAAAAAAAGTCCCTCCCTACGACGTGGCGAGGCCGGGGGCCGCTTCTGTCCAAACATAAAACAGAACAATGTTTTTCGGCCAGCTATCGACTGAAGTGGTGCCCTTTATGTTCCCACATATAGTCGCTTAGATCTTATAACTAATGTATTACTAATGACAAGCAGACCCGTGAATATACCACAGTATGATAATTAATTATGACAACGTATATATAAGAACTATGCCCTAAATATCGATATTAAAAAGTATAGATATTTCTCAACTAAAGTCTTTCCACTCTTTTTTTCTCCTTCATTCTTTATCTTTTCATTACGTTCAATTGAAACAGATTAGCTTATCAACTTCCGGTGCCACCCTTCTCTCTATTTTCCAAATTCTCTTCTTTCTTTCTTTCTTTCTTATGAATTTTTTCTGATATTCATGTCCGTTTGGCTTTTCATTCTTTATAATAAAAATGTAATGGTCCATTATTTAGTTTTGGGTGACGTCACTCACAGAAAAAAAAAATATCGCGATTAAACAATACTAGATAATGAGGTTTACATTTTCGCAATTTTCATCTGGACGATGTGGACGGTCTCACTTTTAACCAGAGGTGTTGGCAAGGTGATAACGGTCGAAACAAGAGTATAATAAACAAGTGTATAATAATTAGATTTTTAAATGACAAATCATCACCATGAACTGGGTCTACTTCTTTAGGAATCGAACCTCTTTTTTGATAATTGTGAGAATAGGATATTTACCTGACACCGTGATGCTGAAGCTTTTTAGATTTAGTGCGTCCTGGACGCACATTATTGTTTGAATGATGTTCCGGAAACATTATGGGTCCCAACTAAAGCCGTCTAACTCCTTACCTTGTAACCATCCCTGTGTAATTCGGTTTCTAAAAACATTGAAATGTAGATTATCTGCGTTATCTCGGACTATTGTCCTCATCTTCATTGTTATTTGTACAACCGTTTCGCCATATACCCTCCGGCCTTCTTCAGGTATTTCTTGTCGTACTCGGGAAACCCCTTGTTTCGGACTCTGGACTTCTTTTCGAACTCGGGAAGCTCTTGTCGTATTCGGGACCATCACGCGAACTTTGAAACTAACCCTTATTTATTCCACGGGGGGGTATCCTGTTCTCATTCCGCTAACCATAGTCTGGGGTAGGAGTTTGTATTAATTAATCATTTTGCACAACTCCTACCCGCAGCTATGGTTAGCGGAATGAGAACAGGAGTACCCCCGTGACTAAATAAAAGTAGGTTCAATTTCCGTGGGGCTCCCGAATACGAACAAGAATGTTCCCGAGTTCGGAAAGAGAAAGTTCCGAGTCCGAGAAGGTTCCCGAGTCCGACAAGGAAATACCCTGAAGAAGGCCGGAGGGCATATCGGCTGAAACGTGTAACAAATAACAAATGAAGATGCGCGACAATACTCCGAAAACGCAGAAATACTAATCTTCAAAAGCCTCATCTCAACATTCAGAGAAAATAGTATTGAAATGTACTATGATTACTCTGAAATGGTGAAACTGCGTCTTTTTAGATTGTTGCGTCAGACGCAGGACGCTAGCTTCCAGCACCTGGCTGACATTATCGGAAACTTTGGCCGCCTAAGTTTCTAAACTAAGTTATTTGGTGATGTTAATTTTCAAGCGTAAAAAATAAAATAAAATAATAATCCGACGAAATGTGTGGTCTGGTTGCTAAAGAGTTTCAAGTCTTAACGCACATTTAATATTCACAGTAACTAAGTCTTTGTCAGAAATCAAAAAAGCCACCACCAGAGTTTCTCTCCCTTATTGTCGCCCTAAACGTTTATAGGCCGTATAGAATCTTGAAAATCTCTTCTACCCGGACATATCATTATGAAAAGGCGTGCGAATGGCGCAGATGAATGATATGTCAGACAATTTTATGTTCTCACCAAACAAAGAAAGGCGCGTTGTAGTGGAAATTTAACAGCCTTCAATATTATGACAACCAAAGAATTGTACATAAAATAATTTCTGTGGACACTTTATTAAATATGCAGACACACCAGATGAAAATTAGAAATACTTCGAGGCGAAATAAGCGTCTCATTTGCTTTTCTTCCGATTCAAATTCACACGCCCGCTAAAATGATTAGAGACAGATGGGTAGAAAGGGAAAGAAATAAAAGTAAAACTTTTCGGAATAACTTTTCATTGCTTCTCTATCTCATTTAATCTCTTCTATTTTCAAAACTATTTTTTTAGAAGGGAAAAAGTGTAATTGATTATAAAAAGAAATATCCAGATAAATACATATATGTTATCTTATCAAGCTTGGTAAAACTTAGTTAAATAATAAATACTAATTAAAAATACGGTATTTTTTTATTGCTGTGTAGATTTAAAAGAAAAACAAATTCACACGCCGCTAAAAGAGTATCAGAGTAGAAAAGAAATAAATAAAACTAAAAACTAGAATAATTTCTCTAATGTTGAGAGAGGCTGGAAGATAGTATTATCTGCGTTATTCGGACCTATTGTCCCCATCTTAGGTTCAAAGTTCCGTGATGGGGTCCCGAATACGACCAAAAGTCCGAGTTCGAAAAGAAAGTTCCGAGTACCGACAAGAAATACCTGAAGAAGGCCTGAGGGGTATATCGCCGAAACGTTGACAAATACCAATGAAGATGGGACAATAGTCCGAATAACGCAGATTAATACTTTTAGGAATAACTTTTCATTGCTCCCCCCTCTCATTAATTCTATTCTTATTTTCAAACTACTGTATTTCGGACTATACGGCGCACTTAAAATCCTATATTTGCTAAAAAAAAACGGCAGTGTGTCCTATAATTCCGGTGCGCCTTATATATGAATCCGTTGGTCTTAGGCTTGTGACCTCAAACAGCAATGAGGACTGACTCAGAGGATGACGAAAGGATTCAGTTTGCTGATTGCCCCATCGCCCAACTGTTAAACTCCGACACCGAGATGAAGAATTTGACGGATTTGTAGAAGAGGAATGATTAAAAAAAGTGAGCATTTTCTGTTCTCTGTGTGTTACAAGTAAACAATATGATAAGTTATTTTTAGTGACTTGAATAAATCGACCTATCAACTGCTTTGTTTGCTTTATCGCCAACTTCAGTGCGCCTTATATATTGAAAAAATCCGTTCACTATACTGCCTTATACTCCAGGCGCCTTATATATGAAAGTAGACTGTTCACTGATTACTGCGCCTTATACCCCGGTGCGCCTGATATATGAAAATAGATACCGTTCACTGATACTGCGTCGTTATATCCGTAACGCTTATTCATGTCCGAAAAATGCGTATGATTTTTAGTAAAGTTAAAAGTGCTAATTGATTATTTAAAAAGAAAATATCAAGATAAATACATACTGTTTATCTTACTTAAGCTTGGTAAAACTTTACAGCCAGTCCAGTGCTTTCCGATGCGTGTATTAACAACGTTCTGTTGATAAGATATTACTGCCTATCATCAAGATAAAGTAATACATTGGTTATCTTATTGTGACAGAGAACACCGGTTGAGTGGCGGCGTGAGTGATTCTCGAAGGAGCGGCTTAGCTTGCCTGCGTGTAGACTTTACCTGGATCGAAACCCCGCGTCCTCGAGTGCGAAAAGGCGACACTTTGGCGCGGAAAACCTGTGTATAAATAGAAGCAAACACCCAGAAGCGGGAGTGCAGAAACGAGTGTTGCTACGTAGCTGCGAGAGGATTCGACGACACGAGAAGAAGATGTCGTTGTTTGCAAAAGAAAGTTAGCAGCGGAAAGGTGGACTCTCTTCTTTGGACCGGCCTCAACCAAAACTGTTGAGTTAAATCTAATTTTCCCCTCTCTATTTTTTCCCTATACTTAATCAAGCTGTTAAGACTTTGTTAATTAATTAAATGTACTATTAAATACGTATTTTGTTATTCCCTGTGTAGATTTAAAAGAAAACAAAATTCCAGATATTTCAACAGTATATTAAAGTTACAGAAATTTATATTAAATAATATATATCAAAATCATTAATACATAGAATTAATCTATTTTATTAACAATGTCTTTAAAGAATCCGTGATACAGAAAAGGGTAATTCAAAATCTGATAGGTTGTATTCCCAAGTCGTAAAAGTCTCGCTCTATTCCTCTCGAGACTCACATTTATAAAAAAACGGACGTTCCATGTCCTCCTTTTTTACTATATTGACAAGTTTTTTTAAGTGTACATTCAAAATAGTTTTTTAAAGAATAATGTGTTGGAAATTCTCCTAATGACAATTGACTTCTGTTTGATATCAGTCATAGATAATTGAGGAAGGTTATTCTGTAAAACTGTCCAGTTTCTTCTTTTTATTTTGTTTGTTTTATTCTATATATTTTGAACATTGTACAATGGATGAGCTAATCAAGGAACGAAAGTCTTTCTTTCGCCACTGGACGGGTCCAGTTTAAACAATAAACTGTGTGATGACATTACTGCTGATATTCTAGTTACATCTTTGGAATATGTGGAAATAAATCGAACCAAATATATGAAAAAAAAAAGAGAAAAAACAAAAGAAAAGATGGATATAAACCAGAATTTCGTATTGATATTTTCTGTCAAAATGGCGACCGGGTGTGGAACTCTTTTGTGGGAAGGAAAAACGGTCCGGTTGTCAGTTATCGTCTGTCTTTAGACTGCAAGGCCTGGAAAAGATAAAACACGCACGGGAAAATTGCTTTTCGACGGTCAATCACACAAGCAGACTTGATACCATTGACTGGGTTAATCCGGACAATAAAACAATCTTCGTCTGCAAAAGAAAAGCAAAAAATTTAATAGATACTACAGTATATATTATAACGTTGTTGGTTTGTTTCGTGCGGCATATCAACATCAGTGGTCATTTAATGCCAACAAAAGCTTTTGAAATAAATTCATTCTTAATGGATACTTAATATTTATAAACACATTTTTCTTATTTAACCTATATATGCCACCCTAACAGTCTTACCACTCCGATCAGAGTGACCAGGGAGCAATAGTGATGAAGGGTGCTCAACATCCCCAGAACTCCAGAAATTAGAACCTCAATTCATCAGATAGAGTTTAACATCATTCCCAGTGATATGAAAGACCCTCAGCCATTCGCCTTAGCACCCATATTGAAAAATGGCGGGGGCTTGCATAAGAGCAATAGGGCCGGGACAATCATATAGGTGCTAGAGGTGACGTGACCAGCGATTGATCGAAGAGGGCGATTATAAAACGTATCCAGTAACGCTTGCATTAATCATAAACTATAAGTAAATCGTCGGGTGCCTAAACTCGTATCAGCCAGACATCGATGCGAGTCTAGACCAAGGAGGTTTTTTCGGCGTTTGAGCAGTTGCGCCCACACCTACATCAGCTCCGTCACTTTACCGCACAGATCCCTGTGCTACTCATACTCTGAGTTGGCGAGGGCCAGTATCGAACCCAGAACTTGTGGTTCCTAGTCCGACGCTCTACGACTCGAGCTAAACGTATAACAGTCCATTTCTTCTGATTTTTCGATGCACTCCCATATAAAAATATTAACAAGACATTTACATTTCTACGTTTAATCATAATCAAAATAGCAATAGGGGAAAAAAAAAGAAAAAAAAAACGAAGATTGAATTGGATCAATTTCAGAATTAATTGTAAGAACAGAGGACCATATGACCCTTAGGCACCCCTTTTGTGATCTCGATTCCTGGGACATTTTTTCCATTACACCGTCAATCGTTCAAATGTTACAGACGAGTTTAAGATTTTTTTTAATTATTTAAAACTAACCCCTAAGCCCTAACCCCTAAACCCTAACCCCTAAGTAACAACCGATTTGGACGGTGTAAGATGAGAAAAGGTCCGCACGAGTCGAGATCGCGGAAGGCCTTAAAGTCATATGCCAAACAGAGGATCAAACGTCCATAAAACCCAATCAAACAACCCAAACCAATAAAAATTGTTGGTTGTTTGGTTAGATTATAACGCATTTCAACCCTGGGTATTTATGCCGCAACGCGTTTGTTTTTATGCATTCTGAAATGGGTATCATTAAAAACATTTTTTTTCAAACACATTTTTTATAACTCATATTTTTATACATAAGACCTAACAGATTCTACCACTCTGGTCAGAATGGAAACTGGATACAGACAATGAAAGGTACTCCACATCCCCAGGACAGACAAACTAATCATCATCACATCATCATCATTCATCATGTGGCACTGATAGCACTGAATCCCATGACTCTCTCCTCTCTCTTCTCTCATCTCTACGCCACCATCCCTATAAATCATTGCCCCTGACAGGTTCTTCCCCACGGTAATCCAAAACTGATTGTATAAGGTCTACTTGATCTCTACACTGGTGTCGATGAGTACGTGTCCATAGGAAGAAACGTCATTATGAGTTTCGTCCCCTTGTTTCTCCAGCAGTGTCTAGTCTTGTTACGGCTTACTTAATCAGTTTGTGTGATCATAGGTATGTGGCCGACAGTGGATTTTTTTGTGAGTGTTGTATTCAAGATTTATTCAAAATGAGTAAGTAGCATTCCTGTGTAGATCTCATCTAGCCTTTTGATTCTTACGCGTTGTAGATAGGTAATCATTAACTTTGTTTAGTAAATATAGCTGTCCCCAGAAAAAACAGAACCCACAATTTTGTAATAAGACTGTAATTTAAACTAGGTTTAGGGTTAGGGTTAGGGTTAGGGTTATGTTGGTTAGGGTTAGGTTTGGTTCTGTTTTTTTCTGGGTCACCCTTACAGGGTGTTCCCAGAAAAAACAGAACCCACAAATTTGTTAATAAGACTGTTAATTTTAACTAGGGGTTAAGGGTTTAGGGTTAGTGGATTAAGGTTAGGTTTGGCTTTAGAGGGTAGGGCTAGTTTAAAATTGGAAAAATAAAGAAATCGGGTTCTGTTTTTTCTGGCACCCTGTACAGGTGACCAGAAAAAACAAGAACCCAAACCCTACCCTAACCCCCAACACTTAACCCTAAACCCCTAACCCTAACCCTAAACCACCCCTATTGAAAAATTTACAGTCTTATTACAAAAGTGTGCGTCTGTTTTTCTGGGACAGCCTAGATTATCTTAAACCAAAAAGTTAAGATTACCTAAAAATCATAACCAAACGCGATAGATCAAAAAGGTAGATGAGATCTACAACAGGGAATGCTACTTACTATTGTTGTAATAAATCGTTGAATACAACAACTCCACAAAAACAAATTCCACGTACGGCCACATACCTATATTCACACCAAACTATTTCAAGTAAGCCGAACTAAGACTAGACACTCTGCGAGAAACAGGGACGAACTCATAAGTACGTCTCCTATGGACACTACTCATCGACACACCAGTGGTAACCGATCAGTAAACTTATACCAATCAGTTTTGAGATACCGTGGGAAAACCTGTCAGGCAATGATTAATAGATGTGGCGAGAGAGAGAGAGGAGAGAGAGAGAGTCATGGATTCGTCTATCAGGCCACATGATATATGATGATGATGATGATGATTAGTTTGTCTCGTCTGGGGAGTGTGAGTAGCCCGTCTCACTTCTCATTATTCACCAGTTCCATTCTGACCCAGAGTGGTAGAATCTGTTTAGGGTCTTATGTTATAAAAATACATGACTTATAAAAATGTGTTTGAAAAAAAAAGTTTAATGAATACCCATTCAGAATTGAAGTAAAGACCAAAAAACGCGTTCGGCATAAAATAAACCCAAAGGGTGACATGCCGTTAAACTAACCAAACAAACCAAAACCAATTTTTTATTTTGGTTTGGTTAGATTTGATTGGGTTCTAGGCACGTTATCCTTCTGTTTCGGGACCATATGACCTTAAGGCACCCCTTCCGCGATCCTCGACTGCGGTGCGGACACTTTTCTCATTTACAGCCGCGAGAATGGGCTGTGGGTTACTTAGGGTTAGTTAGGTTAGGTTAGCGTGTAGTTTTATTAATTAAAAAAAACTCGAAACAATCGTCTGTAACACAATTAACCGGCATTCTGACGGGTGTGAGATATGGAAAAAAATGTCCCCAGGAATCGAGATCACAAAAGGGGTGCCTAAGGTCATATGGTCCTCTGTCTACAATTATATTCTAAATACCAATTCAATCTTTCTTTTTTTTCTTTTTTTCTCCTATTGCTAATTTAATATGATTAAACGTTTAGAAATGTAAATGTCTTGTTAAATATATTTTACTATGGGAGATGCATCGAAAATCAGAAAGAAAATGACTGTTATACGGTTTAGCTTCAAGTCGGTATGAGTCGCGAGCTGAGAACCACAAGTTCTGGGGTTCGATACGGCCCTCGCCAACTCAGGAGTATCGTAGTAGCACAGGGACGTCTGGCGGTAAATGAGGAGCTGATGGTAGGTGTGGGCACTGCCCGTCAAAACGCCGAAAACAACCTCCTTGGTCTAGTACTCCATCGATGTCTGTGCTCATACGATTGTAGGCCACCCGACGACTTTACTTATAGTTTATGAATAATGCAAGCGGTTACTGGCAAATACGTTTATAATGCCCTTTCGAATCAATCGGCTGGTCACTCAAGCTCTAGGCACCTATATGATTGTCCGCCCTATTGCTCTTATCGCAAGCCCCAGCCCATTTTTCATATGGGTGCTAGAAGCATGGCTGAGGTCTTTCATATCCTGGGAATGATGTTAACTCTATCTGATGATGAGGTTCTAATTCTGGAAGTTCTGGAATGTTGAGCACCACTTCATCACATGCTCCCTGTCCACTTCTGACTCGGATGTAGACCTGTTAGCGGTGCTATATAGGTTAAATAGAAAAATGGTTATAAAATATTAAGTATCCATTAAGAATGAATTTATTTCAAAACTTTGTTGGCATAAACACCCCACGGGATGTTATGATATGCCGCCAAACGAAAACCAAACCCAGACCAAACGTTTATAATATATACGTGTGAGTATCATTAAATGTTTTTGTTTCTTTTGCAGACGAAAGATAGTTTTATTGTCCTCGGATAACCCAGTCAAATGGTATCAAGTCTGCTTGTTGATTGACAGTCGAAAAGCATTTCCCGTGCGGTTTTATCTCCAGGCCACTTGCAGTCTTAAAAACAGACGATAACTGACAACCGGACCGTTTTTCCCTCTCCCACAAAAGAGTTCCACACACGGTTCGCCATTTTGAAAGAAAAATATCAATAACGGGAATCTGGTTTATATCATCTTTCTTTTGGTTTTCTCTTTTTTTTTTCATATATTTGTTCGATTTATTCCACATATCCAGAGATGTAACTAGAATAAATCAGCCAGATAATTTCATTCAACACAGTTATTGTTTAAAAACTGACCCGTTCACAGTGGAGAAAGAAGACTTCGTTCCTATTAGACTCATACAGGTACATGTTCAAGAATAATATAGAAATAAAAAAAAAAAAATAAAAAGAAGAAAAACTGGGACAGTTTACAATACACTTCCTCAATATCGGAGACTATATCGAAAACAAAGTCACTGTTCATTAGGAGAATTTTCCAACACATTATATTGCTTTAAAAACTATTACTGAATGTACACTTAAAAAACTTTCATATATACCTAAAGGAGGACAATGGAACCGTCCGTTTTTTTATAAATAGTGAGTCTCCGGACGAGAGAATTAGAGCGAGACTTCACGGACTGGAATACCTATTCAGATTTTGATTTACCCTTTTAACTGTATCACGATTCTTATAAAGACATTGTTTAATAAATAAGATTAATTCCTATGTATTGTAATGATTTTGATCAGTATATTTATTTAATAATAATTTCTGTAACTTTATATACTGTGAAATATCGTGGGAATTTGTTTTCTTTAAATCTACACAGAGAATAACAAAATACGTATTTATAGTACATTTAATTATTTAACCAAAGTCTAGCCAAGCTGATAAGTATAGGGAAAAAAATAGAGAGGGGAAAAATTAAAGATTTAACTCAACAAGTTTTGTTGAGAGCGGTCAAAAAAGAAGGAAGTCCAACATTTCTCGCTGCTAACTTTCTCTTTCAACACCGATTCTTTTGTCGTCGTCCGTCGAATCCCTCGCAGCTACGTAGGCAACACTCGCTTTCTGCACTCCCCGCTTCTGGGTTTCCTTTCTATTTAACACAGGTTTTCCCGCGCCAAAGTGTCGCCTTTTCGCACTCCGAAGACCGGTCGATCCTAGGTAAAGTCCTACACGCCAGCAAAAGCCTAGCCGCCTCTTCGAAGCAATACGGCAAGCCCTCACGCCCGCCACTCAATCGTGTTCTCTGTCACAATAAGATTAAACATGTATGTACTATCTTGATGATAGGCAGTAATATCTTATCAACAGAAAGCGATGTTAATACACGCATAGGAAAAGCATGGACTGCTGATAAAAGTTTACCAAGCTTAATAAGATAAACATGTATGTATTTATCTTGATATTTCTTTTTATAATCAATTAGCCACTTTTAACTTACTAAAATCATACCGCATTTTTCGGATGATAAGGGCGTACCGGATCATAAGACGCAAGTATCAGTAACGGATCTATTTCATATATAAGGCGCACCGGGTATAAGGCGCAGTATCAGTGAACAGATCTACTTTCATATATAAGGCGCACTGGAGTATAAGGCGCAGTATCAGTGAACGGATCTATTTTCTATATTAAGGCGCACTGGAGTATAAGGCGCATAAAGCAGAAACAAAGCAGTTGATAGGGTCAGATTATCAAGTCACTAAAAATAACTATCAATATTGTTCACTTGTAACACACAAGAACAGAAAAATACGCTCACTTTTTCAATCATTCCTCTTCTACAAATCCGTCAAATTCTTCATCTTCGGTGTCGGAGTTTAACAGTTGGGCGATGGCGGCATCAGCAAACCTGAATCCTTTCGTCATCCTCTGAGTCAGTCTCATTGCTGTTTGAGTCACAAGGCCTAAGCACAAACAGGATTCATATATAAGGCGCACCGGATTATAGGACACACTGCCGTTTTTTTAGCAAATATAAGGATTTTAAGTGCGCCGTTATAGTCCGAAAAATACAGTAGTTTGAAAATAAGAATAGAATAATGAGAGAGGGGAGCAATGAAAAGTTATTCCTAAAAGTATTATCTGCGTTATTTCGGACTATTGTCCCCATCTTCATTGGTATTTGTACAACGTTTCGGCCGATATACCCTCAGGCCTTCTTCAGTATTTCTTGTCGGATCGGAACCTTCTTTCAACTCGGGAACTTTTCTGGTCGTATTCGGACCATCACGGAACTTTGAACTAAAGATGGGGACAATAGTCCGAATAACGCAGATAATACTAATCTTCAAGCCTCATCTCAAACATTCAGAGAAATTATTCCTAAAAGTTTTAGTTTATTATTCCATTTCTACATCTGACTAATCGTCTTTAGCGGCGTTGTTGAATTTGTTTTTCTTTTAAATCTACACAGCAATAACAAAATACGTATTTATAGTACATTTAATTATTTAACTAAGTTTTACCAAGCTTATAAGATAAACATATATGTAATTTATTCTGGATATTTCTTTTATAATCAATTAGCACTTTTACCTTTACTAAAAAAACCAATAGTTGAAAATAAGAAGAGAATTAATGAGATAAGAGAGCAATGAAAAGTTATTCCGAAAAGTTTTACTTTTATTTCTTTTCCCTTTTTCTACATCTGTCTCTAATCATATTTTAGCGGGCGTGTGAATTTGAATCGGAAAGAAAGCAAATATACCTTATTCGCCCGAAGTATTTAATGTCATCTGGTGTGTCTGCCATATTTATAAAGTGTCACAGAAATTAATTTATGTACAATTCTTGGTTGTCATAAATTGAAGGCTGTTAAATTTCCACTACAACGCGCCTTTCTGTTGGTGAAACATAAATTGTCTGACATATCAATTCATCTGCGCCATTCGCCGCACCTTTCTTTTTTAAAAGATTATTCCACCGGGTGAGAAGAAGAATTTTACAAGATTCTATACGGCCTATAAACGTTTAGGACAGAAACAAAAGGAGAGAACTCTGTGTGGCTTATTGAATTTCCTGACAAAAGACTTAGTCACTGTGAATATAAATGTGCGTTATAGACTTGGAAACTCTTTACACCCGCCACACATTTCGTCGGATTATTATTTTATTTTATTTTTACGCTTGAAAATTAAACATCACCAAATAAACATTAGTTTAGAAACTAGGCGGCCAAGTTTCGATAATGTCAGCCAGAGATGCTGATAGCTACGCGTCCTGCGTCCCTGACGCACACAAATCTAAAAAAGACGCAGTTTCACCATTTCAAGGTAACTCTAAGTACATTTCAATACTATTTCTCTGAATGTTTGAGATGAGGCTTGAAGATTAGTATTATCTGCGTTATTCGGAGTATTGTCCGCATCTTCATTGTTATTTGTACAACGTTTCAGCCGATATGCCCTCCGGCCTCTTCAGGTATTTCTGTCGGACTCGGAACCTTCTCGGACTCGGGAACTTTCTTTTCGAACTCGGAACATCTTGTCGTATTCGGGAGCCATCACGGAACATTGAACCTAACCCTTTATTTAGTCCACGGGGGTATCCTGTTCTCATTCCGCTAACCATAGCTGGGGTAGGAGTTGTGCAAAAAATGATTAATTAATACAACTCCTACCCCCAGCTATGGTTAGCGAATGAGAACAGGATACCCCCCCGTGGAATAAATAAAGGGTTAGGTTCAAAGTTCCGTGATGGCTCCCGAATACGACAAGAAGCTCCCGAGTTCGAAAAGAAGGTCCCAGAGTCCGACAAGGTTCCCGAGTACGACAAGAAATACCTGAAGAAGCCGGAGGTATATCGGCCGAAACGTTGTACAAATAACAATGAAGATGAGGACAATAGTCCGAATAACGCAGATAATACTACATTTCAATAGTTTCAGAAACGAATTACACAGGATAGGTTACAAGGTAGGAGTTAGACGGCTTTAGTTGGGACCCATAAATGTTTCCGGGAACTCATTCAAACCAAATATGTGCGTCCCAGGACGCACTAAATCAAAAAGCTATCAGCATCACTGGTGTCAGCGTAAATATCCTATTCTCACAATTATTCAAAAAAAGAGGTTCGATTCCTAAAGAAGTAGACCCAGTTCATGGTGATGATTTTGTCCATTTAAAAATCTATATATTAATACACTTGTTTATTAATACTCTTGTTTCGACCGTTATCACCTTGCAACACCCTCTGGTTAAAAGTGAGACCGTCCAAATCGTCCAAGATGAAATGCGAAAATGTAAATCCTCATTATCTAGTATTGTTTATCCGCCGAATTTTTTTTTTCTGATGAGTGACGTCACCCAAACTAAATAATGGACCATTCCATTTTTATTATAAAGAAAGAAAAAGAAAAAGGACATGATATCCAGAAAAAATATCATAAGAAAGAAAGAAGAAAGAAAGAGAATTGTGGAAAAATAGAGAGAAGGTGAGCACGCGGAAGTGATAACGCTAATCTGTTTCAATTGAACGTAATGAAAAGATAAAAAGAATGAAAGAAAGAAGAAAAAAGAGTGAGAAAGACTTTAGTGAGAATATTAACTTTTTACATATCGAACTATTTAGCAATAGTTCTTATATCATACGTTGTCATAATTAAATTATCATACTGTGGTATATTCACGGTCCTGCTTGTATAGTAATACAATTAGTTATAAGATCTAAGCGACTATAATGTGGGAATATCAAAGGGCACCACTTCAGTCCGATAGCTGGCCAAAAACATTGTTCTGTTTTATGTTTGGACTAGAAGCGGCCCACCGGCATCGCCACGGAGAGGAGGGATTTTTTTAGTTAGTCTCGCGGATCCATTAGTACTCAATCGGAGGAGTCGATCCTCGTCGGATGCCCCATTAAAAATCCCCATGTGAAAAAAGACCTTGCATTGATCCACCACTCTGAAAATAAACGGTAATGTCTATTTTTTCAAAATATTAAATGCAAAAAAATATTCCATTCTGTTATCATTTAATTTTATTTTTTAATCCTTTTCCCCAAATATAAATCAAATCTTTATTATTTTTGCTCAAAAAACCAAGTACTGGTGATATTTAATGTGTATATGTATTTACTTTGGGTTAATTGTTTTATTTTCGAAGTTTCCGTACAGATAACAATAAAGATGAGAAACAATAGTCCGAATAATCGAAATAATACTAACTTCATACACTTCTTGTTACTTTCTTGAAAGTGTTAAGGAATTTGAAGTAAAATTTGTTCAGAACAAAGAAAACGACACTGTCTAACATGAAGCATTAATTTGCAAAAATAAAACCTTTTCTTAATGATAGACCTAGCACAATTAATTCTAAGAAATTATATACAGTGAACCATCGATGATTGATAATGTTTCTGTGCATATTTTGATTGGAGACTTTATTACTTTGCTCGAGTGAAAAATTCACAATTATCGATTTGATGTTCATTCTCGCAGAACATGGTGCCACAATATATTCCGCTAAAATGGTGAACCTGATAATTAGCAAGTTTTATAGTCGACCTTACTTGAAGGCCAAATGTTCGATTAAGAAAAGGTTGCAAGATCTGATGCCAAGGAAAAGGGAAATATGTGGTTTATTTAAAAGAAGTTAATATGACTGTAATTGCGGGAAAAAGAAAAAAAAAGATTCAATTGTTGATTGTACTTCGGACATTTACTCTGGTTCATTATATAAAGGCGTTGTCTTTTTTTTTTTAGGGAGAGGGTGTGCGTTCGAGATAACAGAGACTGACAGGCATGAAATTTCCCAGTTGTAGAGGCTGTGTTTTCGGACCATATGACCTTTAGGCACCCCATTTTTTTTAATTCACAGATCCATTATTACTGAATTGTGAGTTGGATCCTTGCAGGATGTCCCATTAAAATCCCTTCGTAAAAAAGACTTTGGGTTGATCTGGCCTGGTGGAGCATCAGAAAAAATAGCACTCTGAAAAGAAAAATCAGTGTCTTTTATTTAAAATATTGGACCATATGACCTTTAGGCACCCCTTTTTGATCTCGATTAAGAAAGTACATGTTTTTCATTTACACCGTCAATATCCGGTTGTTTTAACAGACAATTTTTAGATTTTTTTAAATTATAAAACTAACCCCTAACCCTAACCTCTAACCCCTAACAAACAACCGGATATTGACGGTGTAAATGAAAAACATGTCCTTTCTTTATCGAGGTCAAAAAGGGGTGCCTAAAGGTAATATGGTCCGTGTTTTCTAATTAGTTTGATATGTCCCAAGATGAAAATAATAACAATCTGAGATGATAAACTGCTTCCAAAAGCGGAAACAACATATCATATATCATTATTATTCCATCCTTAAGCATTACGTTTCGCCATCCGCGACCAACAGGTGGCGCCATTGAGGGATTCTTACCCTTCTGCAGAGGTGAAGTCGGTGAATTCTAAAGCCCCATGGTTTCTAGTAGGATAAAAACTCTGAATTCCAAACTGAGTCAAAAAGTAATGCCATCTTGTTTAGAACATGCATAATTTCCAACACTGGAACATGTATCAGACATCAAAATAAAGCTCCACTTAAGAAATTGACCTTGTGCCATATCCTACACATGAGGAAGGTGTTGATAATTAAAATACTAAGATTTAAATGATAATCGGATATAATGAAAAAAATTGTCAAAATATAATAACTTAGCTTCAATTTGGCCTACACATATTTTTGACCCTCAGGAGTGCCATGAACATATTGGAATCACGCCAAATGTTAACTAAAAAAGAAGCTTTTTATCCTTTATCTAAAGAGGAATCGTCTCTTATCAGCCAGAATCATATCAAAGTCGCTTGCCCATCTTGTAGAGATTATGTGTATAGATTAAATAAATCATAATTTAACTGTTTGAATCGTTTTTTATTGAATATTATTATCTCACATGTTTTCATATAAACGCTATTTGCAATAAAAATTAAATTCAGTCACGGCAAAAATCTCGTTAAATTAAATTAACGACTACTGGACGAAAGACAAGATCATGGGAGTCAATAGCTGAGAATGTGAAGCAACTACGAGGGTGTAACAAAAGGTAATGCCATTTTGTTTAGAACAGGTATAATTTCCAACACAGGAACATGTATCATGCATCAAAATGAATCTGTTCCTCAGTGGATCACATCCATACTTCTCCACATAGGTGAGTCAAAAAGTAATGTCGTCTTGTTTAGAACAGGCATAATTTCCAACACTGGAACATGTATCATACATCAAAATGAAGCTGGTCGTCTGTGGATCACATCCCTACTTCTTCACATAGATGAGTCAAAAAGTAATGTCATTTTGTTTAGGATAGGTATAATTACCAACACAAAAAAATGTACGAGGGTGAGTCAAAAAGTAATACCATTTTGTTTAGGACAGGTATAATTACCAACACAGGAACATGTATCATAGATCAAAATGAATCTGGTCCTCTGTGGATCACATCCATACTTCTCCACATAGGTGATTCAAAAAGTAATGCCATTTTGTTTAGGACAGGTATAATTACCAACACAGGAACATTAATCATACATCAAAATGAATCTGGTCCTCTGTGGATCACATCCCTATTTCTCCACATTCTCACATTTTCTCTCAATAGCAATGTTCCGCCTTCGAATGAGAGCATGTATCCCTGCCCCGTAACATTCTGTTAACTGTTCTTTGAGCCACCTCTTCACTACAGATTTCACTTCCTCGTCACTGGAATAATATTTGCCTCTCCAGCCCTCTTTCATGAGGCCAAAGAGATAATCGTCTGAAGGTGCTAAATCTGGTGAGTATGGAGGATGCGGTAAAGTTGTCCACCCGAATGAAGCGATTTTCTCCCTTGAGTGTGTGAGGTAAACATTATTCCATTGACGAGGGAGTAAAATCTGTAGTGAAGTCTACGTTTTGACTCACTCTTGTAAATTCACTCGCGGCAAAAATATCATTTCACTAAATTAACGTTTAATAAATGAAAGACAAGATCATGTGACGTCTCAGTATCAAGTCAGGAAGAATCCCAGATCCAGAAGAAACCAGCTTGAACGAGTCAAAATCCAAGATAGAATATGACAAGGATCGACAGATAGCAGCGATTCAGAGAGGATAGAAGAGGAGTATACAACCATGGGTATACTCACCACAAGCATAAATATACAAAGATAGAAGGTATGGCTATACGACATTCCTTCTCGAGGACTGGTTGCCAACCAAGAGCCCGATCTGTCCAGCTATTTTACTCATACCTGGAGGAAGAATAGACGGGGGCTTAACTTTAGCAAGGATATTAGCGTCATGTGAAATGCAAACAGTCTCGTTCAGGAGTTGAACTTGTTTCGCCGTTTCCATTTCTTATAACACACGAACAAAACACTTCAAAATACTATGGTTGGTTGGTTGGTTGGTTGATTGGTTGGTTGTTTTATTTTACGGCATATCAACCCATTTCGGTACATTTAATGTCGAATCAAGTCATTTTGATATTAGGTTGCTTAAAGTACTTGATGTTGCTTAAATTGTCACCCATCTAAATATTGAATAGACTCATCGCTGCTTAACGTCGATGTTCTAGCGGGAACCTGTGCTTTCAACGTGACTTAACCGCAAGCCAGAGATTGACCAGGTTTGGTTGTTTGTTTTATGGCATATCAACCCTTTTTGGGTCATTTAATGTCGAATCAAGTCATTTTGATATTAGGCTGCTTACAGTACTCGCCGTTGCTTAAATAGTCACCCATCTAAATATTGAACAGGCTCATCGCTGCTTAACTTCGGTGATCATGCGGGAACTGGTGATTTCAACGTTACTTGCCCAAATATTATGAACTGTATCGACCATTAATTTCCACTACCAAACATTGATGATTTCCCAGTGCATCATCACTCCCAGTTATCTTCATCATTTATCTATTAAAATTGTCTGATAATAGGTAAATCACTAAAGGACAAATTTCCTCCGGGATCTAAAAAAGTTTGGCTAGAACACTCATTATGATTGAACTCAAACGTTACGTTTGCTAGTCATTTTTTTGTTTTGTTTTGTTTTTTGTTTTTGTTCATCCCTTTCAGAAATGTGTGTCCCCCTAGGCACAGAATTTAATTCATCCTACGTGATTCCAGGCGGTCCGCTTCTATTTCGCTTCTATTCCCTTTATTCATTATTAAACGTTCAGATAAGCAGAGGACAATGCGAAACATCAAAAGAATGAGGTCAGAGAACGCGTAAAATGGCGGACAAAAACTTCTACAAAAATGGCACAGAATCAAATCTGTCCGGCCGGTGAGAGGGGAGGAGCGAGCGGGGTGACGAGCAAATGTTTGTATTGTTTATTGATATGCGATCAGATTGTCTGTGGCCATTTTGTCATAAAGGAAACATGGAATGGTCCAATCTACCCTCATCGTTGCATTTTTTATTTCTTTGTTGTATTCAATCGATGTTTTAAGCACTTAACCGTGGCATAATAGTTAGAAGCCTAATATCTGGAAGAACCATTACTGGCGCAGTGAGTTCGATTCCCAGTAACTGTTCCATTATCAAGGTAGTGTACAAGTTGTGTCAAAAAAAGTATCGAGATTTTTTGTACTTTTCAACACACCTTATATTCTGAAAAAATAACGTTCCATTTATTGTTCATTTCTATCTTGGTAAATACAGCTGTAAACTCGGCACTTTTATGACACACCTTGTATTCTGAAAATAATAACGTTCCATTCATTGTTCATTTATATCTTGGTAAATACAGCTGTAAACTCGGCACTTTTATGACACACCTTGTATTCTGAAAAAAATAACGTTCCATTCATTGTTCATTTCTATCTTGGTAAATACAGCTGTAAACTCGGCACTTTTATGACACACCTTGTATTCTGAAAAAAAATAACGTTCCATTCATTGTTCATTTCTATCTTGGTAAATACAGCTTTATTTAAACTTGGTAGGAGGCGAGAGATGTGGCAGGTCAACTCGTGGATGCTTCACCATGACAACACACCTGCTCTCACTACACTGAGTATCCAAGAGTTTCTGAGCCAGAAGAATATCACTGTACTGGAGCAACCTCCCTACTCGCCCGACCTGGCTCCATGATTGCTTCCTCTTCCCCAAGCATAAGGCAGTCGTCAAGGGAACCCTATTTGAGGATGTGCACGACATCAAAAAGGCCGTGGCAACAGAGCTACGGGGAATCCCGGAAGAATCCTTCCAGGAGTGTATGCAAGCGTGGCAAAGAAGGGTGAGAAACGGCATTAGACTCCAGGGGATAACTTGTAGTTTGTAGTTTGGATTTGAAATGAATTTGTGTGACACCAATCCTGGAACTTTTCTGACATACCTCGTATACTACAAACATACTTTTACAATTCCACTATCATTGTACAGAAGACGGCCTTGTAATTTCACCTTTTTACGTCAGCATATGTTATATATACTAGCAAATATATGCACCCTCCGGGTGCAAGTATTTAAGTTTTAATATAATAAAATATCATGTTAAATTAGAGAGGCTAATGAAACTGAATAAGAATTCAGATAAAAATATTTGGAACAGAGGGGGTATAATCGGAAAATAGAACAACTTTGAAACTAACTGTTCCACCATTTTCCCTTACTCCCGTCTTTCAGTGGTAAATTTCCCTAATTTAACTATTTAGTTAAAATAGGAAGAAAAGAATAAAAATTACAGTTATTTCTTTTATGTTAATAGATTTCTGTTAAGATTTATCCCCGAGATTTTTGCTAATATTTATTAAGATAAAACCAAACAATTAGAAATCGATAATACTAAGCATATATATTTATTAAAATCAAAATTTTTAAAGATCAATATGCAAATTAGCCTTCCCATTCACACTGTAAACCGCTATTTCGTTGAATATATAAATATAATTGCATGTTCTTAGTATGTAGATATTGTTAACAGTCTTAATGATGTAAAACAATTTTACTAATAATTGAGGTTTAAATAAAAAAAATTAAATCATGGAGAATGTGTGTAAATAACAAAGGGAATTGTGACTTGTATAGTAATATAGTTTCGGTTACAGACAGACAAACCCACAATCTCCATTATAATAAGATATATATATATGTGTGTGTGTGTGTGGATGACCCTATATATACTCCCCATCCACTAGGGTTGAGCACTCTGGGGGATCTCGCTGACGGCCGCCAACTCAAGCGTAAACGCAACGCTCTTCTCTGAATGGAGCACTCTGTGACGGCCTTTACACACAAAGCGATGTGTGTATTAAAACAGTTAAAATCCCGTTCCCATTCTGTAACTGAAAACAACCTAATGGTTAAGGTGCCGGTCTGACACCCAACCACCGTTCAATTCCGGCTGTAGGTAGCTTACAAAATGTCTAGCCACACTGAGGAGACTTGATAAGTCGAAACACATGTCTGTGGATGACCCTATATATATATATATATATATATATGAGGAAATTGGGATTTGAATGAATCCGGCAGAATAAGGTAAAATAAGGAATGAAAGAATAAAACTCAGACAAAAATGGGTAATATATTTCGCTGGAATGTTAAATTCCGCTTCCTCGAGCCGTTTTTGTCTGAGTTTTGTTCTTTCATTCCTTATTTTACCTCATATATATAAATATATATGCATATGCACGTGCAATCCCACGCTAGTCATAACGTCACAACCAACACGCATTTTCATGAACACGCGCATGACAACATACGCGCAAGTACAAAAAAAACGCATTCACGTAAACATACAACACGAGAATACAGTTATATAAAAATACCATAATTTTCAAATAAAAAATTAATTTAAAAAGAAATGTCATAACTAGACTGCTTCAGTTCCAGTGATCTTTTGAAAAAGAGATATTATCTCGAAAATTCAAGAATTAAATACAGGTTAACACACAACATCATTGTTACCGTATTATTATTTTTTTCTTTACACCTGAATTGTGATAGCCTTCTAAATCAACCTCCTAACCAATATATACACAATGCTTCAAGCAAATTATAAAACTCTCTTATATATATTTAAGTATTTCTCTGAAAGGCGTACTGTCTTGGTGTAATGGTTAGCAAGCTAGTCTTGCAGGTTCGTTACTACTGAATAACGAGTTCGATCCTCACTGGATGCCTCATACTTGGGTCAAATCCTACCGATCGAGTAGATACTTTTATTTATTTATTTTCTTTTCAACTATTTCTCTGAGGAAAAAAAATCCTGTATTTTTATACTACACTCTCTCTCTCTCTCTCTCTCTCTCTCTTTCTATCTCTCTCTCTCTCTCTCTCTCTCTCTCTCTCTCTCTCTCTTTTCTCACTCTCACCACCCACCCTCTCTTTCCTCTCTCTCCCCCTCTCTCTCTCCTCTCTCTCTCTCTCCTCTCTCTCTCACTCTCTCTCTCATCTCTCTCTCCTCTCTCTCTCTCTCCTCTCTCTTCTCAATCTCACACCCACCCTCTCTCTCCCCCTCTCTTACCCTTTCTTCCCCTCTCTCTCCCCTCTCTTCCCCTCTCTCTCTCTCCTCTCTCTCTCCCCTCTCTCCCCTCTCTCTCCGTCTCTCTCCTCTCTCTCTCTTCTCACTCTTACCACCCCCTCTCTCCCCCTCTCTCCTCTCTCTCTCTTCTCACCCTCACCACCCACCCTCTCTCATTCTCTCTCCCCTCTCTCCCTCTCTCCCCTCTCTATCTCCCTCTCTCCCTCTCCCTTCTCTCTCCCTCTCTCTCTCACTCTCTCTCCCCCTCTCTCTCAAAAATGTTAGTTTAAGCCTATCGTTTCACCTTTTTTGTCCTTGCTATACGTATGCAGTATTAGAAAATGAAGATGTTTCTACACAGTAGTTCACCAATAGAAATAACATTACCAGATAAAAAAAAGCAATTTTCCATGCATATACCCATGACTCGCAAATACTATAGTATTCAGATTTATGTTGAACTCAATGAACGCATTTCCTATTATTGTAAAAATTCTGATCTTTATCTATCTATACATTTATTTGCTTATGTATTTACGTTAGGAATTATCAATACCGTTAAATGTTGAAAAAAACAAAACAAAAGAAGCTTAATCCAAGTTATTCTGGTGCAATATTCAGAATGCAAATCTGTTCTTTAACTTTAAAAACACAAATACACAGCTACGTCCACGCACGCACACGAGACACATTAAAAAGAAATTATTTTCTTTGAATACTTTACTTAAATATGAATAATTTTTTCAACCAGAAAGTTTTTTTTAAATGCACACACACACACACACACACACACACACATATATATATATATATATATATATATATATACGGACAGACAGACATACATACATACATACGCATAAACGTATATACGTGGGAGTGAAGATATTGGTTTCTACGCATGCACGCACACACATAGCTGGAATAAATCTTTATCGAAAAACGTAAGTAAATATAATCAGATTATAATAAATCTACAGTTTATATACTTTTCTTTTCTTTTGTTGTTTATTTTTTCTATTTATCACATAAATATAATGTCTCACTTTTTCTTTTATTCCGACCATAATCAGTGAATGAAATAGTTGCTTATGGTTGGTGAGAGTTGGTGAGATAAATAGATAGATAGATAGATTAATTGATAGATAGATGGATTAATTGATAGATAGATAGATAGATAGATAGATAGATAGATAGATAGATAGATTAATTGGTTGATAGATAGATAGATAGATAGATAGATAGATAGATAGATAGATAGATAGATTACTTGATAGATAGATGGATTAATTGATAGATAGATAGATAGATAGATAGATAGATAGATAATATTAATTGATCTATAGATACATAGATAAATAGATTAATTGATTGATAGATAGATAGATAGATAGATTACTTGATAGATAGATGGATTAATTGATAGATAGATGGATTAATTGATAGATAGATAGATAGATAGATAGAATAATAGATAGATAGATAGATAGATAGAATAATAGATAGATAGATAGATACATACATAGATTAATTGATTTATAGATACATAGATAGATAGATTAATTGATTGATAGATAGATAGATAGATAGATAGATAGATAGATAGATTACTTGATAGATAGATGGATTAATTGATAGATAGATAGATAGATAGATAGATAGATAGATAGATAGATAGATAGATAGATAGAATAATAGATAGATAGATAGATAGATAGATAAGATTAATTGATTTATAGATACATAGATAGATAGATTAATTGATTGATTGATAGATAGATAGATAGATAGATAGATAGATAGATAGATAGATTACTTGATAGATAGATGGATTAATTGATAGATAGATGGATTAATTGATAGATAGATAGATAGATAGATAGATAGATAAGATTAATAGATTTATAATTACATAGATAGATTACTTGATTGATAGATAAATAGATATGTGGAGAAAGGTAGACAAACACGGGATGTTATGGAAACTGGATGTTTATTGCCGACGATGCAACGTTTCGGTCTCTTATTAGACCATCTTCAGGACCTGGATACAGTACTCGCTTCAAAATGCTGAAACAGGTCACCGGCCACCCCTCTCCCTACTGGCGACCTTCTGTTTCAGCATTTTGTGAATGTCCATCACTGAAGCGAGTACTGTATCCAGGTCCTGAAGATGGTCTAATAAGAGACCGAAACGTTGCATCGTCGACAATGAACATCCAGTTTCCATAACATCCCGTGTTTGTCTACCTTTCTCCACATACTGTCGGGTTAACCTCCTCACATTTCTCCCATAGATAGATATATAGATTAATTGATTGATAGATAGACATAGATAGATTAATTGATAGATAGATAAATAGATAGATAGATTAATCGATAGATAGATAGATATATAGATAGATTAATTGATAGATAGATAGATATATAGATAGATTAATTGATTGATAGATAGATATATAGATTAATTGATTGGTAGATAGATAGATTAATTGATTGATAGATAGATAGATTAATTGATAGAAAGATAGATAGATAGATAGATAGATTAATTAGTATATATATAGATTAATCGATTGATAGATAGATAGATAGATTAATTGATTGATAGATAGATATATAAGTGAATTGGCATTCCCTGCATTTCTTAACAGGTGCATTATCTTGACGAAAAGTGGTTAACATGCTGTTTGGAAACCAATGTTAACATTTGCTCCTTAAATGTATTGTACAACGAGAGAGAGGTAGATTGAGATACACTAAATTAATATTACGAAACCATGATAGATAGATAAATAGATAGATAAATAAATAGATAGATAGATAGATAGATAGATGAATAGGATCAGACTGATTGTTTCATTTGTTATTTTGTTTAATCTATACATATATAAAGGGCAGTTATGTGTGTGTATGTATGTATGTATATATGTATGTCCAGAGGAAACTATGAAAATAAATCAATTAATGACGAAGGAAATATATATACACATTCATTATTACCAGAGTTTGCTTTCTGTGCAAAAATAATGGAGATTTTATTTATATCTTGGAAGATATTTAAAAATTAGAATTTGAATGGTAAGAGAAGGGAAAGTCATAGGTGACGTTCGTGATTAAAACATAAATCAATTATTTAAGACCAAAACAATGAATGGATCTGCCATATTAACTTTTTAATATCCCCCTCTACCCAGGCAACGCCGGGTATCCACTTCTAGTAACATATAAATCCTTGTGGGTTATTTAATGCCAAATCTTGTTCTTTGTTTGTTTTTGTTTTATCAGCGATAAAATAAAACCAAACAAAAATGTCATAATCAGTGATCGAAATAACGGAGGGTTTTTTTTAAGAGAGAGAGAGAGAGAGAGAGAGAGAGAGAGAGAGAGAGAGAGAGAGAGAGTTTTAGATAGATAGATAGATAGATAGTGAATAAACCTAGATTGACCAGTAAGCAGCGATCGAAATAATGGAGGGTTTTTTAAGATAGATAGATAGATAGATAGATAGAGAGTTTTTTTTAGATAGATAGATAGATAAATAGATAGTGAATAAACCTAGATTGACCAGTAAGCAGCGATCGAAATAATGGAGAGTTTTTGAGATAGATAGATAGATAGATAGATAGATAGATAGATTATTGAGATAGATAGATAGATAGATAGGGAATAAACCTAGATTGACCAGTAAGCAGCGATCGAAATAACGGAGTTTTTTTTTTAAGATAGATAGATAAATAGAGAGTTTTTTTTTAAAGATAGATAGATAGATAGATAGACAGATAGTTAATAAACCTAGATTGACCAGTAAGCAGCGATCGAAATAACGGAGATTTTTTTTTAGATAGATAGATAGAGAGGTTTTTTTTTAGATAGATAGATAGATAGATAGATAGATAGAGAGTTTTTTTTAGATAGATAGATAGATAGATAGATAGATAGATAGAGAGTTTTTTTTAGATAGATAGATAGATAAATAGATAGTGAATAAACCTAGATTGACCAGTAAGCAGCGATCGAAATAATGGAGAGTTTTTGAGATAGATAGATAGATAGATAGATAGATAGATAGATTATTGAGATAGATAGATAGATAGATAGGGAATAAACCTAGATTGACCAGTAAGCAGCGATCGAAATAACGGAGTTTTTTTTAAGATAGATAGATAAATAGAGAGTTTTTTTTAAGATAGATAGATAGATAGATAGACAGATAGTTAATAAACCTAGATTGACCAGTAAGCAGCGATCGAAATAACGGAGAGTTTTTTTTTAGATTGATAGATAGAGAGTTTTTTTTTAGATAGATAGATAGATAGATAGATAGTTAGTGAATAAACCTAGATTGACCAGTAAGCAGCGATCGAAATAACGGAGAGTTTTTTTAGATAGATAGATAGATAGATAGATAGATAGATATTTTTTTTTTTAGATAGATATATAGTGAATAAACGTAGATTGACCAGTAAGCACCGAGAGAAAGGTTTGTTTGTTTGTCTGTTGGCTGTTTTGTTTTATGGCGTATCAACCCTTTCCGGACCATTTCATGCCGAATCAAGTCAATTTGATTATCGGTTTCTTACGGTACCTGATGTTGCGTAAATGGTTACCCATTTAAGTATTGAACAAGCTCATCACTGCTTAACTTTAGTGTTCTAGCGGGAACCGGTGCTTTCAATGTGACTTGACCGTAAACACTGAGAGGAAGGCGAGAGATGTAGAGTAAGATAGTATAAATAAATTTAAAGGAACCACGATAGATAGATAGATAGATAGATAGATAGATAACTGGGTAGATGGATGGTTTATTAAAAGATAGATAGATTCATAGATACGAGGTTTAGTCAAAAAGTAATGCCATTTTGTTTAGGACAGGTATAATTACAAAGGAACATGTATCATGCATCAAAATGAAGCTGGTCCTCGGTGGATCACATCCCTACTTCTCCACATACTTACTGTTTCTTTCGATAGCAATGTTCCACTTTCGAACGAGGGTGAGTCAAAAAGTAATGCCATTTTGTTTAGGACAGGTATAATTTCCAACACTGGAACATGTATCATACATCAAAATGAATCTGGTCCTCTGTGGATCACATCCCTACTTCTCCACATAGGTGAGTCAAAAAGTAATGTCATTTAGTTTAGGACAGGTATAATTACCAACACAAGAACATGTATCATACATCAAAATTAAGCTGGTCCTCTGGGGATCACATCCCTCCTTCTCCACATAGGTGAGTCAAAAAGTAATGTCATTTAGTTTAGGACAGGTATAATTTCCAACACTGGAACATGTATCATACATCGAAATGAAGCTGGTCCTCTGTGGATCCCATCTCTACTTCTCCACATAGTCATCGTTTATCTTAATAGCAATTTTCCACCATCTAATTAGAGCATGTGTCCCTGCCCTGTAAAATTGTATTGATTGCTCTTTGAGCCACTTCTTCAGTCTCCATATTTAGCGCCTTCAGAATATCATCACTTCGACCCCATGAAAGAGGGTTTGAGTGGCAAACATTATTCCAGTGACGAGGAAGCGATAAACGATAAACATTAATTTTTCTCTTTTTATATTTTTCAATTTTTGAAAGAAAATTAAAATTATTCATAGGTCGTAGTTATGCTATAGAAATAATTGATTAAGCAATCGGTTACGTAATTGCTTCTTTTATTCATCAAGGGGGCGTTGCTGTTTCTGTGTTGTGACAAATGCTTTTATCACAATGTCATTAGAATGTTCATTTTCACAAGGACAAAACATTTGCGATCTATTTCATGTATATTTAACAGGTGTAAATGGAAAAAGTATCGATTTCTAGATCCTCTCTCTCTCTCTCTCTCTCTCTCTCTCTCTCTCTCTCTCTCTCTCTCTCTCTCTTCTCTGTTTTTCTTTCCCTCTTTCCCTCTCTCTCTCACACACACACACACTCTTTCTCTCCTTCTCCCCCTCTCTCTCTGTTTTTCTCTCTCCCTTTCTCTCTCTCTCCCTCTTTCCTCTCTCTCTCTCTCTCTCTCTCTCTCTCTCTCTCTCTGTTTTTCTCTCCCTCTTTCCCCCCTCTCTCTCTCTCTCACACACACTCTTTCTCTCCTTCTCCCCCCTCTCTCTCTCTCTCTCTGTTTTTCTCTCTCCCTTTCTCTCTCTCTCCCTCTTTCCTCTCTCTCTCTCTCTCTCTCTCTCTCTCTCTCTCTCTCTCTCAGACACACACACACTCTTTTCTCTTTCTCTCCTTCTCTCTCCCTCTGTTTTCTCTCTCCTTCCTCCCTCTCTCTCTCTCTCTCTCTCTCTCTCTCTCTCTCTCTCTCTCTGTAAATAAATTTCATCTAGAAGCATCCAAGATTGGAATTTTTATTTACATTCAACACATCTCACAATGGAAGCTCTAATGGAGAATTAGTCCATTCCCTCACGTTGATATGCAATAGTCGGACTGTGGAACATTCTCGAACTGGGCAACCTTTCTTTCGAACTCGAGAATCTTCTTGTCCTAATCGGGAACCTTCTTGTCGTAATCGGGAGCCATCACGGAAACTTTGAACTCCCGAGTTCGAGAAGGTTCCCGAGTCCGATAAGAAATACCTGAAGAAGGCCGGAGGGCACATCGGCCGAAACGTTGTACTGATAACTGTTAAGTATCTGGCCGCCATCCTTGGCCAGTTGGAAAGGACTCAAAGTAAATAAGTAAGTAAGTCCCGAGTTATAGAATCCTTTGGTAAGTGAATAAGTCCCGTGATATAGAATCCTTTGGTAAGTGAATAAGTCCGTGATATGATTTGGTAAGTGAATAAGTCCTGTGATATGAATCCTTGGTAAGTGAATAAGTCCTGTGATATAGAATCCTTTGGTAAGTGAATAAGTCCCGTGATATAGAATCCTTTGGTAAGTGAATAAGTCCTGTGATATAGAATCCTTTGGTAAGTGAATAAGTCCTGTGATATAGAATCCCTTGGCAAGTCAATAAGTCCTGTGGTATAGAATCCTTTAGGCCCGTCGTCCAAGAAGATCCAAGTAGTAGTGAGCTAAGATTAGAATCAGCCAGTATAAATAACAACAACAGCAGCAGAGCAGTGATTGGACAATTTGTTGGTCACATGTTAGTCGGCGAGTCTATAAGTACAAGTAGGCATTTACCACACGCCTTATATACTAAAACTCCAACAATAACAATATAGATGAGGACAATAGCCCGAATAATCCAAATAATAACATTTGTTTTGTTTTGTTTTGTTGTTGTTTGTTTGTTATGAATTTGTTTTTTGTTTTTTGTTTGTTTTTTTTGTTTTGTAGTTTTGCTCTTAAGGATTGTCGGGAAAATTTTCCCTTAACGCCTGAAAACAAAGGGTAAAAAAAAAATAATGTAGGTTTGTGTTATATTATGGGTTTTCTGTCATTGAGGATTAAAAGGGTTGCAGACAACATGTACGGTAGAGTCTAGGGTTGTATTGAATTACTCTTTGAAGTTTTGTTTTAGGAGAGTGTGTCTATTTTAACCATTAGCAAGTTGGGATAATAATTTTCAATCTAGTTGATACCCACCCAATGGAGTCAAAACATTAATTAAATTACTTTTTGAATTTAGGCTAGTAAGCAAATATGGGTGGCATTGGTGTGTTACAGAATGATATGGAAGCGCATGGTGTAATGGTTATAGTCATGGGAAATAGACATGTCGCCCGAGTTCAAATCCTGGATGTGGTAATTGCATTTCACTTAGCGCTAATGTCCTTGGGAAAGCTATGAATCCTACTCTCCCTCCTGTTATAGATAAATAGTAGGGCAGACTGGGATATATATATATATATATATATATAATATTATATATATATATATATTATATATATATATTTGGGAGAATATGTGCTTAATTAGAGTCGTACCTAATTTTGAAAATTAATTTAATTAATAATGAATTAGGCGGGAATGCCTATTTTAAATGTATGGCTAAACAAATCGAGAAAAATCAATCTCTGTATGTACATTTCGGGCCCTATTAGATTGATTTTTTCTCGATTTGTTTAGCCATACATTTAAATAGGCATTCCCGCCTAATTCATTATTAATTAATTAATTTTCAAAATTAGGTACGACTCTAATTAAGCACATATTCTCCCAAAAATTGTCGGCAAAAAAGCCATTCCAAACATACCTTGTTTACAACTTATCATATATATATATATATAAACTAAAAATACGGAGAAGAAATCTTCCTTACAACATAGACATTTTTTTTAAAAAAGTGTCGTAGTTTACAGAGCTCAATTTGTGCTCTTATTGACAGAGTCACAGAGCAAAATTATATAAATAAAAAATATAACAGAAGATTTAGATTTTTAGTTTACAGCCTATTTCAGGAAGCCTAGACCAAATGTCTAGTGTTCCCAATCATCAGACGCGAATGATGAATTATTGCTTTTAAGGCAGGTGAAAACAGTTTTTTTTTTATTGTCCTGTGTTCCTCTGTGTATACCCCTCTGGAAGGTAATTAGCCCTCAATCATAAATTAACATCTTTTTCAGTTTGTGTTTTGCTGTCGGGTATTTATTAGGGGTCACTGTTAAATTAATCTTAAGTAGGCTATAATGCTAAAAATGCAAATCTTCTGTTATATTTTTTACAGATTTTGGCATTTGAAACATCTTCACCTGATGATTGCATCGCATGAAACCAATATGGCCGTGAATGTTCCTTTGACACCTAATGAATAGATATGTAAAAACCTTTATATATTTATCTTATTATATTATATAACAGCTCTATTTTATATAGAGCACTCTACCAATAATACTGCCTTTGGTACGCCATTCCAGCAAAAGCTGAAACAGTGACCATCTCATACTATAGTATATATATATATATATATATATATATATATATATTATATATATATAAAGGGTGGCCCAAGAGAACAAGCCTGACTTTCAAAAAAGTCTGTGGGGGCCTGTTTTGGGGGGTAACCCTGTATAAGATTTGTCATAAAAGTATCGAGATTAAAGCTGTATTTACTAAGATAGAAATGAACAATGAATGGAACGTTATTTTTTTTTTCAGAATACAAGACGTGTCATGAAACTGCCGACTTTGAAGCTGTATTTACCAAGATAGAAAAGAACAGTGAATGGGCTGTTGGTATGGCAACCGATCTAGAAGAAAAAGTATCTGAATTCTAACCTGTGAAATGAAAACCGAGGACACATAAGTCGAATAATGAAGAAAAATAGTCTGAAAAATGTAGAATAAAGTACACCAGGACTTTATTGGAAAGCGTTAGGAAGTATCGAGCAAAAACGTTGTGTTTAAAGAAAAGACAAAAAAAAAAGACTACAATGTTTTACTAACACGAGGTATTATTAGATGTTTGCATATCGGTCTTTCCAAACACGCTCGGGTACACATGCGCATGTGCACGCGCACGCGCAAACAAACATGTTTGAAGCCAATTGCAATATACTGACAACCTGTTAATGAATAACGAGAAAACCAGTTGTTATTATGGTAACGTGTTTTTTGTGTTTTTTTATTTATTTGTTTGTTTTTGTGCATTTTTTTTCTTTTTATTTTCAGATGATTTGATTTTGATTTTTTTTTGTTTTAATTGATTTTGTCTTTTTGGGCTGATTTTTGAATTTATTTTAACCCTCTCCAAACCAATCATTGCCCATTGTCTGTAAATTATTCGGACCATATGACCTTTAGGCACACCTTTTCGATCTCGCTATTCCTGGGGACATTTTTTCCATTTACACCGTTAAAATCCAGTTAATATCATTCTGTAACATACAACTGGCCACTGCTGCCCAATGGGCACCACTTGTGTGTCGTGGATCGGCGTTCCTATATGATGTCTTCAAAGAATGGGGAACCCTGACCGTGGCTGATATATGCGCTCTATGAACATGCTAACACTCATACTATTGGCCCTGTATTAGGCTAGTGACTGGTGTCTGGTCTATTAGAAAACCCTATCTCCTCCACCAGTAGAAGGGACACGCTGATCTTGAAAGCCACGGACAATCGCTATAGTCTCGCTAAGGCTTGCCGCCGCTCTGCATTCAGCCCGATTTATGACGGAGGAGACTTCTCTGACGCCAATCCGTTCCGTAGGCCTACATAATAGACAAATGATGTTGCATGTCCACTGGACCCTGCTCATGCCACAGGGTTCGCATCCGTTAGGAAGCATACTCTTAGTACGATTTTTTAGAGTCGGGCAGTCTCTGGCATTTTTGTTTTAATTTATATTAAAACTAACCCCCTAAACTCAACCCCTAAACCCTAAGCCCGACCTCAATCCCTAAACCCTAGACAAACAACCCGGATTCTTGGCAGGGTGTTAAATGAGAAAAATGTCCCACAATGACGCTCGCGGAAGGCGTGCCTACAGGTCACATGGTTCCATGTATTCTGGTTTTGTGTTAACTGAGGACAGAAGCAAAATTGCGCCTCGCTGATCAGCACGAACATTTATGTTATACTGTAGGCTAGTTCGTGGCGAAATTCCAATGGGATAGAAATGTAACTTATTCCATCCAACTGTTCACCGCGGGTGGATGTGACAACAAGGTCAAAAGTATATGGAGCGGAGATCCACACGAGCGAGATCGAACTCGCTATTTAGTAGTAATTGGTACTCTTGCGATGATTTAGTTTGGTCTAACGCATTTTACACCCCGATGGCTATCTCTTGACGACGGCATGAATTGTACTTTATTCCGCTATAAAAGGATACGCGAATGGATTGTCGCCAGGAATATAAGCGAAAGACCCTTTTTTTTTCGCCTGCCTATAACATTGCCAGCAACAATATCCTTGATCACGTAGTAGGTTAGTAGGAGTAGTTATTTACTAAGCTTTTGCTAACGATTGAGCGATACGAGGCCAAGAAATATGGGCATCCTCAGTGAGGAATCAACCTCGATCTAACAATGGTCAGCAATCCAGCCCTTCACTAACTCTACTCGTAAACCACGTGAATTTTCAGTATACAGTTTCTGCATTTCTACAAGATTTTCTCTGTAGTGTATATTCGATATGTTTTCGCTTCTTCTGCTATGAGCCCCAATTAAGATATTAATCTTGTAAAAAGAAGAGAGAATCTCCCTCTTTCACTTTATCCCCCCTCTCTCTCTGCCCTATTATTTTTCCTTTTTGGCACTCTCCTTTAATCTTTACCAAATTCTCGCCCTCTTTCACTTTTATCTCTCTCCTCTCTCTCTCTCTCTCTTCTCTCTTTCTCTTGCCTATATTTCTCTTGCTCGTCCTTTATCTTTACCAATTCTCGTCCCGCTTTTCACTTATCTTCTCCCTCTTCTGTATCTATTATTTCTCTTTGCCTCTCCCTTTATCTTACTTTATCTCCCCTTCTCTCTGTGTCTAATTATTTCTCTTTGCTCTCTCTTCATCTTTACTTTATCTCCCCCCTCTCTCTGTCTATTATTTCTCTTTGCCTTCTCTCCCTTTATCTATACTTTATCTCCCCCTCTCTCTCCTGTCTATTATTTCTCTTTGCTTCTCTCTTTAATCTTTACTTATCTCCGCCTCTCTCTCTGTCTATTATTTCTCTTTGCCTCTCTGCTTTAATCTTTACTTCATTCCCCCCCCCATTCTCCTCTCTCTGCTCTCTCTGTGCTCAATGGATCTGCTCTAAAGTCATAGCAGATCTATTTCAAACAAAACATTCATTAACCAACACATATTTGCTTTTGTAAAGAAAATATTTGAAATAATTCGTTTCTAACTAAACCTGTTGCTAGGCTTCTTTGTTCTGATGCAAGATTAATCGTTTTACGTAATTATCAATATTACGTTTAACGAAACAAGAAAAACAAAGATCTTTTTGCATGGCGTCCTAAAATATTGGCAATAAAACAATGTCGTTATCTTAATCATATTCCTGTCATTTAGCAAAGAAATCTGTTGAATTAGCAATATTTTTGATAATTTAAATATCCTGAAATCATTAAAAAAAATTAAAAACTGATTAAACATTTACATTATATAATACTAGTACAAAAGATGTTAACATAATTATTGGATCCCTAATACTTTTTAAAGGTTAGTGTAGAAAATCAATAATGGCGGATTAGTGCAGCCCAAGGCCTTGAGGTTGAGTGACAAACGATTGACCTCAATCTCACCTGGCCCTTCCAGGGATTAAATCGTGAGAACCGGAAAGGCATAGAAAGAACCCTGTTTCCGGTTTAAGGAGAAGCAACTCGTCAGTCAGTTAGGAGTTAGAAGCCGAGCTAGCAAAGATTGTAAGGACTGCGCAGACGTCTAGTTTGGGTTATTTAATAAAATAAAAAAGTTTAAAACAAAATTCCCAACAACGGTAAAATCGAAGTCTTTGTGTTTATTACCTAAAAAACTAACAATGAACACAGGGCTTCTGATAAAGAGAAATCCCCAACAGAAACAGACCCGAAGGTCCTGCAATAAGAAAGACCAGACCTTAGAAGACAAACTCCAGACGCAAGATGTTAGAAGATAGAACCAAAGTCGGCCAGAAGGAAAGACGACTAGAAGTAAGAAGTAAGAAAGGGTATAACAACATTATTCGAATTTGGTACGGTGAAAAACCCTCAAGTACGTGAACAAAGACACCTCCGGGCGATGTAAAAATAGATTTTTGAAACATATTGCCCTGAGGGTGGGAGTAAAAAAATTCAATGTCAGCGAGTTGTGTACGCCTATAGTAAAGTAAAATCAATCAATTCATTAAGATTAAAAAATAAAACAATTTGAAATGTTTAAACTTTAAATATGCCATTAAAATAAAAACAAACTATATATAGATATATAATACTAGTCCCATGTATTTATTAAAAACTTGTTTTTAAAAAACAATGAGGACTGTCCTAATGCTGCAGTTTCAAATTTGAGTGTACTTATTTTATGTTATGACGATTTCCGGATATAGTGATGTAAGCAGTGACTTAGTTTTTGTTACAGGGCAAAAACAGGAAGCGAATCTCCATTATTAATAGATAATTGGAAGTTTTTAGCTCAGTCGGTAGAGCGTTCGCTAGAAACCACGAAGGTTCCTAGTTTCGATACCCGGTCTCGCCAACTCGCGTATGAGTAGCACAGGGATCTGTGCGGTAAAGTAAGGAGCTGAATGGTAGGTGTGGCGCTCCAACCGTCAGATGCCTAAATACATCTCCTTAGTGCTAGCCGCTATTGAAAGGTATAGGACTCCCCTCGCTGACTTAGCCTGATGCCGAATTTAGGCCGCCCCGACGAACTTTAACTTACTTTTAGCAAAATTTATAATTTTGTAATGTTAATTTACATTTTTTTCATTAAACTTTAAGTGAAAAATGTTAAAAAAACTTAAGTGGAAAAATGTTGAATAAACTTTGACCTTTTCACTTTTAATTTAACTGTTTGAATTAAATAAATAAAGTTAAATTTAATAAAATAAGTTACGTTCATATAGCCATGGGCAATTATAACTGTGTAGGGAGATAAATGTGTATACATAAATAGATAAAGTATACATTTTGCCCGTTTAAATGAGTAAAAATCTCAGTTGCCAATATGGTAAATTATTAGTGCGTATTCCTTAGTCCAGGATATAAGCCCGAGAGAACTTTTTTCAATATGTTTAGTGATCCGTAACAAAAAAAATACTCATTAGTGAATAATCTTTTAAATATGTAAAATCTCAGAAAATATGTTTGCACAGAATTGGCAACATTTTCAAGACTTAAATTTTTGAAACAGATTGAATAAGCTTTATTTATGGTTAAAATATTGAGTGCAACATTCTAACCTTCTAGACGTTTTTAAAATTCACTATTAAATTTTAAGTGAATAAAAAAAAGCCATTTATATCAGAAATAATACTTATTTGCATCAATTCAGAAAAATATTGCTTTTAAAACTGCGAAAAAAAATACATGGACAAAAATTCATAAGTGTTTAGTTTGGTTAAAATCCTACTTAACGGATCTAAATTCCACCATCGTATATCAGCCCGCATGAAAGAAAAAAAAATACTAAAAATCAGGAATTAACGCGATTTCTATGAAATTTTTTAAGTGGGTTGATATATTAATGAATAAACAATATAATGCACCAGTTATTTTTATTTAAAAAAAGCTTTTACATTTTTTTTTCAAGGTCAGTTAACTTTGAACGACGTATGTTTTGTGAAATCTATGTAACGCCTCTAAAGATACGTGGTTCAAAAGTTGACTGACTTGAAAACACGTAACCGAGTTTTCAAATAAAAATAAGTGGTGCAATTATATTGTTTTATTCATGGACTTTAGGGAGCTAGCGGGAGCCGATAACGTCCTTGTTTATGTTATCTTAGCCATATCTGGCTGATAAGCCGCTTAATAAAGAATTAATGTGTTTTAAGTTCAGTAGCTAACACCAACTTTTCTTATTATCGTTAGGGAGCCCCAGAAAAACCACCAACACAGGTGCATTTACATATTCATATAAACGAATTCCCAACAAAGCTATAACACATACATACTTTATTGTCTGAACATTCAACATTTTAGCAATACAAAACATGCTAGGACAAAGTCTTAAACGGGAAAGAGTCCTTGAAGAGTGAGTAGTCAATTGAATGGACGAAAGTCCTAAATCAAAAGGTTGTCACTTACTTCGTAACTAATGGCCAGGCAGAGGTGTAAAAAGACAACGCTGGCTTTAGCGCGGCTTATTAATGTCTGGTGAGCCAAATTTCCTTTATGGAAGATAAGAGTAAATAAAAAAGGGACCCGTCAAACACAGCGTTAAGCCTGTCGTTGGGGGATCAAGGCCTGTCCAAGTCCAAATGGACGGGAGCAGCAGTAGTCACGAGCACATGGGCACACTTGCGATGCTGATTCCATGTTCTATATCCCGGCTGTATATTTTTATGTTATGTAGAGAAGAGTTTTCCATTATTATTTACTCCTTTTGAGTTTTCACATCAGTGTTAGCTGATGGTCTTTCACTGGAGTCTGAGTGACAGCAAGTCTCCTCAGGTCTCCAGGACCTTCTGAGTATTCTGGCAGATTGCAGCAGTGCAGTGTTCTGAATGGTTTCAATCCTTCCTCTGATTCCAAACTTTCCAAACCCTTTTCTAATCTTTTGGGACTGTTCCAAGTGCACCAACTACAATTGGTATACTTTGTTCACTTTCATATTCCATAACTTTTTCAGTTCTCTGGCAAGTCCAGATATTTGTCATTTTTTCATTTCCTTTACTTCCCCTGTGATCGCTGGCACTGCAAGATCCACCATCTGACAAGTTCTTTCTTTTTTTAATCAAACTAGGTCTGGTCTTCTTGCTGGGATAAGGTGATCCGTTTTATTTCAAAATCCCAGAGAATTTTTGTGCGTTTCGTTCTCAAGAACAGATTCTGGTTTATGCATATACCATTTTGATTGTGGTGTCGAAATTTAAATTTTTGCATAATTCCCAGTGGATCACCTTCGCAACCCAGTCGTGTCTAGTTTGTATTCCGTTGTGCTAGTTTGTACATTCGCAGATATATGGTTACAGTCTCATCTCTATTACCCAAAGTTACATTTACTATTTCGTTGGGTCTTATCATTTTTCGCTTTATTAGTTTGTCCTTATGGCATTATTTTGTGCAGCAATTATTAATGATTCTGTTTCTCTTTTGAGGTTTTCCTTCTTTAACCATGTCCAAGTCTTTTATGTGCAACCTCTCTATTTTGTCGTTTGAAGGTCCATATAATTGTTTTCTTCCCATTTTTGTTTTCTAGTCTTTGTGTTCTTCTGTTTGTCCATCTGCCTTCTACTATTGTTGGCGCCATAAGTAATTTGTCTTTGCTCTTCCTTGTGTAATCTTCAAGTTGTTGTGATGTGGTTTCTACCATCCTCTATGTGGCAAGACCTCTCCCCTTCCTTTCTTGGACACAATAAATCTATTCTATCTCTCTAGGTGAGAGCCTTGTGTATTATTTTATTATTATTATTATATTATTATTAGAGTTTGTTTACACGTAGCGTTAAGCGGCGATAGTATTTCGCAGGAAGTCCGAGGGAAAACAAATGATGCCTTCAGATCACGCAGGACTCTGTCTGAGATTCTCTATAGCGAGCATTAGTATCGTTTTCGTGTGAGAGAGATATTGCGAACTAGGTATATTTGAACGCAGTCCACCAACTTTATAATGGACTTACCAATCGAGTCCGGTGATGTCTCCATTCTGCTTAAAAACAATGAACTCAGTTTTTAGTCGGAATTTCACAGAGCCCTGTTCTTTTTGCCTTCCGTCAAGCATTAGAAGAGAGAGATTGTTTTCTTCGGAGCTAGTATTAAATAACCAGGTTGCACGTCCCCTAGTGCAAACCTGGCAGCAAGGGAGATTAACCCTTTGCTAATCTCCTATCTCAGCCGAAACAGTAGGCTTTATATGATAAGTTCCAACTTTTTTTTCAATAATAAAACTGCATATTCTGATGTTAACGATTGTTGCAGCTGTAAGTAAAGTTTCTGTTGGATAGCCATTATCACTGTATCCAGCCGAACAGCGAGGGAGTCTACTTCTTTTCGCTAAAGCATATTCAGGGAGATTATATTTTTTGGCTGAGGAAGAGCACTACAAATACTCGCCAGCTCCCAGATGCTTTACCGCACATAATAGAGAATACCCACTGATGTGCTATTCAATACACTTAGTTAGCGCATGGCCGGTATCTGAACCCGGAACTTTGTCAGCGGGTATGATCTCTACCGACTGAGGTGAACAGCTCCTAGTAACTGATATACTATAAAGATTGACGGGACCCGTAGAATTCAGACGAAACGAACACAATAATTTATCAAGAAAAGATAATTGCCGTAATATTACAGCTCTTTCAACATTACAAAAAACAAACATTGTAACTGTCCTTTATGTTCAATTCATTTATATTTTACGTTGGGCCATTTAAGCGACGCAAGATTCAATTTGATGTTTCATTTTAATTGGGTGAATTAAAAATGGGGTAATAAGAAATATGCAATTAGTGATAACAATAATCTGGATCATATTTTTTTTGCATTGCACTCTGGGAGGATGTTGGATGGCTCGATTTAAACGAACGAGGGTTCTCAAGGATAATAAGCGACGGAATGATTTCGGAGACAACGTATTATATATAGATGTTTCGGACAATAATGACCTTTAGGCACCCTTTTTTGCAATCTGCGATTCGTGGGTGACACTTTTTCCATTTATACGCAGTACAAAATCCGGTATTGTTGTTAGGGATCGAGGTTATGGGTTAGGGGTTAGTTTTATAATTTAAAAAAAAATCCATAAAACAACCCGGGTAGAATGAAAACATGTCCTTTCTTAATCGAGATCAAAAAGGGGTGCCTAAAGGTCAATATACGTGCCGATGTTTACCAATGATACATTTTTATTAGATTCTATTGACTGTGTAGTTCAGTTTACTTAATATTATGCAACATACTAGGTGCGTGTGCGTGTGGCGTGCGTGGTGCGTGCGTGTGTGTGTGTGTAATACCCGAGATTATTGCAGGATGATCAGGGCGGAAGATTTGGGTAGCAAGCGTATATAAGTAAAGAATAAAACTCTTAAGGTTTTTAAAATACGGGGTCCAAATCCTACAATCGGCTTGTCACTTTCTCAAAAAGGAGATTAACTATGGTTTCCTGTCAGCAGACTGTGTTTGCCCTCAGGCGATAGTCTACTTTCAAACCTCACACTAATAATGATCTTACCTATAAGAAATCGGAAGATATTTCGGACTAAGTAACTCAATAGCTCGCCAAATCATCAACTTAATGAAAGGTTCATATTTTAACTCTCATCGGTAACTACGCTTCCATTTTTATAAATAAATGATTTTAATCAGAAGTTTATGGAGATGTTGAACTCACAATGAATTAAATAAATAGATGTTTGTTTCGCGTAATCAAATTCAAATTCAAATAGTAAAATCTTTTTTTAAACAATAGTTTTTAATCAGAAATTTTATAAATATTTTTCAACGCTTACGATGATTTTTAAAAAAGACGTTTTGATACTAAAATAGTTTTATTTGATCAGAAGAGAAATGCAATTATGTTTATTTTAAATAAAAATATCATTTTTATTTACAAAATATTTTTTATGCTCATTTAAATAAAAGGATGTCATTCAGAAATAGTATGACACATATTGTAAATTTGTTTTTGTCGATACAATATAATTGCAAAAATCGTCTGTTCGTTTATTTTCAAATATATGAAGCGAAACTTACCGGTGATGAGTTAAATATGAACCTTTCGTTAAGTGATGATTTTGGGGTGCTTATTGGTTACTGGTCCGATAATTTCTAATTCAGGATGACATTTTTTTTTATTCGACACAGTAAAAATATATCCATTACAAAGATTAATTAACTAATAAACAACATCTCTGAATATTCAGTCCAGTCACTGACCGATTTCGACCGAAAGAATCTTCGCTTAATGTTATTATAGACTTTGTCAAAGCAGAAGAGAGGGAGAGACGACAGAGAGAGAGGAGAGAGAGAGAGAGAGAGAGAGAGAGAGAGAGAGAGAGAGCAATTACAATTCGTTTTGTATTCTCGCAAGACATTTGCCTATGTTTAATGTATTTGGGTTACTGTCAATATAGTGACCATTGAATGAAATGCCGACGGTTGTAAAACTAATATCAATGTTAAGACTAAATTAACAAAGACAGTTCCGAATCAGGATGAGATATGACGTCAGTATATTTAACAAAAATTAAGCCGATGTGGTCAAGTTATCGAACACTTGCCCAGGAAAACAATTTAATAAACCACACACACACACATACATATGTAATCTATACATACAGGATGCCCCTCTCGCAAAACCCCAAAAAACAGAATTTGGTTCTGTTTTTGGTGCTCTTCAATATGTTAACTACCAAATGGTTTCTAATCCAATATGTGATCTACCGAGTTGTTTATATTCCAATATTGTGATCTACCCATTAACTACCCATTATTTTCCCATTAAATGGTTCTCTTCCAATATGTGATCTACCGAATGGTTTCTAATTCAATATGTGATCTACCGAGTTGTTTATATTCCAATATGTGATCTACCCATTAACTACCCATTATTTTCCCATTAAACAGTACTCTTCCCAATATGTGATCTACCAAAATGGTTTCTAATCCAATATGTGATCTACCGATTGTTTTATATTCCAATATGTGATCTACCCATTAACTACCCATTATTTTCCAATTAAACAGTGCTCTTTCCAAAATGTGATCTACCAAATGGTTTCTAATCCAATATGTGATCTACCGAGTTGTTTTATTCCAATATGTGATCTACCCATTAACTACCCATTATTTTCCATTAAATGGTTCTTCTTCCAATATGTGATCTACCAAATGGTTTCTAAATCCAATATGTGATCTACCGAGTTGTTTACATTCCAATATGTGATCTACCCATTAACTACCCATTATTTTCCCATTAAATGGTTCTCTTCAATATGTGATCTACCAAATGGTTTCTAATCAATATGTGATCTACCGAGTTGTTTACATTCGCAATATGTGAATCTACCCATTAACTCCCATTATTTTCCATTAAATGGTTCTCTTCCAAATATGTGATCTACCAAATGGTTTCTAATCCAATATGTGATCTACCGAGTTTACATTCCAATATGTGATCTACCCATTAACTACCCATTATTTTCCCATTAAACTAACCCCAAAACCTAACCCTAACCATGCTTCTTTTTCCTAGTAGATCACATGCCATGAATAGTAGAACAATAGTAGATCACAAACTTTCGGTAGATCACATATTGGAAGACCACCCTGTTTTTTTTTGTGCAGGTACCTGCAACAGTAATCGATATATACAGGGTGACAAAAAAAGAATTTCGGCTCGTTTTTTTTGCACTCTGTATATAAAGGGCAGTTGTGTGTATGTATGTCCGGAGGAACTACAAAAATAAAAAAATCAAACGACAAAGTAAATATATATACACATTCACATTAGTCGAAAATGTTTCGACCATGAAAGGGTAAGGAAAAGAAAAAGAGACAAGGGCATGCAATCCGTGGTCAGTTATCCGGTTCTTGCGAACAATGCCCGTTTCGCGACCCCTTGGCTCTATCCAGGGTCCGATTAACTTCCAAGTAACAAGATTCGATATCGAAGTAGACTGGTCAGGTAACAAACGCACAGTATGACTTGAAAAAATGAAGCTGGAGATCTCTCTGGCTGAATGTTTATTTATACAAAGGAATACCCGCTCACATCCGGTAGCAAGGTATAAAATCTCCGTCATGCGCCGATCTCACCTTCGGTACTTCGTAATGGACACCGCCACTCCAGCTGACGCCATCCACGTGAGTAGAGGCCCCCCCTCCAATATTTTTTCCACACTAATGCCAGATCTTGCTTTTTGAACAAAAAATAATGAAGATTTGATTTATATTCGTAAAGATAATTAAATAAAACAATTTAAATGATAACGGCATGGAATTGTTTTGCGTTTAGTATTTTAAATACGAGACATTCATTTTTCTTTTAAGAGTGTCTGGATAAACGCAAGGTCTTTTGTACGTAGAGATGTTAATGGGTCATCCGTGAGGATCCAACTCGCGATTCTAATAATAATAGATCTGCGAAACTAACTTTTTCAATCCTCCACCTCTACCCAGGCGACGCTAGGTAGCCGCTTCTAGTCTTATCATAATAGAGACTGTCTGTAACCGAAACTACGTCACCACTGACCTCATAATCCCAATGTTATTTAATATCATTATTTTAGCATTAAGTATCATCATTCATTAACAATGCTGGGTTTGATTTGTCTCAGAACGGCTCATGTTATTTATATTTACCCGTACCCCACGTGTACGGGTTAGGCACAAGGCCCTATTAATGTGGGACCACCCACGAACCGAAGCTCATAGGTGGCGGTCGAAAAATGCGTGATCCCGTCGGCATCCCCCTCAAGGGGGCGCCTCAGGCACTGGACAATAAACCCAGCCCCGCCCCTTTAAATCGAGGGGACAGGTGTTGCTTGGGGGGGGGCTCTGGGATCACGCCGTTAATTTCATTAATAGACGCCGCCCCCGAAAGGCTCGTGTTATTAATGTGTTCTAAATACAGCAACCTGTGTTTATATATCATTAAGAAATAATGGTTTACATAGTATATGGTGTGGTTAATTTGCATACCGATTTCAAAAATAGGTTTGATAAATAATTACTTGGTGCTATTGATCTCTAATATTATTGTTTTATTCTCACATTAAAAATAATCTATGTATAATTTTATATTGAAATCAATTAAAATATATTAAAATAAGCGTAATCTTTTATATGCGTTCTTATCGAATTTTGTTAATATTTATGATTTAAGATATTTCATTACATTAAAACTTAAATACTTCGCCTGGAAAGCGCTTATTCTTGCTAGTATTTGTAATATAGTTACAACATTAACAATACCGAGTGCTAAATTTCAGTGAGAGAGCATATATATCTAAATTAGAATATCGTAAACAGAGTCAAGAACGCTTGGAAACTGTCAGGTTTTCGCCTATGCGATTTCGGTCTTCCTCGGTATATATAAAATCAAACTTATTTTATGCCCTTTATATATGTATGTATAGATAGATAGATATATATTTATCTCAATAAAAAATGAAATGTAAGTATTTATTCAAAGCCTAAGTACTTTGATTCAGCATTGTATGAACCTTTTATGCGTTTGTATACAAATGTTTTATAATTAGATTTTGACGAGATTTCTTTTGTTGAAATTTTCTATTTGCAAATGAATAGTAAATTGTGTGTACGTAAGTGTATAAGGTGGATGTGACGCATTTTGTTTGTATGTGTGTGTAGTGTATATGACGCGTTTGGCGTGTGTGTTAGTGCTTTGTATAGGAGCAATGCAAAAAATATCCGACCAGACTAATTCATTGAAAGTTTCTAGCCACCAAAACTTAGCACAAACAAAAGAAAAGAAAAAAAAAAGAATGAAAAATTTAACGCTCCATCTATTCAAAGACGGTATTCATTTCAAAAGAATCTATAGATATTTAAACAGTAGTAAATTTGCTAACAAACAGAGACTCTAACCTTAATTTGCATTTTAACCCTTACGGCCTTTTTTTCTCAACTGAACGGGTTATTATAACTTGTAACTGAATAATGTAATTAAGTAATGATTTGATTATTTCTCTGAATTTTTGAGATGAGGCTTGATAATTAGTATTATTTGGATTATTCGGACTATTGTCCTCATCTTTATTGTTATTTACACTATTTCTCTGAATTTTTGAGATGAGGCTTGATGGTTAGTATTATTTGGATTATTCGGACTATTGTCCTCATCTTCATGTTATCTATACTATTTCTCTGAATTTTTGAGATGAGGCTGATAATTAGTTTATTTGGATTATTCGGACTATTGTCCTCATCTTCATTGTTATCTATACTATTTCTCTGAATTTTGAGATGAGGCTTGATAATTAGTATATTTTGGATTATTCGGACTATTGTCCTCATCTTCATTGTTATCTATACTATTTCTCTGAATTTTGAGATGAGGCTTTGATAATTAGTATTATTTGGATTATTCGGACTATTGTCCCTCATCTTCATTGTTATCTATACTATTTCTCTGAATTTTTGAGATGAGGCTTGATAATTAGTAATTATTTGGATATTTCGGACTATTGTCCTCATTTTCATTGTTATCTATACTATTTCTCTGAATTTTTAGATGAGGCTTGATAAATTAGTATTATTTGGATTATTCGGACTATTGTCCTCATCTTTTATTGTTATCTACACTATTTCTCTGAATTTTTGAGATGAGGCTTGATATTAGTATTATTTTGGATTTATTCGGACTAATATCCTCACTCTTATTGTTATCTATACTATTTCTCTGAATTTTTGAGATGAGGCTTGAATAATTAGTATTATTTGGATTATTCGGACTAATGTCCTCATCTTTATGTTATCTACACTATTTATCTGAATTTTTGAGATGAGGCTTGATAATTAGTGTTATTTGGATTATTCGGACTATTGTCCTCATCTTTATTGTTATCTATACTATTTCTCTGAATTTTTGAGATGAGGCTTGATAATTAGTTTTATTTGGATTATTCGGACTATTGGTCTTATTTTGTATTGTCATCTGTACAACGTTTCGGTCGATGTGCCCTGCGGTCTTCTCCAGTTATTTATTGTCGAACTCGGGAGCCTTCTCGAACTTAGATACTTTCTTTACGAAACTCGGGAAGCTTCTTGTCGTAATTGGGAGCCATCACGGAACTTTGAATCCAACCCTTTATTCAATCCACGGGGGTATTCTTTTCTCATTCCACTAACCATAGCTGGATACAGGTGTTAAGCTGTGTTAATTATTATTCTATGTTACTGTTGCCTCTGACCAGGATTGAACCTGCAGCCCAAGATAACTGTCACTTAGAACTGTCTAATCCAACGCCTTTATCTAATTCAAAGTTCCGTGATGGATCTCGATTAAGACAAGAAGGTTCCCGAGTTCGAAAAGAAGGTTTCAGAGTTTGAGAAGGCTTCCGAGTCCGGCAAAAGAAATACTGAAGAAGGTCGGAGGTCACATCGGCCGAAACGTTGTACATATAACAATAAAGATGAGGACAATAGTCCGAATAATCAAAATAATACTGATGATTTGATTAGTTTTAACAAAGCTATAAACATGATGTTATGTTAAGATTACTTGAATACTAGAAGCGGCTACCCGGCGTCGCCTAGGTAGAGTGGGGGTAAAGACAGGTAGCCTCACAGATTCATTATTGTTGAATCGTGAAGTTGGGTCCTCATAGGATACCCCTATTAAAATCCCTACATAAAAAAAGACCTTGTGTTGATCCGAACATTCTAAAAAGAAAATTAATGTCTCCTATTTGAAATATCAAATGCAAAAGAAATATCCTATCTGTTAACATTTAAATGTTATTGTTGTATACTCTCTTTCCTTACTTTCTTACTTCTATCTTTTCTTCCAGCGTTCTTCTGACGTCTCTCCTAGCGTCTGGACTTCGTCTTGGGGATTCGTCTTGGGGACTTCGTCTTGGGGACTTTGTGTCTGGTCTTCCATTGGGGATTTATCTTTATCAGAAGCCCTGTGTCATTATTAGTTTTTAGATAATAACACAAGACTTCGATTTCTTAGATCATATTTTATTCTGAAATACCCACCAGACTACCTGCTCAGATTGAGTCGGCATAACACGACTTACCACCGTCGTGGCTTTGGCCGATCTGCCAAAATCTCTTTCTAATCTAAACCGGAAGAGGGTCTTCTCCACCGATTCTCACAGTATCCACCGGAGGGAGGGTCAGGACTGAGGTCAAGCCATGTCATTCAATCCTTCAAGGCCGCCGGCTGAACTTATAACAGCCATTTGTGTTCTACACTACTGTACATAATATTAAGAATCCAATAATTATGTAACATTATATCTTTAAATTATCTTACGAATATAAATAAAATCTTTCATTATTTTTGTTCAAAAATTAAGATCTGGTGATAGTGAATGTGTACATATATTCACTTGTCGTTAATTCTTTTATTTTTCATAGTTTCCTCCGGACATACATACACACAAACTGCCTTTATATATGTATAGAAGATGAATGATTAACAAGCGTATGAAAACGTACGTTTAATCAACACATAATCAGCAAATATAAATGTAAAGTATTTAATTTCCCTCGTAAACCACGTGAGGTCCATATACCAATACATGGATGCGCGTAGTCTAATGATTAGAGTCATGGGGAAATGGACTCGTCATCCCGAGTTCAATTCCTGACGAAAGCTGTTTGCATTTCACATAGTGCTAATACCCTTGGGAAAGGTATGAATCTAATTCTCCTCCAGCTATGGGTAAATAGCAAGGCAGACTGGGCTCTTTAACCATGGCTAGGTGACCAGTATAGGAGAAGGAAAACTCTGAATTCAAACCTGTTAAACCTTGCTTAAGAAATTGACCTTGTGTCGCATCCTGCTCGTGCGGAGGGGTTGGTAAATATATATCACTGATATTCAATGTGGCATTCCATGGCTGTATTCTCGAGTTGCAGGTTTATTCAACGTTTATTATTCCTATTATTCAAAACATCTGGTAAACACTAACCCTAACCCTAAACCTAACCATAACCCTACCACCCTAGTTGAGTAACATAATATTACAAGGGACCCAGAAAAAAACAGACCCACAATTTTTTAAATAAAACTGTTACTTTTAATTTTAATTTTAAAAGTTTAAGTCCAACAATGGTTAGAGTTAGGGTTTAGGTTAAGGTTAGGTTAGGGTTAGGTTGGGTTTAGGGTTAGTTTAATGGAAAATAAATAATTTGGGTTCTGTTTTTTCTGGGTCATCCCGTAATATCATGTTACTCAACAAGAAATAACCTCTGGTTCTGTATTCAATGTATGGGTACTTTAATTCAAATCTAAATATAGCCATCTA
>CM042153.1:79375233-79377733 GCA_023376005.1 Doryteuthis pealeii
TCACTTTGACCCTCATATTCCACGGCTTTTTCAATTCTCTGGCAAAGTCCGGGTATTTGTCTGTCTTTTCGTTTACCTTCATCTTCACCCTGTGATCTCCCCAAACTACAAAGTCTGCCAATTGACAAGTTTTCTTTATTTTTTGCTAATCAATATTAGATCTGGTGTCCTGGCTCGATCCGTCTTTATCTCAAATTCCCAGAGAATTTTATGCGTTTCATTCTCAAGAACAGATTCTAGTTTATGCATATACCATTTTGTTGTATGATCAAAATTTAGTTTTTTGCATATTTGTCAGTAGATCACCTTTCTAACCTAATCGTGCCTAGCTTTGTATTCCCGTTGTGTTCGTTATTATTATTATTATTATTATTATTATTATTATTATTATTATTTACTCCTTTTGAGTTTTCACATCAGCATTAGCTGATGGTCTTTCACTGGAGTCTGAGTGACAGCAAGTCTCCTCAGGTCTCCAGGACGCTTCTGAGTATTCTGGCAGATTGCAGCAGTGCAGTGTTCTGAATGGTGTCAATCCTTCTCTGATTTCCAAACTTTCCAAACCCTTTTCTAATCCTTTTGGGACTGTTCCAAGTGCACCAACTACAATTGGTATCACTTTGACTTTCATGTTCCATAACTTTTTCAGTTCTGTGGCAAGATCCAGATATTTGTCCATTTTTTCATTTTCCTTTAGCTTCCCCCTGTGATCTGCTGGCACTGCAAGATCCACCAGTCGACAAGTTCTTTCTTTTTTCTTTATCAAACTAGGTCTGGTCTTCTTGCTGGGATAAGGTGATCCGTTTTTATTTCAAAATCCCAGAGTATTTTATGCGTTTCGTTCTCAAGAACAGATTCTGGTTTATGCATATACCATTTTGATGTGTGGTCGAAATTAAATTTTTTGCATAATTCCCAGTGGATCACCTTCCAACCCAGTCGTGTCTAGTTTTGTATTCTCGTTGTGCTAGTTTGCTACATTCACAGAGTATATGGCTTACAGTCTCATCTCTATTACCACAAAGTATACATTTACTATTTCGTTGGGTCTTATCAATTTTCGCTTTGATATAGTTTGTCCTTATGGCATTATTTTGTGCAGCAATTATTAATGATTCTGTTTCTCTTTTGAGGTGTCCTTTTCTTAAACATGTCCAAGTCTTTCCATGTGCAACCTCTTCCATTTGTCGTTTGAAGTGTCCATATAATTGTTTTTCTTCCCATTTTTGTTTTCTAGTCTTTGTTGTTTTTCTGTTTGTCCATCTGTCACTTCTACTATTGTTGGCCGCCATAAGTAATTTGCCTTTGCTCTTTCTTGTTGTTGTCCTCAAGTTGTTGGATAGTGGTTTCTACACACTCCTCTATATTGGCAAGACCTCTTCCACCTTCCTCTCTTGACACATATAATCTATCTCTATCGTCTCTAGGGTGAAGAGCCTTGTGATTATTATTATTATTATTATTATTATTATTATTATTATTCACTCCTTGAGAGGTTTTGGTCCAGCGCTAGCGAAAAGGCAATAATCTCCCTCGCTGTCCGGTTGATACTGACAATAGAGCACTCCGTCTACTTTACTACTTGCTATTAAGGCACATGAAATTAATGAAAAATTACTTCTACCAGTTTATTAAGATATATGAAGTTATAAAGAGACAACAGCAACTCCAGCAAGCATCATTGTTTGTTTGCAGTCACTGATATATATATATATATATATATATATATATATATATATATATATATATATATATATATATTGTCTTCACAAAACATTTTTTTTAGACATAGTCAGGGTTCGAATCACGCACAAGGTGGTCTTCCTATCTATAGCTCTGCTGATGAGGCCTAATAGGCCGAAATGTACATACAGAGATTGATTTTTCTCGATTTGTTTAGCCTTACATCTGAATAGGTAAGCCTGCCTAATTAATTAATTATTAATTAATTAACTTTCAAAATTAGGTACGACTTCAATTAAGCACATATTCTCCCAAAAATTGTCGGCTAAAAAAAAGCCATATCAAAACACATCGTTTGTGTATTTACTTCTCATATATATATATATATATATATATATATATAATATATATTACTTTATTAAAGATGAAAACATTTCAGTAGCAAAGGTAATTTCATTTGATCCTTTATTTTTTTTCTTTAACAATGTTCTTATTTTTCTCATTTTTATTACAATCAAATTGAAATTCGAGCAACTAAATCCCACTAAACAATTTCTCACTACCTCCATCCCATAATAGTTGTTATTGTATTTAATGCATAAGATTTATATGTAAATGAATTTTATCGTTTATGTAAACGGAAAATAATAAAGCTCTCTTCCTTTAAGTGGAGCAAAATCATCGAAAATACAAAGGGATAAATGATTGAACAGTTTTGGTTCTATCAAAATTTCATCAGATCTACTTGAGGGGCCGGGTTTAGCTCAGTCGGTAGAGCGTTCGGCTAGAAACCACAAGGGTCCTAGTTCGATACCGG
>CM042153.1:79382733-79400233 GCA_023376005.1 Doryteuthis pealeii
CTGCTCCACACCTGTTTCGTGCCCCCTGGGTATGACATTAAACTGCACCTAATGGTTAACTTCCAATTTTGGAGATTTGGGGAGTGCTTTGTTTTGAGTGCATCACAAATATTCACTTAGCCATTTTTTAGCAAAATCTAATTGATAAAACGTATTAGAAATAAATTACATATGTGTTGTGGGGTTTTAAGGGGTCAAAATAAGACAAAACGACGGGTAACAAATGTAGGAAAATGTATTAACAAAAGAGTAGACATTTACAGTAAAGAAAGTGGGAATTACGTCCGACCAAATAGAGTTACGAACTGACTCGCATTGGCTTCCTCAAACCACAATTGTTCCTGCCACTTATAGTAACCGTCGGCGCATTCCACTATAATCTATAGGGTATATCACCTATAACAATATGTAATAACATTTTTTTTTACTGATGCTCATTATGTTACTACTTTTCGACTTCGACAAAACTTTGACCTTAAATAATCGATTTAATTAATTTCAATGTGTTTTTAAAATGAAAACAAGAGAAGATTTTGGCATTTATATATGTGTATGTGTGTATGTCATACACACACATATTGATATATTTATATATACATACACACACACACATATATACACATACACACACATATATATATATATACATACATATACACACACACATATATACACACACATACATATATATACATATACAAACACACACACACATACATATATATATATACATACATACATACATATACACACACACATATATACACACACATACATATATATACATATACAAACACACACACACATACATATATATATATATATATACATACATACATATATATATATATATATATATATATGTATGTATATATATATATATATATATTCTATACTAACCTTATTAGATTTCATTATGGAATTGAAAATTGAAACTGATAACAATATACAAATAAAACATGTTTATCTACTAAAAGTATTTACGGAGATTTAAAAGTTTAAGATACAGTATTAATCACAACTTGTATTTATGCAAACGCAATGAGTATTTTAGTAATGAGAGAGCTAAAAATCGGCTTAACCCGACCAATATTTCGAATCGGAAGTTCAAATTTTTGGGATTGTTTTATTTTAACATAGTCCACACATCGACAAAATTTCAGAAAAATGAAGCGTATGGGTGACATGGTCTGAATGATTTGATATGGAATTACCCACCCAGCGATTTTTCAGTGCCTTCTCATATTCAGTTTCTATTCTGTTGAGAATCTATCTATTGCAAGAATTTACGGAAAGTCTTTTTGTAATTGATTTGGATCTTTGTTTTAACACAATAAACAGAATTCCTTTCGATGTATAAGTGATGACATCTCTTTTCGGAATTATAAGACGAATCGCACGTACCACGACATTCATATATATATATATATATATATATATATATATATATATATTGCACCCGCTTACAGCAAAATATCTAAAAGATGCCTTCTTTGCTTCTAAGAAAAACTTTATATTATCACTCATCCATCACAACACAGCCTACTAAACAAAAAATCGGAAATCCTATCAAAATGCCGACATGAAAATGAACACCTACTATCAGACTTCGATCCATATACATAACCCACACACACTTCTTCTACCAATTATTCTATTTAAAAAAAATAGTAAACACTGCAACAGATCCGCCAAACTGTAAGTATCCTTCCCTCTACCCTGTACATTGTACATAATATCATACAAATATAACGTTCACATTACATCCAACGCATACATAACACAGACATTATTATTAACAGCATAATTAAAAAATACATTATATTAATTTGCACATACCATACGTAAACAAGAATACCAAACACAAATACACATATTCATCCGCACACACACGCATGGAGACAATTATATCATCACAGCCTTCGTGCATTTCCCCGCGCACGCGCATGACATCACACACATACGCACAAGCAAAAATACGCACACACGCGTGTGGACACAATCATATCATCACAGCCTTCACGCATTTCCACGCGCAGGCGCATGACATCATACACATACGCATAAACAAAAATACGCACAAGTACAAACAAAAAGAACATTCCACATCACGTAAAAAAAGAAACACGAGAATACAGTTAAAAAAACGCACACATTCGACCATTTACACTATTTCTGTCATTTATTAAAAAACAAACATTTCGTTTACCTAATGAATGCTTTTAGCAGGAAACCATTGGTAGTAATATCGTTCCCAAATAAATGAATAAAAGCTAAAACTTTTATTTGTCACTTCATTCAACTATATATATATATATATATATATATATATATATACATTTTTGATAAAAAAATAACACTAGACTAAAGCAGACAGGCGTAGGCACCACTACTACTAAAGGAAAAAGTCGGAATGACATCTAAAAGATTCCACCAACCAAAAGACGCTTGAAAGAAATCGCCCCTGAGGACGGGGAGAAGTGTATAAATGTAATCTGAATATAGCTATTTGCCAGTCTGAATAAAATAAAAACGTGGTCTGACGAAGCTCGGTGGGCCTCAGACACTACGAGTGGAAATGGTCCATAACCACGATACCCCTGGTATTTAAGGCCTTTTTTATTCACAATATATATATATATATATTATATATATATATATATATATATATGTATGTGTGTGTGTGTGTGTGTGTGTGTGTGTAGAATTAAACAAAAGACACGTCTCCTGTTTAAAAATTTTATTAAAAATCTTTTGGAGCTTTCTGGCCAACACTTTTATATAGGATTCGTCGATTAGTCCACCAAACTTTTTATCACAAGTACTTTCGCCACTTCGAAGTGCCATCATCAGGGGTGATATGCTTGTGTTCCAGTTATTTTTTTTTCAAGTTAGTTCTTGGGATAAAAACTTTGGTGTACTAATCCACGGATTCCATCCAAATATAAAAATGTTGGCCATAAAGCTCGAAAAGATCGCTAATAAAATTGTTAAACAGGAGACGCGTTTTTTGTTTAACTCTACATGTATAAATGAAAGAATGCTGCCCAAATAAACACCAACACCCACACCCACACCCAACCACACACACACACACACACACACACACACACACACAGTCTCTGACTTTGCGTGCTGGGTTCCCCGGTTCGATCTCTCTCTGAGGGAGATCGTAGGTATACACTGCTGATGAGACCTAAAAAGGTTGAAACAGTTGTACGGTGTTCCACACGTTGCACTCGTTATTCGCAGTTTGCTTGTCATGATTATTTTCAATAATTATCGAATTTTAAACGATGAACGCATTGTAATTGCCTTAAAAATATAAATAATAATAATAATAATAATAATAATAATAATAATATGCTCCCAATTTCGGTTGAACACTTTAATAGGAGGGATATAATTGCAAATTCACCGTATTCGGCGCTCAGCTAAATCTCACTTTGTTTACAAAGTTTGAGAACTCTAGGTGAAGTTCATTTCCGCTTAGAAATGTAGCGATGAAATGGCCTGCTATACTTGGCGACTGACTGTGGATGTGTGGGTAAGAGGTTTGGCGAGCGTAAGTTCTTTCGGGTCTCGAACCCAGCCAGAGGCAGCTGCTAAAAATCGTATAACTATACTGATGAGAGGTGATACTTCGAAACACGTGTCTATAGTTTACTCTCTCTCTCTCTCTCTCTATATATATATATATATATATATATATATACATATATAGATAGAAAGATAGATAAATAGATATGTGTGTGTGTGGATATAATTTGTACTTATCTATATCTATTATTTTACACGCAGTTACATGTATTAGGTAGGAATACTTGATATAATTTGCGCATGTATGATTTCAACTGTACCCAGCAAAAACTAATAATTCATACACAATTTTATATTTTAATGTAACTATTCCCATTTAATAATAATAATAATAATAATAATAATAATAAATAATAATAACTTTCAAACCCTTAGATGGAACCATAACAGTCACACCACTCCGTTGTTAGAGTGGACCAGTGGTATGTATTTACTCAAGTGCTTATTATGTTAAAACAATGGTGACAAGCTGTGTTTAAATAGCTTAGAGTTTCTTTATGGAGATACCGTTTCTTTCAGGAGGTTAAATGTGACGTCGAAGTAATCTATCCCCTTTGGAGTTAGATTTGATCACAAAAGTGGAAAGTGGTCACAGTCGGTTTGAGCTGGGAGGAGTGGTTAAGTTTTTTGAGCATGATGGAAAGGTTAACTTTGTTTTGGAGGGCATTCTGGGAAAGGAGTTCTAGTTTATATTATACTAGCAGAGACTACCCGGCATTGCCTGGGTAGAGCGGGATTTTTTAAAGTTAGTCCCGCAGATCCATCATTACTGAATCGTGAGTTGAATCCTTGTAGGGTGCCCCATTTAATCCCCTATGTAAAAAAATAGACCATATATTGATCCAGCTATTTTGAAAAGAAATGTTAATGTCTACTATCTAAAATATTAAATGAAAAAAAATCCATGCTATTATCATTTAAATTTTATTTTGTAATTGTCTTTATGAATATAAATCAAATCTCTATTATTTTTGCTCAAAAACCAAGCCCTTGTGATATTTAATGTGTGTATATATATATATATATATATATATATATATATATATATATATATATATATATATTAATTTTAAGATTTGTTAATTCATTTCTTCAATTCTATAAGAATTTTACACACCAGCGTTAGCTGATGGTATTTCACTGGAGTCTGAGTGACAACAAGCCTCCTCAGGTATCCAGGACTCTTCTGAGTATTCTAGTCGATTGCAGCAATGCAATAGTCTGGATGGTTTCAATTTTTCCTCTGATTTCCAGATCCCCCAGTCTTTATTGGGACCGTTCCTAGTGCACCAACTACAATTGGTATCACTTTCACTCTCATATTCCACAGCTTTTTCAATTCTCTGGCAAGGTCCAGGTATTTGTTTGTCTTTTCGTTTACCTTCATCTTCACCCTGTGATCTCTTCAAACTACAAGTCTACCAGTTGACAAGTTTTTTTTTGTGAATTAACACTAGGTCTGGTCTCCTGGGATAGGGTATTCCGTCTTTATTCTATTATTATTATTATTATTATTATTATTATTATTATTATTATTATTATTATTATTATTATTAATAACCTTTCTCATGATGCACCACACAAAGTATATATAGGGAAATGCAGAGAGTCGAGAAACTGATAGTTCTTAAGTTCCGTTGACTTTACCTCTTCACCCCTGCCCTAATATAGATATATATGCTCTATCACTGATATTGAGCACTCTTTCTTTATAAATATACCATATATATGCACACACACACAATATATATATATATATATATAAATATATATATAATGCATTACACACACACACACACACACACACACACACACACACACATATATATATATAAGGTGTGTAAAAAAGTATCGATATTTTTAGTACTTTTTAACACGCATTGTATTCTGTAAAAATTAACGTTCAATTCATTGTTCATTTCTATCTTGATAAATACAGCTTCAAACTCGGCACATTTATGACAAACTTGTATATATATATATATATATATATTATATATATATATATATATATAGTGACACATGCTTATCCTGTATAGGATTTATGCAAATTTGAATATGTTCCTTTCCATTTGGTACATGGGCCGAGAACTTCTGAGCTTCTCATCTTTGAGTACTTTATCACATAATTACCCTCACTGTTACTGTAACTCTCTCTCTCTCTCCTCTCTCTCTCTCTCTATATATATATATATATAATATATATATATATATATGTGTGTGTGTGTGTGTGTGTGTGTTGTTAATTTAATCTTCACCTCATCAGTTATTGATCGTTAAGCCATCACCTTTCCTTCATATACAACGACCTGTATATGTTAAGTTGAGAATATTTAAATATACACTGGAGCCAGATGGTGCAGGTTTATACGGTTTAAGTATATCTTTACTTATTAATATAGTTTCACACACGGTTTCGTTTTTCCCCATTCATTTGGGACTCACTTCGTCCCTCCAAGGCTTTTCACTCAACACATAGTGAAGTACTATTGATAAAATCAGCATACTTTGTCTGCTGTTTTGCTGCCCGGACTTTGGTTAAATGACTGTCTCGTGTGGTCTGAGAGACAATACATTCTTCTGGAACATTACCAGAATTGAATGGTCTTTCTTATAATGCCATTTAATGGAAGAGCCATTAGAGTGATTCTATTGTCTCTTTTTCAAATTGATTAACCCCGAAAGAAAACAACACAATTATAAAAGTGAAACATATTTAAAAGCAAGAAATATATAATCAACAATTGTTTTTATTTCAAGTCAGTTTTAATTTTCAGTTCTCGCATTATTACGAGTTTCTTGGCTTTATCATAAAACAGAACAGAAGGCAAACCCCAACACTTTTTATCATATACAAATTGTGCTATAAACGTATCGAGATTAAGCTGTATTTACCAAGATAGAAATGAACAATGAATGGAACGTATTTTTTTCAGAATACAAGGTGTGTCAAAAAGTATCGTGATTGAAGCTGTATTTACCAAGATAGAAATGAACAATGAATGGAACGTATTTTTTTTCTCAGAATATAAGGTGTGTCAAAAAGTATCGTGATTGAAACTGCATTTACCAAGATAGAAATGAACAATGAATAGAACGTTTTTTTCAGAATACAAGGTGTGTCAAAAAAGTATCTAGATTGAAGCTGTATTTACCAAGATAGAAATGAACAATGAATGGAACGTAATTTTTTTTTCAGAATACAAGGTGTGTCAAAAGTATCGTGATTGAAGCTGTATTTACCAAGATAGAAATGAACAATGAATAGAACGTTAATTTCCTTTTCAGAATACAAGGTGTTTCATAAAAGTATCTAGATTGAAGCTGTATTTACCAAGATAGAAATGAACAATGAATGGAACGTATTTTTTCAGAATACAAGGTGTGTCAAAAAGTATCTAGATTGAAGCTGTATTTACCAAGATAGAAATGAACAATGAATGGAACGTATTTTTTTTCAGAATACAAGGTGTGTCAAAAAGTATCGTGATTGAAACTGCATTTACCAAGATAGAAATGAACAATGAAGAACGTTAATTTTTTCAGAATACTGAAGCTGTATTTACCAAGATAGAAATGAACAATGAATGGAACTTTTTTTCAGAATACAAGGTGTGTCAAAAGTATTAGATTGAAGCTGTATTTACCAAGATAGAAATGAATAATGAATGGAACGTAATTTTTTTTTTCAGAATACAAGGTGAGTCATACAAGTATCGAGATTGAAGCTGTATTTACTAAGATAGAAATGATCAGTGAATGGAATGTTAATCTTTTTCAGAATACAAGATGTGTCAAAAAGTGTCCAGATTGAAGCTGTATTTACTAAGATAGAAATGAACAATGAATAGAACGTTAATTTCCTTTTCAGAATACTAGGTGTGTCAAAAAGTATCGAGATTGAAGCTGTATTTACAAAAGATAGAAGTTAACGGAGAATGGAACGTTAACTTTTCAGAATACAAGGTATGTCAAAAAGTACAAAAAGTCTCGATACTTTTTTTGACATACACTGTATGTGCTAGAAGGTGGTGGCTGAGGGTCTTAGCGTCCTGGGTATACCGCATCTAATTGTGACTTTCCAATTTTGGAGCAATGATGAGACATTATTCCCAAATGAACTTTGACCCTGAGTCGTAGTACCTGTCAGGATTTCATCTATGGACTAAATAGCAAAAATGAGTTTTAAAAACCGTGTTAAAAAATTGAGTTGAAATTTTTTGAATATCTATCAAGACTGAATAAAACTAAACGTCGTCGGCATAAAATAACCCAACACGGGATGACATGTCGAAAAATCAACCAACCAAACCAACCAACCAACTGTTACATAATCTATGCGGTTGCATAATATTATTGTCAATCCCCTGTATTTCTAAAGGGATGACCCTTTTCATACCATGGCCGGGTCCTTCAATGGAAAATTACAGAAGCCCGCCAAAATACGTGAAGTCACGTGGGACCTGTTCGGTCCCCAGTTTTGCAGTTGGACATCAGGCAGTGAAGATGTATAGCCGAAGTGTGACTCACTCTGCATACGCGCGCTATGTTAGTTAGCAGATGTCTGGTGGGGATTTAACAATAGAATAAGATCAAAAGTAAATCGAAGTCTTGTGTTTATTACCTAAAAACGAACAATGACACAGGGCTTCTGATAAGGAGAAATCCCTAACAGAAAACCAGACCCGAAGTCCCCAAGAAAGTCCAGACCTTAGAAGAGACCAGACCAACTCAAGATGATAGAAGAAATACCAAAGCCGATCAGAATACTAAAGACGGCCAAGAAATAGAATTAAAGAAAGGGGTATGCAACATTATAATTATTTAGTGCCAGTGAAGAAGGGCTATGCAACATAACCAATCAGCAAAATGGTTATCTGGTTCAATGTATTTTCTCCATATCACAAATATGCATTCATTTATTTTTAAGAAAACATGAATAAAATGCAGTAAATGTTTATATAAAATGATTTTCTAAGGAAATATTAAACGTAAAGTCATTAATGGTACAAATATTATCAATCCATAACGGTAAATCTTTTTATTTTATCCCCATTACTTCCAGGTCGACTCTGACCCGGAGTGGTAGTCTTCATTAGGATCCCATCTATGGGTTAAATAGATCAAAATGTGTTCTAAAATGTGTTTAAAAATAGAGTACCTATCAAGAAGGAATGGAACAAAATGTTTTTAATTTTATTCCCATTAACTCTGACCCGGAGTGGTAGTCTTCATTAGGTTAAATAGATCAAAATGTGTTCTAAAATGTGTTTAAAAAATTGAGTACCTATCAAGAAGGAATGGAACAAAATGTTTTTAATTTTATTCCCATTAAGACCCGGAGTGGTACATTAGGATCCCATCTATGGGTTAAATAGATCAAAATGTGTTCTAAAATGTGTTTAAAAATGAGTACCTATCAAGAAGGAATGGAAAAAGGTTTTTGGCATGGGTTGACATGCCATGGAATCCAACCAACCAACCAACCAGCCATCCAGCCATCCAACCAAATCATTTTTTTAATTCAACAATTATTCTCCAGGGTGGTCCGAAAGTCTTGTCACCCCTACATATTGTTTTCACTGTTATTTTTTAAATTTCAATCTTTATGATTTATACTACTTTCCTGTCCATCGTATCCGATGATGACACCACGCGAATCATTTTCCTCCAATTTAATCGGTCTCTGGTTGCGTCTTGCCAAATGCCTATGGGGATATTCAAGTCCTTCAGGTTTCTCTTGATGTTGTCTTTGTACCAGAGCTTTGGTCTACCGATCCCACGTGATCTCTCTCTCAGTTGAGAGTACAGAATCTGCTTTGGTAGTCTGTCATCCCCAAGTCTGTTTAAGTGGCCAGCCCATCTCAGGTTGTGTTGGACAAGTATTTCATGCATGCCAGGGAGTCCAGTTCTCTTCAGGATTATTTATATATATGATTTATATGATATAAAAATTATGTTCTTATTTTACCTCTAAAACGGTTCTTTAAAAACTAAATTATTTTCTAGAATTTACTGTTATATTATGTAATCATTTCAACTGAAATGAATATGTATGGGGTGACAAGACTTTCAGATCACCCTGTGTATTTCGCCTTTTGGTCAGTTATTTAGATTCATTTCGCCCATTAAAATTGATTTGTTTTACGGCTGTATTTGAATCTTCAAGTCTGTCGTCTGTAAATAAATCAGTTTTGCAATTAATCGCACATTTAAAACAAAGATAATACTTAATTGGGGCTCTTACAAAGAACCATCCATACTAAAAACAAGAACATCTTGTAGAAATCAGAACTGTAACTAACATTCACGTGGTGTAAGGGTTAGTAAGCTGGATTAGCTGACCATTGTTAGTGAGTTTGATTCTCACTGGGTGCCCCATATTTCTGGCCTTGTATCCCAACTTAGCAAAGCTTAGTAAATAACTACTCCTACTAACTACTACGTGATAAGGTTTGGTTTGTTTTGTTTTACGGCATATCAACCTCAGTGGGTCATTTAATGCCGATAAAGTTTTGAAAGAAATCAATTCTTAATGGATAATACAATTTTTTTATAAATACATTTTTCTATTTAATCCATAGATGGAACCCTAACAGGTACTACCACTCCGGGTCAGAGTGAACCAGGGAGCAATGGTGATGAAAGGGTGCTCCACATTCCCCAAACCTCCAAAACTGGAACCTCACAATCAGATAGAGTTTAACGTCATTCCCAGGACATGTAGACGTGCAGCCACCGCCTTCTAGCACCCATATGATAAAAAAGGGTTGGGGCTTGCCATAAGGGCAATAGGGTTGGGAAAATCATATAGGTGCTAGGGCTTGACGTGACCAGCCGATTGATCGGAGGGGGCCTCTCCGACCGCCCGTCTAGCCCAAGATAGGGCCAAAGTGGGCTGTATTTGAATCTTCAAGTCTGTCGTTTGTAAATAAATCAGTTTTGCAATTAATCTCACATTTCAAAACAAGATAATACTTAATTGGGGCTCATACAAAGAACCAAAAATAATAAAAACAAGAAAATCTTGTAGAAATCAGAACTGTAACTAAAATTCACGTGGTTTAAGAGTTAGTAAGCTGGATTAGCTGACCATTGTTAGTGAGTTTGATTCTCACTGGGTGCCCCATATTTCTGGCCTTGTATCCCAACTTAGCAAAGCTTAGTAAATAACTACTCCTACTAACTACTACGTGATAAGGATATGTTGCTCAAATGTTAAGGCCAGCAAAAAAAGGGTCCTTTCCTTAATTTCCTGGCGACATCCATTCGCTGATCCTTTTATACTAATAAATACATTCATCCGTCGCAAGAGATCCCATCGTGGTGTAATGGTTAGCAAACTAATCTCGCAGATCCATTACTACTAAATAGCGAGTTCGATCTTCGTTGGATCTCCCGCCCCATAATTTTGACCTTGTGTCACATCCTACCCGCAGTGAACAGGTTGGCTGGATAGTTACATTTATCCATTGGATTCCGCCACTGCTACAATCATAATGTCTCTGTCACGCAATTGCTTCTGTCCTAGTTAAACAAAACCAGAATAATGGACCATGTGACCTTTAGGCACCCCTTCCGCGATCTCGATTCGTGGGGACACTTTTCTCATTTACACTGCCAAAATCCGGTTGTTTGTTAGGGGTTAGGATTAGGGGTTAGGGTTAGGGGTTAGAGTTAGGGGTTAGTTTTATAAATTAAAAAAAAACTCTAAAAATCGTCTAAAGATGCCTAAGGATGGAACCCTGGTGGCTGAGCAGTCCATGACATGCAACACTCCACTTTGGCCCTTATTTAGGCTAAACGGTCGGTCAGAGTAGTCTCCTCCGATAAATCGGCTGGTCACGCCAAGCCCTAGCACCTATACAATTGTCCGCTGGCTTGGCCATGTCCCTGCGGAGGAGGTTTCTCTGACCGACCATCTAGCCTAAATAAAGGCCAAAGTAGAGTGTTGCATGTCATGAACTTATCAGCCACCAGGGTTCCATCCTTAAGCATCATAGGACGCCATCCACGACCAACAAGTGGTCCCATTGGGCAGAGGTGCAGTTGGTATGTTACAGAATGATATTAACTGGATTTTGACGGTGTAAATGGAAAAAATGTCCCCAGGAATCGAGATCGCAAAAGGTGTGCCTAAAGGTCATATGGTCCGAATAATTTACAGACAATGGGCAATGATTGGTTTGGGAGAGGGTTAAATAAATTCAAAATCAGCCCAAAAAGACAAAATCAATTAAAACAAAAAAAATCAAAAATCAAATCATCTGAAAATAAAAAGAAAAAAAATACACAAAAAAACAAACAAATAAAAAAAAAACACAAAAAACACGTTACCATAACAACTGGTTTTCTCGTTATTCATTAACAGGTTGTCAGTATATTGCAATTGGCTTCAAACATGTTGTTTGCGCGTGCGCGTGCACATGCGCATGTGTACCCGAGCGTGTTTGGAAAGACCGATATGCAAACATCTAATAATACCTCGTGTTAGTAAAACATTGTAGTCTTTTTTTTTTGTTCTTTTCTTTAAACACAACGTTTTGCTCGATACTTCCTAACGCTTTCCAATAAAGTCCTGGTGTACTTTATTCTACATTTTTCAGACTATTTTCTTCATTATTCGACTTATGTGTCCTTCGGTTTTCATTTCACAGGTTAGAATTCAGATACTTTTTCTTCTAGATCGGTTGCCATACCAACAGCGCATTCACTTTTATTTTCTATCTTGGTAAATACAGCTTCAAAGTCGGCAGTTTTTATGACACATCTTGAATTCTGACAAAAAAAAAAAAAAAAATAACGTTCCATTCATTGTTCATTTCTATCTTAGTAAATACAGCTTCAATCGATACTTTTATGACAAATCTTATACAGGGTTACCCCCCAAAACAGGCCCCCACAGACTTTTTTGAAAGTCAGGCCTGTTCTCTTGGGTCACCCTATATATATATATATATATATATATATATATATATATATATATATAGTGTGAGATGGTCACTGTTTCAGCTTTTGTATGAATGCGTACCAAAGGCAGTATTATTGGTAGAGTGCTCAATATAAAATAGAGCTGTTATATAATATATAATAAGATAAATATATAAAGGTTTTTACATATCTATTCATTAGGTGTCAAAGGAACATTCACGGCCATATTGGTTTCATGCGATGCAATCATCAGGTGAAGATGTTTCAAATGCCAAAATCTGTAAAAAATATAACAGAAGATTTGCATTTTTAGCATTATAGCCTACTTAAGATTAATTTAACAGTGACCCCTAATAAATACCCGACAGCAAAATACAAACTGAAAAAGATGTTAATTTATGATCGAGGGCTAATTACCTTCCAGAGATTTATACACAGAGGAACACAGGACAATAAAAAAAACTGTTTTCACCTGCCTTAAAAGCAATAATTCATCATTCGCGTCTGATGATTGGGAACACTAGACATTTGGTCTAGGCTTCCTGAAATAGGCTGTAAACTAAAAATCTAAATCTTCTGTTATATTTTTTATTTATATGATTTTGCTCTGTGACTCAATAAGAGCACAAATTGAGCTCTGTAAACTACGACACTTTTTGAAAAAAAATACCTATGTCGTAAGGAAGATTTCTTCTCCGTATTTTTAGTTTATATATATATATATATATATATATATAATATCCCAGTCTGCCCAACTATTTATCTATAACTGGAGGGAGAGTAGGATTCATAGCTTTCCCAAGGACATTAGCGCTAAGTGAAATGCAATTACCACATCCAGGATTTGAACTCGGGGCGACATGTCTATTTTCCATGACTATAACCATTACACCATGCGCTTCCATATCATTCTGTAACACACCAATGCCACCCATATTTGCTTACTAGCCTAAATTCAAAAAGTAATTTAATTAATGTTTTGATTCCATTGGGTGGGTATCAACTAGATTGAAAATTATTTTCCCAACTTGCTAATGGTTAAAATAGACGCACTCTCCTAAAACAAAACTTCAAAGAGTAATTCAATACAACCCTAGACTGTACCGTGCATGTTGTCTGCAACCCTTTTAATCCTCAATGACAGAAAACCCATAATATAACAGAACCCCCATTAGTTTTTTTTACCCTTTGTTTTCAGGTGTTAAGGGAAAATTTTCTCGACAATCCTTAAGAGCAAAAATACAGACAGCGACAAAATATTGTGTCGACACCGAATTAAAAAAAAAAAAGAAAACAAAAAACAAAAAACAAATTCATAACAAACAAACAACAACAAAACAAAACAAAACAAATGTTATTATTTGGATTATTCGGACTATTGTCCTCATCTATATTGTTATTGTTGGAGTTTTAGTATATAAGGCGTGTGGTAAATGCCTACTTGTACTTATAGACTCGCCGTCTACCATGTGACCAACAAATTGTCCAATCACTGGCAGTGCTCTGCTGCTGCTGTTGTTATTTATACTGGCTGATTCTAATCTTAGCTCACTATTACTTGGATCTTCTAGGACGACGGACATAAGGGATTCTATATCACGGGACTTATTCACTTACCAAATGATTCTATATCACGGGACTTATTCACTTACCAAAGGATTCTATAACTCGGGACTTACTTACTTATTTACTTTGAGTTCTTTCCAACTGGCCAAGGATGGCGGCCAGATACTTAACAGTTATCAGTACAACGTTTCGGCCGATGGGCAGATCCGGCCTTCTTCAGGTATTTCTTATCGGACTCGGGAACCTTCTCGAACTCGGGAGTTCAAAGTTTCCGTGATGGCTCCCGATTACGACAAGAAGGTTCCCGGTTAGGACAAGAAGATTCTCGAGTTCGAAAGAAAGGTTGCCCAGTTCAAGAATGTTCCACAGTCCGACTATTGCATATCAACGTGAGGGAATGGACTAATTCTCCATTAGAGCTTCCATTGTGAGATGTGTTGAATGTAAATAAAAATTCCAATCTTGGATGCTTCTAGATGAAATTTATTTACAGAGAGAGAGAGAGAGAGAGAGAGGAGAGAGAGAAGAGAGAGAGAGAGAGGGGGAGGAGAGAGAGGAGGAAGGAGAGAGAAAACAGAGGAGAGAGAAGGAGAGAAAGAGAAAGAGTGTGTGTGTGTCTGAGAGAGAGAGAGAGAGAGAGAGAGAGAGAGAGAGAGAGAGGAAAGAGGGAGAGAGAGAGAAAGGGAGAGAGAAAACAGAGAGAGAGAGAGAGAGAGAGGAGGGGAAGAAGGAGAGAAAGAGTGTGTGTGTGAGAGAGAGAGGGGGAAAGAGGGAGAGAAAAACAGAGAGAGAGAGAGAGAGAGAGAGAGAGAGAGAGAGAGAGAGAGAGAGAGAGAGGGGGGATCTAGAAATCGATACTTTTTCCATTTACACCTGTTAAATATACATGAAATAGATCGCAAATGTTTTTGTCCTTGTGAAAATGAAGATTCTAATGACATTGTGATAAAAGCATTTGTCACAACACAGAAACAGCAACGCCCCCTGTTGATGAATAAAAGAAGCAATTACGTAACCGATTGCTTAATCAATTATTTCTATAGCATAACTACGACCTATGAATAATTTTAATTTTCTTTCAAAAATTGAAAAATATAAAAAGAGAACAATTAATGTTTATCGTTTATCGCTTCCTCGTCACTGGAATAATGTTTCCCTCTCAAACCCTCTTTCATGGGGTCGAAGTGATGATATTTTGAAGGCGCTAAATATGGTGACTGAAGAAGTGGCTCAAAGAGCAATCAATACAATTTTAAAAGGCAGGGACACATGCTCTAATTCGATGGTGGAAAATTGCTATTAAGAGAAACGATGACTATGTGGAGAATTAGAAATGTGATCCACAGAGGACCAGCTTCATTTTGATGTATGATACATGTTCTTTTGTAATTATACCTGTCCTAAACAAAATGGCATTACTTTTTGACTCACTCTCGTATCTATGTATCTATCTTTTAATAAACCATCCATCTACCTAGTTTTTATCTATCTATCTATCTATCATGGTTCCTTTAAATTTATTTATACTATCTCACTCTACATCTCACTCCTTCCGCTCAGGGTTTACGGTCAATTTAAAAAAAAACTCTCTATCTAAGAAAACTCTCCGTTATTTCGATCGCTACTTACTGGTCAATCAAGGTTTATTCACTGTCTATCTATCTATCTATCTATCTATCTAAAAAAACTCTCTATCTATCTATCTATCTATCTATCTAAAAAAACCCTCCGTTATTTAGATCGCTGCTTACTGGTCAATCTAGGTTTATTCACTATCTATCTATCTATCTATCTATCTCAAAAAACTCTCTCTCTCTCTCTCTATCTATCTATCTATCTAAAAAACTCACCGTTATTTCGATTGCTACTTACTGGTAAATCTAGTTTTATTCACTATCTATCTATCTATCTATCTATCTATCTATCTCACCCCCCCCTCTCTCTCTCTCTCTCTCTCTCTCTCTATCTATCTATCTATCTATCTATCTATCCATCTAAAAAAAACCCTCCGTTATTTCGATCGCTGATTATGAAATTTTTGTTTGGTTTAACTTTATCGCTGATAAAACAAAAACAAACAAAGAACAAGATTTGGCATTAAATAACCCACAAGGATTTATATGTTACCAGAAGTGGATATCCCGCGTTGCCTGGGTAGAGGGGAGATAATAAAAAGTTAGTCTCGCAGATCCATTGATTATTTCGGTCTAATTGATTTATGTTTTAATAACGAACGTCACCAATGACTTTCCCTTCTCTTACCATTAAAATTCTAATTTTTAAATATCTTCCAAGATATAAATAAAATCTCCATTATTTTTACACAAAAAGCAAACTCTGGTAATAATGAATGTGTATATATATTTCCTTCGTCATTAATTGATTTATTTTCGTAGTTTCCTCTGGACATACATATATACATACAACACACACATAACTGCCCTTTATATATGTATAGATTAAACAAAATAACAAATGAAACAATCAGTCTGATCCTATTCATCTATCTATCTATCTATCTATCTATCTATTTATTTATCTATCTATTTATCTATCTATCATGGTTTCGTAATATTAATTTAGTGTATCTCAATCTACCTCTCTCTCGCTGTACAATACATTTAAGGAGCAAATGTTAACATTGGTTTCCAAACAGCATGTTAACCACTTTTCGTCAAGATAATGCACCTGTTAAGAAATGCAGGGAATGCCAATTCACTTATATATCTATCTATCAATCAATTAATCTATCTATCTATCTATCAATCGATTAATCTATATATATACTAATTAATCTATCTATCTATCTATCTATCTATCTTTCTATCAATTAATCTATCTATCTATCAATCAATTAATCTATCTATCTACCAATCAATTAATCTATATATCTATCTATCAATCAATTAATCTTTCTATATATCTATCTATCTATCAATTAATCTATCTATATATCTATCTATCTATCGATTAATCTATCTATCTATTTATCTATCTATCAATTAATCTATCTATGTCTATCTATCAATCAATTAATCTATATATCTATCTATGGGAGAAATGTGAGGAGGTTAACCCGACAGTATGTGGAGAAAGGTAGACAAACACGGGATGTTATGGAAACTGGATGTTCATTGTCGACGATGCAACGTTTCGGTCTCTTATTAGACCATCTTCAGGACCTGGATACAGTACTCGCTTCAGTGATGGACATTCTCAAAATGCTGAAACAGAAGGTCGCCAGTAGGGAGAGGGGTGGCCGGTGACCTGTTTCAGCATTTTGAAGCGAGTACTGTATCCAGGTCCTGAAGATGGTCTAATAAGAGACCGAAACGTTGCATCGTCGGCAATAAACATCCAGTTTCCATAACATCCCGTGTTTGTCTACCTTTCTCCACATATC
>CM042153.1:79402733-79426437 GCA_023376005.1 Doryteuthis pealeii
TATACGAGGTATATCAGAAAAGTTCCAGGATTGGTGTCACAAAAAATTAATTTCAAATCCAGACTACAAACTACAAGTTATCCCATTCAAAGTAATCCCCCTGGAGTCTAATGCCGTTTCTCATCCTTATTTGCCACGCTTGCATGCACTCCTGGAAGGATTCTTCCGGGATTCTCCATAGCTCTGTTGCCACGGCCTTTTTGATGTCGCGCACATCCTCATAACGGGTTCCATTGATGACTGCCTTATGCTTGGGGAAGATGAAGCAATCCTGGAGCCAGGTCGGGCGAGTAGGGAGGTTGCTCCAGTACAGTGATATTCTTTTGGCTCAGAAACTCTTGGATACTCAGGGTAGTGAGGGAAGGTGTGTTGTCATGGTGAAGCATCCACGAGTTGACCTGCCACATCTCCTGCCTCTTACCAAGTTTAACTAAAGCTGTATTTACCAAGATAGAAATGAACAATGAATGGAACGTTATTTTTTCAGAATACAAGGTGTGTCATAAAAGTGCTGAGTGTACAGCTGTATTTACCAAGATAGAAATGAACAATGAATGGAACGTTATTTTTTTCAGAATACAAGGTGTGTCATAAAAGTGCCGAGTTTACAGCTGTATTTATCAAGATAGAAATGAACAATGAATGGAACGTTATTTTTTTTTCAGAATACAAGGTGAGTCATAAAAGTGCCGAATTTACAGCTGTATTTACCAATATAGAAATGAACAATGAATGGAACGTTATTTTTTTTCAGAATACAAGGTGTGTCATAAAAGTGCCGAGTTTAAAGCTGTATTTACCAAGATAGAAATGAACAATGAATGGAACGTTTTCTTTTTTCAGAATACAAGGTGTGTCATAAAAGTGCCGAGTTTACAGCTGTATTTACCAAGATATAAATGAACAATGAATGGAACGTTCATTTTTTCAGAATACAAGGTGTGTCATAAAAGTGCCGAGTTTACAGCTGTATTTACCAAGATAGAAATGAACAATGAATGGAACGTTATTTTTCAGAATACAAGGTGTGTCATAAAAGTGCCGAGTTTACAGCTGTATTTACCAATATATAAATGAACAATGAATGGAACGTTTTCTTTTTTCAGAATACAAGGTGTGTCATAAAAGTGCCGAGTTTACAGCTGTATTTACCAAGATAGAAATGAACAATGAATGGAACGTTATTTTTTCATAATATAAGGTGTGTCGAAAAGTACAGAAAATCTCGATACTTTTTTTGACACACCTTGTACACTACCTTGATAATGGAACAGTTACTGGGAATCGAACTTACTGCGCCAGTAATGGTTCTTCCAGATATTAGGCTTCTAACTATTATGCCACGGTTAAGTGCTTAAAACATCGATTGAATACAACAAAGAAATAAAAAATGCAACGATGAGGGTAGATTGGACCATTCCATGTTTCCTTTATGACAAAATGGCCACAGACAATCTGATCGCATATCAATAAACAATACAAACATTTGCTCGTCACCCCCGCTCGCTCCTCCCCTCCCACCGGCCGGACAGATTTGATTCTGTGCCATTTTTGTAGAAGTTTTGTCCGCCATTTTACGCGTTCTCTGACCTCATTCTTTTGATGTTTCGTATTGTCCTCTGCTTATCTGAACGTTTAATAATGAATAAAGGGAATAGAAGCGAAATAGAAGCGGACCGCCTGGAATCACGTAGGATGAATTAAATTCTGTGCCTAGGGGGACACACATTTCTGAAAGGGATGAACAAAAACAAAAAACAAAACAAAACAAAAAAATGACTAGCAAACGTAACGTTTGAGTTCAATCATAATGAGTGTTCTAGCCAAACTTTTTTAGATCCCGGAGGAAATTTGTCCTTTAGTGATTTACCTATTATCAGACAATTTTAATAGATAAATGATGAAGATAACTGGGTGAGATGATGCACTGGGAAATCATCAATGTTTGGTAGTGGAAATTAATGGTCGATACAGTTCATAATATTTGGGCAAGTAACGTTGAAATCACCAGTTCCCGCATGATCACCGAAGTTAAGCAGCGATGAGCCTGTTCAATATTTAGATGGGTGACTATTTAAGCAACGGCGAGTACTGTAAGCTACCTAATATCAAAATGACTTGATTTGACATTAAATGACCCAAAAAGGGTTGATATGCCATAAAACAAACAACCAAACCTGGTCAATCTCTGGCTTGTGGTTAAGTCACGTTGAAAGCACAGGTTCCCGCTAGAACATCGACGTTAAGCAGCGATGAGTCTATTCAATATTTAGATGGGTGACAATTTAAGCAACAGCAAGTACTTTAAGCAACCTAATATCAAAATGACTTGATTCGACATTAAATGACCCGAAATGGGTTGATATGCCGTAAAATAAAACAACCAACCAACCAACCAACCAACCAACCAACCATAGTATTTTGAAGTGTTTTGTTCGTGTGTTATAAGAAATGGAAACGGCGAAACAAGTTCAACTCCTGAACGAGACTGTTTGCATTTCACATGACGCTAATATCCTTGGCTAAAGTTAAGCCCCCGTCTATTCTTCCTCCAGGTATGAGTAAAATAGCTGGACAGATCGGGCTCTTGGTATGGCAACCAGTCCTCGAGAAGGAATGTCGTATAGCCATACCTTCTATCTTTGTATATTATTGCTTGTGGTGAGTATACCCATGGTTGTATACTCCTCTTCTATCCTCTCTGAATCGCTGCTATCTGTCGATCCTCTGTCATATTCTATCTTGGATTTTGACTCGTTCAAAGCTGGTTTCTTCTGGATCTGGGATTCTTCCTGACTTGATACTGAGACGTCACATGATCTTGTCTTTCATTTATTAAACGTTAATTTAGTGAAATGATATTTTTGCCGCGAGTGAATTTACAAGAGTGAGTCAAAACGTAGACTTCACTACAGATTTTACTCCCTCGTCAATGGAATAATGTTTGCCTCACACACTCAAGGGAGAAAATCGCTTCATTCGGGTGGACAACTTTGCCGCATCCTCCATACTCACCAGATTCAGCACTTTCAGACGCTTATCTCTTTGGCCTCATGAAAAAGGGTTGGAGAGGCAAACATTATTCCAGTGACGAGGAAGTGAAATCTTTAGTGAAGAGGTGGCTCAAAGAACAGTTAACAGAATTTTACGGGGCAGGGATAGATGCTCTCATTTAAAGGAGGAACATTGCTATTGAGAGAAACGATGTGAAGAAGTAAGGATGTGATCCACAGAGGACCAGATTCATTTTGATGTATGATACATGTTCCTGTGTTGGTAATTATATCTGCCCTAAACAAAATTGCATTACTTTTTGACTCACCTATGTGGAGAAGTAGGGATGTGATCCACAGAGGACCAGCTTTATTTTGATGTGTGATACATGTTCCTGTGTTGGTAATTATACCTGTCCTAAACAAAATGGCATTACTTTTTGACTCACCTATGTGGAGAAGTAGGGATGTGATCCACAAAGGACCAGCTTCATTTTGATCTATGATAAATGTTCCAGTGCTGGAAATTATACCTGTCCTAAACAAGATGGCATTACTTTTTGACTCACCTATGTGGAGAAGTGGATATGTGATCAACAGAGGACCAGCTTTATTTTGAAGTCTGATACATGTTCCAGTGTTGGTAATTATACCTGTCCTAAACAAAATGGCATTACCTTTTGTTACACCCTCGTAGTTGCTTCACATTCTCAGCTATTGACTCCCATGATCTTGTCTTTCGTCCAGTAGTCGTTAATTTAATTTAACGAGATTTTTGCCGTGACTGAATTTAATTTTTATTGCAAATAGCGTTTATATGAAAACATGTGAGATAATAATATTCAATAAAAAACGATTCAAACAGTTAAATTATGATTTATTTAATCTATACACATAATCTCTACAAGATGGGCAAGCGACTTTGATATGATTCTGGCTGATAAGAGACGATTCCTCTTTAGATAAAGGATAAAAAGCTTCTTTTTCAGTTAACATTTGGCGTGATTCCAATATGTTCATGGCACTCCTGAGGGTCAAAAATATGTGTAGGCCAAATTGAAGCTAAGTTATTATATTTTGACAATTTTTTTCATTATATCCGATTATCATTTAAATTTTAGTATTTTAATTATCAACACCTTCCTCATGTGTAGGATATGGCACAAGGTCAATTTCTTAAGTGGAGCTTTATTTTGATGTCTGATACATGTTCCAGTGTTGGAAATTATGCATGTTCTAAACAAGATGGCATTACTTTTTGACTCAGTTTGGAATTCAGAGTTTTTATCCTACTAGAAACCCTGTCGGTTGGGGCTTTAGAACACACCGACTTCACCTCTGCAGAAGGGTAAGAATCCCCCAATGGCGCCACCTGTTGGTCGCGGATGGCGAAACGTAATGCTTAAGGATGGAATAATAATGATATATGATATGCTGTTTCCGCTTTTGGACGCAGTTTATCATCTCAGATTGTTATTATTTTCATCAAAACACGGACCATATTACCTTTAGGCACCCTTTTTTGATCTCGATTAAGAAAGGACATGTTTTTCATTTACACCGTCAATATCCGGTTGTTTGTTAGGGTTAGGGGTTAGTTTTATAATTTTTTAAAATCTAAAAATCGTTTGTTAAAACAACCGGATATTGACGGTGTAATTGAAACACATGTCCTTTCTTAATCGAGATCAAAAAAGGGTGCCTAAAGGTGATATGGTCCAATATTTTAAATAGAAGACACTGCTTTTTCTTTTCAGAGTGTTATTTTTTCTGATGCTCCACCAGGCCAGATCACCCCAAAGTTTTTTTTACGTAGGGATTTTAATGGGACATAATGCAAGGATCGAACTCACAATTCAGTAATAATGGATGTGTGAATTTAAAAAAAGGGGTGCCTAAAAGTCATATGGTCCGAAAACACAGCCTCTACAACTGGGAAATTTCATGCCTGTCAGTCTCTGTTATCTCGAACGCACACCCTCTCCCTAAAAAAAGAAGACAACGCCTTTATATAATGAACCAGAGTAAATGTCCGAAGTACAATCAAAAATTGAATCTTTTTTTTTCTTTTTCCCGCAATTACAGTCATATTAACTTCTTTTAAATAAACCACATATTTCGTTTTTCCTTGGCATCAGATCTTGCAACCTTTTCAAAATCGAACATTTGGCCTTCAAGTAAGGTCGACTATAAAACTTGCTAATTATCAGGTTCACCATTTTAGCGGAATATATTGTGGCACCATGTTCTGCGACAATGAACATCAAATCGATAATTGTGAATTTTTCACTCGAGTAAAGTAATAAAGTCTCCAATCAAAATATGCACAGAAACATTATCAATCATCGATGGTTCACTGTATATAATTTCTTAGAATTAATTGTGCTAGGTCTATCATTAAGAAAAGGTTTTATTTTTGCAAATTAATGCTTCATGTTAGACAGTGTCGTTTTCTTTGTTCTGAACAAATTTTACTTCAAATTCCTTAACACTTTCAAGAAAGTAACAAGAAGTGTATGAAGTTAGTATTATTTCGATTATTCGGACTATTGTTCTCATCTTTATTGTTATCTCTACAGAGGAAACTTCGAAAATAAAACAATTAACCACAAAGTAAATACATATACACATTAAATATCACCAGTACTTGGTTTTTGAGCAAAAATAATAAAGATTTGATTTATATTTGGGAAAAGGATTAAAAAATAAAATTTAAATGATAACAGAATGGAATATTTTTTTGCATTTAATATTTTGAAAAATAGACATTACCGTTTATTTTCAGAGTGGCTGGATCAATGCAAGGTCTTTTTTTACATGGGGATTTTAATGGGGCATCCGACGAGGATCGAACTCCCGATTGAGTACTAATGGATCCGCGAGACTAACTTAAAAAAATCCCTCCTCTACCGTGGCGATGCCGGGTGGCCGCTTCTAGTCCAAACATAAAACAGAACAATGTTTTTGGCCAGCTATCGGACTGAAGTGGTGCCCTTTGATATTCCCAAATTATAGTCGCTTAGATCTTATAACTAATTGTATTACTAATACAAGCAGGACCCGTGAATATACCACAGTATGATAATTTAATTATGACAACGTATGATATAAGAACTATTGCTAAATAGTTCGATATGTAAAAAGTATAATATTCTCAACTAAAGTCTTTATCACTCTTTTTTTCTTCTTTCTTTCATTCCTTTTATCTTTTCATTACGTTCAATTGAAACAGATTAGCGTTATCACTTCCGCGTGCTCACCCTTCTCTCTATTTTCCCCAATTCTCTTTCTTTCTTTCTTTCTTCTTATGATATTTTTTCTGGATATCATGTCCTTTTTCTTCTCTTTCTTTCTTTCTAATAAAAATGGAATGGTCTATTATTAAGTTTGGGTGACGTCACTCATCAGAAAAAAAATTCGGCGGATAAACAATACTAGATAATCAGGATTTACATTTTCACATTTCATCTTGGACGATTTGGATAGTCTCATTTTTAACCAGAGGGTGAAACAACAGTATTAATAAACAAGAGTATTAATATATCGATTTTTAAATAGACAAAATCATTATCATGGACTGGGTCTACTTCTTTAGGAATCGAACCTCTTTTCTTGAATAATTGTGAGAATAGGATATTTACGCTGACAACAGTGATGCTGATAGCTTTTTGATTTAGTGTGTCCTGGGACGCACATATTTGGTTTGAATGAGTACCCGGAAACATTTATGGGTCCTAACTAAAGCCGTCTAACTCTTACCTTGTAACCTATCCTGTGTAATTCGTTTCTAAGAAACTATTGAAATGTAGTATTATCTGCGTTATTCGGACTATTGTCCTCATCTTCATTGTTATTTGTACAACGTTTCGGCCGATATACCCTCCGGCCTTCTTCAGGTATTTCTTGTCGTACTCGGGAACCTTGTCGGACTCTGGGACCTTCTTTTCAAACTCGGGAAGCTTCTTGTCGTATTCGGGAGCCATCACGGAACTTTGAACCTAACCCTTTATTTATTCCACGGGGGGGGGGGGGTATCCTGTTCTCATTCCGCTAACCATAGCTGGGGGATAGGAGTTGTATTAATTAATCATTTTTTACACAACTCCTACCCCAGCTATGGTTAGCGGAATGAGAACAGGATACCCCCGTGGACTAAATAAAGGGTTAGGTTCAATGTTCCGTGATGGCTCCCGAATACGACAAGAAAGTTCCCGAGTTCGAAAAGAAAGTTCCCGAGCCCGAGAAATACATGAAGAAGGCCGGAGGGCATATCGGCTGAAACGTTGTACAAATAACAATGAAGATGCGGACAATAGTCCGAATAACGCAGATAATACAAATCTTCAAGCCTCATCTCAAACATTCAGAGAAATAGTATTGAAATGTAATTAGAGTTACCTTGAAATGGTGAAACTGCGTCTTTTTTAGATTTGTGTGCGTCAGGGACGCAGGACGCGTAGCTATCAGCATCTCTGGCTGACATTATCGAAAACTTCGCCGCCTAAGTTTCTAAACTAATGTTTATTTGGTGATGTTAATTTTCAAGCGTAAAAAAATAAAATAAAATAATAATCCGACGAAATGTGTGGCGGGTATAAAGAGTTTCAAGTCTATAACGCACATTTAATATTCACAGTGAATTAAGTCTTTTGTCAGGAAATTCAATAAGCCACACAGAGTTCTCTCCCTTAGTTGTCTGTCCCTAAACGTTTATAGGCCGTATAGAATCTTGTAAAATTCTTCTTCTCACCCGGTGGAATAATCTTTTAAAAAGAAAAGCGTGCGAATGGCGCAGATGAATTGATATGTCAGACAATTTTATGTTCTCACCAAACAAAGAAAGGCGCGTTGTAGTGGAAATTTAACAGCCTTCAATATTATGACAACCAAAGAATTGTACATAAAATTAATTTCTGTGGACACTTTATAAATATGGCAGACACACCAGATGAACATTAAATACTTCGGGCGAATAAGCGTCTCATTTGCTTTTCTTCCGATTCAAATTCACACGCCCGCTAAAAATGATTAGAGACAGATGTAGAAAACGGAAAGAAATAAAAGTAAAACTTTTCGGAATAACTTTTCATTGCTCTCTTATCTCATTAATTCCTTCTTATTTTCAAACTATTGGTTTTTTAGTAAAGGTAAAAGTGCTAATTGATTATAAAAAGAAATATCCAGATAAATACATATATGTTTATCTTATCAAGCTTGGTAAAACTTAGTTAAATAATTAAATGTACTATAAATACGTATTTTGTTATTGCTGTGTAGATTTAAAAGAAAAACAAATTCACACGCCCGCTAAAGACGATTAGTCAGATGTAGAAAATGGAAATAAATAAAACTAAAACTTTTAGGAAATAATTTCTCTGAATGTTTGAGATGAGGCTTGAAGATTAGTATTATCTGCGTTATTCGGACTATTGTCCCCATCTTAGGTTCAAAGTTCCGTGATGGCTCCCGAATACGACAGAAAGTTCCCGAGTTCGAAAAGAAGGTTCCCGAGTCCGACAAGAAATACCTGAAGAAGGCCTGAGGGTATATCGGCCGAAACGTTGTACAAATACCAATGAAGATGGGGACAATAGTCCGAATAACGCAGATAATACTTTTAGGAATAACTTTTCATTGCTCCCCTCTCTCATTAATTCTATTCTTATTTTCAAACTACTGTATTTTTCGGACTATACGGCGCACTTAAAATCCTTATATTTGCTAAAAAAAACGGCAGTGTGTCCTATAATCCGGTGCGCCTTATATATGAATCCTGTTTGTGCTTAGGCCTTGTGACCTCAAACAGCAATGAGACTGACTCAGAGGATGACGAAAGGGATTCAGGTTTGGCTGATGCCGCCATCGCCCAACTGTTAAACTCCGACACCGAAGATGAAGAATTTGACGGATTTGTAGAAGAGGAATGATTGAAAAAGTGAGCGTATTTTTCTGTTCTTTGTGTGTTACAAGTGAACAATATTGATAGTTATTTTTAGTGACTTGAATAAATCTGACCTATCCAACTGCTTTGTTCTGCTTTATGCGCCTTATACTCCAGTGCGCCTTATATATGAAAATAGATCCGTTCACTGATACTGCGCCTTATACTCCAGTGCGCCTTATATATGAAAGTAGATCTGTTCACTGATACTGCGCCTTATACCCCGGTGCGCCTTATATATGAAAATAGATCCGTTCACTGATACTGCGTCTTATGATCCGGTACGCCTTATCATCCGAAAAATGCGGTATGATTTTTAGTAAAGTTAAAAGTGCTAATTGATTATAAAAAGAAATATCAAGATAAATACATACATGTTTATCTTATTAAGCTTGGTAAAACTTTTACAGCAGTCCATGCTTTTCCTATGCGTGTATTAACATCGCTTTCTGTTGATAAGATATTACTGCCTATCATCAAGATAAGTACATACATGTTTATCTTATTGTGACAGAGAACACGAGTTGAGTGGCGGGCGTGAGGGCTTGCCGTATTCTCGAAGGAGGCGGGCTAGGCTTTGCCTGGCGTGTAGGACTTACCTAGGATCGAACCCGCGTCCTTCGGAGTGCGAAAAGGCGACACTTTGGCGCGGGAAAACCTGTGTATAAATAGAAGGAAACACCCAGAAGCGGGGAGTGCAGAAACGAGTGTTGCTACGGTAGCTGCGAGAGGATTCGACGACGACGACGAAGAAGAAGTCGGTGTTTGCAAAGAGAAAGTTTAGCCAGCGAGAAAGTGTTGGACTCTCTTCTTTTTGGACCGCCTCAACAAAAACTTGTTGAGTTAAATCTTTAATTTTCCCCTCTCTATTTTTTTCCCTATACTTATCAAGCTTGGTAAGACTTTGTTAAATAATTAAATGTACTATAAATACGTATTTTGTTATTCCTGTGTAGATTTAAAAGAAAAACAAAATTCCAGATATTTCACAGTATATAAAGTTACAGAAATTTATATTAAATAAATATATGATCAAAATCATTAATACATAGAATTAATCTTATTTATTAACAATGTCTTTATAAGAATCCGTGATACAGTAAAAGGGTAATCAAAATCTGATAGGTTGTATTCCCAAGTCCGTGAAAGTCTCGCTCTATTCTCTCGTCCGAGACTCACTATTTATAAAAAAACGGACGGTTCCATTGTCCTCCTTTAGGTACTATATGACAAGTTTTTTAAGTGTACATTCAGTAAATAGTTTTTAAAGAAATAATGTGTTGGAAAATTCTCCTAATGACAAGTGACTTCTTGTTTTGATATCAGTCTAGATATTGAGGAAGTGTTATCTGTAAACTGTCCAGTTTTCTTCTTTTTATTTTGTTTGTTTTTATTTCTATATATTTTGAACATGTACAATGTATGAGTCTATCAAGGAACGAAAGTCTTTTCTTTCTCCACTGTGAACGGGTCCAGTTTTAAACAATAAACTGTGTTGATGACATTATCTGCTGATTTATTCTAGTTACATCTTCTGGGAATATGTGGAAATAAATCGAACAAATATATGAAAAAAAAAAGAGAAAAACCAAAAGAAAAGATGGATATAAACCAGAATTCGTATTGATATTTTTCTTTCAAAATGGCGACCGGTGTGTGGAACTCTTTTGTGGGAGAGGGAAAAACGGTCCGGTTGTCAGTTATCGTCTGTCTTTTAAGACTGCAAGTGGCCTGGAAAGATAAAACACGCACGGGAAATTGCTTTTCGACTGTCAATCACACAAGCAGACTTGATACCATTGACTGGGTTAATCCGGACAATAAAACTAATCTTTCGTCTGCAAAAGAAAGCAAAAACATTTAATAGATACTCACACGTATATATTATAAACGTTTGGTCTGGTTTGGTTTCGTTTGCGGCATATCAACATCAGTGGGTCATTTAATGCCAACAAAGTTTTGAAATAAATTCATTCTTAATGGATACTTAATATTTATAAACACATTTTTCTATTTAACCTATATATGCCACCCTAACAGGTACTACCACTCCGAGTCAGAGTGGACCAGGGAGCAATAGTGATGAAGTGGTGCTCAACATTCCCCAGAACTCCAGAATTAGAACCTCATCATCAGATAGAGTTTAACATCATTCCCAGGATATGAAAGACCCTCAGCCATCGCCTTCTAGCACCCATATGAAAAATGGGCTGGGGGCTTGCGATAAGAGCAATAGGGCCGGGACAATCATATAGGTGCTAGAGCTTGACGTGACCAGCCGATTGATCGAAGAGGGCATTATAAACGTATTCTGCCAGTAACGCTTGCATTAATTCATAAACTATAAGTAAAGTCGTCGGGGTGGCCTAAACTCGGTATCAGCCAGACATCGATGGAGTCTAGACCAAGGAGGTTGTTTTCGGCGTTTGAGGCAGTGCGCCACACCTACCATCAGCTCCTCACTTTACCGCACAGATCCCTGTGCTACTCATACTCTGAGTTGGCGAGGGCCAGTATCGAACCCAGAACCTTGTGGTTCCTAGTCCGACGCTCTACCGACTGAGCTAAACCGTATAACAGTCCATTTTCTTTCTGATTTTCGATGCACTCCCATAGTAAAATATATTTAACAAGACATTTACATTTCTACGTTTAATCATATCAAAATTAGCAATAGGGGAAAAAAAAGAAAAAAAAAAGAAGATTGAATTGGATCATTTCAGAATTAATTGTAAGAAACAGAGGACCATATGACCCTTAGGCACCCCTTTTGTGATCTCGATTCCTGGGGACATTTTTTCCATTTACACCGTCAAAATCCGGTTAATTGTTTACAGACGATTTTTAGATTTTTTTTTAATTATAAAACTAACCCCTAACCCTAACCCCTAACCCTAACCCCTAAGTAACAACCGGATTTTGACGGTGTAAATGAGAAAAGTGTCCGCACGAGTCGAGATCGCGGAAGGGGTGCCTTAAGGTCATATGGTCCGAAACAGAAGGATCAACGTGCCATAAAACCCAATCAAACTAACCCAAACCAAATAAAAATTGGTTTGGTTTGTTTGGTTAGATTTAACGGCATGTCAACCCTTGGGTTATTTTATGCCGAACGCGTTTTTGGTTTTATTCATTCTGAATGGGTATTCATTAAAACATTTTTTTTTCAAACACATTTTTATAACTCATATTTTTATACATAAGACCCTAACAGATTCTACCACTCTGGGTCAGAATGGAACTGGGAATAATGACAATGAAAGGGTACTCCACACTCCCCAGACGAGACAAACTAATCATCATCATCATCATCATCATCATCATGTGGCACTGATAGCACTGAATCCCATGACTCTCTCTCTCTCTCTCTCTCTCTCTCGCCACCCATCCCTATTAATCATTGCCCCTGACAGGTCTTCCCCACGGTATCCAAAACTGATTGGTATAAGGTTCTACTGATCGGTCTACACTGGTGTGTCGATGAGTACGTGTCCATAGGAGAACGTCACTTATGAGTTCGTCCCTGTTTCTCCAGCAGTGTCTAGTCTTGTTCGGCTTACTTGAATAGTTTGTGTGATCATAGGTATGTGGCCGTACAGTGGATTTTTTTGTGGAGTGTTGTATTCAAGATTTATTCAAAATAGTAAGTAGCATCCCTGTGTAGATCTCATCTAGCCTTTTTGATCTACGCGTTTGGTTAGATTTAGGTAATCATTAACTTTTGTTTAGTAAATTAGGCTGTCCCAGAAAAAACAGAACCCACACATTTTGTAATAAGACTGTTAATTTTAACTAGGGGGTTTAGGGTTAGGGTTAGGGGTTAGGGTTAGTGTTGGGGTTAGGGTTAGGGTTTGGGTTCTGTTTTTTTTCTGGGTCACCCTGTACAGGGTGACCCAGAAAAAACAGAACCCAGATTTATTTATTTTCCAATTAAACTAGCCCTACACTCTAAAACCCAAACCTAACCTTAAATCCCAACCCTAACCCTAACCCTAAACCCCCTAGTTAAAATTAACAGTCTTATTACAAATTTGTGGGTTCTGTTTTTTCTGGGACACACTAATTTACTAAACAAAAGTTCATAATTACCTAGATTTGTTAGTTGTTTGGGTTTTACGGCATGTCAAGCCTTGGGTTATTTTATGCCGAACACATTTTAGTTTTATTCATTCTTGTTGGGTATTCAAACTGTTTTTCAAAATTCATTTTTTTATCTATCTAATCAATAGATCGGACTCTAACAGGTACTTCCACTCCGGGTCAGAGTAAAGCTGGGAGTAATGGAAATTAAAGAGTGTCATACTTTACCGAGTTCGAGAATTGGAATCTCATCACAAGATGCAGTTTAACATGATATCTAGGACACCGTCCAAGTGGTGCAGCCATACAGTATCTCTGACACTGTTACAGCCTGAAAAAACATTGCTTTATCTTATCTGCGAGATAAGATTTCCAAAGATCAATAATCTGTATATAGAAGTTCATGCCTTTCCCATGCGTATATTGACATAGCTAAATAAATAAATCGTTAGCAACAAGATGACAACTTATATATTAATACTCATGTCCCACGTATGAGATCTGTTTGAACATTAATATTGTTATTGGATAAGAATACTAGAAACCATATAATTGTGTGCAAATAAATGATTATTACTAAATAGAAATATTTAGTTGAAACTATATAATTCCTTACAAATTATTAGAATTAGATAAGAATACTTGAAACCTTACAAACGTGTGTAAATTACTTGTATTAATGCTGCGAGTGATCCTGGACAAGACGTGGAAACAACATCCCACGAGAAAACAGCTGTACAGCCACCTGCCACATATCACCCAAACCATCCGAGTAAGACGGACAAGACACACAGGACACTGCTGGAGAAGCAGGGACGAAATCATAAATGACGTCCGCCTGCGGAAGCCAGCACATGAACACGCTAGTGTGGGTCGATCAGCAAAGACGTACATTGACCAGCTCTGTGCGGATACAGGATGCTGCATAGAGGACCTCCCGAGAATGATGAGTGATAGGGACGGATGGAGAGAGATTGTCGTGGATATCCGTGCAAACAGCGCAACATTATTATTATTATTATTTACTCCTTTTGGGTTTTCACATCAGTGTTAGCTGATGGTCTTTCACTGGAGTCTGAGTGACAGCAAGTCTCCTCAGGTCTCCAGGACTCTTCTGAGTATTCTGGCAGATTGCAGCAGTGCAGTGTTCTGAATGGTTTAAATCCTTCCTCTGATATCCAAACTTTCCAAACCTTTTTCTAATCCTTTTGGGACTGTTCCAAGTGCACCAACTCCAATTGGTATCACTTCACTTTCATATTCCATAACTTTTTCAGTTCTCTGGCAAGGTCCAGATATTTGTCCATTTTTTCATTTTCCTTTAGCTTCACCCGGTGATCTATTATTATTACTAGCAAATATATACACCCTCCGGTGCAAGTATTTAAGTTTTAATGTAATAATATATTATATATATTAAATTAGAAAGGCTACTGAAACTAAATAAGAATGCAGATAAAAAGATTTGAAACAGAGGGAGTATAATAAAAGATTTGAAACAGAGGTGGGTATAATCGAAAAATGGAACAACTGAAAAATTACTCTTCAATCACTCTCATCTTCCATTGTTATTTTTCTAATTTAAGTATTTAGTTAAAAGAGGAAGTAAAGAATAAAATGACAGTTATTTTTTCTTGTTAATGGATTTCATTTAAGATTTATTGAAGAGATTTTGCTTATATTCATTAAAATAAATCCAAACAATTAGAAATCAATAATACTAAGCACATATTTAATAAAATCACCTTTTTAATATCAATATGCAAATTAGCCTTTCCATTCACACTGTAAACCGCTATTTTGTTGTATATATAAATATAATTGCATGTTGTTAGCATGTAGATATGGTTAACAGTATTAATAATGTAAAACAATTTTATTAATAATTGAGGTTTAAATAAAAATAAAATCATTGAGAATGTGATGTCAATAACTAAGGGAATAACTTGAGTAGTGATATAGTTTCGGTTACAGACAGAAAAACACACAATCTCCATTATAATAAGATTATTATTATTATTATTATTATTATTATTGTTGTTGTTGTTACTTTTTCTCTTACATTTATCTTTATCTTTTAGCCTCAACGATTTTTACGTTCTGCTCACTGGCATTCAAGATAATATCGAACACTATTAGGGTAAGGAGAAAATAAGATTGTGTTTTGTTATAGCCTTCAATCTTGTTAAGGGAAGCCATTTTTCTCTCTCTTTTAACATGAATGTTTATATATATATATATAATATATATATATATATATATATATGTGTGTGTGTGTGTGTGTGTGCATAAACAAAGCAAGAGAAAAGTGGAGGGCGAAGCTTATAGACATTGTTAACATTATTTCGTTCTTGATTTAGCAAATTTTAGCCTAGTTACACTTTCGTCTAGACTGAACGTTAAGTCATCTAAAAATGCCCGCGTAAATTGTGGCATCGCTCAGAATTTGGTTTCTTGTTCATCGCTGGCAATACTTATTTTCTTGGAAAAAGAAAGAAAGAAAAACAAAAGAAAGAAGAAAGTATTTATAACACACTGCTTTTACTATAAACAAAATAACATAACTTTCGTTAGGTTATCATAATGTAGGCTATCATTATATATATATATTATATATATATATATATATATATATACTAGCTAAAGTACCCGGTCCATGACCGGACTAAAATGAAATTTGGATCACCAGGGAGTGAGAGAGAAAGTGGAAGACAGTAGTTAGAGAGGGGGTAAGAGGAAAATAATTCTTGAAACTAAAATCATTGAGAATTTGTATATTTCAGGATTTGTATTTTCTGTTTTATAGTTTAAAATTATTTCATATTATTATACAACAAATTGAAAGTATTCGTTTGTATATTTGTTTGTTATTGTTTTAAATTTTTTGTACATGACAACAATTCACATTTAGTTCTTAATTGCATGTTGAGTTTAAAAAGAAGCTGAGAATCGAAAATTTAAATTCTTCGTATTGCAATATCTATTTTTGCTAAAACCTAAGATAGTATTATAGGGACCACCAATTGATCAGTTTAGGCCATCTTGAATAAAACGGAAATATTTTGTTATTATTTATAATTAATTGATTTTTCATAGAATTTAAAAAACTCTTATCGTAACTTGTTTTTAGCTACGTTAATTTTCAGTTGATTTAACAGTGCAAAAATGAAAACATTGTTTTTCAATCATAATTTTCATTATTTCCGTAAGCTGAAAAAAGTTAAAGAATCATCAGGAGTTTATTTAATGTTTTTTCTTTCAAATGGAAAAATTTTTTCAAGAAAATATTAATTTTTCTGCAAGTTTCATAGTGTTAAATATGGGGGGGGGGTAAATTTCACAGGGTAAAATTGGTGGTACCTAGTATTTTAAAAACATTGTTTAAAAACGTTTTGGTGGACCTGATTATCTGGACTCCCCCCCCCATCTATTTTTTTTCCCTTCAGTTGATTATTATCGATTACACACCAATCTATCAGATTGAAAAAAAAATTCTTAAAAGTTCTTTATTATTTGAGTATTCACGGGTGCTCATTTCCTCGTATAAGTTTATAGTAAATTGATCCCCCATATCGGAACCGCTTGAACGGAACCCAAATTATTTATTTATTTTCCCATTAAACTACCCCCCTAACCCTAACCCTACCCCCCCCCTAGTTAAAATTAAGTTTTATTACAAAATTTATATTAATTACAAAACATCAATTTTCATAAAAGTTCAAATGTCACCTATGAAATCTCTATTTAAACATGCCAATTTTTCAGAACTGAAAAGTTGCACTATAAACTCAGCAATGTTTATTGACTTCACAATAAAGAGTAAAATCATAAAACTTAAAATTTAATTTGTAAGGCAAATTCTGAGGAATATTTTAAATTGTATTTTGAATAATAATTTAAATGTTGGTTGTTAGTTGTTTTGTTTTATCAACTTTTCGGGTAATTTACTAACGAATCATGTCATTTTGATAAACAAAGCGCTTACAATTTTTCGTACTTACATATAATTTTTTTTTTAAATGTTCCAATAACTGGATATTGTCAGATAAACTTGAAATAAATTTCGTCTTACAAATAATTGACTACTTATCTCCAGTCGGGCCTTCGACTAAAGATAAAACACCGGATTTTGTCCATATTAGTAACCTTTGTTTTTTTTTTTTATCGTGGTTTGAGAAAATAATTAGTTAACGAACCAAAAGAAAAACAGTTTCTAAGGAAATTCGTCAATCTTATTGTTATTTTTAACCCTTTAAAACTCTAACAATAAAAATTAAATAAATAAATTAAAGAATTAAAAGTCATTTTATTCGAATGAAAATCTTAGTTTAATTTATACAAATATGTAACCGTACTTACGACGTAAACTGATTTTCATGATACTGTTATTTACGGATTAAAATATTTTTTTAATAATGTAACCGTAAAGCGTGCATTTTGATTTTCTACAATTTTTATGCATTACAAAAATTAAAATTAAAATGAGTGTACTGTACAATTTAAGAATATGGACAAACTCGCTGTAAAAAATAATTTAATCTATAAAAACACATACAAATTACATATTCAGAAAGACTAAGAGATTCCGAACTGCCGTATTCGTATTATCGCCTATACGTAGTATTTTTTTTTTTTTTAACTCGCTGTAAAAAAAAAAAAAAATCTATAAAAACACATACAAATTACATATTCAGAAAGACTATTTCATCTTATTACTAAAGATATAAATATTTTAAAGATTAAAATCCTAAATAGGTAAGAGATTCCGATCTGACTGTTATAGACTGCACTGCTTGTATCGCAATAATCATAGGCAGCGTGGCTATCCGAAGCCATTTTTTAATTTTTTAACTCGCTGTAAAAAATGATTCAATTAATAAAAACTCACACAAATTACATATTTTGAAAGAGTATTTTCTTATCTTTCTAACGATATAAAAATTATTAAAGACTGGACCATAAATAGGCCATAAATTCGGACTGAACGGCTTAGACTGCAAAATTAATTCATTAAAATCAAAACTTCGCTGCTGTTATCGCTTTAACAATAAGCAGGCAGAGACAATATTTTATTATCAGGAGGGGCTGATATACGGACAGTTCCGCAAATTGGGTGATTTTGGATTAATTAATCGATTAAATCCCTTAATCAGTAAAAATCAATAACCAAATTTGGAGTTTTTCTTAGTTAGAACGATATCAATGTGTATGCAAGATTTTGAATCTGAGTGACCTCCCGTTTTTTTGTTTTACGTCGACACGTACATACCAAAATCTCTGTTTTATATATTAGATATATATATATATATATATATATATATATATATATAGTAATATTGATTAAAATATCCTATATCATCCATTCTATACTTTCTTTCCTTTATTCATTTTTTAACACACACACACACACACACACACACATATATATATTATAAATATATATATATTATACATACATACATGCATACATATATAATATATATATTATATACATACATATATATATATATATATATATATATATATAATATATATATATAAAGGGGCCGGGTTAGCTCAATCGGTAGAGTGTTCGGCTAGAAACAACAAGGTTCCTAGTTCGATACCGGCCCTCGCCAACTCAGAGTTAGAGTAGCACAAGGATCTGTGCGGTAAAGTAAGGAGCTAATAGTAGGTGTGGCGCTCCACCTCAGATGCAAAAAAAACAATTTCCTTGGTCTAGCGCTATTGAAAAGGGGATAGACTCCCTCGGCTGACTGGCTGATACCGACTTTAGGCCGCTCCGACGACTTTACTTTTTTTTTTTACTTAATATATATATATATATATATATATATAATATATAATTGGATTGGAGGTTGATTTAGAAGGCTATCAATGCAGGTGTAAAGAAAAAATAATAATACGGTAACAATGATGTTGTGTGTTAACCTGTATTTAATTCTTGAATTTTCGAGATAATATCTCTTTTTCAAAAGATCACTGGAACTGAAGCAGTCTAGTTATGACATTTCTTTTTAAATGAATTTTTTTTTTTGAAAATGATGGTATTTTTATATAACTGTATTCTCGCGTTGTGTGTTTAAGTGAACGTTAACATATTCATGCTTCAAACCTAAAAGTGACTTAACTAGCTCAACCGTGCTCTGCACGTGCGTCCACTCAGTCCGAAACCCAACCCAAAAGTAACAAGGCGGAAACCCCACTTCCGGCTTCCCAACAGTCCCCTACTGATCAACGGGAAGCAACTCTATTTTCATTAGGTCTTCCTAACATAAAACCTTACTGAGTGAAAAACTGCAGATACATTTTCATCAATATATGGATGCAGTTGTACGTCTACACTTGTCGCGCATGTGAAGGTAGACAAATTATACGTTGTTGAAATGTTTGAACTCATTTAGCCGAGGCGAATCTTGGTGCTTAATTTTGCCGAACGCACCTGCATTGATAATATACATTAAAGGAAGCCGACAGTCAATAAACAAACTTACTTATTTACGGACTGATGAGAATTCCTTATCAACATTCTTACGTGTCGTTGTAGATAAAGTAGCGCCAGAAATTTTCTTTTTGTGATTAACACAAAAATTGGGGTTCTTTAAAGGAAAGGACTCTCTATTAAGAGAGAAAATAAAAGTATACTTAAAAGAATATACAAGGGTGAGTCAAAAAGTAATGCCATTTTCTTTAGGACAGGTATAATTACCAACACAGGAACATGTATCATAGATCAAAATGATGCTGGTCCTCTGTGGATCACATCCCTACTTCTCCACATAGGTAAGTCAAAAAGTAATGTCATTTTGTTTAGGACAGGTATTATTACTAATACAGGAACATGTATCATACATCAAAATGAAGCTGGTCCTCTGTGGATCACATCCCTACTTCTCCACATAGTTACTGTTTCTCTCAATAGCAATGTTCCACCTTTTAATGAGAGCATGTACGATGGTGAGTCAAAAAGTAATTTCTTTTTGTTTAGGACAGGTATAATTACCAACACAGCAAAATGTATCATACATCAAAAGGAAGTTGGTCCTCTGTGGATCACATCCCTACTTCTCCACATAGTCACCGTTTCTCTCAATAGCAATGTTCTACCCTTGGATGAGAGCATATGTCCTCGTCCCGCACATTTATGACTGGTCTTTAAGCCACTTCTTTACTACAGATTTCACTTCCTCGTCATTGGAATAATGTTCGCTTCTCCAACCCTCTTTCATGTGGCAGAAGAGAGGCAAACACGTCTTGCATTTCCTACCACCAGTATAACACGCGCCTTCAAATTTTAAACTATATCATCCAATTTGGTTCTGAAATATTTTTTTCCTCGAAGTTAAAGAGAACTTGGTAATTATGAACTTTTGTTTAGTAAATTAGGGTGTCCCAGAAAAAACAGAACCCACAAATTTTTTAATGAAACTGTTAATTTTAACTAGGGGGGTTTAGGGTTAGGGTTAGGGGTTAGGGTTAGTGTTGGGGTTGGGGTTAGGGTTAGGGCTAGTTTTGGGTTTAGGGTTAGGGTTCTGTATTTCTGGGTCACTCTGTACAGGGTGAACCAGAAAAAAACAGAACCCAAATTATTCATTTATTTTCCCATTAAACTAACTCTAAACCCTAAACCCCAACCCTAACCCTAACCCTAAAGCCCCCTAGTTAAAATTAACAGTTTTATTACAAAATTTGTGGGTTCTTTTTTTTCTGGGACACCCTAATTTACTAAACAAAAGTTCATAATTACCGAGAAGTTTATATAAACTAGTAAAAAAAAAAGAAAAAAAAGCGCCCCCGTTTATTTACGTTTTAATATGATTAGATATTATATTGAATTAGAAAGACTAATGAAATTAAATACGAACATAAAAAAGATTACACATCTTTACTTTATTCTAATTGATTTTATTATAAAAGTATGCATATGATTGCTTTTAATACGTTTGAGAATAAAACCATAATATTAGAAATCAATAATAACAAGTAATTATTTATTAAACACGGTTTATTAAAACCAGTATGCAAATTATTCACACCATATATTATGTAAACATGTAATTCTTAATGATATATATCACAACATTGCAGGTTTTTAAACACCTTGATAATATCGGTTGTTTTAATGAAAATCCATCTCAGATTGACGTTAATAAAGACATTGTTAATAAATAAGATGCTAATTGAGATTAAATAATAATTATTCAACAGCCATTGGCAATATAACGGAAATAACTAAGGGAATTGTAACGTTGGGGGCGACTATGGATCAGGCTAGGCTCAGTTTAGCAAATGAGTATGAGAGACTATGTTTTGGGTGCCCACCGTAGCGTGAATATTTAGATGTTCGTCTCGGAGTTTAATTCAGTGTAGATGCTTAGTTCAGAGTTGGATTAGCACCGAGTCGGTCCCTCTACCGTAATCTTGTGCCAGACTTTGTAGATGGTTAATTTAAATTTAGAGATTCTTTCCTTTGCCGTCTATTCTCATGCACATCTGAATGCTCTTTTCACAGAAACATGCCAAATATTTTTGAATAAAAATGTTAAGTTTATGAATATTTGTCAATAAATACCTTTGTGTCTATTCATTAGACGTTTTATCTCTCTTGTGGAATCTCCCCTTCCTCAAACGCTCCTCTCTCTCTCTCTCTCTCTCTCTCTATCTATCTATCTATCTATCTATCTATCTCTTTCTGTTCATACGCGCCTGAGAGATCATATCTCCTTTCTTATTATCTCTCTTGTGGAATCTCCCCTTCCTCAAACGTTCCTCTCTCTCTCTCTCTCTCTCTCTCTCTCTCTCTCTCTCTTTCTCTCTATCTATCTCTTTCTATCTATCTATCTATCTCTTTCTATTCATACGCGCCTGAGAGATCATGTCTTCTTTCTCATTATCTCTCTTGTAGAATCTCCTCTTCCTCAAAACGCTCATCTCTCTCTCTCTCTCTCTCTGTCTCTCTCTCTCTCTCTCTATCTATCTATCTCTATCTATCTATCTATCTATCTCTGTTCATACGCGCCTGAGAGATCATATCTCTTTTCTTATTATCTCTCTTATGGAATCTCCCCTTCCTCAAACGCTCATCTCTCTCTCTCTCTCTCTCTATCTATCTATCTATCTATCTATCTATCTATCTCTGTTCATACGCGCCTGCGAGATCATATCTCCTTTCTTATTATCTCTCTTGTGGAATATCCCCTTCCTCAAACGCTCATCTCTCTCTTTCTCTCTCTCTCTCTCTCTCTCTCTCTATCTATCTATCTATCTATCTATCTCTATCTATCTATCTATCTCTGTTCATAAGCGCCTGAGAGATCATGTCTCCTTTCTCATTATCTATCCCATAAACCATTCCGATGCACAAATGAGGGTTGCTTTTATTGCTTTGTTATAAAGAGACAAAACGAGAAACACCTTTCGCCAAAGAAAAATACGTCTACTCTGCTCTGCTTGAAAAATACAAACAGTAAAATAATGGAGATTGCATTATCCTCTCGTATTTTTACGAGCAATTATCCCATGACTGCACAACAACAACAAATAATAATAATAATAAAACCAAATAATAACAATAACAAAAAACAACAACCCTAAAAAACAAAACAAACAACAATAAAGCCGTATCAGGTCACGTGGTCATAAATCTTGACTCTGATGTTCTTTGTAATGCAACGATTTGAAGCAGGATTCACCCTCCAGATGAAGTTTGGGAAACATTCCTATACAAAAAGAAATTGTTAATTTATTAGAGGAAAAGAATTGACCTTTGAATTTCTTTTCTTTTCTTTTGAGCCGAATAAGAGCGTAGATTTAAATGGCCCTGTTTTTTTTAAAAATACATTTTTATACAGGGGCCGGGTTAGCTCAGTCGGTAGAGCGTTCGGCTAGAAACTACAAGGTTCCTAGTTCGATACCGGTCCGCGCCAACTCAGCGTATGAGTAGCACAGGGATCTGTGCGGTAAAGTAAGGAGCTGATGGTAGGTGTGGCGCTCCACCTCAGATGCTAAAACAATCTCCTTGGTCTAGCGCTATTGAAAAGGGGATAGACCCTCTCGCTGACTGGCTGATACCGACTTTAGGCCGCCTTGTCGACTTTACCTTTTACTTTATATATATAAAGGGCAGATGTGTGTATGTATGTATGTATGTCCTGCTGAAACTACACAAATAAAACAATTAACGACTAAGTAAAGATATATACACATTCATTATCATCACTAGCAAATATATGCACCCTCCGGGTGCAAGTATTTAAGTTTTAATGTAATGAAATATCGTATTAAATTAGAAACACTAATAAAACTAAATAAGAATGACAGTTATCTTTTCTTGTTAATGGATTTCATTTAAGATTCATTTAAGAGATTTTTGCTTATATTCATCAAAATAAAACCAAACAGTTAGAAACTAATAACACTAAGCATATATTTATTAAAATTACATTTTTAATATCAATATGCAAATTAGCCTTTCCGTTCACACTGTAAACCGGTATTTTGTTGTATATGTAAATACAATTGCATGTGGTTAGTACGTAGATATGGTTAACAGTATTAATAATGTAAAACGATTTTATTAATAATTGAGGTTAAAATAAGGATAAATTCATGGTGAATGTGACATCAATAACTAAGGGAATTGTGACTTGAGTAGTGATTTAGTTTCGGTTACAGACAGAAAAACACACAT
>CM042153.1:79426537-79451537 GCA_023376005.1 Doryteuthis pealeii
AGAAGTTAGGATTGTGATCCACAGAGGAACCAGCCATCATTTTGTCTATGATACATGTTCCTGTGTTGGTAATTATACCTGTCCCCCCCCCTACCCCCTAAAAGAAAATGGCATTACTTTTGACTCACCCTTGTATATTCTTTAAGCGTATAACTTTTTATTTTCTCGTCTTAATAGAGAGTCCTTTCCTTTAAGAACCCAATTTTTGTGTAATCACAAAAAAAGAAAAATTTCTGCGCTACTTTATCTACAACCGGACACTAAGAATGTTGATAAGAATTCTCATCAGTCCGTAATAAGTAGTTTGTTTATTGGACTGTCGGCTTCCTTAAGTATATTATTCAATGCAGGTGCGTTCGCAAAATTAAGCACCTAAGATTCGCCTCGGCTAAATGATTTTCAAACATTTCAAACAACGTATAACTTTGTCTACCTTCACATGCGCGGACAAGTGTAGGACGTACACTGCCATCCATATATTGATGAAAATGTATCTGCAGTTTTTCACTCAGTAAGGTTTTATGTAGGAAGACCTAATGAAAATAGAGTTGCTTCCCGTTGATCAGTAGGGGACTGTTGGGAAGCCGGAAGTGGGGTTTCCGCCTTGTTACTTTTGGTTGGGTTTCGGACTGAGTGACGCACGTGCAGATGCACGGGAGCTTAGTTAAGTCACTTTTTTAGGTTTGAAGCATGAATATGTTAACGTTCACTTAAACACACAACGCGAGAATCACAGTTATATAGATAAAATTACCTATCATTTCAAAAAAAAAAATGCATTTAAAAAGGAAATGTCAATAACTAGACTGCTTTCAGTTCCAGTACTTTGAAAAAGATATTATCTCGAAAATTCAAGAATTAAATACAGGTTAACATCACTAACATCATTGTTACCGATATTATTATTTTTTCTTTTACACCTGCATTGTTGATAGCCTTCTAAATCAACCTCCAATCCCAATACTATATATATATATATATATATATATTATATATATAAGTAAAAAAAAACAGTAAAGTCGTTGCGGACGCGGCCTAAAGTCGGTATCAGCCAGTCAGCGAGGGAGTCTATCCCCTTTTTCAATACGCTAACAAGAAATTGTTTTTGCATCTGAGGTGGAGCGCCACACCTACTATTAGCTCCTTACTTACCGCACAGATCCTGGTGCTACTCTAACTTGATTGGCGGGGCCGATCGAACTAGGAACCTTGTTGTTTCTAGCCGACACCTACCGATTGAGCTAACCCGCCCCTATATATTATATATATTATATATATATATATATAATATATATATTATGTATTATGTGTATATATATATATATATATATATATGTATGCATATATGTATATATATATATATATGTTAATAATATATATATGTTGTTGGTATGTGTGTGTGTGTTGTAAAAAATGAATAAAAGGAAGGAAAGTATAAATGGATGATATAGGATATTTAATAATATTACTATATTATATATATATATATAATATATATATTATATATCTAATATATAAAACAGAGATTTTGGTATGTACGTGTCGACGTAAAACAAAAAAACGGGAGGTCACTCAGATTCAAAATCTTGCATACACATTGATATCGTTCTAACTAAGAAAAATTCCAAATTTGGTTATTGATTTTTACTGATTAAGGATTTAATCGATTAATTAATCCAAAATCACCCAATTTGGAACTGTCCGTATATCAGCCCCTCCTGATAATAAAATATTGTCTCTGCCTGCTTATTGTTAAAGCGATAACAGCAGCGAAGTTTTGATTTTAATGAATTAATTTTGCAGTCTAAGCCGTTCAGTTCCGAATTTATGGCCTATTTATGGTCCAGTCTTTAATAATTTTTATATCGTTAGAAAAGATAAGAAAATACTCTTTCAAATATGTAATTGTGTGAGTTTTTATTAATGAATCATTTTACAGCGAGTTAAAAAATAAAAAATGGCTTCGGATAGCCACGCTGCCTATGATTATTGCGATACAAGCAGTGCAGTCTATAACAGTCAGATCGGAATCTCTTACCTATTTAGGATTTTAATCTTAAAATATTTTATCTTTAGTAATAAGATGAAATAGTCTTTCTGAATATGTAATTTGTATGTGTTTTTATAGATTTTTTTTTTTTTTTACAGCGAGTTAAAAAAAAAAAAATACTACGTATAGGCGATAATACGAATACGGCAGTTCGGAATCTCTTAGTCTTTCTGAATATGTAATTTGTATGTGTTTTATAGATTAAATTATTTTTACAGCGAGTTGTCCATATTCTAAATTGTACAGTACACTCATTTAATTTTAATTTTTGTAATGCATAAAAATTGTAGAAAATCAAAATGCACGCTTTACGGTTACATTATTAAAAAAATATTTTAATCCGTAAATAACAGTATCATGAAAATCAGTTTACGTCGTAAGTACGTTACATATTTGTATAAATTAAACTAAGATTTTCATTCGAATAAAATGACTTTTAATTCTTTAATTTATTTATTAATTTTTATTGTTAGAGTTTTAAAGGGTTAAAAATAACAATAAGATGACGAATTTCCTTAGAAACTGTTTTCTTTTGGTTCGTTAACTAATTATTTTCTCAAACCACGATAAAAAAAACAAACAAAGGTTACTAATATGGACAAAATCCGGTGTTTTATCTTTAGTCGAAGGCCCGACTGGAGATAAGTAGTCAATTATTTGTAAGACGAAATTTATTTCAAGTTTATCTGACAATATCCAGTTATTGGAACATTTAAAAAAAAAAAATTATATGTAAGTACGAAAAATTGTAAGCGCTTTGTTTATCAAAATGACATGATTCGTTAGTAAATTACCCGAAAAGTTGATAAAACAAACAACTAACAACCAACATTTAAATTATTATTCAAAATACAATTAAAATATTCCTCAGAATTTGCCTTACAAATTAAATTTTAAGTTTTATGATTTTACTCTTATTGTGAAGTCAATAAACATTGCTGAGTTTATAGTGCAACTTTTCAGTTCTGAAAAATTGCATGTTTAAATAGAGATTTCATAGGTGACATTTGAACTTTTATGAAAATTGATGTTTTGTAATTATATAAATTTTGTAATAAAACTTAATTTTAACTAGGGGGGGGGTAGGGTTTAGGGTTAGGGGGTAGTTTAATGGGAAAATAAATAAATAATTTGGGTTCCGTTCAAGCGGTTCCGATATGGGGGATCAATTTACTATAAACTTATACGAGGAAATGAGCACCGTGAATACTCAAATAATAAAGAACTTTTAAGAATTTTTTTTTTCAATCTGATAGATTGGTGGTAATCGATAATAATCAACTGAAGGAAAAAAAATAGATGGGGGGGGGGAGTCCAGATAATCAGGTCCACCAAAACGTTTTTAAACAATGTTTTAAAATACTAGGTACCACCAATTTTACCCTGTGAAATTTACCCCCCCCCCCCTATATTTAACACTATGAAACTTGCAGAAAAATAATATTTTCTTGAAAAAAATTTTTCCATTTGAAAGAAAAAACATTAAATAAACTCCTGATGATCTTTAACTTTTTTCAGCTTACGGAAATAATGAAAATTATGATTGAAAAACAATGTTTTCATTTTTTGCACTGTTAAATCAACTGAAAATTAACGTAGCTAAAAACAAGTTACGATAAGAGTTTTTTAAATTCTATGAAAAATCAATTAATTATAAATAATAACAAAAAATATTTCCGTTTTATTCAAGATGGCCTAAACTGATCAATTGGTGGTCCCTATAATACTATCTTAGGTTTTAGCAAAAATAGATATTGCAATACGAAGAATTTAAATTTTCGATTCTCAGCTTCTTTTTAAACTCAACATGCAATTAAGAACTAAATGTGAATTGTTGTCATGTACAAAAAATTTAAAACAATAACAAACAAATATACAAACGAATACTTTCAATTTGTTGTATAATAATATGAAATAATTTTAAACTATAAAACAGAAAATACAAATCCTGAAATATACAAATTCTCAATGATTTTTTAGTTTCAAGAATTATTTCCTCTTACCCCCCTCTCTAACTACTGTCTTCCACTTTCTCTCTCACTCCCTGGTGATCCAAATTTCATTTAGTCCGTCATGGACCGGGTACTTTAGCTAGTATATATATAATATATATATATATATATACTATAATATAATGTACCTACATTATTGATAACCTAACGAAAGTTATGTTATTTGTTTATAGTAAAAGCAGTGTGTTATAAAATACTTCTCTTTCTTTTGTTTTTCTTTCTTTCTTTTTCAAGAAAATAAGTATTGCCAGCGATGAACAAGAAACCAAATTCTGAGCGATGCCACAATTTACGCGGGCATTTTTAGATGACTTAACGTTCAGTCTAGACGAAAGTGTAATAGGCTAAAATTTGCTAAATCAAGAACGAAAAATATGTTAACAATGTCTATAAGCTTCGCCCTCCACTTTTCTCTTGCTTTGTTTATGCACACACACACAACACAACATATATGTATATATAATATATATAATATATAATATATATATAAACATTCATGTTAAAAGAGAGAGAAATGGCTTCCCTTAAGCAGATTGAAGGCTATAACAAAACACAATCTTATTTTCTCCTTACCCTAAGTGTGTTCGATATTATCTTGAATGCCAGTGAGCATAACGTAAAAATCGTGGAGGCTAAAAGATAAAGATAAATGTAAGAGAAAAAGTACAACAACAACATAATAATAATAATACATAATAATAATAATCTATTATAATGGAGATTGTGTGTTTTCTCTGTCTGTAACCGAAACTATATCACTACTCAAAGTTATTCCCATTAGTTATTGACATCACATTCTCAATGATTTTATTTTTCATTTAAACCTTCAATTATTAATAAATTGTGTTTTACATTATTAATACTGTTAACCATATCTACATGCTAACAACATGCAATTATATTTATATATTACAACAAAATAGCGGTTTACAGTGTGAATGGAAAGGCTAAGTTGCATATTGATATTAAAAAGGTGATTTTATTAAATATGTGCTTAGTATTATTGATTTCTAATTGTTTGGATTTATTTTAATGAATATAAGCAAAAATCTCTTCAATAAATCTTAAATGAAATCATTAACAAGAAAAAATAACTGTCATTTTATTCTTTACTTCTCTTTTAACTAAAATACTAAATTAAAAAAATAACAATGGAAGATGAGAGTGATTGAAGAGTAATTTTCAGTTGTTCCATTTTTCGATTATACCCACCTCTGGTTCAAATCTTTTATTATACTCCCTCTGTTTCAAATCAAATCTTTTTATCTGCATTCTTATTTAGTTTCAAGTAGCCTTTCTAATTTAAATAATATATTAATATATTATTACATTAAAACTTAAATACTTGCACCCGGAGGGTGTATATATTTGCTAGTAATAATAATAGATCACGGGTGAAGCTAAAGGAAAATGAAAAAAAATGGACAAATATCTGGACCTTGCAGAGAACTGAAAAAAGTTATGGAATATGAAAGTGAAAGTGATACCAATTGGAGTTGGTGCACTTGGAACAGTCCCAAAGGGATTGAGAAAAGGTTTGGAAAGTTTGGATATCAGAGGAAGGATTTAAACCATTCAGAACACTGCACTGCTGCAATCTGCCAGAATACTCAGGAAGAGTCCTGGAGACCTGAGGAGACTTGCTGTCACTCAGACTCAGTGAAGACCTCAGCTAACACTGATGTGAAAACCCAAAAGGAGTAAATAATAATAATAATAATGTTTGCGCTGTTTGCACGGATATCCACGACAATCTCTCTCCATCCGTCCCTATCACTCATCATTCTCGGGAGGTCCTCTATGCAGCATCCTGTATCCGACAGAGCTGGTCAATGTACGTCTTTGCTGATCGACCCACACTAGCGTGTTCATGTGCTGGCTTCCGCAGGCGGACGTCATTTATGATTTCGTCCCTGCTCTCCCAGCAGTGTCCTGTGTGTCTTGTCCGTCTTACTCGATGGTTTGGGTGATATGTGGCAGGTGGCTGTACAGCTGTTTTCTCGTGGGATGTTGTTTCCACGTCTTGTCCAGGATACACTCGCAGCATTAATACAAGTAATTTACACACGTTTGTAAGGTTTTCAAGTATTCTTATCTAATTCTAATAATTTGTAAGGAATTATATAGTTTTCAACTAAATATTTCTATTTAGTAATAATCATTTATTTGCACACAATTATATGGTTCTAGTATTCTTATCCAATAACAATATTAATGTTCAAACAGATCTCATACGTGGGACATGAGTATAATATATAAGTTGTCACTTGTTTGCTAACGATTTATTTATTTAGCTTATGCAATATACGCATGGGAAAGGCATGAACTTCTATATACAGATTATTGATCTTTGGAAATCTTATCTCGCAGATAAGATAAAGCAATGTTTTTCAGGCTGTAACAGTGTCAGAGATACTGTATGGCTGCACCACTTGGACGGTGTCCTAGATATCATGTTAAACTGCATCTTGTGATGAGATTCCAATTCTCGAACTCGGTAAAGTATGACATCTTTAATTTCCATTACTCCCAGCTTTTTACTCTGACCGGAGTGGAAGTACCTGTTAGAGTCCGATCTATTGATTAGATAGATAAAAAAATGAATTTTGAAAAACAGTTTGAATACCCAACAAGATGAATAAAACTAAAAATGTGTTCGGCATAAAATAACCCAAGGCTTGACATGCCGTAAAACCCAAACAACTAACAAATCTTAGGTAATTATGAACTTTTGTTTAGTAAATTAGTGTGTCCCAGAAAAAACAGAACCCACAAATTTGTAATAAGACTGTTATTTTAAAACTAGGGGGTTTAGGGTTTAGGGTTAGGGGTTGGGATTTAAGGTTAGGTTTGGGTTTAGAGTGTAGGGCTAGTTTAAATTGGAAAATAAATAAATCTGGGTTCTGTTTTTTCTGGTCACCCTGTACAGGGTGACCAGAAAAAAAACAGAACCCAAACCCTAACCCTAACCCCAACACTAACCCTAACCCCTAACCCTAACCTAAACCCCCTAGTTAAAATTAACAGTCTTATTACAAAATGTGTGGGTTCTGTTTTTTCTGGGACAGCCTAATTTACTAAACAAAAGTTAAATGATTACCTAAATCTAACCAAACGCGTAGATCAAAAAGGCTAGTGAGATCTACACAGGGATGCTACTTACTATTTTGAATAAATCTTGAATACAACACTCCACAAAAATCCACTGTACGCCACATACTATGATCACACAAACTATTCAGTAAGCCGACAAGACTAGACACTGCTGGAGAAACAGGGACGAACTCATAAGTGAAGTTTCTCCTATGACCACGTACTCATCGACACACCAGTGTAGACCGATCAGTAAACCTTATACCAATCAGTTTTGGATACCGTGGGGAAGGACCTGTTCAGGGCAATGATTAATAGGGATGGGTGGCGAGAGAGAGGAGAGAGAGAGAGAGAGTCATGGGATTCCAGTGCTATCAAGTGCCACATGATGATGATGATGATGATGATGATGATTAGTTTGTCTCGTCTGGGGAGTGTGGAAGTACCCTTTCATTGTCATTATTCCCAGTTACCATTCTGACCAGAGTGGTAGAATCTGTTAGGGTCTTATGTATAAAATATGAGTTATAAAAAGTGTTTTGAAAAAAAAATGTTTTTAATGATACCCATCAGAATGAATAAAACCAAAAACGCGTTCCGGCATAAAATAACCCAAGGGTTGACATGCCGTTAAATCTAACCAAACAACCAAACCAATTTTTATTTGGTTTGGGTTAGTTTGATTGGGTTTTATGGCACGTTGATCCTTCTGTTTCGGACCATATGACCTTAAGGCACCCCTTCCGCGATCTCGACTCGTGCGGACACTTCTCATTTACACCGTCAAAATCGCGTTGTTACTTAGGGGTTAGGGTTAGGGGTTAGGGTTAGAGGGTTAGTTTATAATTAAAAAAAAATCTAAAAATCGTCTGTAAACAATAACCGGATTTTGACGGTGTAAAATGGAAAAATGTCCCCAGGAATCGAGATCACAAAAGGGGTCCTAAGGGTCATATGGTCCTCTGTTTCTTTACAATTAATTCTGAAATGATCCAATTCAATCTTCTTTTTTTTTTCTTTTTTTCCCCTATTTGCTAATTTTGATATGATTAAACGTAGAAATGTAAATGTCTGTGTTAAATATATTTTACTATGGGAGTGCATGAAAATTCAGAAAGAAAATGGACTGTTATACGGTTTAGCTCAGTCGGTAGAGCGTCGGACTAGGAACCACAAAGGTTCTGGGTTCGATACTGGCCTCGCCAACTCAGAGTATGAGTAGCACAGGATCTGTGCGGTAAAGTGAGGAGCTGATGGTAGGTGTGGCGCACTGCCTCAAACGCCGAAAACAACCTCTTGGTCTAGACTCCATCGATTCTGGCTGATACCGAGTTTAGGCCACCCCGACGACTTTACTTATAGTTTATGAATTAATGCAAGCGTTACTGGCAGAATACGTTTATAATGCCCTCTCGACAATCGGCTGGTCACGTCAAGCTCTAGCACCTATATGATTGTCCCGGCCCTATTGCTCTTATCGCAAGCCCCCAGCCCATTTTTCATATGGGTGCTAGAAGGCGATGGCTTGAGGGTCTTTCATATCTGGGAATGATGTTAAACTCTATCTGATGATGAGGTTCTAATTCTGGAGTTCTGGGGAATGTTGAGCACCACTTCATCACTATTGCTCCTGGTCCACTCTGACTCGGAGTGGTAGTACCCTGTTAGGGTGGCATATATAGGTTAAATAGAAAAATGTGTTTATAAATATTAAGTATCATTAAGAATGAATTTATTTCAAAACTTTGTTGGCATTAAATGACCCACTGATGTTGATATGCCGCAAAACGAAACCAAACCAGACCAAACGTTTATAACTATATACGTGTGAGTATCTATTAAATGTTTTGCTTTCTTTTGCAGACGAAAGATTAGTTTTATTGTCCGGATTAACCCAGTCAATGGTATCAAGTCTGCTTGTGTGATTGACAGTCGAAAAGCAATTTCCCGTGCGTGTTTTATTCTTTCAGGCCACTTGCAGTCTTAAAAGACAGACGATAAACTGACAACCGGACCGTTTTTCCCTCTCCCACAAAAGAGTTCCACACACCGGTCGCCATTTTGAAAGAAAATATCAATACGAATTCTGGTTTATATCCATCTTTTCTTTTGGTTTTTTCTCTTTTTTTTTTCATATATTTGTTCGATTTATTTCCACATATTCCCAGAAGATGTAACTAGAATAAATCAGCAGATAATGTCATCAACACAGTTTATTGTTTAAAACTGGACCCGTTTCACAGTGGAGAAAGAAAAGACTTTCGTTCCTGATAGACTCATACATTGTACATGTTCAAATATATAAGAAATAAAAACAAACAAAATAAAAAAAGAAAACTGGACAGTTTACAGATAACACTTCCTCAATATCTAGACTGATATCAAAAACAAGAAGTCATTGTCATTAGGAGAATTTTCCAACACATTATTTTCTTTAAAAACTATTTACTGAATGTACACTTAAAAAACTTGTCATATTAGTACCTAAAGGAGGACAATGGAACCGTCCGTTTTTTATAAATAAGTGAGTCTCGGACGAGAGAATAGAGCGAGACTTTCACGGACTTGGGAAATACAACCTATCAGATTTTGATTACCCTTTTACTGTATCACGGATTCTTATAAAGACATTGTTAATAATAAGATTAATTCTATGTATTAATGATTTTGATCATATATTTATTTAATATAAATTTCTGTAACTTTATTATACTGTGAAATATCTGGAATTTTGTTTTTCTTAAATCTACACAGGAATAACAAAATACGTATTTATAGTACATTTAATTATTTAACAAAGTCTTACCAAGCTTGATAAGTATAGGGAGAAAAAAATAGAGAGGGGAAAATTAAAGATTTAACTCAACAAGTTTTTGTTGAGGCGGTCCAAAGAAGAAGAGAGTCCAACACTTTCTCGCTGGCTAAAACTTTCTCTTTTGCAAACACCGACTTCTTCTTCGTCGTCGTCGTCGAATCCTCTCGCAGCTACCGTAGCAACACTCGTTTCTGCACTCCCGCTTCTGGTGTTTCCTTCTATTTATACACAGGTTTTCCCGCGCAAAGTGTCGCCTTTTTCGCACTCCGAAGGACGCGCGGTTCGATCCTAGGTAAGTCCTACACGCCAGGCAAAGCCTAGCCCGCCTCCTTCGAGAATACGGCAAGCCTCACGCCCGCCACCAACTCGTGTCCTCTGTCACAATAAGATAAAACATGTATGTACTTATCTTGATGAAGGCAGTAATATCTTATCAACAGAAAGCGATGTTAATACACGCATAGGAAAAGCATGGACTGCTGTAAAAGTTTACAAGCTTAATAAGATAAACATGTATGTATTTATCTTGATATTTCTTTTTATAATCAATTAGCACTTTTAACTTTACTAAAATCATACCGCATTTTTTTCGGATATAAGGCGTACCGGATCATAAGACGCAGTATCAGTGAACGGATCTATTTTCATATATAAGGCGCACCGGAGGTATTAAGCCAGTATCAGTGAACAGATCTACTTTCATATATAAGGCGCACTGAGTCTATTAAGGCGCAGTTATCAGTGAACGGATCTATTTTCATATATAAGGCGCACTGGAGTATAAGGCGCATAAAGCCAGAACAAAGCAGTTGGATAGGTCAGATTTATTCAAGTCACTAAATAACTATCAATATTGTTCACTTGTAACACACAAAGAAACAGAAAAATACGCTCACTTTTTCAATCATTCCTCTTCTACAAATCCGTCAAATTCTTCATCTTCGGTGTCGGAGTTTAACAGTTGGCCGATGGCGGCATCAGCCAAACCTGAATCCCTTTCGTCATTCCTCTGAGTCAGTCTCATTGCTGTTTGAGGTCACAAGGCCTAAGCACAAACAGGATTCATATATAAGGCGCACCGGATTATAGGACACACTGCCGTTTTTTTTAGCAAATATAAGATTTTAAGTGCGCCGTATAGTCCGAAAATACAGTAGTTTGAAAATAAGAATAGAATTAATGAGAGAGGGAGCAATGAAAAGTTTTTCCTAAAAGTATTATCTGCGTTATTCGGACTATTGTCCCCATCTTCATTGGTATTTGTACAACGTTTCGGCCGATATACCCTCAGGCCTTCTTCAGGTAATTTCTTGTCGATCGGGAACCTTCTTTTCGAACTCGCGGAACTTTCTTGGTCGTATTCGGGAGCCATCACGGAACTTTTGAACCTTAAGATGGGGACAATAGTCCGAATAACGCAGATAATACTAATCTTCAAGCCTCATCTCAAACATTCAGAGAAATTATTCCTAAAAGTTTTAGTTTTATTATTTCCATTTTCTACATCTGACTAATCGTCTTTAGCGGGCGTGTGAATTTGTTTTCTTTTAAATCTACACAGCAATAACAAAATACGTTTTATAGTACATTTAATTATTTAACTAAGTTTTACCAAGCTTGATAAGATAAACATATATGTATTTTATCTGGATATTTCTTTTATAATCAATTAGCACTTTTACCTTTACTAAAAACAATAGTTTGAAAATAAGAAGAGAATTATATGAATAAGAGAGCAATGAAAAGTTATTCCGAAAAGTTTTACTTTTATTTCTTTCCCTTTTTCTACAATCTGTCTCTAATCATTTTTAGGGGCGTGTGAATTTGAATCGGAAGAAAAGCAAATGAGACGCTTATTCGCCCGAAGTATTTAATGTTCATCTGGTGTGTCTGCCATATTTATAATGTCCACAGAAATTAATTTTATGTACAATTCTTTGGTTGTCATAATATTGAAGGCTGTTAAATTTCCACTACAACGCGCCTTTCTTTTGTTTGGTGAGAACATAAAATTGTCTGACATATCAATTCATCTGCGCCATTCGCACGCTTTTCTTTTTAAAAGATTATTCCACCGGGTGAGAAGAAGAATTTTACAAGATTCTATACGGCCTATAAACGTTTAGGGACAGACAACTAAGGAGAGAATCTGTGTGGCCTTATTGAATTTCCTGACAAAAGACTTAGTTCACTGTGAATATTAATGTGCGTTATAGACTTGAAACTCTTTACACCCGCCACACATTTCGTCGGATATTATTTTATTTTATTTTTTACCGCTTGAAAATTAACATCACCAAATAAACCATTAGTTAGAAAACTTAGGCGGCCAAGTTTTCGATAATGTCAGCCAGAGATGCTGATAGCTACGCGTCCTGCGTCCCTGACGCACACAAATCTAAAAAAAGACGCAGTTTCACCCATTTCAAGGTAACTCTATAGTACATTTCAATACTATTCTCTTGAATGTTTGAGATGAGGCTTGAAGATTAGTTATTATCTGCTTATTCGGAGTATTGTCCGCATCTTCATTGTTATTTGTACAACGTTTCAGCCGATATGCCCTCCGGCCTTCTTCAGGTATTTCTTGTCGGACTCCGGAACCTTTCTCGGACTCGGGAACTTTCTTTTCGAACTCGGGACATTTCTTGTCGTATTCGGGAGCCATCACGGACATTGAACCTAACCTTTATTAGTCCACGGGGGGTATCCTGTTCTCATTCCGCTAACCATAGCTGGGGTAGGAGTTGTGCAAAAAAATGATTAATTATTACAACTCCTACCCCCAGCTATGGTTAGCGGAATGAGAACAGGATACCCCCCCCGTGGAATAATAAGGGTTAGGTTCAAAGTTCCGATCTCCCGAATACGACAAAGAAGCTTCCCGAGTTCGAAAGAAGTTCCCAGAGTCCGACAAGGTTCCCGAGTACGACAGAAATACCTGAGAAGGCCGGAGGAATCGGCCGAACGTTCTGTAACAAAAACAATGAAAGATGAGGACAATAGTCCGAAATAACGCAGATAATTACTACATTTCAATAATTTCTTTAGAACGAATTACACAGGATAGGTTACAAGGTAGTAGTTAGACGCTTTAGTTGGGACCCATTAATGTTCCGGGAACCATTCAAACCAAATATTTGTGCGTCCAGGACTTGCACTAAATCAAAAAAGCTATCAGCATCACTGGTGTCAGCGTAAATATCCTATTCATTCACAATTATTCAAAAAAAGAGGTTTCGATTCCTAAAGAAGTAGGACCCAGTTCATTGGTTATGATTTGTCATTTAAAAATCTATTTATATAATAACTGTTGATAAACTCTTGTTCGACCGTTATCACCTTGCAACACCTCTGGTTAAAAGTGAGACCGTCCAAATCGTCCAAGATGAAATGCGAAATGTTAAAATCCTCATATCTAGTATTGTTTATCCGCCGAATTTTTTTTTTCTGATGAGTGACTCACACACACTAAATATAATGGAACCATTCCATTTTTATTATAAAAAAGAACAAAGAAAAAGGACATGATATCCAGAAAAAATATCATAAGAAAGAAAGAAAGAAAGAATAAAGAGAATTTTGGAAAATAGAGATAAGGGTTGAGCACGCGGAAGTGATAACGCTAATCTGTTTTCAACTGAACGTAATGAAAAGATGAAAAAGAATGAATAAGAAAGAAGAAAAAAGAGTGAGAAGACTTTTGTTGAGAAATATTATACATTTTTTACATATGCGAACTATTTAGCAATAAGTTCTTATATCATTACGTTGTCATAATTAAATTATCATTATAGTGGTATATTCACGGGTCCTGCTGTGTATTTAGTAATACAATTAGTTTATAAGATCTAGCGACTATTATGTGGGAATATCAAAGGCACCACTTTCAGTTCCGATAGCTGGCCAAAAAACATTGTTCTGTTTGTTATGTCTTGGGACTAGAACGGCACCCGGCATCGCCACGGTAGAGGAGGATTTTTTAAGTTTATCTCGCGGATCCATTAGACTCAATCCGGAGTTATCGATCCCTCGTCGGATGCCCCATTAAAATCCCATGTGAAAAAAACCTGCATTGATCCAGCCACTCTGAAAATAAACGTAATGTCATGTGTCAAAATATTAAATGCAAAAAATATTCCATTCTGTTATCATTTAAAGTTTTATTTTAACCCTTTCCAAAATATAAATCAATCTTTATTATGCTCAAAAACAAGTAACTGGTGATATTTAATGGTATATTTATTTGACTTGTGGTTTAAATTGTTTTATTCGAAGTTTCCTCTGTACAGATAACAATAAGATGAGAAACAATAGCGAAATAATCGAATACATACTTACTCATACACTTCTTGTTACTTTCTGAAAGTTGAAGGAATTGAAGTAATAATTGTTCAGGAACAAGAAACGACACTGTCTAACATGAAGCATTGAATTTGCAAAAATAAAACCTTTCGTTAAATGATAGACTAGGCACAATTTAATTCTAAGAAAATTATATACAGTGAACCATCGAATGATTGATAATGTTCTGTGCATATTTTGATGGAAGACTTTATTACTTTGCTCGAGTGAAAAAATTCACAACTATCGATTTTGATGTTCATTCTCGCAGAACATGTGCCACAATTATATTCCGCTAAAATGGTGAACCTGATAATTAGCAATTTTATAGTCGACTTACTGAAGCCAAATGTCGATTAAGATAAAGGTTGCAAGATTTGATGCCCAAGAAAAGGGAAATATGTGTTTATTAAAAGAATTAATATGACTGTAATTAGCGGGAAAAAGAAAAAAAAAGAATTCAATTGTTGATTGTACTTCGGACATTTACTCTGTTCATTATATAAGAGGCGTTTGTCTTTTTTTTTAGGGAAAGGTGTGCGTTCGAGATAACAGGGACTGAAGGCATGAAATTTTCCCAGTTGTAGAGGCTGCTGTTTTCGGACCATATGACCTTTTTAGGCACCCCATTTTTTTTAATTCACAGATCCATTATTGCTGAATTGTGATGTTGATCCTTGCAGGATTTCCCATTTAAAATCCCTTTCGTAAAAAAGACTTTGGGTTGATCTGGCCTGTGGAGCATCAGAAAAATAGCACTCTGAAAAGAAAAATCAGTGTCTTTATTTAAATATGGACCATATGACCTTTAGGCACCCCTTTATTGATCTCGATTAAGAAAGTACATGTTTTTCATTTACACCGTCAATATCCGCGTTGTTTTAACAAGACAATTTTTAGATTTTTTAAATTATAAACTAACCCTAACCCTAACTCTAACCCCTAACAAACAACCGAGATATTGTACGGTGTAATGAAAAAACATGTCCTTCTTTATCGAGGTCAAAAGGGTGCCTAAAGGTACTATGGTCCGTGTTTCTAATTAGTTTGATATGTCCCAAGCAATGAAAATAATAACCAATCTGAGATGATAAACTGCTTCCAAAATGCGGAAACAACATATCATATATCATTATTATTCCATCCTTAAGCATTACGTTTGCGCATCCGCGACCAACAGGTGGCGCCATTGAGGGATTCTTTACCCTTCTGCAGAGGTGAAGTCGGTGAATTCTAAAGCCCCATGGTTTTCTAGAGGATAAAAACTCTGAATTCCAAACTGAGTCAAAAAGTGTTGGAAATTATTAGTTCTAAACAAGATGGCATTTTACTTTTTTGACTCAGTTTGGAATTCAGGAGTTTTATCCTACTTAGAAACCATGGGCTTTAGAATTCACCGACTTTCACCTCTGCAGAAAGGGTAAGAATCCCTCAATGGCGCCACCTGTTGGTCGCGGATGCGAAACGTAATGCTTAAGGATGGAATTAATAATGATATATGATATGTTGTTTCCGCTTTGGAAGCAGTTTATCATCTCAGATTGTTATTATTTTCAATCTTGGGACATATCAAACAATTAGAAGAAACACGACCATATTACCTTTAGGGCACCCTTTTTGACCTCGATAAGAAAGGACATGTTTTCATTTACACCGTCAATATCCGGTTGTTTGTTAGGGGTTAGAGGTTAGGGTTAGGGGTTAGTTTATAATTTTTAAAAATCTAAAAATTGTCTGTTAAAACAACCGGATATTGACGGTGTAAATGAAAAACATGTACTTTCTTAATCGAGATCAAAAAGGGGTGCCTAAAGGTCATATGGTCAATATTTTAAATAAAAGACACTGGATTTTTCTTTTTCAGAGTGCTATTTTTTCTGATGCTCCACCAGGCCAGATCACCCAAAGTCTTTTTTACGAAGCGATTTTTAAGGGACATCCTGCAAGGATCCAACTCACAATTCAGAGTAATAATGATTCTGTGAATTAAAAAAAATGGCTGCCTAAAGTCATATGGTCCGAAAACACAGCCTCTACAATGGGAAATTTCATGCCTGTCAGTCTCTTTATCTCGAACGCACACCCTCTCCCTAAAAAAAAAAGACAACGCCTTTATATAATGAACCAGAGTAATGTCCGAAGTACAATCAACAATTGAATCTTTTTTTTTTCTTTTTTCCCGCAATTACAGTCATATTAACTTCTTTTAAATAAACCACATATTTCCCTTTTCCTTGGCATCAGATCTTGCAACCTTTTCTTAATCGAAATTTGGCCTTCAAGTAAGGTCGACTATAAAACTTGCTAATTATCAGGTTCACCATTTTAGCGGAATATATTGTGGCACCATGTTCTGCGAGAATGAACATCAAATCGATAATTGTGAATTTTTCACTCGAGCAAAGTAATAAAGTCTCCAATCAAAAATGCACAGAACACATTATCAATCATCGATGGTTCAACTGTATATAATTTCTTAGAATTAATTTGTGCTAGGTCTATCATTAAGAAAAGGTTTTATTTTTGCAAATTAATGCTTCATGTTAGACAGTGTCGTTTTTCTTTGTTCTGAACAAATTTTACTTCAAATTCCTTAACACTTTCAAGAAAGTAACAAGAAGTGTATGAAGTTAGTATATTTTCGATTATTCGGACTATTGTTTCTCATCTTTATTGTTATCTGTACAGAGGAAACTTCGAAAATAAAACATATTAACCACAAAGTAAATACATATACACATTAAATATCACAGTACTGGTTTTTGAGCAAAAATAATAAAGATTTGATTTATATTTGGAAAAAGGATTAAAAAATAAAATTTTAAATGATAACAGAATGGAATATTTTTTTTGCAATTTAATATTTTGAAAAATAGACATTACCGTTTATTTTCAGAGTGGCTGGATCAATGCAAGGTCTTTTTTAATGGGGATTTTTAATGGGGCACCGACGAGGATCGAACTCCGATGAGTACTAATGATCCGCGAGACTAACTTAAAAAAAATCCCTCCTTACCGTGGCGATGCCGGTGGCCGCTTCTAGTCCAAACATAAAACAGAACAATGTTTTGGCCAGCTATCGGACTGAAGTGGGTGCCTTTGATATTCCCACATTATAGTCGCTTAGATCTTATAACTAATTGTATTACTAATACAAGCAGGACCCGTGAATATACCACAGTATGATAATTTAATTATGACAACGTATGATATAAAGACTATTGCTAAATAGTTCGATATGTAAAAAGTATAATATTCTCAATAAAGTCTTTCTCACTCTTTTTTCTTCTTCTTTCATTCTTTTTATCTTTTCATTACGTTCAATTGAAACAGATTAGCGTTATCACTTCCGCCTGCTCACCCTTCTCTTATTTCCACAATTCTCTTTCTTTCTTTCTTTCTTTCATTATGATATTTTTTGGAATATCATGTCCTTTTTCTTTTCTTCTTTATAATAAAAATGGAATGGTCCATTATTAGTTTGGGTGACGTCACTCATCAGAAAAAAAAAAATTCGGCGGAATAAACAATACTAGATAATGAGGATTTACATTTTCGCATTTCATCTTGGACGATTTGGACGGTCTCACTTTAACCAAGGGTGTTGCAAGGTGATAAACGTCGAAACAAGAGTATTAATAAACAAGTGTTTATTAATATATAGATTTTAAATGGACAAAATCATCACCATGAACTGGGTCTACTTCTTTAGGAATCGAACCTCTTTTTTTGAATAATTGTGAGAATAGGATATTTACGCTTGACACCAGTGATGCTGATAGCTTTTTGATTTAGTGCGTCCTGGGACGCACATATTTGGTTTGAATGAGTTCCCGGAAACATTTATGGGTCCCAACTAAAGCCGTCTAACTCCTACCTTGTAACCTATCCTGTGTAATTCGTTTCTAAGAAACTATTGAAATGTAGTATTATCTGGCGTTATTTCGGACTATTGTCCTCATCTTCATTGTTATTTGTACAACGTTTCGGCCGATATACCCTCCGGCCTTCTTCAGTATTTCTGTCGTACTCGGGAACCCTTGTCGGACTCTGGGACCTTCTTTTCGAACTCGGGAAGCTTCTTGTCGTATTCGGAGCCATCACGAACTTTGAACCTAACCCTTTATTATTCCACGGGGGGGGTATCCTGTTCTCATTCCGCTAACCATAGCTGGGGGGGTAGGAGTTGTATTAATTAATCATTTTTTTGCACAACTCCTACCCAGCTATGGTTAGCGGAATGAGAACAGGATACCCCCGTGGACTAAATAAAGGGTTAGGTTCAATGTTCCGTGATGGCTCCCGAATACGACAAGAATGTTCCCGAGTTCGAAAGAAAGTTCCCGAGTCCGAGAAAGGTTCCCGAGTCCGACAAGAAATACCTGAAGAAGGCCGGAGGGCATATCGGCTGAAAAGTTGTACAAATAACAATGAAGATGCGGAACAATACTCCGAATAACGCAGATAATACTAATCTTCAAGCCTCATCTCAAACATTCAGAGAAATAGTATTGAAATGTACTTAGAGTTACCTTGAAATGATTGAAACTGCGTCTTTTTTTAGATTTGTGTGCGTCAGGGACGCAGGAACGCGTAGCTATCAGCATCTCTGGCTGAACATTATCGAAACTGGGCCGCCTAAGTTTCTAAACTTTATGTTTATTTGGTGATGTTAATTTTCAAGCGTAAAAAATAAAATAAAATAATAATCCGACGAAATTGTGTGGCGGGTGTAAAGAGTTTCAAGTCTATAACGCACATTTAATATTCACAGTGAACTAAGTCTTTTGCAGGAAATTCAATAAGCCACACAGAGTTCTCTCCCTTAGTTGTCTGTCCCTAAACGTTTATAGGCCGTATGAATCTTGTAAAATTCTTCTTCTCACCCGGTGGAATAATCTTTTTAAAAAGAAAAGCGTGCGAATGGCGCAGATGAATTGATATGTCAGACAATTTTATGTTCTCACCAAACAAAGAAAGGCGCGTTGTAGTGGAATTTAACAGCCTTCAATATTATGACAACCAAAGAATTGTACTAAAATTAATTTCTGTGGACACTTTATAAATATGGCAGACACACCAGATGAACATTAAATACTTCGGGCGAATAAGCGTCTCATTTGCTTTTCTTCCGATTCAAATTCACACGCCCGCTAAAAATTGATTTAGAGACAGAGTAGAAAAAGGAAAGAAATAAAAGTAAAACTTTCGGAATAACTTTTCATTGCTCTCTTATCTCATTAATTCTCTTCTTATTTTCAAACCTATTGGTTTTTTAGTAAAGGTAAAAGTGCTAAATTGATTATAAAAGAAATATCCAGATAAATACATATATGTTTATCTTATCAAGCTTGGTAAAACTTAGTTAAATAATTAAATGTACTATAAATACTGTATTTTGTTATTGCTGTGTAGATTTAAAAGAAAAACAAATTCACACTGCCCGCTAAAGACGATTAGTCAGATTAGAAAATGGAAAAAATAAAACTAAAACTTTTAGGAATAATTTCTCTGAATGTTTGAGATGAGGCTTGAAGATTAGATTATTCTGCGTTATTTCGGACTATTGTCCCCATCTTAGGTTCAAAGTTCCGTGATGGCTCCCCGAATACGACAGAAAGTTCCCGAGTTCGAAAGAAGGTCCCGAGTCCGACAAGAAATACCTGAAGAAGGCCTGAGGGGTATATCGCCGAAAACGTTGTACAAATACATGAAGATGGGGACAATAGTCCGATAACGCAGATAATACTTTTAGGAATAACTTTTCATTGCTCCCTCTCTCATTAATTCTATTCTATTTTTCAAACTACTGTATTTTTCGGACTATACGGCGCACTTAAAATCCTTATATTTGCTAAAAAAAACGGCAGTGTGTCCTATATCCGGTGCGCCTTAATATATGAATCCTGTTTGTGCTTAGGCTTTGAACCTCAAACAGCAATGAGACTGACTCAGAGGATGACGAAAGGGATTCAGGTTTGGCTGATGCCGCCATCGCCCAACTGTTAAACTCCGACACCGAAGATGAAGAATTTGACGGATTTGTAGAAGAGGAATGATTGAAAAAGTGAGCGTATTTTTCTGTTCTTTGTGTGTTACAGTGAACCAATATTGATAGTTATTTTAGTGACTTGAATAAATCTGACCTATCCCAACTGCTTTGTTTCTGCTTTATGCGCCTTATACTCCAGTGCGCCTTATATATGAAAAGATCCGTTCACTGATACTGCGCCTTATACTCCAGTGCGCCTTATATATGAAAGTAGACTGTTCACTGATACTGCGCCTTATACCCCGGTGCGCCTTATATATAAAATAGATCCGTTCACTGATACTGCGTCTTATGATCCGGTACGCCTTATCATCCGAAAAATGCGGTATGATTTTTAGTAAAGTTAAAAGTGCTAATTGATTATAAAAAGAAAAATATCAATTAAATACATACATGTTTATTCTATTAAGCTTGGTAAAACTTTTACAGCAGTCCATGCTTTTCCTATGCGTGTATTAACATCGCTTTCTGTTGATAAGATATTACTGCCTATCATCAAGATAAGTACATACATGTTTATCTTATTGTGACAGAGAACACGAGTTGAGTGGCGGGCGTGAGGCTTGCCGTATTCTCGAAGGAGGCGGGCTTAGGCTTTGCCTGGCGTGTAGGACTTACCTAGGATCGAACCCGCGTCCTTCGGAGTGCGAAAAGGCGACACTTTGGCAGTGTATAAATAGAAGGAAACAACCAGAAGCGGGGAGTGCAGAAACGAGTGTTGCTACGGTAGCTGCGAGAGATTCGACGACGACGACGAAGAAGAAGTCGGTGTTTGCAAAGAGAAAGTTTAGCCAGCGAGAAGTGGTTGGACTCGCTTCTTTTTGGATCCCCTCAACAAAAACTTGTTGAGTTAAATCTTTATTTTTTCCCTCTCTATTTTTGTCCTATACTTATCAAGCTTGGTAAAACTTAGTTAAATAATTAAATGTACTATAAATACGTATTTTGTTATTGCTGTGTAGATTTTAAAGAAAAACAAAATTCCCGATATTTCACAGTATATAAAGTTACATAAATTTATATTAAACAAATATATAATCAAAATCCTTAATACATCGAATTAATCTTATTTATTAACAATGTCTTTATGAGAATTCGTGATACAGTAAAAGGGTAATCAAAAACTGATAGGTTGTATTCCCAAGTCCGTGAAAGTCTCGCTCTATTCTCTCGTCCGAGACTCACTAGTTATAAAAAACGGACGGTTCCATTGTCCTCCTTTAGGTACTATATGACAAGTTTTTTAAGTGTACATTCAGTAAATAGTTTTTAAAGAAATAATGTGTTGGAAAATTCTCCTAATGACAAGTGACTTCTTGTTTTGATATCAGTCTAGATATTGAGGAAGTGTTATCTGTAAACTGTCCAGTTTTCTTCTTTTTTTTTTTTGTTTTTATTTCTATATATTTTGAACATGTACAATGTATGAGTCTATCAAGGAACGAAAGTCTTTTTCTTCTCCACTGTGAACGGGTCAGTTTTAAACAATAAACTGTGTTGATGACATTATCTGCTGATTTATTCTAGTTACATCTTCTGGAATATGTGGAAATAAATCGAACAAATATATGAAAAAAAGAGAAAAAACGAAAAGAAAAGATGGATATAAACCAGAATTCGTATTGATATTTTTCTTTCAAAATGGCGACCGGTTGTGGAACTCTTTTGTGGGAGAGGGAAAAACGGTCCGGTTGTCAGTTATCGTCTGTCTTTTAAGACTGCAAGTGGCCTGGAAAGATAAAACACGCACGGAAATTGCTTTTCGACTGTCAATCACACAAGCAGACTTGATACCATTGACTGGGTTAATCCGGACAATAAAACTAATCTTTCGTCTGCAAAAGAAAGCAAAAACATTTAATAGATACTCACACGTATATATTATAAACGTTTGGTTTGGTTTGGTTTCGTTTGCGGCATATCAACATCAGTGGGTCATTTAATGCCAACAAAGTTTTGAAATAAATTAATTCTTAATGGATACTTAATATTTATAAACACATTTTTTTATTTAACCTATATATGCCACCCTAACAGGTACTACCACTCCGAGTCAGAGTGGACCAGGGAGCAATGGTGATGAAGTGGTGCTCAACATTCCCCAGAATAGGGTTGGGGGCTTGCGATAAGAGCAATAGGGCCGGGACAATCATATAGGTGCTAGAGCTTGACGTGACCAGCCGATTGATCGAAGAGGGCATTATAAACGTATTCTGCCAGTAACGCTTGCATTAATTCATAAACTATAAGTAAAGTCGTCGGGGTGGCCTAAACTCGGTATCAGCTAGACATCGATGGAATCTATACCAAGGAGATTGTTTTCGGCGTCTGAGGCAGTGCGCCAAACCTACCATCAGCTCCTCACTTTACCGCACAGATCCCTGTGCTACTCATACGCTGAGTTAGCGAGGGCCAGTATCGAACCCAGAACCTTGTGGTTCCTAGTCCATCGCTCTACCGACTGAGCTAAACCGTATAACAGTCTATTTTCTTTCTGCTTTTCGATGCACTCCCATAGTGAAAAATATCTAACAAGACATTTACATTTCTACGTTTAATCATATCAAAATTAGCAAAAGGGGAAAAAAAAGAAAAAAAAAAGAAGATTGAATTGGATCATTTCAGAATTAATTGTAAGAAACAGAGGACCTTATGACCTTAAGGCACACCTTTTGTGATCTCGAGTCCTGGGGACATTTTTTACATCGTCAAAATCCGGTTAATTGTTTTCAGAAAATTTTTTAGATTTAAAAAAAAATTATAAAACTAACCCCTAACCATAACCCCTAACCATAACCCCTAACCCTAACCCCTAACAAACAACCGGATGTTTACGGTGTAAATGAGAAAAGTATCCCCACGAGTCGAGATCGCGGAAGGGGTGCCTTAAGGTCATATGGTCCGAAACAGAAGGGTCAACGTGCCATAAAACCCAATCAAACTAACCCAAACCAAATAAAAATTGGTTTGGTTTGTTTGGTTAGATTTAACGGCATGTCAACCCTTGGGTTATTTTATGCCGAACGCGTTTTTGGTTTTATTCATTCTGATTGGGTATTCATTAAAAAAAAACTTTTTCAAATAAATTTTTATGACTCATATTTTTATACAAAAGACCCTAACAGATATTGCCACTCCGGGTCAGAATTGAAATGGGAATAATGGCAATAAAAGGGTACTCCACACTCCCCAGACGAGACAAACTAATCATCATCATCATCATCATCATCATCATGTGACACTGATAGCACTGATTCCCATGACTCTCTCTCTCGCCACCCATCCCTATTAATCATCGCCCCTGACAGGTCTTCCCCACAGTATCCAGAACTGATTGGTATAAGGTTCTACTGATCGGTCTACACTGGTGTGTCGATGAGTACGTGTCCATAGGAGAACGTCACTTATGAGTTCGTCCCTGTTTCTCCAGCAGTGTCTAGTCTTGTACGGCTTACTTGAATAGTTTGTGTGATCGTAGGTATGTGGCTGTACAGTGGATTTTTTTGTGGAGTGTTGCATTCAAGATTTATTCAAAATAGTAAGCAGCATCCCTGTGTAGATCTCATCTAGCCTTTTTTGATCTACGCGTTTGGTTAGATTTGGGTAATTATGAACTTTTGTTTAGTACATTAGGGTGTCCCAGAAAAACAGAACCCACACATTTTGTAATAAGACTGTTAATTTTAACTAGCGGAGTTTAGGGTTAGGGTTAGGGGTTAGGGTTAGTGTTGGGGTTAGGGTTAGGGTTAGGGTTTGGGTTCTGTTTTTTCTGGGTCACCCTGTACAGGGTGACCCAGAAAAAAACAGAACCCAGATTTATTTATTTTCCAATTAAACTAGCCCTACACTCTAAAACCCAAACCTAACCTTAAATCCCAACCCTAACCCTAACCCTAACCCTAAACCCCCTAGTTAAAATTAACAGTCTTATTACAAATTTGTGGGTTCAGTTTTTTCTGGGACACCCTAATTTACTAAACAAAAGTTCATAATTACCTAGATTTGTTATTTGTTTGGGTTTTACGGCATGTCAAGCCTTGGGTTATTTTATGCCGAACACGTTTTAGTTTTATTCATTCTTGTTGGGTATCCAAACTGTTTTTTTAAATTCATTTTTTTATCTATCTAATCAATAGATCGGACTCTAACAGGTACTTCCACTCCGGGTCAGAGTAAAGCTGGGAGTAATGGAAATTAAAGAGTACCACACTTCACCGAGTTCGAGAATTGGAATCTCATCACAAGATGCAGTTTAACATGATATCTAGGACACCGTCCAAGTGGTGCAGCCATACAGTATCTCTGACACTGTTACAGCCTGAAAAAACATTGCTTTATCTTATCTGCGAGATAAGATTCCAAAGATCAATAATCTGTATATAGAAGTTCATGCCTTTCCCATGCGTATATTGACATAGCTAAATAAATAAATCGTTAGCAACAAGATGACAACTTATATATTAATACTCATGTCCCACGTATGAGATCTGTTTGAACATTAATATTGTTATTGGATAAGAATACTAGAAACCATACAATTGTGTGCAAATAAATGATTATTACTAAATAGAAATATTTAGTTGAAACTATATAATTCCTTACAAATTATTAGAATTAGATAAGAATACTTGAAA
>CM042153.1:79461537-79464037 GCA_023376005.1 Doryteuthis pealeii
AAACAAAAACAAAACTACATTACCATCTTTCAATGTAATTTTTTCTGTGAGGAGCATTGAGCGAAAAAAAGAAAATCATTTCTGATTTTAAATCTAACTAGGGTACCCTTACTTTTCTTTTTAAGAAAAATCAAAAACAATTTATTTTACAACATGCATATGCTTTTACGCGTCCTTTTTAAATTCTGTACTGCTAATAAACTATTCATATATATATATATATATATATATATATATATATATATATATATATATATATATATATATATATATATATGTGTGTATATATAATTGGGGTGACAACTTAACCAACATGAGTTTCCTGTTTATAAAAAATGACTTGATTCGAGATTTATGTTATGTTGGCATTCTTCCATCTGCTAAAGACGATGGCGTAGTGTCCATTTTTCTCCTTTTAACTGCATCTACACGAGTGTCTCAACAGGCCAATTTTTGAATAGCAATCTCTGGTGCAGTGACTGCAAACAAACACTGATGTTTTCTGGAATTGCTGTTGTCTATCTTTCCTTCTGGCTCTCTTCTCTGTGGCGGCTTCTTTCCTCTCTTTTTTTTTACTCCTTTTCGTGTCTTGTTAGAAAAGGAGGCACCAGGCCGCTCGTTCGGCATTAAATAATTCGAAAAGGGTGTATATACCGCCCAACAAAATAACTAACCTAAACAAATGAACTGACAAAAATATTTAAGTTTTTTTTCTCTGTTTTACGGCATATGAATCTTTGTGGATTATAATGGGTTATTTAGGCAACCAGTCTAAGAGAAGGTTAACCTTGAATTAAAACTGTACAGGTTGACCCCAAAAAATAGAACCCAAATTATTTATTTATTTTCCCATTAAACTAACCCTAAACCCTAAAACAAACCCTAACCCTAAACTCTAATTTATTTGGTTAGGGGGTTGATTTAGAAGGCTATCACAATGCAGGTGTAAAGAAAAAATAATAATACGGTAACAATGATGTTGTGTGTTAACCTGTATTTAATTCTTGACTTTTCGAGATAATATCTCTTTTTCAAAAGATCACTGGAAAAAGAAATGCCATAACTAGACTGCTTCAGTTCCAGTGATCTTTTGAAAAAGAGATATTATCTCGAAAATTCAAGAATTAAATACAGGTTAACACACAACATCATTGTTACCGTATTATTATTTTTTCTTTACACCTGCATTGTGATAGTCTTCTAAATCAACCTCCTAACCAATATATACACAATGCTTCAAGCAAATTATAAAACTCTCTTATCTAATGTATTTGTTTAATGGGAAAATTAACAGTTTTATTACAAAATTTGTGGGTTCTGTTTTTTCTGGGACACCCTAATTTACTAAACAAAAGTTCATAATTACCCAGGAGTGTACATGCATTATCTGCATTAATTGCTAATGCATTATCAGCCAGAATTTAACTTCTTTCTTTTTTTTTAAATGCTCTTAGAGAATTATCAAGATTATATTAATTTAGAAATTTGCGATAAAACATTAAACTGTTTGGACAGCAAAAGAGAGTTCCGTTTATCGGTTGAAAATAATTTCGTTTTACTACCAAACGTGTCATTCAAATTGAGGAAATATATTTTTTTTGAATTTGTTGAAATTTTTTTTAGAAAAATTATAGTTGCTGTTTTATCGACTACTTTATTTTTTTTTTCATTTACAAAATAATTCTGTCATTTAAGGTTGGTTGTCTGATAGTTTTGTTTTATGGCATATCAACCCTTTTCGGATTATTCAATGCCGAATCAAATAATGTTCATATTAGGTTTGTTAAAATTCTGGTCGCGATTTTAGGCGTTTAGTTTTTCTTTTGGTAAATCCAATTCGGTTTGGGTTCAATTGGTTAATTCTTGTAATCCTAGTCTTGTAGTGTTCCTTGAAATCCTAGGCAGAGAAGAGTGTAGTTTCAGTAGATACTCCTTGTGGCAGAAAGTCTGTAATATTCCTTGAAATCAGAGGTAGAACAGAGTGTAGTCTCAGTAGATACTTATACAATAGGGGAAAATATATGGGGGGGGAAATAGATATTCGAATCTAGAAGTTACTGCTGAGGGGACCAAAAACAAGCGAGTTCATCGTCTTTTCACAAGCTAGACTTTCTTTTGGTCAACACATTCTTCGTCTTCATCTAGCAGCTGGAAAATCCGTCGTCGTAGTCGAAATAATCTTTAACAGTTCAAAATCGCATTTCCTATTTAGTTTTGTTTCTGTTGGACTAAAATCCATTTCTTTACTGGGTCGTTCGCAAAGCGCGTCGTCGACTGCTGCTGCTGCTGACTGCCCAGCACTCGACTCACTTGTTATTTATGGACATATTTACCCAAACATCCGGGCACATTAATCGAACCTCGCGTCCGTCAAGTTCCCAAATCGCATTTGTTTTTGTATGCGGGAGGACGTGAGTTCGATCCCGGCAGGCAAGACAATGTCTTGCACTTTTTCCTTTCTCGTTCTCCGTCACAATACTCCTTGTACCAAAAAGTCTGT
>CM042153.1:79469037-79476537 GCA_023376005.1 Doryteuthis pealeii
AAACTGCGACTTGTTTTTAAAAAAAGCTCCTATGTCGTAAGGAAGATTTCTCCTCCGGATTTTTGCATTATATATTTATTTTTAGTAAATCCGAACTACAATAGCGTCCGCGGAACTAACCGACGTTATTTGCGGTCCAAAATGAGACATTGAGTAAAGATCTTCAACAAACACCATGGGATCTTGCTCAACAACCTGATGATTGCCCCATGGCATGAAACCTGGGTCGCTGTTTATAATGAACATTGATCTGTGAAAACTCTGTAAAATAAATAAATATTAGCTCTCACAATTTGTGATTGAGCACAGTATTTTCTTTGTTTCATCACAAAAAAAAATTGTTTTTACATATACCTATATATATATATATATATGGCGTCTCCTCGCCTAACAAGGAATGAGAAGGAGTGAAAAAGAGAGGAAAGAAGCCACCACAGAAAAAAAGGCCAACTCCAGCAAACATCACTGTTTGTCTGCAGTAACTGTACCAGAGATTGCCATTCAAAAATTGGTCTGTTCAGCCACTCACGCAGTTGCAGATAAAAAGAAAAAAGTGGACACTACGCCATCGTCTTTAGTAGACGGAAGGATGCCTACAATATATATATATATATATATATATATATATATATATATATATAGTTTTAGGATACTTATGCAGCGCCTGATTCCGTTGTCTCTCTCTAGTTTCGGAGGAACCTCTTAGAAAATATAGTATTAAAAGCATATTCTCCTTGTGGAATCTTGTCATAGCAGCGAGACATTACTAAAACAAACAGAGAACTAGCCAATATTCGCAGAACATTAGATTCAAAATGGCCGCTCCGTAAAAATACAAAAATAATATAAAACTAAGTTTACCATTTTGGTGATGCGATTTCAGGAGATTTATGAAATATCCTGAGAGACACAGGAAACTCTGGGCAACTGATCGATCAACGTGAATCTCAATTTCTTCGATCTTTTTGGATAGCACATCGTCTAATCGATAATGATAGATTATAGAAAGAGTAATAGAGAAAGAACATTTCCCTATGTTATTGTGTCTAATTCCCACAACCAAATGTCTTTATCCTCGACTTGAAATCGTCATCTCGTCCTGGCTGACCCAACAGCAGTGAGTGGCGATGAAAGAACGCCACAGATTGAGGTTAGTGTGCACCTACAACAGCAGAAGTGCCGTGACGTCAATGTTTCCATGGAATCGCGAACGGAGTCGATTCGAAGTTTTATATATGAGAGGCATAGCTGATTGAATTAAATGGAAGTAATATTCATAGCGGAGACGATGCGTGCTGATTCCAGAGCAAAAAACAAAAAACAAAAAAACAAAACAATAAAAAAAACAACAAAAACAAACCAAATAAACAAACAAACAAAAACAGCAAAGGCTAAGCAAAATTTGACTAGTGACTTTGAATGGAAAACCATAGAAAGCAACGATAGACAATAAGCAAAATATACAAAACGTACCAAACACCCTTTTGCTCACCATCGATTTGTTAACTGATAAAAAAAGAAGAAAAAGTACAAAAAATATTATTATTATTCCAAGTCAATATTTGAAATGCCTCGTCTAAAGATATTGGTTATTCTCCTAATTTTGGCATTTTATGAGTTCTTGTCGCGAAATCTTGACAATTGTAAAAATAAAATAAAAAATAGTCTGTATTATTTGAATTATTCAGACGATCTTGACAATGGTAAAAATGAAAAAATATAGTTTGTATTATTTGGATCATTCGGACAATCTTGACAATGGTAAAAATAAAATAAAAAAAGTCTGCATTATTTGGATTATTCGGCCTATTGAACTCATCTTTACAGTTATATGTACAACAGATAACAATAAAGATGAGAACAATAGACCGAATAATCCAAATAATCCAAATTATCGAGCCTCATCTAAAAAATTCGGAAATAGTAAAAATAGTCTGTAAATGAAAATTCTTACCAGCTTCGGACTAGATTCGAACATGTACTTAGTGTTCTAGGAAATGTCTGTTATGAGCGGAAAAGCTTTATTGCTGTTTTATTTAACGGCATATCAACCTTTCTCGAGTCATTTAATGCCGAATCAAATCATTTTTGATAAACAAAGAATCAGGACACTTAGATACATCAGCGTAGGCTGACCAGCAAAAACATTGATTAGCTCTGAGAGAGAGAGAGAGAGAGGAGAGAGAGAGAGAGAGAGAGAGAGAGAGAGAGAGAGAGAGAGTCATGGACATCCGTGCTTTCAGCACGACTAGAGGTTAATAATAGATGAGACCCTAACAGGTAGTACCATTCCGTGTCAGTGGACCTGGGAGTAATGACAATAAAGGGAAACTCCACACTCCACAAATTGGCGCCTCACCATCAGATTCAACTTAGTGTCATGCCCAGGACACCTCCATTATGGGGGGTGTTACCCCTTCTTCACGGGATACAGCCAGCTAAAATTCTAAGCCCTGTCGACTGAGTAATTAATATTCAATGTATCAAATCAAATTTGCCCATTTGCATTACGACTTATCTGGAAGGGGGGGGGTTATTTATCTCAATTTCCCACGAGGTAAGGATGTGACACAATGTTTTTTTGAAGTGGGAATCTACGCACAAATCGAAGCTCATGCGATTATCAGCTGAGAAAATACAGGGATCCACATGGCATTCCCCTTTTATGGCGCCTCAGGCACCGAGCAATAAACCCAGCCCTGTCACTTTAAAACGAGTGCGTAGGTGTTGCCTGGGGGATGGGTCATTGAGATCTTGCGATTTATTTGCTCAGCCGCCGTTCGCTAGGAAAGACCGACTGGGAGAATGTCAGTCCAAGTGGTATCATTCATATCCCCCAGCTATCTATATTTATACAGACTGAATTATTTGCCCATTGTTCATCACCTTTTGATCATACCCATTAATTTTTAATCTAAAGTTGGGATCACCAAATATTTTTCATGATGGGCTGGATAATCTAAAAAATAACAGCTATCTATATTCATACAGACTGAATTATTTGCCCATTGTTCATCACCTTTTGATCATACCCATTAATTTTTAATCTAAAGCTGGGATCACCAAATATTTTTCATGATGGGCTCCTTTTGATCATACCCATTAATTTGATCATACTCATATTATTATTATTGACCCTCATATTAAATTTTTAATTTATATTTAAAAAATAACAGCTATCTATATTCATACAGACTGAATTATTTGCCCATTGCTCATCACCTTTTGATCATACCCATTAATTTTTAATCTAAAGCTGGGATCACCAAATATTTTTCGCGGTGGGCTGGATAATTTAAAAAATAATAGCTATCTATATTCATACAGACTGAATTATTTGCCCATTGTTCATCACCTTTTGATCATACCCATTAATTTTTAATCTAAAGCTGGGATCACCAAATATTTTTTCATGATGGGCTGGATAATTTAAAAAATAATAGCTATCTATATTCATACAGACTGAATTATTTGCCCATTGCATCACCTTTTGATCATACCCATTAATTTTTAATCTAAAGCTGGGATCACCAAATATTTTTCGCGGTGGGCTGGATAATTTAAAAATAATAGCTATCTATATTCATACAGACTGAATTATTTGCCCATTGTTCATCACCTTTTGATCATACCCATTAATTTTTAATCTAAAGCTGGGATCACCAAAATATTTTTCGCGGTGGGCTGGATAATTTAAAAATAATAGCTATCTAATTCATACAGACTGAATTATTTGCCATTGTTCATCACCTTTTGATCATACCCATTAATTTTTTAATCTAAAGCTGGGATCCTCAAATATTTTTCCCGGTGGGCTGGATAATTTAAAAATAACAAGCGTGGGCCACATTATTATTGCGTTCAAATTAAACAATCTGATCAATTATAATTTTATTAAAATCTTAAATATATTGAAAATAGAGCGTTCACCCTTTCCAAAAATGTTTGTCTCATAACTTTTAATCTATTCGTTGCTTCACAGTAGCTCATTGAAAATTACCTGTGTTTTTCAAGCAGTCGTATCTAGTGAAAATTCGGGATCGCGTAAGTAACAAGTTAAATGATCACACACACAAAATTTTGTAACCTACCTACAGTAGTCAAGTCCATGAAGATTTCGTAACCATAACATGATATTTGAATTTAAATGGTATCAGGACGTCTCGCTTTCCATGCGTTTTAACAAACAACGGGTCGTAGTTTGGTGACCCCTAATCTAAAGGAAATCTTAAATATGAATAAATAGATCAACATAATACGAATAACCCACAATTAGGATAAAATCATTATTTTAATTTTATCTTTAGTGCTGAAATATAATTCATAGCATTATTAAGAAAAATCAATTTAATCAAACAAGATACAAATATTAATCAAACAAAAAGTGAATTAGTATTGATTTGAAAGCAATTTTCACTGTTAATGCATATTGATTTATACACTTGGCTCACTAATCAAACGGCTTTGATTTTATTGCTAAAAAGATTCAATAATGACTGAGTCAGGAAAGGGAAATAGTCAATCAATTCAATTCGATTTTTAAAATTAATTTAGTTACTCTTCGATCAAGATTTTTTCTCGCCCTGAAGTTAAAATCATTATTATTATTATTATTATTATTATTATTATTATTATTTACTCCTTTTGAGTTTTCACATCAGTGTTAGCTGATGGTATTTCACTGGAGTCTGAGTGACAGCAAATCTCCTCAGGTCTCCAGGACTCTTCTGAGTATTCTGGCAGATTGCAGCAGTGCAGTGTTCTGAATGGTTTCAACCCTTCCTTCAATATCCAAACTTTCCAAACCCTTTTCTAATCCTTTTGGGACTGTTCCAAGTGCACCAACCACAATTGGTATCACTTTCACTTTCATATTCCATAACTTTTTCAGTTCTCTGGCAAGGTCCAGATATTTATCCATTTTTTCATTTTCCTTTAGCTTCAACCTGTGATCTGCTGGCACTGCAAAATCCACCAGTTGATAAGTTCTTTCTTTTTTGTTTATCAACACTAGGTCTGGTCTTCTTGCTGGGATAAGGTGATCCGTTTTTATTTCAAAGTCCCAGGGAATTTTATGCGTTTCGTATTATTATTATTATTATTGTTATTATTATTATTATTATTATTATTATTATTCACACCTGCCGTAGCCGGTGGTTTATTGGCGGATGAGTAACAGCAAGTCTCCTTAGGTCTCCAGGACTCTTCTGAGTATTCTAGCCGATTGCAGCAATGCAGTAGCCTGAATGGTCTCAATTCTTCCTCTGATTTTCAGATCCTCCAGTCTTTTTTCCAAGCGTTTTGGGACCGTTCCAAGTGCACCAACTACAACTGGTATCACTTTGACCCTCATATTATTATTATTATTATTATTATTATTATTATTATTATTATTAAGTATTTCACACGTGTCGTAGCCGGTGGATAACTGGAGGCTGAGTGACAACAAGTCTCCTCAGGTCTCCAGGACTCTTCTGAGTATTCTAGCCAATCTCAACAGTGTTGTAGTTTGGATGATTTCGATTCTTCCTCTGATTTCCAGTTCACCCAAATTCTTTTCCAGAGCTTTGGGGACCGTTCAAAGTGCACCAATTACAATTGGTACGATCATCACCTTCATGTTCCACAGTTTTCTCAGTTTTCTGGCAAGGTCTAAGTATTTGTTTATCTTTTCGCTTTCTGTCATTTTTATCTGGTGGTCGGCCGGAACGGCAAAATCCATGAGATGACAGGTTCTCTTCTTGTCAATCAATACTAGGTCCGGTCTCCTGGTCGGGATTAGGTGATCCGTCTGTACCTCGAACTCTCCTGGAGAATTTAATGCGTCTCATTCTCCAGGAGAGTTCAGGCTTGTGCATATACCATTTAGTTGTATGCTGAAAATTGAATTTCTTGCACAATTATTATTATTATTATTATTATTATTATTATTATTATTATTATTATTATTATTATTTACTCCTTTTGAGTTTTCACATCAGTGTTAGCTGATGGTCTTTCACTGGAGTCTGAGTAACAAGACAGCAAGTCTCCTCAGGTCTCCAGGACTCTTCTGGGAATTCTGGCAGATTGCAGCAGTGCAGTGTTCTGAATGGTTTCAATCCTTCCTCTGATATCCAAACTTTCCAAGCCCTTTTCTAATCCTTTTGGGACTGTTCCAAGTGCATCAACCACAATTATTATCACTTTGACTTTCTTATTCCACAACTTTTTCAGTTCTCTGGCAAGGTCCAGATATTTGTCTATTTTTTCATTATTATTATTATTATTATTATTATTATTATTATTATTTATTTTATTTTTTTCAAACCAGTGTTTGCAGATTATATTTCTCTGGAGTTTGAGTGACAACAAGTCTCACCAGGTCTCCAGGATTCTTCTGAGTATTCTAGCTGATTTCAGAAATGCTGTTTTCTGGATAGTATCAATTATTCCTCTGATTTCCAGTCGTCCGTTTTTTCCAAGCTTTTTGAGACCGTTTCTTGAGCAGCAACTAAAATTGATATCACTATCACCCTCATATTCCACTGATTTTTCAATTCTCTAGTAAATCAAGATATTTTCGTTTTCCTTAATCTTCACCCTGTTATCTGCTGGAACAACAACAAGAACAAGAACAAAAACAACAAGAACAAAAACAACAACAACAATAATAATAATAATCTTATTATAATGGAGATTGTGTGTTTTTCTGTCTGTAACCGAAACTATATTACTACTCATGTCACAATTTCCTTAGTTATTTACGTCACATTCTCCATGATTCTATTTCTATTTAAACCTCAATTAATAATAAAACTGTTTGACATTATTAATACCGTTGGCCTTACCTAAATATTAATAATATGCAATTGTATTTATATATACAACAAAATACCAGTTTTCAGAGTAAACGTAAAGCTAATTTGCATACTGATATTAAAAAAACTGATTTTAATAAAAATGTGCTTGGTATTATTGATTTCTAATTGTTTGGTTTTATTTTAATGAATATGAGTAAAAATCTCTTCAATAAATCCTAAAAGAAATTCATTAACAAGAAGAAATAACTGTAAATTTATTATTTACTTCCTATTTTAACTAAATAGTTAAACTAGGAAAATTTAGCATTGAAAAACGGAAGTGATGAAAGAGTAAGTTTCAGTTGTTCTATTTTCCGATTATACCCCCTCCGTTTCAAATCTTTTTATCTGAATTCTTAATTAGTTTCATTAGTCTTTCTAATTTAATATAATATTTTAATTACATTAAAACTTAAATACTTGCACCCGGAGGGTGCATATATTTTCTAGTAATAATAATAATAATAATAATAATAATAATAATAATAATAATAATAATAATAACTCCCTTTCAATTACGCAAGACAAGATGAAACATCCCCGGAACGAGGAATAAGCAATCAGTATTCCCAATGCAACCAAAATGGGTGACCTGATCAAATATCTCTGAATGTAGACTGCTGTTGTTCTTTTTGTTCTTTAAGACATAAAAGTGGTA
>CM042153.1:79479037-79491537 GCA_023376005.1 Doryteuthis pealeii
TGTTTATTTGTGTTCGTATATATATATATATATATATATATATATATATATATATATCTGTGTGTTTATTTGTGTTCGTTATATATATATATACATACATATATATATATATATATATATATATATATATATATATATATATGAACAGAAGGAAAACTATCATTTGATATAGATAAAGAGATGAATTTTCGAGAAAAGCACTTTCCCTTGCATACAGGCACACACAAACACACACACACACACACACACACACACACACACACACACACATATATATATATATATATATATATGTGTGTGTGTGTGTGTGTGTGTATATATATGTATGTGTACCTGTATGCAAGGGAATGAAATGTTAGGGAAGCATCTGGTATTGACAGTTTGAATTTTAAGAACTGAATCAATATTTCTGTAAATATATCTTATGGTTTGTTCATTTCAAAAGGGTCGATGCAGAAATCCGGGAAATTTGAATTCAAAAATATAAATAAAAGAAAAACAAAAAAAACAAAAATCTGGAATTGAATTATTTTGCAAAGTAAAAAAAAAAAAAAAAAATTCTATATTAATGTTTAACCTCTGTCATGGTTGGAACTGAGAGTAACAGCTTTTTACTGCTACTGCTTATACATTTCAAGTAGAGTAGTTTGTTCACTCATTCACTTACTCACTCAGTCACTCATTTACCCAATCTGTTCTTTATCAAATGTTGTGGCATACTAATGACAAGAAGTGTTGGAATTCTTTGGTATATAAGGTGTGCTACAATACACCACTTACATTTATAGACTAAGCGAGGCCACGTGGTTTAAGACTCAGCCAATCAACAGCCCGAATGCGTGGCTGGTTGACTACTTAATCACTGATACTGAGAAACGTCCATTTGCAATCATTGACGAAGGACTTGCCAGATTGAGGAGCACCAAGGAACAACCAGGGGATTATTTTCTTAACACAAAGGATCTTCGCTGGACAAGCGCTTTTGCTTAAAGTCTAAAGGATGGCCCATAAAATCGTAACAAGAAGTTGATTTATCAAGATATCCGGAGAGAAATAAAAGATTGTTTCAGATAATAAAAAAAAGAATACTTGAGATAATTCAGGTTTTAATCTATCATCTCACTGTTCTGACTAAATCAAATCAAATTAAACTAACGAAAAATATTTCTACTGTGACCACAAAAACAAAACAACATATATACATTCTCCACAGACTGACTTTCGAAAAACTGTTTCCACCACTCAGCCACACCCTTTTGAACCCCCCTCTGCCCAGTGTGTCTGCCACAATACTGCACTAACACATAAAAACTAATTGCTTCCCGTGACCTTTGCTCTGTCTGAAGTTTCTGTACTAACAGAAGTTTCTGTACTATTGATTGAACAGATTGTTTGTATTCGTTATTCACCTTTTCAATATATTTCCTCACATTTTGTCGGATTTTTCTTAATCTGTTATATCCTCCTCCGCCGGGGCTGCATTTGACTCGTGTTTCGTCAAAAAATCGTAGATATTCACTAACGTAATTATTCTTTCAAGCAGCACGATACTCTGTCCGTATTTCAAAACTATATAACAAAGAACATTTAGATCTCTAACTTTGAAAAAGAAAAAAGACCCCTCCCCCCTAAAAAAACAAAAAAACAAAAAAACAGCCAGGTAACAAATGCCATGAATCACATCATACGCTTTCTGAAACTGATTGTCTTCTACCTGATGTATAATTGTTGGGCGCGCTGTTAATTATGCACGGTAAGTGTAGAGAATTTATTTGAATTCAAACCTAAACGGTAAGAGATTGTGAGTGACTGTTACGATTTTTCTGGCCATTTTTAGACTTCAAGTGAGAGCACTTTATAGTGGTGATCTTGTGTTAAGCAGGGGCTGATCCTTAGTGAATAATCCTTTGGTTGATCCTTGTTGTCCCTTAGTGTTGGGTAGAATCCTTTGGTTGTTCATCGGTGTCCCTTAGTGTTGGGTAGAATCCTTTTGTTGTTCCACGGTGTCCCTTAGTGTTGGGTAGAATCCTTTGCTTGTTCCTCGGTGTCCCTTAGTGTTGGGTAGAATCCTTTGGTTGTTCCATGGTATCCCTTAGTGTTGGGTAGAGCCCTTGGTTGCACATCCGTTCATCAGTGGCAAATACGCTCAAATGAATGGCTTTCAAGATCGGTGATTAAATAGTTAACTAACCACCTATTCAAGTTCTTGATTAGCTGCCTTTAATCCACGCGTCCATGTAGAGTCTATAAGTTTAAGTGGTGGACTTCAGCACATCTTATATAAAAACAACTCCAACAGTGACGCCTCTTAATCATTTGGTGACCTTCTTCATGTTGCGTGCAAGCGTGGGAGAGATAATTTAGAAAGATTAAAATGAATTGAAATACTAAAATAATTTGTATTATTTGGATTTTTCCAAATGTTTTCCTCATTTTTATTGTTATATAAACAACGTTTCGTCTGGTGTGCCCCCAGGGCTTCGTTGGGGGTTTCTTGTCGAACTCTGGAACCATCTTGTCCAACTCAGGAGCCTTCATGTCGTAATCTGAATCCTTTACGGAACTTCGAACCGAACCCTCTATCTAATCCATTGGAGTAGATAGTTCTCCTTCTGTTAATCATAATCGGGTACAAATGTTATTTTTGCCTGTAGTCAGGATTGAACCTGCAACCTCCAGTTGATTATCATTTAGAATATATATTAGTTCAGTCCTCATATCCATTGCGCTATGTGCTTAAATAATACAAATGATCAAACTTGATCTAAAAAATTCAGATGAATAATTTTTGTAAAAGATTTTACAAAAGTAAATATATAGACATGAGATTCATTTGTAACGTTTTAAATCTCACAGAAAGCACTGCTAACTTCATACAAATAATAGCAATTTTAGATATCGATTTTATAAGGCTTAGATAAACCTGTCACTGAGTCATGTTGTGATACGTGGATCTCTTTAAAAAAGAAGGACTTGTCTATCTAGTATGATGTATATACGTCTAGAGACGAAGAACGCACACCAACGAATCACTGAGTCAATGGCTAAAGTGGGCATTTCAGCCTGCGTACTGATGACCGTTCTAAAAATAACGCACGTGCAGATGTTTGTTTGTTTGTTTTATTTGTTTTGTTTTACGGCATATCAACCACGGTAAGTCATTTAATGGCGGCATGTAGTGTTTCTGGTGCGCCAATAGTGTCAAGATGTGTTGGTGCTTCTAATCCTCCCAATGGAATGATTTTAGACATATTTTTTTTAATTCGACAAGGAACAAAAATTTCAACGACAAAAGTTTCAAATAAAGTAATAAATGATTTTATTCCTGTGCTTTAGTTGTTTAATTTCAGTTATTAAACTTTTAGCGTAGGCAGGAATTTAGCACTTACTTGAATGTACTTTTTTTTTGTCTCCACATGGTAGGCTAACGGTGTAATCTAACGGCCGCTTTTTCCTTTTGTTTAAAAATTTCCTAAAAGGATTTTTCTTTGGTAATTTCTGTCCTTGTTTGTTCGAATTATGGTTCTCTCATTCGTCGCCAGTCGTAGTGAAGTTAACTTAGGTTTAACGTTTTATAAACAGGTTTTATTACGGGAATATGTACAATCGAGGTCCATGTGGCTGTACGTTAACGGATGTAGTGAAGTCCCTATTTTCGTGATCTCGCCCTATTGAGATTTCCCCTAATCTCGCAAGGTCGAGATGTTAGGACACTACTCGGCATTAAAAAAAAACCTCAATGCTTTTTTGTAAACAAATTTTCTATTTAACCAATGGATACTACCTAACAGGTACTACCATTCCGAGTCAGAGTTGAACTGGGAGCAATGGTGATAAGTGTGTCAAAAAGTACAGATTTTAAAGCTGTATTTACCAAGATAGAAATGAAGAATGAATGGAACGTTAATTTTTCAGAATACAAGGTGTGTACCGAAAATCTCGATACTTCTTTTTAACACACCTTGTATACCAGAATATTTACTATTTCATAAACACAATAGACATGTAGTTGACATCACCAGGATATAATGCAAAAAATGTGTACCATGGTCGAATCATACACAAATCATTCATTAAACAAACAGTATGTGAAAGGGCTACAAAATAAAAAAAGGGCTTAATGTATATTTGTCTCATACCCTACTTGCTGGACCCCGGCGCTAACCGGAAAACCGAATGGGTATTTGTCTCATACCTCACTTGTATGGACTGGGCGCAAGGCCTCATTTTAACGTGGGTCTACCCACAAGCCGAAGCTCATGGATGGGAAAGAACAAAAAAGGGCTTAATGTGTAAAATATATCCATGTGACTTTGCCATTGCCTGTCGAGTTTTTTTTGTGGAATAGGAAGAAAGAGGAGGAGAAGGACGAGCTATCAAAGTAGTTTTTCCTAACGAGAAGAGAGTACCTGAATATTTCTGTAGAATATATATACTGTGGTATATCCACAGGTCCTGCTAGTCTCTATTATTACCAAAATACATTCATTTTGTCTGCAACACTTGATTGACATTAGAGACAACAGATACTTTCTATGTTCCATGATAGTTGTTACATTTAGTGTTTGTATTAAATATGCAAATGTATCAATTGTTATGGGACAGAGGTTGTATATTTGACTACATTGTCCATAATGATTGTGACATTTAGTATATAAAATAATAAACAAATATAACAATTATTATGGGACAGAGGTTGTATATTTGACTACATTGTCCATACTGATTGTGACATTTAGTGTATAAAATATATAAACAAATATAACAATTATTATGGGACAGAGGTTGTATATTTGACTACATTGTCCATAATGATTGTGACATTTAGTGTATAAAATATATAAACAAATGTAACAATTATTATGGGACAGAGGTTGTATATTTGACTACATTGTCACATAATGATTGTGACATTTAGTGTATAAAATATATAAACAAATGTAACAATTATTATGAGACAGAAGTTGTATATTTGACTACATTGTCCCATAATGATTGTGACATTTAGTGTATAATATATATAAACAAATATAACAATTATTATGGGACAGAGGTTGTATATTTGACTACATTGTCCCATAATGATTGTGACATTTAGTGTATAAAATATATAAACAAATATAACAATTATTATGGGACAGAGGTGGTATATTTGACTACATTGTCACATAATGATTGTGACATTTAGTGTATAAAATATATAAACAAATGTAACAATTATTATGAGACAGAAGTTGTATATTTGACTACATTGTCCCATAATGATTGTGACATTTAGTATATAATATATATATACAAATGTAACAATTATTATGAGACAGAAGTTGTATATTTGACTACATTGTCCCATAATGATTGTGACATTTAGTGTATAAAATATATAAAACAAATATAAACAATTATTATGGGACAGAGGTGGTATATTTGACTACATTGTCCCATAATGATTGTGACATTTAGTGTATAAAAATATATAAACAAATGTAACAATTATTATGAGACAGAAGTTGTATATTTGACTACATTGTCCCATAATGATTGTGACATTTAGTATATAAAATATATATACAAATGTAACAATTATTATGAGACAGAAGTTGTATATTTGACTACATTGTCCCATAATGATTGTGACATTTAGTGTATAAAATATATAAACAAATGTAACAATTATTATGGGACAGAGGTTGTATATTTGACTACATTGTCCCATAATGATTGTGACATTTAGTGTATAAAATATATAAACAAATGTAACAATTATTATGGGACAGAAGTTGTATATTTGACTACATGGTCCCATAATGATTGTGACATTTAGTGTATAAAATATATAAACAAATGTAACAATTGTTATGGGACAGAGTTTGTATATTTGACTCCATATATATAGTTTTTATTTATTTATTTGTATTTGAGTGTCTCGAAATCAGCTGCCAGTCACGAATTCAACCAGCCAGATATGCTCACTCCTGGACTTACGTCACATATTCAGCTTAACGCATTCAACAGAAATTTTATTTTCGGCTTTCCAAGGTTTATTTTCGATCTCATTCCGAAGATCTGACTGATTTCCTCCATCCAGGCCGGACCTACGTCGTCCAGTCCTTCTGTCCTCACGTCCCCTCTTCACTGAATTTACCTTCCATTACTGCAAACCTAATACGGCTGTGGTTATTTCCTGTGTTTATTTTAGTGCCCAACCTTCCTTTGTCCAGTCTTCTTCTTCTTCTTCTTCTTCTTCTTCTTCTTCTTCTTCTTCTTCTTCTTCTTCTTCTTCTTCTTCTTCTTTCTTCTTTCTCTTCTTCTTCTTCTTCTTCTTCTTCTTCTTCTTCTTCTTCTTCTTCTTCTTCTTCTTCTTCTTTCTTCTTCTTCTTCTTCTCTTCTTCTTCTTCTTCTCTTTCTTCTTCTTCTTCTTCTTCTTCTTCTTCTTCTTCTTCTTCTTCTTCTTCTTCTTCTTCTTCTCAAGGCTACAAGTCCGCGCTACTTCCGCTTTACTTGTCAGTATCTTTTCCCTCCCTCTCACTCTTTCAGCGTCTCTGTCTCCCCCTCTCTCACTTTCTCTCTTTTAGCGTCTCTATTTACCCTGTATCTCTCTCACTCTCTCTTCTTCTTCTTCTTCTTCTTCTTCTTCTTCTTCTCTTCTTCTTCTTCTTCTTCTTCTTCTTCTTCTTCTTCTTCTTCAGTCCGCACTACTATGAGCAGTACCTTCCCTTTTGCTTATCAGTATCTTTCCCCCTCTCTCTCTCTCCTTTTCAGCGTCTCTATCTTACCCCTCTCTCTCACACTTTCGCTCTTTTAGCGTCTCTACTTTACTCTCTCTCACCCTCTCTATTACCTTCTCTCTCCCTCTTACCGTCTCTCTCATACCTTCTCCTCTCTCTCTTACCTTCTCTCTCTCTCCTCTCTCTCTCCCCCTCTCTCTCTCATGAATTATATCTTCAAATGCAATCAGTTGATTTCCACAGACATTATCACCGAAGCAAACCAAAATACGGCCTAGCCCCTTTTTTCTCCTCTTTAGAATTCACGATAAAATTGTCAACCTTACCTCTTTCCGGTTAACGTTCATGATACTATTTTGATAGAATAAAATTAACCCCATTTGGAATAATCATTCACTGGGGAGTGGTTCACCTTTCAGATATGAATATTAGAAGAAATGTCACCTGTTTTGTTTTTATGCATCCATATATACTAGGCGTGTCGAAAAAGTATCGAGATCTTTTGTACTTTTTGACACACCTTGTATTCGGAAAAAATAACGTTCCATTCATTCTTCATTTCTATCTTGGTAAATACAGCTTTAAAATCTGTACTTTTTGACACACCTTGTATTCGGAAAATATTAACGTTACATTTATTGACGCACGTTGTATAATACAAATATAGTGTATATCTCTCTGTTTATCAGTATGTATGGCTAATATATATATATAATATATATATATATATATATATATATTAAAGAAATGGATACAATAGAAACCCACTCGAGTTTCACCATAAGGATCTTCAGGGTTAAATCCACTGAATTAATCGAGGTACCGATTAATTGCAGCCGATTACACGTGGGTTCATTGAATAAGATATTTCATTATAGGGAGACGCTATATATATATATATATATATATATATATATATATGTTTGTACAAAGACCGAGCGGTTACGGTGAAGTCACGCAGAATAGAATCGGTTTCCGCTTGATCACCGAAGTTAAGCAGCGATGATCTTGTTCAGTACTTAGATGCGTGATCATTTAAGCAACAGCAGGTGATGTAGGTAACCTGATACCAAAAATGATTTGATTCGGCATTAAGTGACCCGAAAAGGGTTGATATGCCGTGAGACAAAAACAACTGAACGCACGTTCTTTTATAGAATAAAATTAGTGGACAGAAAAGATGAACGTTCAATAAAATTCACTTTCTATTCTTTGTCCATTAGAAACTTAATAGAAAATATACGATCGAGATTCAAAAATTAATGCCATTTTCTTTATTTCGTGGGAAGTTTTTGTTGTAGATAAAACTAAGTTTTTGCATATCTCTTTCCTTTCTTTCTTACTTCTATTCTTCTTCTGGCGTCTTTGATATCTATATGCAACTGGATGAGTGGCCGAACAGACCAATTTTTGAATGGCAATCTCTGGTACAGTAACTGCAGACACACAGTGATGTTTGCTGGAGTTGGCTCTTTTTTCTGTGGTGGCTTCTTTCCTCTCTTTTTCACTCCTTCTCATTCCTTGTTTGACGAGGAGGCGCCATATATATATATATATATATATATATATATAATATATATATATATATATATATATAGCTCTGTGCATATATATATATATATATATATTTATATATATATATAATGAATAGTGAATGAAAAAATGAGAAAAGTATTTGCATGGAAAGGTGCTCAATGCTAATAAAGCAGAGCAGTTTTATAATTAATGTTGATATTATGATTTCACACTCATAACTTCAAGTTTCTTGGTAGTCCAATCATCAGATGAGAAGTGGTTGAGACGACTGGTTTTTTACATCTCAACCACTTCTCATCTGATGATTGGACTACCAAGAAACTTGAAGTTATGAGTGTGAAATCATAATATCAACATTAATTATATATATATATATATATATTATATATATAGCTCTGTGCATATATATATATATATATATATATATATATATAGATATATATATATATATAATCCAAAAATCCGGAGAAATCTTGTTGCATACACTTTTCTTTACTTCTCTTCTTCTTCTGACGTCTTTGACATCTTAAGTTCTTCTAGCGTCTCTTCTAACATCTCTTCTAGCGTCTGGACTTCATCTTGGGTGGTCGGTCGCAATTAACTCATTTCTTCTTCTAGATCAGTCTTGTTACCAAGACATTCACCAACCACAAAACCGTGTTATTGTCGTAAGCTTTTATTTACTTAACTAAACATTTCATGTAACTAAACATAGCGCGCGTATGCAGGTGAGTTCCAGTTAAGGCAGGACATCTTCTCTGCCTGACGTCCAAACTGAAACTGAAGACCCAACCAGGTCCCACGTGACTTCACGTATTTCGCGGCCTTTCTGTAATATTCCATGGAAAGTCCCGCCCGTGATATGAAAAGGGCCATCCCTTTAGAAATACAGGGAATTCCCAATAATCTTATTCAACCGCATAGATTATGTAACATAAGGCCTAAATTGGGACCCTATTGTTTGGCTGGAAGAGTTATCTTCCCTCGTGTTTCTGTTTTTCCTCACCAGGCGTCTTGACTATTTAAGCAGGCAAGCGCCAAGTTTGAACCCTCTTTCTTCTCACTAACCCAACAAACACACATGGGTTAGACACTTTGGTCGACACCCTTCACGTCAGTAAGTGACTTTGCCTTATGAACTCTGCATATCATTTATAAGTACATTTATGTATCTATGTTGTACTTCATTATTGTATCATCCCTTTTATATGTTACTTATATATATCCATTTTGTATCTTGTCACATGTATGCGTATTTCATGCTATAAATGCTTCTCCATGTGCTGTCCATGTATTAAAGTCTATTGTTTATTTAATACCTTTAGTCGGAGTTGTTTGTTCAGCCAACAATTATAATTGATAATATAGTAACTATATAGTAATTATAATTCGTAATATAGTAATGATATAGTAACTGGCTATTTATAATATTTATAATATGTCAATATAATATTTATAATATAGTAACTCAGATTAAGAATCCGACAAGTAAGACCCAACTTGCCAATCGAAAATTTCCTTTTTTCAACATGACAATGCTCGAACACACACAAGCATCAGGACAAGGGAGAAAATCGCTTCATTCAGGTGGACAACTTTGCTGCATCCTCCATACTCTCCAGATTTAGCGCCTTCAGACGATCATATCTTTGGCCTCATGAAAGAGGCTTTGAAGAGGAAACATTATTCCAGTGACGAGGAAGTGAAATATGTAGTGAAGACGTGACTCAAAAAACAGTCAACAGAATTCTAAGGTGCAGGGATACAAGCACTCATTCGAAGATGGGATATTGCTATTGAGAGAAACGCTATGTGGAGAAGTACAGAGGACCAGCTTCAATTTTGATGTATGATACATGTTCCCGTGTTGGTAATTATACCTGTCCTAAACAAAATGGCTACAGGATGTACCAAAGGTCACCACTGGGCCATCCATTGACCAGGAGTACCACGAGGGGGTGGGCGCCGGTTAACTACGACACTTTGAGAAAATCATTGACAATAAACTGCTTTTAAATGATGTACTATTTTGTCAAATGTTTGAAGAATCAAAAACAGAATAAAAAATAAGTTCACAACATGAGAAAATACTGAAAATAATACCAATATTTGGAATTCCCAAGAAACGTATTGTTATTTTACAAATGGTCTCACTTATCTGCCATTCCACAAGAGTTCTTGGGAAAATCAGCTGATGCGATTCCCTAGCAACTTGTGAGACCGGAGACGAATGGTGGTGCCAATATGGAATCTTAAACAAAATTCCATGTTATATGTGTTCTTCTCATATTCATTTTTTGTGAAAATAATGATTCAGAAATAAATTATAAGATTTTTAAATAGGGAAGGAAGTTACTTTATAAGCACTATATATATATATATATATATATATATATATATATAATATATATACACACACACACATATATATATATATATATATATGTTACTTTACAAGCACCCTATATATATATATATATATATATATATATATATATATATATATATATTTGGAGAATATGTGCTTAATTGAAGTCGTACCTAATTTTGAAAATTGATTAATCAATAATTAATTAATTAGGCGGGCATACCTATTCAATGCTGATGAGGCCTAATAGGCCGAAATGTACATACAAAGATTGATTTTTCTCGATTTGTTTAGCCTTACATTTGAATAGGTATGCCCGCCTAATTAATTAATTATTAATTAATTAATTTTCAAAATTAGGTACGACTTCAATTAAGCACATATTCTCCCAAAATTGTCGGCTAAAAAAAGCCATATCCAAACACATCGTTTGGTTATTTACTTCTTATATATATATATATATATATATATATATATATATATAATTGAGATTAGAGGAAATTGTGGATAAAAACAACACTATAAAAGCAAATATATGTATGCCTGTTTCAAAGGTGAAGAAGCTTCATTCAATATGAGGCGAAATATCCATTAAATTTTATGTTGTTTTTGTGTTATTTTTATCCACAATTTCCTCTAACCTCAACCACATTTTGTCGGATTCACTCAAATCCTCCATTTCATTATATATATATATATATATATATATATGAAAATATACCCCCTTTCGCTAGCTCCAGACAGCGGCTTGAGAGGCTGGAGGCGAATGCTGGTGCCCATATAGAATCTTAAATAATAACCCATGTTATGTATGTTATTTTCATATTCATTTCTTTTATAAAAATAATGGGCTAAACTTGCAAATTGGTTGGAAAATTAGGGTGACCCAGAAAAAACAGAATCCACAAATTTTGTAATAAAACTGTTGATTTTAACTAGGGGGGTTTAGGGTTAGGGTTTAGGGTTAGAGTTAGGGTTAGGGTTGGGTATAGGGTTAGTTTAATGGGAAAATAAATGAATAATTTAGGTTCTGTTTTTTCTGGGTCACTATGCATACAGGGGGACCAAGATAAAAACAGAACCCACAAATTTTGTAATAAAACTGTTAATTTTAACTAGGGGGGATTAACGTTAGGGTTAGGGTTTAGGGTTAGAGTTAGGGTTAGGGTTGGAATTTAGGGATAGTTTGATGGGAAAATAAATAAATAATTTGGGTTCTGTTTTTTCTGGGTCACCCTGTAATATGTTAATTTTCCGACCGATTTTCAAGTTCAGGGTTAGTTTAATGGGAAAATAAATGAATAATTTGTGTTCTGTTTTTTTCTGCGTCACTGTGTATACAGGGCGACCCAGATAAAAAACAGAACCCACAAATTTTGTAATAAAACTGTTAATTTTAACTAGGGGGTTTAGGGTTAGGGTTTAGGGTTAGAGTTAGGGTTAGGGTTGGGGTATAGGGTTAGTTTAATGGGAAAATAAATAAATAATTTGGGTTCTGTTTTTTCTGGGTCACCCTGTAATAAGTTTTAATTTTCCGACCGATTTGCAAGTTTAGCCAAATAAGGATTCAGTAATAAATTATAAGATTTTTAAAATTGGAAAGAGAGTTACTTTACTATCACCCTATATATATCTACCTGAATCTGTAACACTGGTATTTTCTGAAGCTCTTGTTTTTGTTTTCGTTTTGTTTTTTGTTCAGGCTTGATAATTTGGATTATTTGGATTTCTTGTGTTACATAATTATTAGATTCCTAATATGTGTGTACAGTAGTGTAGAAATCAAAATGGCTGTTATAAGTTGCAGCCCACGGCCTTGAAGGAAGAGTGACAAGGCTTGACCTCATCCTAATCCTTTCCGGTGGATACCG
>CM042153.1:79496537-79529037 GCA_023376005.1 Doryteuthis pealeii
TGCAACCTCAACGATTTGTCGTTTGAAGTGTACATATAATTTTCTTCCACTCTTTGTTTTCTCTTTTTCGTTGTTTTTCTGTTTATCCATATATTACATCTGCTGTTGTTGGCTGCCATAAGTAATCTTTATTTGCTCTTTTTTGTGTATCATTATTATTATTATTATTATTATTATTGAGTTTTTCATACCTACCATTATCCGGTGGTTCACTGGATGCTGAGTGGCAGCAAGTCTCCACAGGTCTCCAGGACTCTTCTGAGTATTCTAGCCGATCTCAACAGTGCTGTAGTTTGGATGGTCTTTATTCTTCCTCTGATTTCCAATTCACCCAAATTATTTTCCAGACCTTTGGACATAGCAATCACGTGACGCACTCAGTAGTTTTGGCGCCAAGATCAGACATTTTCGCACCAGTTCCAGGGGCCGTCGACCAGAAATTGAGCTAAGTTATAATTGATTTATTATGTATAATTGTGTTAGTATAGCATTTATTCTAAGACTAACACCAACAAATAAATGCATTAAAACTTAGCTCAATTCTAACGGTTTATTTAACAACAAAATAATTACTAAAAATATAAACGCCCTTTTTTTGTATAGAGTCAAGTTTGAGAAATTTATCAGTATGATGGAGAGGAACTTTAAGGATATCTGGTATCTTCTATTTTATTCAATTCTCGGAGATAATTTCTAGTCGACTGCTCCTATAACTGGTCCGAACATGTCTATCTGATCTTGGGGCCAAAACTTTTGGGCACATCACGTGATTGCTATGTCCAATCACAGAAAAGGCTCTCCTTCATTTAACTCCACACATAGAAATAAACGTATTTTACTGACCATACAGAGAGTTAAGTTTATGTTGCTGACTGTTATATCAATCAAAGTAGAGAACGTTAAATGGTTTAAGCGTCAGACAAGGTTCGAATCTTGATTACTTAATTTTGCCTTAAAAATCCGCATTTAAAATTCCAGCTCTTCAGCAATCTCGAACACAAACTAAACCCCAGAGAAAATGCAAAACTATCTAAAACAGAAAACCCTCCTTGTAACCTAGGAAATGAACTTGTCGACACGAGTTCAAATCCTGGACGAGGCTGTTTGCATTTCACATAGCGCTAATACTCTTGGGAAACGTATACACCCAACTTCTCTTCCTCGAGCTATGGGTAAATAGCTGGGCAGAGTGAACTCTTTAGCCTTGGCTAGGTAACCAGTCTAAGAGAAAGAAAACTCTGAATTCAAACCCGTTAAAGTCCGCTTCAGAAATTGACCTTGTGTCACACCCTAGGAAAGATAATCTTGTTGTTTTCAAACTTTTGGCTGAAATTACTTCTGAAGAGTTGAAAAGTTATCGCGTTCAAACAGTTCATTCAATCAATTTAGCAACAGTGTTATCTATGAAGAAACTTAAGGAGAAAAACCTGTTTGCAATAATAACTCCAAGACTAGAGATAAAGTTTCTATTTATATCAAGTATATTGGTAATGCGATTTTCCTCCAATTATTTACTGTCTTTCTTCTACTCAATTCAACATACTATATATATATATATATATATATATATATATATATATATATTATATATATGTGTGTGTGTGTGTGTGTGTGTGTTGTGTATTTGGGCAGCATTCTTTCATTTATGCATGTCAAATTAACAAAAGGTACGTCTTCTCTTTAACGATTTTATTGGTGATCTTTTCAAGCTTTCTGGGCAACTTTTTAATATTTTGGATGGAATTCCATCCAAATATAAAAAAAGTTGCGCCAGAAAACTTCAAAAGAAAAGATCACTAATAAAATCGGTAACACAGGAGACCTGCCTTTTGTTTAATTCGATATATTATATATATATATATATATATTATATTATATTATATATATATATATGGCATTTTAAGTAATTATCAAGAAAACATGCACAGACTGAGGTCATATATATATATATATATATATATTATATATATATATAACTAGTGGGACCCGTGGAATTTCCACGAAACGAAAAAAAAAAAAATATTATATATATATATATATATAATATATATATGTGTGTGTGTGTGTTGTGTGTCTCTCTCTCTCTCTCTCTCTCTCTCTCCTCTCTCTTTCTCCCTCTCTCTCTGTGGTGTATGTGTGTAAAAAGGAATGACTTACCGGTAAAAATATTGGGTTGGTCTCAATATTTGGTTGGTACAAGTGTAATTTGAGTTCTAGAGCTTCCCTACTTCTAAAAATTGGTTTATAAAAGCATTTTGCTCAAGGAACCCAAAAATGCTTTTAAAAGCATTTGAATGGGATAGTGACACTTATACGTTTTATTATTTGAACTCGGTCAGGAATAGTCTTAATTCTTTTCTTTCTAACAGAAATATTTTTTTTAGATATGCTGATAATAAAGAAATTAATGATAGCAATCATCACTTCATTCTAATAATGTAGAAAAAGGATTTACAGACTTCTTATGTGCGGCCCTCATGACATACATAAGTAATCTATGCAGTCCTCATGACATACATATGTAATCCATGCAACTTTAGGTGGCAACATACTTTAACCTCATTTTAAAAGTCATTCCTTTCCCTTATAGAATTGTAGTTTGTAGAATGATACCAATAGTTTGAATCTGCCAATATCCATTTTGGATCATATGACCTAAGGACATGTTTTTCATTTACACCATCAATATCCGGTTGTTTGTTAGGGGTTAATGTTAAGGTTAGGGTTAGGGGTTAGTTTTATAATTTAAAAAAAATCTAAAAATCGTCTGTTAAAACAACCGGATATTGACGGTGTAAATGAAAAACATGTCCTTTCTTAATCTTTTCTATCAAAAAGGGGTGCCTCTGATCATATGGTCCTCTATTTTCAATATTCCCTCGCTCATGATGGAAGGATATCGAAGGATACCCTTTATGCAGAGCTTTTGTCTGGTAAGCGACATATTGGTCGACCCCAGTAGCAAGCGCGTGGTGTAATGGTTAAAGTCATGGGAAATTGACCTCGCCCCGAGTTCAAATCCTAGATGTGGTAAGGGCATTTCACTTTGCGCTAATACCCTTGGGAAAGGTATGAATCCTTCTCTCCCTCCAGCTATGGGTAAATAGTAGGGCGGACTGGGTTCTTTAACCTTGGCTAGGTAACCAGTCTAGGAGAAGGAAAACTCTGAATTTAAACCTGTTAAACACCGCCTAAGAAATTGACCTTGCGTCACATCCTGCTCGTGCGGAGGGGTTTGGTAAATATATATTGGTCGACCCCAGCTGCGTTTCAAGGATGACTACAAGAACGATCTCAGGTGCTTTGGCATTGCCCCTTCCAGCTGGGAAAAAATTGGGTCAGGACTGCCTTCTGAGGCGGCGGGCTCTCCGTGGAGGACTCTTCATGTCTGAGGTCACCCTAGCACAACACAATGAAGCTAGGAGGTCCAGAAGAAAGCAGCGACAACAAGACACCGGCACATCAACGTCTTCAGGGACAGCCTTCACATGCGACATCTGTGATCGAGAATGTTTTTCTAACCTTAGACGATACAGTCACAGGAGACACTGTAACTTCAGGGACACTAAAACTATTTTATAGTCTTCCGAGACTGAAATGCCAATAAAAAAAATTCCAATCGCCCCCACCCACTACATACACCCGTTAGAACGATTATTTGGGATTACCTTTGTATATAATGAATTCATATAACTTTCTACAACAAAAACAACATCAAGAGTTACACAAACAAAGCCTCCATCAAATGATGACGATGATGATGACCCTGGGGTTAAGCATGGTTTTGAGGCCAAAGTGTTATTACCGCTAATTCTGGGTGACCCAGTCTTAATTAATGATAATACCAAACTTTGTTGGTTTTATGTTCCAATGCAGAAAATAGATCTATACAGATGCATATTCTGATTTCAGCCTCTCAATATATTTGTGGTTTATCTTTCTTTCTTTTTTGCTGATGACAAGTGTGGCTTATTCAACAATATGTATATATATATATATATATAATATTATATAATATATATATATATATATGTGTGTGTGTGTGTTGTGTGTGTGTGTGTGTTTTGGAAATAGGAGTATGGATTTAAGGTGCCGGTGTCAGTATTCAAGCCGTTCCGGTGAGTGTCTAGTCTGATGACCCATTTTAATTCGGCTATTTTTCTTGCTTGTGTGGTGGGGAAGCTTTGTTGGATTAAGATGCATTTAAGGTTATCTAAATTGTTGTGAGGGGTGTTAAAGTGATGAGCGATTTTACTGTGTGGAGATTTAAGTTTTATGGTAGATTTGTGGTTGTTGAGGCGTAGTCTGAAGGGGGTGGATGTTTCCCCCATGTATCCGCTGTTTTTACATTTTGTGCAGTATATATAGTATATGATATTTGCACTGTCGCAGGTGAGTTGTGGGGGTTGGATTGCAGTGTTGGTGTGTGGTATTTAGATAGTAGCTTCAGTATTGAGATGCGTGCATATTTGGCATCTCGTTTTGTTACATTTTAGGTTGTCTTTTGTGGTTGTGTTGTGTAGATGTTTTTTAGATGCAGTGAGGATGTTTCGTAGGTTAGGTAGTTGCTTTTTGGCGTTAATGGGGGGTTTGTTGAAGGTGTGTTTTATGGTGGGGTCTGTTTTTTGTTTAGTGAGTTGTTTAGTGAGTTTGTGCATGTGATAGCCGTGATGGAATACCATGGGGATTCGGTCGTTAGTTTGGTGTGGTTTGTATTTCAGGAGATCTTGTCTGTTTAGGGAAGATGTCTTGGCTATCGCATTTTTTATTAGTTTTATGGGGTAGCCACTGTTTAGGAATCTTTGTGCTAGGTTGGCTGAATGGAGTGTGTATTCTTGTGGATGAGTACATATGCGTTTTATTCTTATGCATGCGCTGTATACTATGGATTTTTTTGAGTTTGTCGGGGTGGTTACTGGAACGTGTGATTATCCGAGAGTTTAGTGTGTAGTGTGGTGGTTATTGTGTTGTTTTTTAATCTCTCTCTCTCTCTCTCTCTCTCTCTCTCTTTCTATATTATATATATTATATATATATATATATATATATACATACTAGCGGGACCCGTGGAATTTCCACGAAACGAAAAAAAATTCATTTATATATATATATAATATATATATATATATAATATATATAGTGTGTGTGTGTGTGTGTGTGTGTGTGTTTGTATGTGTGTGTGTGTGTTGTGTGTGTGTGTAAGAAAGAAATGACTTACCGGTAAAAATATTGGATTGGTCTCAATATTTGGTTGGTGTAAGTGTTAACTCAGATAAATCAGTCAGTTATAACAAATGTAAAGTGCTCAATACGTAAGTACGGGCGAATTTATTTATTATAGAGTGTACAGAAATAACCTACTCGAGTTTCATCATAAGGATCTCATAAAATAATTTCCCCATAAGGATCTTACAAGATAATTACAACATGAAATCCCGCAATTAACTGTAATTAATCAATATCTTGATTATCAGAAATAAAACCTTTTGGCATTTGATTTCAATGGGAAATATTTGGTAGCACATGGAAGTATCCACAATATATATAGAGAAGAAGCTACTGAAACACGGTATTTTGTTACAGTTAAGCTCATTTCCTTGTGTTACATAATTATTAGATTCCTAATATTTATGTACAGTAGTGTAGAAACCAAAATGGCTGTTATAAGTTGCAGCCACGGCTTGAAGGATTGAATGAACAAGGGCTGGACCTCATCCTGACCCTTCCGGTGGATACCTTGAGAATCGGTGGAGAAGACCCTCTTCCGGTTTAGATTAGAAAGAGTTTTTAGTCAGATCGGCCAAAGCACGACGGTGGTAAGTAATGTGTTATGCACGGTGCCGACTCAATCTGCGCAGGTAGTCTTGGTGGGGATTTCATAATAAATATGATCTAAGTTAAATGCGAAGTCTTGTGTTATATCATAACTACGACGGGCTTCTGTGGTCCAAATGAAGACCAGACACGAAGTCCCCAAGACGAAGTTCAGTCGCTAGAAGAGACGTTAGGAAGAATAGAAGTAAGAAAGTAAGGAAAGAAGTATACTTATTCACACTGTATATGATTAGATGTGTAAATGAAAGTTCAGATTTTTCCAAAAAGGCTCTGCTGGATTCATTGCATGGTGGCGAACCTAAGGCACACACAACCTTTTTTGTTCTATTTTTTAATGCATTTAGTATGAAAGATCTGTTTGAAAACGTCAATATGGGGATTTCCTAATCTTTTTTGAGGGAAATAAAAATTATACGATGCTGACAATCATACCATACATAATCCCAATAATGGCTACGCATTGATAAAGTTACTAAAAGTATAAATAATCCGATATTGATATACTCCTAACCGAAGGCTTTGACTCATGGTCGCCTTTTTTGTCTCTAGATATCCTTGTTATCAATAGTCAACTGGTTTAATTTGGTACCATAGAAGCCTAATAAAGTTGATTGTAATTTCTTTTTTTTTGTAAGGAAGAAAACCTAAAAATTAAAAAAAAAAAACATAGCCACAGCGCTATATAACATTAAATACTCGTGGTTCTCAATCTTCCTACGTTATCATGCTTGCAACACTCTCTGGTTGGCGTCTATGTGCAAAAAAATGTAATACCTGTTGTGGTGTTGACTTATACGCTGTTCTTATTTCTTGGTGTGTTGTTCAACTCGCTTATAACCAATGAATGGCTAAATTATATGTCTAATACACATCGGACAACTTTGGTTTGGTTGTCTTTGTTTAATGGCATAAGTCAAACTTTCGTGGGTTATTTAATGGCCAAATTCATATTTATAGTAGAAAAACAGTAGTGCTACTCTTTAACGCTGTAGCGGTCGGTTTGGATATTAAAAATAGAACACTAGTATGATAAATTTAATATTCAATGTTTGACTATGTTACTTAAGAGCTATTGCAAGTTAGCTTCAATAGTAAAAAGTATATAATTTGATTTAACTCTCCCTCTCATTCCTTTTTTTTTCTTCTTCTCCGTTCCTTCTTTTTATCTAATCGGTTTAGGATTTTAAAGAATATAAAAGCGGCTTCATATTGAATCGATATGATGGTCCAGAAAGGAGGATGGAAAGGTATGGATTAAGAATAGGATTTTAAAAAGAAAAGAAGGTCGGTTGTAGTACCGATTTTATAACCAGGGTCTTATGTGTTAACACAAATGGGGCGGGTGTGTGGGGTGGTGAGAGAAGGTTGATAATCGTGGAGAATTCAAAGTCTCGGGTGTCGGGGGTTAGAAAGCGAGGGGTGAGACCTGAGTTAAATATTTTTATCTTAGAATTATTTACGTGAAATGAAAAAAAAAAACAAAAACAAAAAGATGGTGAGTGTAGAACGATTTAATTCCATCGCATTTCTAATCATGTTTTGGGTATTGCACAGCATGTAACTAAAAAATATAAAGTTCTGTTGTAATTAAGAAAGTAGAAGAAAGATGATCAAAATATCTCGGGCAAGATGAAGAAAAGAAGGGGAAGTCGAAAATAAAAACGGGGATGAGGGGGGTGACTAGATGGGCGGGTAGAGTAGAGTAGAGTAGAGAAGGGAGGAGGAAGAGAAAGACGGTTGGGGGAAGGGGGGAGAAAATGTTAAAAGGAATGGTGGTGGTATTATGAAAAGGTTGGGGAAATTCTGGATAGGTAAAAAAAGGACAAAATAGATGGAGAAGAACATATAAATCAGAAATAGTTACAAAGATGAGAAAGAAGAGGATAGACGAAGAGAGAGAGAGAGAGAGAGAGAGAGAGAGAAGAGAGGAGAGAGAGAGAGAGAGAGAGAGGAGATTAGGTTTGGTTTGTTTTGTTTTACGGCATATCAACCCTCAGTGGGTCATTTAATGCCCGATAAAATGGTTGTTGAAATATAATCTAATTAATTAATGGACGATGCATTTTTTTATGAAATATAATTTTTTTTATTTAACCATAGATTTGACCCTAAACAGGTACTACACTCCGGGCTCAGAGTGGACGCAAGAGAGCTAAATGGTGATGAGAGAGAGAGAGAAGAGAGACAGACAAGACAGACAGACAGACAATATAGGAATAAGGTATTATGAAAAAAGCGGAACATCCCGGAAAGTGAAAGAGGCAAAAGATAGAAAAAAAGGATCAGAACAATACGAAGTTCAGGTAAGAACAGGAAGGGACAAAAAAGTAGAGGAGATGAGAGAGAGAGAGAGAGAGAGAGAGAGAGATGAGACAGAGAGAAGAGACAGAGGACAGAGACGAGAGACAGAGACAGAGAGACAGACAGAAGACAGACAATATGGAGAATAGGTTTATTCATAGCGGACAATCCGGAAAGTGAAGAGGCAAAGATAAGAAAAGGATGAAAAATTAACGAAGTTGAGGTGAACAGGAAGACAAAAAAATCCATATGTGAAAGAGAGAGATGAGAGAGAGAGAGAGAGGAGAGAGAGAGAGAGAGAGAGAGAGAGAGAGAGAGAGGAGAGAAAGGAGAGAGAGAATTACATTACAAAAAAGTGAGTTGTGAAAAAGGAGATTGGAAGCATCCGAAATAGAAGAAATGACCAAAAGCGATTAGAGGAATGAAAAATAAACAATAATATTACGTAAATGAGAAAGGAGACGAATATAATTTCGGACTGAGTGTGGCTGTGTGTGTGAGAGAGAGAGAGAGCGAGAGAGAGAGTAATAGTATTTAAGAAGAAGAGAGAGCATTGTATAGGATTGGTATATACTATATAATATATATATATATTATATATTATTATATATATATATATATATAACATATATTTACATACATATACAAAGTGTGTCAAAAAAGGGATCGGGGATTTTTGGTAAGCCTTTTGACATACCTAGTATTCTGAAAAAAATAAAGGTTCAACTTTAATTTTTTTCAAGAATACAAGGTGTGTCAAAAATAGCGCCAAGTTTAAAGCTGTAATTTTTACTAAGATAGGAAAATAAAGAATAAAATGGAACATTATTTTTTTTTCAGAATACAGGTGGGGTCAAAAAGTCTCTTAAAAATCTGTGATACTTTTTGGGACACCCCTTGTATGTTACACACCCACACACACACACACACATATATATATTATATAGTATATATGATATATATATATACATAGGATAACATAATATTATTAAATATTATAGTAATATATGTTATGTAACATATAATTAACATTTCATATATATACCAAACATAACATATATATAATATAATATATATAGTATATATTATATATATATATATATTAATATATATGTATATAGAATATACCAAAATTATTGGTAAATCCTCGCGGTGGAGAAAAAAACCGCAACAATAGTTTGATTGTAAATAATATACCTACGCAAACATCCAACCGGAAACCGGGGAAGAAACAAATTTTTGGAAAAAAGAGAAAAGACCAAGATAAAATCGTACCACAAAATAATCTATTAATAACAATTATATTTGGGCCCCCAAAAAAACAACAATTTATAAATGGCATATATATATATATTAAGATATATAAATATTCATACAAACCCGGGCCAGGGAGACCGGTAAAAGCTAATAAGTAAAGAGGGCTGCTCAATGTGTCTCTATAAGTAGAGCAAATAATGAAGATAGAATCTAATGAGGTCAGAGAAACCTACCTAAAAAGTTTGTTCGGTTAAAGTGCTCTGTCAGGGGCTAAGTCAGATCGTTAGCCCTGAAGACATTAAGTCGATAGACAAGGTGTAACCTGTTTAGTAGGTTCGTCTGACTCATTAGATTTTATCTTGTAATGATATTATATATATATAAGTGATATATAATTATATATATATTTGAGAGAAGAGAGGAGAAGAGAGAGAGAGAGGGGTGAGAGAGAGGGGTTTAATAAAAATACGGAGTATTTTGAAAAAAAGGTTTGAGTTTCTGGAAAACAAATGAGAGTGGTGGCAAGTAAAGATGTAGAACCAGAAAAACGGGTAAAAACGAGGTAGAACGAAAAATATGAGAGAAAACATCCGGTTAATTAGAAAGAAAAATCGGTTGGCAGAAGATAAGGAAAAGAGGCTAAGGCGCCCCCAAGAGAAGATGTTGACGGGTTAACGTGTCCCCCCGTATATCACGGCCCAAAAAAAAACACAAAAAAAAACAAGAAAACAAACCCTAAAAAGGAACAATTATAAATATAGGTGGTTGTGGATAATAAGTAAAAAGGAAAAAGAAAAGAAAGAGACGAACCAGAACGAAAGAGAACAGTAATAAAAAAAAAAAAAAAGGAGAATACTAAAAAGCAAAGAAAAAAATAAAGTATAAAAGAGGAGGAGGAATATCAACTAAAAAGTCTCAAGAACCCAAAATTTACTTATAAATAAGAGGTCGAGTGGTGAATTGAAACCTGAGTTGAAAAATCCAGACAAGAAATTAAATAAAAAAAAAAATTAGCTTTAGTAACGGCCAAAATATTTAAAAAGGCAAAAAAGCAGCAAAAAAGGAAGCAGGAAAGAAAAAGATTATTATTTATTTCTAAAGAAAGTAAGAAATTCACCCGAAGAAAAAAAAGAAGTTCCTTGTTGGAGAATTTGTAACAAAAGGTATCTTCGGAGCGTGGTTTGGTTTAATTTTAAAAAAAACGAGGAAAGGGAAAAAGAAAAAAAGAAAAAGAAAAAGAAAAAGAAAAGAAAAGAAAAAGTAAAAAAAGAAAAAGGAAAACCGAAGGGCGCCGGAAGAGAAATATAAAAATGGTAAAAGTCTGGGTAGCGACCTTTAAAGACGTTTAAACACTGAATCGTTTTGTATTTAGCTTATTTGAAATTACAGCAAGTGTGAATATCTATCCTTTAAGGTGTAAAGTTGAGTGTGAGAAATAAAAAGAAAAACTAATTTCTTGGCTTTCAGGAAAATGAATAGATTTATGTTTTTGAAAAAGTTCTCTTATATTCGTTGAAGATCCGTAACAATATTTATAATACCAGAAACGAAAAAAAAAAAAAAAAGATAAAATTAAAGTCAGAAATAAAAGTAGATTGACTTAGAAGAAGCGAAACTGGTAGTGCACAAAGAAGAAGACATCATTCGAAGCGCGAAAGTAGATTGCAAATGCGGAAGGAGCCTAAGAACTGAATGTAGAGGAAACGATATTTGATTTGGTTCGATTTTTTGAAAAACAAAAGGCACAATGTCAAAACTTCAGGTTTTAGTAGTGTGGAAGACAAGACAAAATAAGCAACAAGAACTTGTGAGAGATCTTTTATGTTATACCTAAACGGTGCTTTCAGAACACCGTACTTATATTATAACTGTTTAGGTACGCATAATTATTAAGGCCGGTGGGACAAAATAATGGTCCTCATTAAATGTAATTTGTTGGAGATTTATTTCGGTTTTGTCTCTCCTGTTTTACCGGCATATCAACGCTCTCGAGTGTGTCATTTAATGCCGATAAAGTATTTTGGAAATAAATCAATTCTTAAAATGGATAATGACAATTTTTTTATAAATACATTTTTCTATTTAAATGCCATAGATGGGACCGCTAGAAGGTACTACCACTCCGTGTCCGAGAGTGGACAGGAAGGCATGGGTAATGAAGTGGTGCTCCACATTCCGCCAAAACTCCCAGTGGGACTCACCATCAGATAGAGTTTTAAACGTCATTCCCAGGTATGTAGAGAGACCGCGCAGCCCAGGCCACCGTTCGTAGACACGCCATGATGATAAAAAGGGATTGGGGTCTTGCCTTAAGGCGTGCAATAGGGGTTGGGGGAAAGTTCATATAAGGTGCTAGGGCTTGAGCGATGAACGCAAGCCCGGAGTTGATAGGCGGAAGGGGGGCTCTCGCGACCGCCCCAGTCTAAAGCCTCAAGATAGGGCCAAAGTGGTTGTATTGTAGGCGATGTCGATGGCTTGTGGGATTAAATTAAATAAAAGTTCTGAGGCGTCTGGTACGCTAGCGTTCAGACTTAACGGGGCCAAGATTAGTATTAAAACACAATAAAATGTTGGCCCGCGCTCGTTTATTTTGTTAAATTAACGGCCCATCGTGGAAAAAGTTTGGGTGATCCCTGTACCTCTAGAGTGTATACCAGAGGATTGTTGAGATGAGCCCCCCCCCCTCACTATGTTGGTGAGAAGGTCGGTATCGATCCGGAAACCTTGCGATTACCTTGACGGATGTTTTACACGATTGAGCTAAGTATCGGACCCTTACGTCACATTTAGTTAAACAATTATAAATAGTCAATTATCACGCATTTAGTTGAAGGAAAAGTTATCAAACGTTAACAGTTAGCAAGAACGTGAAGTATGTTTTAATCGAAACGTTCATTTTGGAGATATTTACTTAGGAAATAAAGAAAAGAGGAGAGAGAGAGAGAGGAGGAGAGAGAGAGAGAAGAAGAGAGAGGGGAGAGGAGGAGGAGAGAGGAGAGGAGAGAGAGAGGATGGGGGAAAAAATAGGGAAGGGATAGAGTAAGACAGAAAAGCCGAGTTAGTTGTTAAGAAGAAAAAAAAGAGGAGCGAGGATGAGAGAGGACGAAAGTGAGAGAGAGAGAGATGGAAAATAAAGGGGGAAAATTAAATAGGAAGACAAAAAGGGTGAAGTGTGAAAAAAGGAAAAGAAGAGAGAGAGAGGAGCGAGAGAGAGAGAGACGAAGGGAGGAGAGAAAGAGAATGGAGGAAAAAATGTGAAAAGATGAGGAGGGAAAGGGGAAAAGAGGAGAGAGAGATGGGAAAAAAGAAGAAGACGAAAAGGGTTGTAAAAGAAAAGAGAGAGATTAGAAGGAGGAGAGAAGAGGAAAGAAAAAGTGAAAAGAGAGAGAAAGCGGAGAGAAGATGGGATACGAGGGGAAAAGACGAAAAAAAGGCGTTGAAAAAGAAAAGAGAGGAGAGAGGGAGAGAAAAATGAGAGGAGAGAGGGAAAGAAAGAAGAAAAAAAAAAGAAGAAAAGAGAAAGAGAAAAAGGTGAACGAGGAGAAAGAAACGGGAGGAGAGAAAGAAAGATGGGGAATAAGAAGAAAGACGAAAAGCGGTAAAAAAATGTGAAAGAGAGAGATGAGAGCAGAGAAGAGAAAGCGAGATGAGAGGAGAGAGAGAGAGAGAGAGAGAAAGAGAAAGAAAGAAGAGAAAGAGAAAAAAATGTGAAAGAGAAGAGACCGAGAGAGGAGAAAGAGAGCCTCATGGGGAATAAGAGACGAAGACACCCAAAGGGTGAAAAGAGAAAATAGAGTGAGAGAGAGGAGAGAGAGAGAGAGAAAGAGAAAGAGGAGAGAGAGAGAGAGAGAGAGAGAGAGAGAGAGGGATGGAAGAGATCAATGATAGACGAACATATATCGTGTTAGTTTGTCTGCCTTCCTTTCTCAACTCCCCCCACCACTTCTTCCCCCTTCATCGAATCTAAAGAAATGACTGATTAGATTACTTCTGGTGGTGGAAACCGGAAACCGCTGTATATGCCCTAGGCATCCGTTCACAAAATGAATAAGGATAAGTCGGCATTAGGGTTTTAAATTTTCCTAAAACGTTAATTGAGATAGAACAAGAACAAAGTCAAAACAATTGAAAACGCTAAGAAAACGGCTTGCGCGCGAAACAGAGGCAAAAAAAAAAAAAATACAAAAAAAAAAATACAAGAATATTAAAAAAAGCCCCCCCCTCCCCCCCCCCCCCCTAAAAAACAAACATAAGAAAAAAAAGAGACCAAAAAAAATCCGTTAATAGTTAACAATGTCTTCTCTTTTGAAGCTTTAATACAGGCAAGGAAAATATATGTGAATTCAGAACAGTCTGCACACGCGATGAGCAGGAATAGAATTGAAAATTTATTTTAAATTATTTAAAGTCCCCAAGGATCTGAAGAAATTTATAATAATATAATAAAATTTTTCACCCAGGCTTTTATTTTGCGTTGTTTGTTTTTGGTTGCGTTGGTCTGGATTTTAGGCATGCCAACCTTATTAGGTATTTGGACCATTATGACCTTAGGCACCCCTTTGCGATCTACGATTCGGTGGGAACATTTTTTTCCATTTTACCACCGTCAAAATCCGGTAATTGTTAATAGACGATTTTATAGTTTTTTTAAATTATAAAACTAACCCCAAACCTGAACCTACCCCTTAACCCTAATTTTAACCCGAACCCCAACCCTACCTTAAACCATTCTTCTTATGCTATTAATACAGGCAAGAAATGTGGAATTCAGCGACGTGGCAGGAATAGAATGAATTTAAAGTCCCAGGTCTCGATTGTTTATCGAGGCTTAATTGGTTGTTTTGGTTGTTTGGTGGTTGGTTGTTGGTTGCGATTTTATGGCATGCTAACTTTATTAGGTTATTTGGACCATATGACCTTTAGGCACCCCTTTCCGATCTCGATTCGGGAAATTTTTTCCATTTACACTGTCAAAATCCGGTTAATTGATTAACAACGATTTATAGTTTTTTTTTAAATTATAAAACTTAACCCCTAACGCTAACCCTAACCCCTAACCATAACCCCTAACAAAACAACCTGATTTTGGAACAGTGTAAACGGTAAAAATGTTTCCACGAATAAAGATCGCAAAGCGGTGCCCTAAAGATTCATAATAGGTAACCGGTGTTATTTATTTTATGTTATTGGTCGTTTTTGCTAATATAGGTTATTAACAACCGCTAGGCTTTGGTGTGTCGTCTGTGGCACAAAGCCAGAAGTAATGGGAGGAACATCCCTAATAAGAATCGAACTCACTAACAATGGTCCTTCAAATCTAGCTTGCTAACCATAACATCCCGTGAAGGTTGTCCCCAAAAAAAAACTAAAGCTTAACCTAGATGTGGCAACAATGGTCAGAAGTATATTTAAAATTTAGTTTTTTGCATAATTCCCAGTGGTATCATCTTTTCCCAACCCAGTCTGGACCTCCTAACTTTTGTATTACAGTTGTGCTATTTGCTACTTCACCTTTTTTAAAAAATACATGGTTTACAGTACTCACTCTGTCATCCGAACAGTCTTACATTTATTGTTTGGTTGCGTCTTATCAATTTGCTTTGATATAATTTGTTCTATGGCATATTTTGTGCACGGCAATATTAGTGATTCGTTTCTGTCTTGAGGTTTCCCTTCTTAACCTTGTCTAAGTTTATGTTGCAACCTCAACGATTTGTCGTATTGAAGTTGTACATATAATTTTTTTCCAACTCTTGGTTCTCTTTTCGTTGTTTTCTGTTATCAATATATTACATCTGCTGTTGTTGGCTGCCCATAAGAATCCTTTATTTGCTCTTTTTGTGTATCATCTATCTTATTATATATTATTAATTATTATTGAGTTTTTCATACCTACCATTATTCCGGTATGCGTTCACTGGATCTTGATGGCAGCAAGTCTCCACAGGTCTCCAGGACTCTTCTGCAGTATTCTATCCGATTCTCAACAGTGCTTAGTTTGGATGGTCTTTATTCTTCCTCTCTGATTTCCAATTCACCCAAATTATTTCCAGACCTTGGACATGCAATCACGTGACGCACTCAGTAGTTTTGGCGCCAAGATCAGACATTTTCGCACCAGTCCAGGGGCCGTCATATCTGATCGACCGAAATTGAGCCCTAAGTATATAATTGATTTATTTGTAATAATGTGTTAGTATTTATAGCATTTATTTCTATAAGACTAACACCAACAAATAAATTGCATTATTAACTACATAGCTCAATTCTAACGGTTTATTTACAACAAAATAATTACTAAAAATAAAATAAACGCCCTTTTTTTGTTATAGACGGTCAAGCTTTGAGAAATTTTATCAGTATTGAGGAGAGGAACTTTAATGATAAATATCTGGTATCTTCTATTTTTTATTTCACATTCTCGGAGATAATTTCTTAGTCGACTGCTCCTTTTAATAACTGTGTCCCGAAACATGTCTATCTGATCTTGGGGCCAAAACTATTTTCAGGCACGGCCACATCACGTGATTGCTTATGTTCCAATCACAGAAAAAAAAGGCTCTCCTTCATTTTAACTCCACACATAGAAAATAAACGTATTTTACTGACCATAAGAGAGTTAAGTTTATTGTTGCTGACTGTTATATCAATCAAGTAGAGACTCTTAAATGGTTGAAGCGTCAGCAAGGTTCGAGTCTTGATTACTTAATTTGCCTTAAACAATCGCATTTAAAAATTCAGCTCTTCAGCAATCTCGAACACACAAACTAAACCCCCAGAGAAAATGCAAAACATTTACAAAAACAACCTCCTTGTTAACTAGGAAATGAATCCCCCTGTCACACGAGTTCACAATCCTTGGACGAGCTGTTGCATTTCACATAGCGCTAATACCTTGGGAAACCGTAATATTACCCCACTCTCTCCTCGAGCTAGGGTAAATAGCTGGGCAGAGTGAAGCTCTTTAGCCTTGGCTAGGTAACCTAGTCTAAGATGAAATGAAAACTCTGATCAAACCCGTTAAAGTCGCTTCAGAAATTGACCCTGTGTCACACCCTAGGAAAGATAACTTGTTTTTTCAAACTTTTGGCTGAAAATACTCTGAAGAGTTGAAAAGTTATCGCGTTCAAAACAGTTCATTCAATCATTTAGCAACAAGTGTTATCTAAATGAAGAGAAACTTAAGGAGAAAAACCCTGTTTGCATAATAACTCCAAAGTTTAAGAGATAAGTTCTATTTTATCAAGTATAATTGGAATGCGATTTTCCTCCAATTATTTACTGTTTCTTCTACTCAATTCAACATTATAATTATATATATATATATATAATATATTATATAATATATTGTGTGGTGTGTTGTGTGTGTGTGTGTGTGTATTTGGGCAGCAATTCTTTCATTTATGCATTGTCCAAATTGAACAAAAGGACGTCTTCCTTGTAACGATTTTATTGGTGAATCTTTTCAAGTTCCTTCTGGCAACTTTTTTATATTTCGTGGAATATCCATCCAAAATATAAAAAAGTGTCCAGAAACTTCGAAAGAAAAGATCACTAATAAAATCGGTTAAACAGGAGACTCCTTTTGTTAATTCGGATATGAAATATATATATATATATTAATTAGTATTATATATATATTAATATATTATATATGGCATATTATATTGGAGTTAGAGTAATTATCAAGAAACATGCATAGAACCATACAGGCATTATTATTATATATTATAATTATTTTAATATATATATATATATATACTAGCGGGACCGTAGGAATTTCACGAAACGAAAAAAAAAATTTTTATTAAATATATATATTATATAAGGTTGTGTGTGTGTGGTGTCTCTCTCTCTCCTCTACTTCTCTTTCTTCTCGCTCTCCTCTCTCTCTCTTCTCTCGTTGTGTGTATGTGTGTAAAAAGGAATGATTAGTAAAAAAATGTGGGTTGGTCTCAATATTTGGTTGCCGTACAGTGTAATTGAGTTTCTAGAAGCTTTCCCACTTCTAAAAATGTGGTTTATAAAAGCATTTTGCTCAAGGGGAACCCAAAAATGCTTTAAAAGGCATTTGAATGGGATAGTGACATTATAGTTTTATTATTTGAACTCGGTCAGGATAGTCTTAATTCTTTTTTTCTAACAGAAGAATATTTTTTTTAGATATTGCTGATAAATAAGAAATTAATGATAGCAATCATCACTCATTCTATATATGTAGAAAAAAAGGATTTTACAGACGTCTTATGTGGCGGCCCTCATGACATAGTATAAGTAATCTAAATGCAGTCTCATGACAATACATATTTGTAATCCAATGCAACTTTAGGTGAGACATCTTTTAACCTCCATTTTAAAAAGTCATTCCTTTCCCGTATATAGAATTTTACGTTTGAGAAGATAATATCCAATAGTTTGATCTGCCAATATATCCATTTTGGAACAATATGCACGCCTTAGAAATTAAAAAGTGACATGTTTTTCATACACAGTCAAATACGCGTTGGTTTGTTAGGGGTTATGTTAAGTCTTAGGGTCGGGTCTAGTTTTATAATTTAAAAAAAATCTAAAAATCGTCTGTTAAACAAACCGGATATTGAACGGATGTAAATGAAACATGTCCTTTCTTAATCTTTTCCATCAAAAAGGGGTGCCTCTGATCATATGTCTCTGATTTTCAATATTCCTCGCTCATGATTGGAAAGGATATCGAAAGATCCCTTTATATGCAGAGCTTTTGTCTGTAAGCGACATATTTGGTCGACCCCAGTAGAAGCGCGTGTGTAATGGTTAAAGTCATGGTGAAGTTGACCTTCGCCCCGAGTTCAAATCCTGATGTGGTAGGGCATTTCACTTGCGCTAATACCCTTGGGAAAGGTTATGAATCCTTCTCTCCCTGCAGCTATGGGTTAAAATAGTAAGGGCGGGACTGGGTCTTTAACCTTGGCTAGGTAACGCAGTCTTGGAGAAGGAAAAACTCTGAATTTAAACCTGTTAACTCCGCCGTAAGAAATTGACCTTGCGTCACTCCTGTCGTGCGGGGGTTTGGCATAATATATTGGTCGACCCCAGCTGCGTTTAAGGATGAACTCAAAAGAACGCATCGGTCAGCGTGCTTTGGCATTGCCCTTCACAGCCTGGGAAAAATTGGGTCAGGCTGCCTTCTGAGCGGCCGGGCTGCTCGTGAGAGGATCTTCATGTCTGAGTCACCCTAGCCACAACACAATGAAGCTAGGAGGTCCAGAAGAAAGCAGCGTACAAACAGACACCGGCACTATCAACGATCTCAGTGGACAGCCTTCACATAGCGAACATCTGTGATCGAGATGTTTTTCTAACTTAGACGTATAACGTCACAGGAGACACTGTAACTTCAGGGGACACTCAAAACTATTATATGTCTTCCGAGACTGAAATGCCATAAAAAATTCAATGCAACCCACTACAACACACCGTGTTAGAACGATTTATTTGGGATTACTTTGTATATAATGAATTTCATATAACTTCTACAACAAAACAACACAAGATTGACACAAACAAGCCTCCATCAAATATTGACGATGATGATGACCCTGGGTCAAGCATGAGTTTTAGCGCCCAAAGTGTTATTACCGCTAATTCCTGGGTGACCCAGATCGTTAATTAATGATAATACCTAAACTTGTTGGTTTATGTTCCATGCAGAAAATAGACTTATACAAGATTGCAATTCTCCTGATTTCAGCCTCCTCAATATATTGCTGGTATCTGTCCTTTTCTGGTGCTCCCATGACAGTGGCGATCAACAATATGTTCACATAATCATGCACGGTTAGGTATAGTATATTATATTTATATATTTATTTATAGTAGTGTTGTGTGTGTGTGTGTGTGTGTGTGTGGTGTGTGTGTGTTTTGGGAACAATAGTCGAGTATGGATTTAAGTGCCGGTGTCAGTTATCAAGCCGTTCCGGTGAGGTCTGTCTGATGGCACCCATTTTAATTCGCGTATTTTTCTTGCTTGTGGGTGGGGGAAGCTTTGTTGATTAAGATGCATTTAAGGTTATTCTAAATTGTTGTGAGGGGTGTTAAAAGTGTGAGCGATTTACTCGTGTGGAGATTTTAAGGTTTTTATGGTAGATTTGTTGTGGAGTTGTTGAGGGCGCTAGTCTTTGAAGGGGTGGCATGTTTCCCCATTTTTGTAATCCGCTGTTTTTACACTTTTGCTGCAGTATATATAGTATAATGATATTTGCACTGTCGCGCAGGTGAGTTGTGGGGGGTTTGGATTGCATTAGTTGTTTGGTGTGTGGTATAGATAGTAGCTTTCAGTAGTGAGATGCGTGCATATTTGGCACTCGTTTTGTTACATTTTAGGTTGTCTTTTGGTTGTGTTTGTGTAGATGTTTTTTTACAGATGCATCGTGAAGGATGTTTTCGTAGGTTAGGTATAGTTGCTTTTGGCCTCGTTAATGGGGGGTTTGTTGAAGGTGTGTTTTATGGTGGGTCTGTTTTTTGTTTAGTGAGCTTTGTTTAGTTGAGTTTGTTGCATGTGATAGCCGTGATGGAATACCCATGGGGATTCGCGTCGTTAGTTTTGGTTGTGGTTTGTATTTTCATGAGAGATCTTGTCTGTTTAGGGTAAAGATGTCTTGGCGTATCGCATTTTTTTTTATTAGTTTTATGGCGGTAGCCACTGTTTTTAGGAATCTTTGTGGCAGGTGGCTGAATGGAGGTGTATTCTTGTGGATGAGTACATATGCGTTTCTATCTTATGCATGCCCCGCTGATTATACTATGGATTTTTTGAGTCTTGTCGGGGTCGGGTGGTACTTGAGAACGTGTGAATTATCCGAGAGTTTAGTGATGTAGTTGTGGTGGGTTATTGTGTTGTTTTTTTAATCTTCTCTCTCTCCTCTCTCTCCTCTCTCTCTTCATTATTTATATTATTATAAATTATAATAATAATATATATATATACATACTAGCGGGAACCCGTGGAATTCAACGAAACGAAAAAAATCATTAATATATATATAATATAATATATATGTAAATATATATGTGTAGGTGTGTGTGTGTGTGTGTTTGATATGTGTGTGTGTGTTGTGTGTGTGATGTAAGAAAGGAAATGATTACCGGTTAAAAATATTTGGATTGGTCTCAAATATTTAGTATTGTGTAAGTGTTTACTCAGATAAATCAGCGTTATTAAACAAATGCTTAAATGTCAATACGTAAGTAGGGCGAATTTACTTATTTATAGAGTGTACAGAAATAACCTACTCGAGTTTCATTCATAAGGCAATCTCATAAAATAAATATTTCCCCATAAGGAATCTTACAAAGATAATTACAACATGAAAATCCCGCAATTAACTGCTAATTAATTCAATATCTTTGATTAATCAGGAAATTAAAACCTTTTGGCATTGTGATATCAATGTGGCGGAAAATATTTGGCTTAGCAATGGAAGTAATCCACAATATATATAGAGAAAGAAGCTACTGAAACACGGTATTTTGTTACAGTTAAGCTCATTTCCCTTGTGTTAACATAATTATTAGATTCCTAATATTTATGTACAGTAGTTGTAGAACCAAAATGCTGTTATAAGTGTGCAGCCCACGGCCCTGAGGATTGAATGACAAGGCGACTCATCCTGACCCTTCCGGTGGATACCTTGAGAATCGGTGGAGAAGACCCCTTCCGGTTTAGATTAGAAAAGTTTTAGTCAGATCGGCCAAAGACACGACGGTGGTAAGTAGTTTATTGCACAGGTGCCGACTCAATTCTGCGCAGGATAGTCTTGGGGGATTTCAGAACTAAATATGATCTAAGTTAAATCGAAGTCTTGTGTTATATCTAAAAACTACAAATGACACAGGGCTTCTGATAAAGAGAATCCCCAAATGGAGACCAGACACGAAAGGTCCCCAAGACAAGTTCAGTCGCTAGAAGAGACGTTAGAATGAATAGAAGTAAGAAAGTAAGGAAAGAAGTATACAACACTTGCATACTGCTGTAATATGAGTCAGCAATTCTCCAAAAAGGCTCTGCTGAGATTCATATAGCATGGTAGGGCGAACCCTAACGCACACACAACCTTTTAGTCTATTTTTAAGCATTTAGATGAAAGGATCTGTTTAAAACGTCAATATGGGGATATTCTATCTTTTTTTTGAGGGAAATAAAATTATACGCATAGAATATAGACATGAAACAAATCAATACCAATACAACATAATCCCAATAATGCTAACGCATTGATAAAACCAATTACTAAAAAGTTATACAATACAAATTACACGATATGTATGAACCTTCCTAAACCGAAGGCTTGAACTCATGGTCCCGTTTTTTCATCTAGGAATCCTTTCTATTCTATCAACGGTTTAAGTTGGGTACCAAGAAGCCTTAAATAAGTGATTGTAACTTTTTTTTGTAAAGAAGAAACCTAAAATTAAAAAAAACAAAACTAGCCACAGCCTAGTATAATTAATACTCGTGTTCCTCAATCTTCCTACCGTTATCATCTTGCAACACTCTCTGCGTTAAAAATGAGACGGTCTACAGATAAATGCAAAATGTAAAATACTGATTAGCTGCGTGTTGGCTTATACGCTGAATTCTATATTTCTTAGGAGTGTTGATCAACTCAGCTAAATAATAAACCAATGAATGGACAATAAATTATATGTCTAATTCAGTCGGGGACACTTTGGTTTAGCGTTTCTTTGTTTAATGCATATCAAACTGTGGGTTATATTAATGCCAAATTCATATTTATAGTAAGAAAAAACAGTTAGTTGCCTTACTCATTTAACCGTAGCGTCGGTTTATGGGATATTAAAAAAACAACGTAGAACCTAGTTGATAATTTAATTATTACAATGTTTGATATGCTTACTTAAAGAGCTCATTGCCAAGTTACTTCAATATTAAAAAGATAATAATCTTGCAATTTAACTCTCTCTCATTCTTTTTTTTTCTTCTTTCGCTTCCTTCTTTTCATCAATCGGAGTTTAGGATTTTAAAGAATATAAAAGCGGCTCGTTGGAATCGATAATGATGGTCAGAAAAGAGGATGAAAGGTATGGGATTAAGAATAGGATTTTTAAAAAGAAAAGAAAAAGGTCGTTGTACGTACCGATTTATTACCAAGCGTTTTGTGTTAACACAAAAATTGGGCGGGTGTGTGGGTGGTGGTGAGGAAGGTGATAATCGTGGAGAATTCAAAGTCTGGTGCGGGAGGGTTAGGAAAGCGAGGTAAGACCGAGTTAAATTTTTATCTTTTAGAAATTATTCTACGTGAAGAAAAAAAAAACAAAAAACAAAAGATGGTGAGTGTAGAACGATTAATTCCATCGCATTTCTAATCAATGTTTGTATGCAACAGCAAGTAACTAAAAATATAAAGTCTGTTGTAATTAAGAAAGCTAAAGAAGATGCATCAAAAATATCTCGGGCAAGTGAGAAAGAAGGGAAGTCGCAAAATAAAACGGGGATGAGGAGGGCGGTGACTAGATGCGCCGGTAGAGTAGAGCTAGAGTAGAGAAGGAGGAGGAAGAGAGACGGTGGGAAAGAGGGGGGAGAAAATGTAAGGAATGTGGTGGTATTATGAAAAGGTGGGGAATTCTGGATAGGTAAAAAAGGACAAAATAGTATGAGAAGAACATAATCAGAATATTACAAAGATGAGAAAGAAGAGGAAGACGAAGAGAGAGAGAGAGGAGAGAGAATGAGAGAAGAGAGAGAGAGAGAGAGAGAGAGAGAGAGAGATTGGTTTGGTTGTTTTGTTTACGGCATATCAACCTCAGTGGGTCCATTTATGCCGAAAAGTTTTGAAATAAATCAAATTCTTAATGGACGATGCATTTTTTTATGATATATTTTTTTTATTTAACCCATAGATGCGGACCCTAACAGTACTTAACACTCCGGGTCAGAGTGACCAGAGAGCAATGGTGATGAGAGAGAGAGATAAGAGAGAGACAGACAGACAAGACAGACAGACCAATATAGAATAGGATTATGAAAAAGCGCGGAACATCCGGAAAGTGAAAGAGGCAAAAGATAGAAAAAGGATCAGGAACAATACGAAAGTCAGGTAGAACAGGAAGACAAAAAGTGAGAGAGAGAGAGAGAGAGAGAGAGAGAGAGAGAGAGAGACAGAGAGAGAGACAGAGACAGAGACAGACGACAGAGAACAGAGAGACAGACAGACAGACAATAATAGAATAAGCGGTATTATTCAAAAAGCGAACACCGGCAAAGTGAAGAGGCAAAAGATAAAAAAGGATTTGAAAACATTACGAAGTTGAGGTAGAACAGGAAGACATAAAATCATATGTGAAAGAGAGAGAGAGAGAGAGAGCAGAGGAGATGAGAGAGAGAAGAGGAGAGAGAGCAGAGAGAGAGAGAGAGAGAGAGAGAGAGATATACATACAAAAAAGTGTGTATTGTGAAAAGATGGAACATCCGAATTAGAAAGAAATTGACAAAAAGCGATAGGAGAATGAAAAATAAACAAAAATTTATTACGTAAATGAGAGAAAGGAGGACGAATATCATTTCGACTGAGGTGTTGTGTGTGTGTGAGAGAGAGAGAGAGCGAAGAGAGAGAGAAAAGAAAGAAAGAGAGAGAGCATATAGGATGGGTTATATATATAATATATATATATATATATATATATATATATTATATATAATAATATACATATATCTTTTACCATACATATACAAAGCCTTGGTGTTCAAAAAGGTATCGGGAGATTTTTGTTACATTTTTTACATCCTAAGTATTCTGGAAAAAAAATAAGGTTTCATACTTTATTTTTTTTCAGAAAATAACAAGGTTGTTGTCAATAAAATACCAAAGTTTTAAAAGCTGTATTTACTAAGATAGAAATAAAGAATAAATGAACATTTATTTTTTTTCAGGAAGTAACAAGGTGGGGTCAAAAAAGTCTTTTTAAAAATCTTTTGATACTTTTTGCACAACCCTTGTATGTACACACCACACCACACACACACACATATAATACTATATATATAATATATATATTATAATAATATACATAAGATTAATATATATATAAAATCTATATATAAATATATGTATGTACATTATACATTCATATATATACACAAACATACATATATATATATATATATATATATATATATAATTATATATATATATATATATGTATATTACTAATATACCAAACATTATGGGTAATCCTCGCGGTGAGAAAAAAACAACAAATAGTTTGATGTGTAAAATATACTACCAAACATCAACGAAGAAAAAATTTTTGGAAAAAAGAAAAGCCAGATAATCGTACCAACAAAAAATAATCTATTATACAATATTTGCTTTCGTTTTTGTTTTTTGTTCAGGCTTGATAATTTGTATTATTTGGATTTCTTGTGTTACATAATTATTAGATCCTAATATTTGTGTACAATAAGTGTAGAAATCAAAATGGCTGTTATAAGTAGCAGCCCACGGCCTTGAAGGATGAGTGACAAGGCTTGACCTCATCTTGATCCTTTCCGGTGTATACCGTGAGAATCGGTGGAGATCGGTGAGAATCCGGTTTAGATTAGAAAGAGATTTTTAGTTAGTCGGCCAAAAACCACGACGGTGTTAAGTCGTGTTATGCACGCTCCGACTCAATCTGCGTAGGTAGTCTGGTGAGGATTTCCAAATAAAATATGATCTAAGTAAATCGAAGTCTTGTGTTATTATCTAAAAAAACTCAATGACACAGGGGCTTTCTGATAAAGAGAAATCCAATGGAAGACCAAACACGAAGTCCCCAAGACGAAGTCCAGACGCTAGAAGAGGACGCTAGAAGAGATCAGAATAATAGAAGAATAGAAGTAAGGAAAGAGGTATACAACACTTGGACTGTTGTCTCATCTTTTATTGGACACATAGCGCAAAGATATAGGGTTGAGTTAATACAGTTCTAAGTGATAATCATCTATAGGTTGCAGTTTTTTCAATCCTGACCACCGGCGATCATAACATAGAATACTCAACATAGCTTTACCCTTATACCGGTCATGTTAGCGGAATGGAAAATGGTATATCCCAATGAATTGAATAAAGGGTTGGTTCGAAGTTCCGTGAAGGCTGTTATTACGACATGAACTTCGGCGAGAAGGTTCCGGGTTCGACAAAGAAACACCTGAAGAAGGTCAGAGACCAATATTACCTTTAGGCACCCCTTTTTGATTTCGATTAAGAAAGGACATGTTTTTCATTTCCACCATCAATATCCGGTTGTTTGTTAGGGGTTAGTGTTAGGGGTTAGTTTTATAATCTAAAAAAATAACCCAAAAACCGTCTGTTAAAACAACCGGATATTTACGGTATAAATGAAAAACATGTCCTTTCTTAATCGAGATCAAAAAAGGGTGCCTAACGGTCATATGGTCCAAGGTCATAAAGCATACCGACGAAAACGTTGTATAATGCAAATCATTTTAGTATTTAAATTCATGTTAATCTTTCAGTAGCCTTGGTCTCTCTGATAAAGAAAAACAACAAGAATTCTTCCAATGTGTAGCCGTATTAGTACTATTGTATGGTTGCGTCACTTGAACTTTACTGAAACGATTCGAAAACAGATAGATGGGAACGACACAAGAAGGTTGCGTGCTTTCCTGTACACAAAGCAACTGTACAGCCACGTACGACCTATCACACAAACCTAGAAACACCTAAAGATGGCCGGAAGGTACAGTGACCGAAACGTTTTTTATATAACAATAAAGATGAGGAAAACATTTGATAAAATCCAAATAATGCAGATCATTTTAGTATTCCAATTCATGTTAATCTTTCAGTAGTCTTAATCTCTCTGATAAAAAACCCCAAGAATTCTTCCAATCTGTAGCCGTATCAGTACTATTGTATGGCTGCACCACTTAGAATTTAACGAAACGATTGGAACAGAAGGTAGATGGACACTAAACTGGCAGGCAGCGTGGGGTCTGAACGTACCCTGGTAGCAGTATCCAACAAAAAGCAGCTGTACATCCACGTACCACCTATCACACAAACCAATCAAGTAAGACGAACAAGACATGCTGGACAAGTAAGGACGAACTCATAAGTGGCGTTCTTCTGCGGACACTTACACATAAACACACCTGGGTTGGCCGAACAGCAAAGACTTATATTGATTAGCTCTGTGCGGATACTGGTTGTCGTAAGGAAGACTTGCCAGGAACGATAATCGATAGGGATGAGTGGCGAGATAGATAGATAGATAGATAGATAGATAGAGAGAGAGAGAGAGAGAGAGAGAGAGAGAGAGAGAGAGAGAGAGGTTGTAAAGATAAACACATCTCTACGTCCCACATAAGTAAAAAAAAAAACCAAAAAAACACGTCAGCGGAGTGGCCTTTTCTTGGTATCAACCGGACAGCGATGGAGTCTATCTTCTTTTCTCAAGGACAGGGGTCACCAAACTACGGCCAGCTGGCCGGATCCGGCCCGCAAAGGCATTTTATCAGGCTCACCGACGGTACTTGAATTTGTTTGTTAAAACGTACAAAATTCGAGATGTTCTGATACCAATTTAAATTTAAATATTATGTTAAGCTTACTAAATCTTCATGGACTTGACTATTATAGGTAGGTTACACAATTTCGTGCGTGCGAGAATTTCACTTGTTACTTACGCGATCCCGAATGTTCACGACTGCTTGAAAAACACAGGTAATTTTCAAAGAGCTAATGTGAAGCACCGAATAGGTTAAAATTTATGAGACAAACATATTTTCAATATATATATAAGATACATTTTGTTTTACATCTTTTTCTCAGAGCTTTCGTTCTGGCTAGCAAGTATTAAACACAATAATAATGTGGCCCGCGCTCGTTATTTTTTCAATTATCCAGCCCATCGTGGAAAAAGTTTGGTGATCCCTGCTCTAGTGTTATACCAGAGATTCTTTGAGATGGAGCACCCCCACCTTTCACTGAGTTGGCGAGAAGGTCGATATCGAAGCCGGAACCTTGCGATTACCTTGACGATTGAGCTAAGTCGGACCCTTACGTCACAGTTAGTTAAATCAATATAAATAGTCAATTTATCACGCAGTTTAGTTGAAGGAAAAGTTATCAAGTTAACAGTTTAGAAGAAGTGAGTATGTTAATCGAACGTTCATTTTGGGATATTTACCTTTAGGAAATAAAGAAAAAGATTCGTAATAGGGAACGAGAAGAGAGAGAGAGAGAGAGAGAGAGAGAGAGAGAGAGAGAGAGAGAGAGAGAGAGAAAGAGAAAGAGAGAGATCAAAACAGGGGAAGACAAAGACACTGAGAGAGAGAGAGAGAGAGGAGAAGAGAGAGAGAGAGATGGGGAATAAGAGTAAGACGAAAAAGGGTGTTTAATGAAAAAGAGAGAGAGAAAGAGAGAGAGAGAGAGAGAGAGAGAGAGAAAGAGAAAGAAAGAGAAAGAGAAAAAGTGAAAGAGAGAGAAAGGGAGAGAGAGAGATGGGAAATAAGAGGAAGACGAAAAGGGTGAAAAAGAAAATAGAGAGGAGAGAGAGAGAGAGAGAGAGAGAGAGAGAGAGAGAAAGAAAGAGAGAGAGGGTGGAAGAGATCAAATGATAGACGAACATTATCGTGTTAGTTTGTCTTGCCTTCCTTTCTCCCCTCCCCCACCACTTCTTCCCCCTCATCGAATCTAAAGAAAATGACTGATAGATTAACTTCTGGTGGTGGAAACCGAAACCGCTGTATATGCCTTGAGGATCCGTTCACAAAATGAAATAAGGAAGTCGGCATTAGTTTAATTTCTAAACGTAATTGAAGATAGGAACAAAACAAGTCAAAACAATGAAAACGCTAAGGAAAACGGCGCGCGCGAAACAGAGGCAACAAAAATATAAAAAAATACAAGAATATTAAAAAAAAGGAACCCCCCCTAAAAAAAGATAAAAACACAAATATAAAAAAAAAGGACCAAAAAATCGTAATAGTAAATTTCTTCTCTTAAGCTTAATGCAGGCAAGAAAATATGAATTCAGACGTCTGCACACGCGTGGAGGAATAGAATGAATTTATAGTCCCAGTCTGGATATTTATTTAGGCTTAATTGGTTGTTTGGTTGTTTGGTTGGTTGGATTTTATGGCATGCCAACCTTTATTAGATAATTTGGACCATATGACCTTTAGGCACCCCTTTTGCGATCTCGATTCGTGGGAACATTTTTTTCCATTTACACCGTCAAAATCCGGTTAATTGTTAACAGACGATTTTTATAGTTTTTAAAAAATTATAAAACTAACCCCTAACCCTGGCCCCTAACGCTAACCCTAACCCCTAACCCTAACCCCTAACAAACAACCTGATTTTGACAGTGTAAACGGTAAAAATGTTCCCACAAATCGAGATCGCAAAAGGGGTGCCTAAAGGTCATATGGTCCGGTTATTTTATGTATTGGTGTTTTTGTAATATAGTTATTTACAACGCTAGGCTTTGGTGTGGAACAAAGCCAGAAGTCTGGGGCACCCAATGAGAATCGAACTCGCTAACAATGGTCTGCAAATCTAGCTTGCTAACCATAACACCACGTGAGGTGTCCCCAAAAAACTAAGCTTAACCTAGATGTGGCACATGGTCAGAAGTATATCAAAATTCAATTTTTTGCATAATTCCCAGTGGATCACCTTACCAACCCAGTCGTGCCTAACTTTGTATTCCGGTTGTGATAATTTGCTACATTCACTTAATACATGATTTACAGTCTCATCTCTGTCACCTCACAGTCTACATTTACTGTTTTGTTGCGTCTTATCAATTTTTGCTTTGATATAATTTGTTCTTATGGCATTATTTTGTGCAGCAATTATTAGTGATTCAGTTTCTCTCTTGAGGTTTCCTCTTCTTAACCATGTCTAAGTATTTTTATGTGCAACCTCAACGATTTGTCGTTTGAAGTGAACATATAATTGTTTTTCTTCCCATCTTTGTTTTCTAGTTTTCGTTGTTTTTCTGTTTGTCCATATATTACATCTGCTGTTGTTGGCTGCCATAAGTAATCTTTATTTGCTCTTTTTTGTGTATTATTATCATTATTATTATTATTATTATTATTATTATTATTAAGTTTTTCCCACCTACCATTATCCGGTGGTTCACTGGAGGCTGAATGACAGCAAGTCTCCACAGGTCTCCAGGACTCTTCTGAGTATTCTAGCCGATCTCAACAGTGCTGTAGTTTGGATGGTCTTTATTCTCCCTCTGATTTCCAATTCACCCAAATTATTTTCCAGACCTTTGGACATAGCAATCACGTGACGCACTCAGTAGTTTTGGCGCCAAGATCAGACATTTTCGCACCAGTTCCAGGGGCCGTCGACCAGAAATTGAGCTAAGTTATAATTGATTTATTATCTATAATTGTGTTAGTATAGCATTTATTCTAATACTAACACCAACAAATAAATGCATTAAAACTTAGCTCAATTCTAACGGTTTATTTAACAACAAAATAATTACTAAAAATATAAACGCCCTTTCTTTGTATAGAGTCAAGTTTGAGAAATTTATCAGTATGATGGAGAGGAACTTTAAGGATATCTGGTATCTTCTATTTTATTCAATTCTCGGAGATAATTTCTAGTCGACCCCTCCTGTAACTTGTCCGAACATGTCTATCTGATCTTGGGGCCAAATCTTCTGGGCACATCAGGTGATTGCTATGTCCAATCACAGAAAAGGCTCTCCTTCATTTAGCTCCACACATAGAAATAAACGTATTTTACTGATCATACAGAGAATTAAGTTTATGTTGCTGACTGTTATATCAATCAACGTAGAGAACCTTAAATGGCTTAAGCGTCAGGCAAGGATCGAGTCTTGATTACTTAAGTTTGCCTTAAAAATCCGCATTTAAAATTCCAGCTCTTCAGCAATCTCGAACACAAACTAAACCCCAGAGAAAATGCAAAACTATCTAAAATACAAAACCCTCCTTGTAATCTAGGAAATGAACTTGTCAACACGAGTTCAAATCCTGGACGAGTCTGTTTGCATTTCACATAGCGCTAATACTCTTGGGAAACGTATACACTCAACTACTCTCGCTCGAGCTATGGGTAAATAGCTGTGCAGAGTGGGCTCTTTAGCCTTGGCTAGGTAACTAGTCTAAGAGAATGAAAACTCTGAATTCAAACCCGTTAAAGTCCGCTTCAGAAATTGACCTTGTGTCACACCCTAGGAAAGATAATCTTGTTGTTTTCAAACTTTTGGCTGAAATTACTTCTGAAGAGTTGAAAAGTTATCGCGTTCAAACAGTTCATTCAATCAATTTAGCAACAGTGTTATCTATGAAGAAACTTAAGGAGAAAAACCTGTTTGCAATAATAACTCCAAGAGGTAGAGATAAAGTTTCTATTTTATCAAGTATATTGGTAATGCGATTTTCCTCCAATTATTTACTGTCTTTCTTCTACTCAATTCAACATTATATATATATATATATATATATATATATATTTATATATATATTCTGTGTGTGTGTGTGTGTGTGTGTGTATTTGGGCAGCATTCTTTCATTTATGCATGTCAAATTGAACAAAAAGCACGTCTCCTGTGTAACGATTTTATTGGTGATCTTTTCAAGTTTCCTGGCCAACTTTTTTATATTTGGGTGGAATTCCATCCAAATATCAAAAAGTTGTCCAGAAAATTTGAAAAGAAAAGAACACCAATAAAATCGTTAAACAGGAGACGTGCCTTTTTTTAATTCGATATGATATATATATATATATATATATATTATATATATATATATATTATATATAATATATATATATATATATATATATGGCATTTTAAGTAATTATCAAGGAAACATGCATAGAGAACCATTAGACTAAGGGCATATATATATATATATATATATATATATATATATATATATATATTATATACTAGCGGGACCCGTGGAATTTCCACGAAACGAAAAAAAAAATCATATATATATATATATGTGGTGTGTGTGTCTCTCTCTCTCTCTCTATCTCTTTTCTTTCTCTCTCTCTCTCTCTCTCTCTCTCTCTCTCTCTCTGTGTTTGTGTGTGTATGTGTGTAAAAAGAAATGACTTACCGGTAAAAATGTGGGTTGGTCTCAATATTTGGTTGGTACAAGTGTAATTTGAGTTCTAGAGCTTCCCTACTTCTAAAAAGTGGTTTATAAAAGCATTTTGCCCAAGGAACCCAAAAATGCTTTAAAAAGCATTAGAATGGGATAGTGACACTTATAGGTTTTATTATTTGAACTCGGTCAGGAATAGTCTTAATTCTTTTCTTTCTAACAGAAATATTTTTTTTAGATATTCTGATAATAAAGAAATTAATGATAGCAATCATCACTTCATTCTAGTAATGTAGAAAAAGGATTTACAGACTTCTTATGTGCGGCCCTCATGACATATATAAGTAATCTATGCAGTCCTCATGACATACATATGTAATCCATGCAACTTTAGGTGGCAACATACTTTAACCCCATTTTAAAAGTCATTCATTTCCCTTATAGAATTTTAGTTTGTAGAATGATCAATATTCCAATGGTTTGAATCTGCCAATATCCATTTTGGACCATATGACCTTTAGGCACCCCTTTTTGATGGAAAAGATTAAGAAATGACATGTTTTTCATTTACATCGTCAATATCCGGTTGTTTGTTAGGGGTTAATGTTAAGCTTAGGGTCAGGGGCTAGTTTTATAATTTAAAAAAATCTAAAAATCGTCTGTTAAAACAACCGGATATTAACGGTGTAAATGAAAACATGTCCTTTCTTAATCTTTTCCATCAAAAAGGGGTGCCTCTGATCATATGGTCCTTTATTTTCAATATTCCCTCGCTCATGATGGAAGGATATCGAAGGATACCCTTTATGCAGAGCTTTTGTCTGGTAAGCGACATATTGGTCGACCCCCAGTAGGAAGCGCGTGGTGTAATGGTTAAAGTCATGGGAAATTGACCTCGCCCCGAGTTCAAATCCTGGATGTGGTAAGGGCATTTCACTTTGCGCTAATACCCTTGGGAAAGGTATGAATCCTTCTCTCCCTCCAGCTATGGGT
>CM042153.1:79536537-79573371 GCA_023376005.1 Doryteuthis pealeii
CGTTCAGACTTAACGGGCAGATTAAAAAAAAGTCTCCATCTATACTTCAAAACAGTTGTGTCTTGTTATTTCTCTTCACCACTTCATTCAATATTCCCTATAAATTATCACCCAACCTTTCCAAAAGTCTATGGCCTTACCAAAACTCGAGATACTGATAAGACCCATCATCTCCGGAATAGGATCTGTCATCCACAATATCGCAAATTTCTGGCAAAAACACTATCCCCCTACTAGGTACAATTAGTGATGCTCACATAAAAAATTCAGGTGCACTTCTCAACAAAATAGCCGACTGCAACTTGGTGAATAAATCCATAGTTAGCCTGGACATAAAATTCCTTTACACAAACATACCGGTTAACAAATGCCTAAAAACACCGTAACACAAATAACATTAAACTAAAATGCCCCCACTATCACTAAAATAATCCAAATATGTAATCTATATACATCTCACTGATACTTCGAATTTGACAATATTATTTATAAACAAAAATTTGGCCTACTTATGGGATCACCCTTAAGCGACGTTCAAGCGTGCTTATACCTAGAATTCCTAGAAGCTGGCCCCTTTACGTACATCATCCCAAACAACTCAGAGTACTTCTGATACATAGACGACACATTAATCATATACCAGAGTGATATAGATACCACAGAAATTATGGACAAAGTAGATAAAATAGAAACCACCATACTATTTCAAACATAGTCCTTTTTACAAAAAGGTCAATAATTTTTTTACAGATTTATATTTTTTAAATTTAACAAATTTTTATGTTAATTTACAAGAAAGGGTCGGTTTAGCTTAGTCTGGACAATCGCAAGGGTCTAGGTTCGATATCTCTCCCGACAAATCACAGCACAGCCTGGTTTGTTTGGTTGGTTTTTACGGCATGTCAAACCTTGTTGGGTTATTTTATACCGAAGACATTTTGCTTTATTCATTCTTGATGAGTACTCAATCTTTTTTTAAATTTAATTCTTTAAAAGACATTTTTAAAATTTAATTTTAAAAAACACATTCTAAAAAATTTAATTTTAAAAAACACATTTTTAAAATTTAATTTAAAAAAACACATTTTTAAAATTTAATTTTAAAAAACACATTTTTAAAATTTAATTTAAAAAACACATTTTTAGATTTAGTTTAAAAAAACACATTTTTAAAATTTTAATTTAAAAAAACACATTTTTAAAATTTAATTTAAAAACACATTTTGAAATTTAATAAAAAAAACACATTTTTCTCTATTTAAACCATAGATGGGACCCTAACTGTTACTATCACTCCGGTTGACGATGCCCGGTATCGAACAAGGTACCTTGAGGTTTCCAGCCGAACACTCTATCGACTGAGCTAACTAACGGACCCTAATTCAAAATATTCTAACTGCAGATACGTTTATAATTTATAAGCTGGTGATGGTCAGTATTGAACCAGTAACCATGAGGTTCTCAGCCGGACATTTCACCTGTATTTGACCTTTTTTCTTGTTTTCTCAAATAATCAGCCAGTTGTTGTTATTAGATTAAGTTGGAAACCAATGCAAATGTTTAGCTGGCCAGATCTGGCCGGTTTGTTGAGAAAAAGTTCTTGGGGTATCTCATCAACTGTAACATCTCTTGAGATGTCTTGCCTTTTGCCGTTGATAGTTTTTAGTTACTAACTCAAGGCGTTCTTTTTTTCTTCTTGAACTCTTTATTATTTCAAACGCAAGTTAGAGACTTGGGTTTTGAACATACACTGCCATTACAATGCATATCCTTCGAACAGCTCATCCAAACTCTCACATCCATCCACCTCGAAACACTTAGAAACTACTCCCTCCTCTATCTCCCTTTCACTCTTCGCCCTGTTAGCACTTTTCGACCAACCAGAAACCCAAATTACTCTCACTCTGACCCAGAGTGGTAGAGCCTGTTAGGATTTCATCTATGGATCAAATAAAACTGTTTGAAAATCATTAGTATTGGATACCGTAAAACTGTGAACTAACTGTATTAAAAATGACTTAAATTGTTTACTAAGGATTATTTCACTCCTTATGAGTTTTTAACACCAGGGTAAGCTGATGGTTTTTCACTGGAGTCTGAGTGACAACAAATCATCTTAGGTCTCCACTACTCTTCTAAGTATTCTATCTGATTTTAACAAGGCCGTTATCTGGATAGTCTCAATTCTTCCTCTGATTTCCAGTTACTCTAGTCTCTTTTCTAAGCTTTTGGAGACCGTTCCAAGTGCACCAACTACAATTGGTATCACTTTCATTCTGATATTCCACAGCTTTTTACATGTCGTCCAAATTCCAGTTAAATTCCACTATTATCCATTAACAGGCGGATTCATGGAGTGTGCTCTCGTTTTGTATCATTCTTGGCGTGATTATTGCAGCGCCTATGCTTACGGAGAAACAGGTTATAAGGAGTTCGTTTTTGTCATTTAGAAATTGGCGACTTCGATGCGAGTGCAGATAATTGTTGTAATTTGGACGTGTGTAACAAATTCTGGAACTGAGGGACGTGTGCGTAAGGAAGGGGAAACGACAGTGTGGAAGGACTAGAGCCAAAGGCAACACAAATTACTGCAACACAATAGCATTTATTTGTTTGTTGGAGTCATGCATTTGGCATATCACAGTTTGTCCATGCAACTTAGAAGCAATAATGATAATAAGGCCCTGCACCCTAGAGATGATAAAGATATTGTCGATGTATGTATATGCGTGCCCATCGCAAAACACATCATAAGATAATAATAATATATATTACAATATATATGATATATAATAATAATAACAATAACAATAATAAACATACACAAATAATCTTATTATAATGGAGATTGTATGTTTTTCTGTCTGTAACCGAAACTATATTACTACTCAAGTCACAATTCCCCCTTAATTATTTACGTCCAAATTCTCCATGTTTCATTCTTTTAAACCTTCAGTTATTAATAAAAATTGTTTTACATTATTAAATACTGTGACCATATCTACGTACTAATAACATGCAATTGTATTTATATATATACAACAAAATAGCCGTTTACAGTTTGAACGAGAAGGCTAATTTGCATATTGATAATTAAAATTTGATTTTAATAAATATGTGCTTGGTATTATTGATTTCTAATTGTTTGGTTTTATCTTAAGAAAATATAAACAAAAATCTCGTGGATAAATCTTAAAAGAAATTTATTTACAAGAAGAAATAACTGCAATATTATCCTTTACTTCCTATTTTTAACTAAATAGTTGAATTAGGAAAATTTACCAATGAAAGAGGGGAGTAACGGAAAATGAATGGAATAGTTTACTTTCAAAGTTGTTCTATTTTTCAATCATACTCCTCTGTTTCCAAATTTTTATCTGCATTCTTTCAGTTTCATTAGCCTTTCTAATTTAATATGATATTTTATTATATTAAAACTTAAATACTTGCACCCGAGGGTGCATATATTTGCTAATAATAATAATAATAATAATAATAATATTAAACACACACACATAAAAACAAGAAAGCTCTTAGAAACCGAACTCAACAGCAGAAATCTCATCAAAGGAATAAATACCTGGGCCGTCCCCATTATAAGATACACTGAGCCATTCTTAAAATGGAAAAGAAGAACTGACAGATCGACCAAAGAACTACGAAATTAATGACCATGCACAAGGCTCTACACCCTATAGATGATAATGATAGGCTATATGTATCAAGAAAAGAAGGTGGAAGAGGTCTTGCCAACATAGAGGACTGTGTAGAGGCTACAATCCAAGGACTCGAAGAGTACACAATAAAAAGAGCAAAGGAATATTACTTATAGCAGCCAACAACAGCAGATGTAATGTATGGACAAAGAGAAAAACAATAAAAACAAAGATGGGAAGAAAAACAATTATATGGACACTTCAAACGACAAACCGGAGAGGTTGCACATAAAAAGACCTGTACATGGTTAACAAGAGGAAACCTCAAGAGAGAAACTGAATCACTAATAATTGCTGCACAAAATAATGCCATAAGAACAAATTATATCAAAGCAAAATTTGATAAGACGCAACAAACAGTAAATGTAGACTGTGCAGTGACAGAGATGAGACTGTAAACCATGTATTAAGTGAATGTAGCAAACTAGCACAACGGGAATACAAAGCTAGGCACGACTGGCTTGGGAAGGTGATCCACTGGGAATTATGCAAAAAAATTAAACTATGACCATACAACAATATGGTATATGCATAAATCAGAATCTGTTCTTGAGAATGAAACGCATAAAATTCTCTGGGACTTCGAGATAAAGACGGATCACCCTATCCCAGCCAGGAGACCAGACCTAGTGCTGATTAACCAAAAAAGAGAACGTGTCAACTGGTGGAATTTGCGGTTTCCGCAGATCATAGGGTGAAGATGAGGGAACATAAGAAGATGGATAAATACCTGGACCTTGCCAGAGAATTGAAAAAGCTGTGGAATATGAGAGTGAAAGTGATACCAATTGTAGTTGGTGCACTTGGATCGGTCCCAATAAATTTGGAAAAAAAGACTGGAGAATATGGTAATCAGAGGAAGACTTGAGACCATCCAGCCTACTGCAGTGCTGCAAATTGGCTAGAATACTCAGAAGAGTCCTGGAGACCTGAGGAGACTCAAACTCCAGTGAAATACCATCAGCTAACACTGATGTGAAAAACTCAAAAGGAGTGATAATAATAATAATAATAATAATAATAATAATAATAATAATAATAATAATAATAATAATAATAATGTGTTTAAAAACATTGAGTTTGAAAAAACAAATGAATACCTGACAGGGAAAATGGGTATATATATATATACCAACCCCTCTGCACGAGCAGGTCAATTTCTTAAGCGGAGTTTAACAGGTTTGAATTCAGAGTTTTCCTTCTCCTAGACTGGTTACCTAGCCATGGTTAAAGTGCCCAGTCTTCTCTGCTATTTGCCCATAGCTGGAGGGAGAATTGGGTTCATACTTTTCCCAAGAGTATTAGCGCTATGTGAAATGCAAACAGTTTCGTCCAGCAATTGAACTCGGTTGACGATTCAATTTCCTACGACTCTAACCATTTGACCATGGATATAAGGAGTTATTTTTGGTCATTTTGACAGTGGTGATTTCGGCGCGAACCTACAATATCAATGTGACTTGGACGTGTGTAACAAAGTCTGGAACTGAGCGACTTGCGCGCAAGGAAGGAGAAACGATCCAGTGGAAGGACTAGGGGCCGAGGCAACTCAAATTACGGTAGCAGATATCTCGGTTTTTAACATTTTCACTTGGTTCAACTAAAAAGACCTAACGACGTCATGAGAAAGATGCATATGCGAGAAATGATTTCTCGCTTCCGTTTACTGTCTGGTCACTGGACGAGTTGCTAAATTTCACGTTTCATCGAATGACCGAAAGAGTAAAATACAAAAGAAAAAAAAAAAGAAAAAAAAAAAGAAAGAAAAGATATCCAGGCTGTGTTCGAACTGGTGCAACAAACAATTACTTTTTCTATTACAAGACAAATCATTTGAATATTGGTTGTAGCAAAAATCTGGGACAAACAATTCCACCGAATGCGTATTAGTGTGAAACGAAGAAGAAAAAAAATGTGAGTTGATTAGATTTGCAGACGTCTGGGCTATTTGATCAAGAAAGCAAATAAAAGTTGCGAGTAAAAGAGATTAAAAAAAAAAAGGAAAGAAAGTAAGGAAAGAAGAGGACACTGTAGAAATAAATAGATTTAACTCATTTTTATGTAACATATGTTAGAATTATTTTGATAAGAAGGTATTTATATTTTAAGACATTTTGACAGGCGATTCATCAATTCATCTCATGAAATTTAAATAAAAATGTTTGAATAGATTTTATACATTATATGAAAATATTTGGAACAAAAAAACAAAAAAAAACAAAAACAAAAAAAAAAACCATTCTCGATTTGAGATGAATAAATATATAATATTTATAGAGTGAGAACTATTTTTACGATGGTAAAAATATTCTGCGCGGGGAGTTTATTGGAACTACGACGATGAGTCAAAAAGTAATACCATTTTGTTTAGGACAGGTATAGATAAGGTATATATTAGGACGTTGTAGATAAAGTAGCGCCGGAAATTTTCTTTTTGTGATTAGATAAAAATTGGGGTTCTTTAAAGGAAAGGACTCTCTATTAAGAGAGAAAATAAAAGTATACTTAAAAGAATATACAAGGGTGAGTCAAAAAGTAATGTCATTTTGTTTAGGACAGGTATAATTACCAACACAGGAACATATATCATACATCAAAATGAAGCTGGTCCTCTGTGGATCACATTCCTATTTCTCCACATAGGTGGATCAAAAAGTTATACCATTTTGTTTAGGACAGGTATAATTACCAACACAGAAACATGTATCATACATCAAAATGAAGCTGGTTCTCTGTGGATCACATCCCAACTTCTCCACATAGGTGAGTCAAAAAGTAATACCATTTTTTTAGGACAGCTATAATTACCAACACAGCAACATGTATCATGCATTAAAATGAAGCTGGTCCTCTGTGGATCACATTCCTACTTCTCCACATAGGTGAGTAAAAAAGTAATACCATTTTGTTTAGGACAGGTATAATTACCAACACAGAAACATGTATCATACATCAAAATGAAGCTGGTCCTCTGTGGATCACATCCCAACTTCTCCACATAGTCACCGTTTCTCTCAATATAAATGTTCCACCTTCAAATGAGAGCATGTATCTTTGCCCCATAACATTTCTGTTGACTGTTCTTTGAGTCACTTCTTTACTACAGATTTCACTTCCTCATCACTAGAATAATGTTTGACCCTTTAAACCTTCTTTCATGGAGCCAAAGAGAGGCAAACATTATTTGCTAATGCTACATACTAAATCCTAAACAATATATATTATAAACATATATATATATTATATATATATATAAATACACACACACACACACATATATATATATATTCCACTATAATTATATATATATATATATATATATATATTATAAAAGTAATTGGTAATTTGCTTGAAGCATTGTTAAGTATGTTATAAAATAATAAAATTCGAAGGCAATACAATGCGTAAAAAATAAAGACAAAAAGATGTTTTATATGTCTAATCGATTTCAAAGCGAAGCTTTATCGTCAGAGACGGATTTCAGAAATGACGTGCTTATGTTTTTTTTTTTATATATTGTGTGGTTATAATTTCTCTTCTTATTTCCTTTTCCTCTCATTTTTTCCTCTCTTTTCTTCTTCTCCTCCTTTATGAATGGGCGAACTGTTTTCTTATTTCTCTCTTTCTTTTTTTTTCTTTCTTAAAAGTTTGTTGAGAACAAGGCTGACATTCGGTAAGATGTTGCAATGTCGCAATGTGTAGCAATGTGTAGCAATGTGTAGCAACGGTGTGAGCGTGTCATAATTTCAAAAACAAAAGTGAACAAATGAATAAAAACCGTTAATTAGAAAATTTTTTTTTTTTTTTTAACATACTTAGCTTTTGTTTCGCTTTCACCTTTCATTTCTTATTCTTTCTCCCTCTCTTTCTTTTTTTTGTGTTATTTCTCTTCTTTTTCTTTTTTTTTTTTTTTTTTTTTTTTTTTTTTTTTTCCCTTTATCCCTTTGTTCTCTAATTTAAATTATTTTTTTATAGTAAATAAGTAAATAAAAGATTATCTTAATTATGTATTAGTATTGATAGAAAATAAATGATCTTTTTATTATTATTATTTTTTTTTTTTTTAAGAAAATATCTTTTATGAGTACTTTTTTCTCTTTTCTTTTAAACTTAAATAGATTAAATATTATATTAATTTATTTTAAAATAATTACATATTAGGATTGATGTAAAATTCAAAACAATAAAAATAAGACAAACCATTCCCCCTTAATTTCAGATAGATTAAATATCATAAATCAAATATTTGAATTACAAAAGGCATAATGTACTGCTTCAATTATATATTTATTTACTATTTTTTTTCATTCTTTTGTTGTTATTATTTATTCTTATTTTTTTTTTTTTTTTTCCCACTTTTCCTTAAATATTTATTAATAGTTCTAGACTGACCGTACTCCTAAGAGGGTATTATGGTTTAAAGAAATAGTGTCATGGTTTAAAGAATAATGTCATGTAAAGGAGTTAATACGTATGTCAATATTGTTAAATTAATCGTAATTAATTTTTTTATATATCTCTATTATCTTCTTTTCACTCTCAATCATCCCATCACTATATATATATATATATATATATTTAATTTTAATTAAGAAAAAAAAAAAAAAAAAAAAAAAAGGCTATGTATGAAACGTGTAAATTTAGTTAATCGTGTATTCTGAGTTTAATTCTAATCTATTGATAGTTGGTAGGTTTAATTTATGGTAGGGAAAATTATATATATATGAGAGAACATGTTACTAAATAAACATAAACCTATATATTGGAACGTGTAAATTTAGTTAATTATGTATTCTGTGGTTTAATTCTAAATTCTTTGTTTATTTTGACCTAATTTTAGCTATTAATAAACTTTCTCTAATTCTGAGATTACCAATGTTGCGTATTATAGGCCTCTATCTTAACTGAAAATTGTTGTCCTTATTTTTGCATTTGATAGGTGTTTATGGAATTGAGGATGCACGTGTGTGGGATGTGTTTCCTTTGATTTAATGTGGAGGGGTCTTAATGTACTACCTATGTAGAATTAGGCATTTGGGAGAATTAGACGGTAAATTGTAAGGTCTTTGTGGCATAAGTTAGGGTCTTTTATTGTTTGCAGTTGGTTAGTGAGCATGCTTGTAATAACATTTTTTATGTTTTTATTGTTTAGTTGTTGGCGTAGTGAGGGTCCAGAGTGGGCTAGTTGGATATCTAGTCCCTCTATGAATAGCCTTGCGTATTTGTTTAGTTGATGTTCACTGAAATGTGGTAGTTTCAGGAAACAGGTGTTAGAGTGTGTCGTGTAGTGTCCGTGTTTTTCTGTTATTTTAAATGGCGTATATATGAAGTTGGTAGCCATTGTTTTTGAGGGTGTTCATAAGGTGCAGTTGTTGGAGTGATTCTTGTCTGTTTCTTCACTACATCTATTGTGTATTCTATTAATTTCATTTATTGATGACTAGTCTTGGAAACTGGTGCGGAAGAGCTGATTTGAAAGTGTACAAAGAATCCTTAGTTGGTTGTTTTTTTTGTAGAGCAAGTGTAATTTGCCTGTTAGGTGATATTCTTATTCTAAAATCTCAGAAGTTTGCTAGGGAACGAGTGCTATCTGGATGTCATTTGGAATTGGATTGTGGTTGTCTATACTATTGAATTTCTCAAGCTATGTCATTGGCTTCTTCTTTAGATGATGTTATATAAGCTATATCGTCAATTATACCTGGTGGAAGAAAATGCATGATGTGCAGATGAGTTAGTGCTGTTCGTTCCAGTGTATCATGTATGCAATGGCCAATTATTCCTGAGATACTGGATCCATGGGTTAATCCTTGACATTTGTTATATATATGTCCGTTAAATGTAAAATAGTGTTGTCTACTATTAATGGTAGTAGTTGGTGTATGTCCGCTTAGTTAGATTGTGAACAGTATAGGTTTTTGAGAGATGAAATGTTCCGATATTGAGGTCAACGCTGGTTTGTGCAGGTACTGTGTTATACAGTGAGACCACATCTAAATGAATGTGTAATTATTTTTGTTTAAGTACTCCAGTATTAAATTTTGTAGTCTGGATGACTTCATCGGATTTTGAACATGTCCTGGAAAGGTGGAAGTAAGAGTTTCAGTATTGTGAGAGAAAAAAAAACAAGAAAAAAAAAAAAAAAAAAAAAAAACAAAAAAAACCATGATATCTTTGTAAAGAGGTCCTTCCAAGCTGGAAATTGATTTGGTCTGATTGAAGTGTTGAGTCGTTTTGTGAGTTTATGAGGTGGTAGAAGTGGAGTTTACTTTTCTAGTTGATGAAGTTATTCTTGTATTTACTATATATATTTCTATGTCTACATATTGTTAATCCATGTTACTGTTGATAAATTTTCAATTTGTGTTGATTGGAATGTTTTGTTACTTCTGATAAGTTGTTATTATTAAGGTGTTCTAGAGCCAATTGGTATAGGTATTCTGGGAAATGACGCAAAATTCCTTACTTTGTCGGAGGGTAGGTATATAAGTTCCTTATTTTTCAATGTTGATAGAGTGTGTCTTTGTTGATATGATTTAAATTTGTTTGTTGGTGTCCTTGTATGTCTTTTCAGTATGTCGATATTTGATCTTTGAGTCTTGATAATTTAGAGTCCAATTCTTTGTTGGCGGAGTGGGTGTATAGGGAGATCAGAGTGTAGGTGGGAAATGTGTTAACAGTGGTTGTTGTTGTTGTGTTATGTTCTTCTTGGATTTTTTGGATTAACCCATTGAGTTGTAGGCCGTTCTGCAGAAAATTGGTTCAATATGAGTAGAGTTTGTTATTCAATTTCTGTGACATGATAAAATTTAGGCCCGGAGACCGAGGTAGCTCCAATTCATCATTTCGAAGAAGATTTTGTTAGGTCTGTTACTTGGGTGTTGGAGTTAAAGTTGATCATCAGATATGTACATCTTATGTTTTTTATGTTGAGTCTGCATGGTGTTTATATGTTCGTGTTTTGTTTTTTGTGTAACCACGTGAATTTTTTTATAAGGACGTTTCTTGTTGTGGTCAAACACAGTTTGTGGGCCTTTGATTAACAGCCGATAAAGTAGTATTCAATAGTTGATCTGGACAGTTATGGACAGTTTCGGAGTAGTTGTTCATATTCCTTAATCTGTTTTATGTTTTAAGTGTTGAGGTGTAAATTTGTATTGATTTCTTCATACAGACTTGTGTAGGTTGTTCTATGAGTGTTGAAAAGCTGGTGTTTTGAAGATGTTGGAAGTTTAATATTTCTTATAGTGATTCGGCGTTATATTATTAATTAGACATCTTTTTAGAAAGTTGATTCGGCAGCCCATTTAGCACGTCCTTCTGATAGTTTGAATAGTCTTCTTGTGATTCGCAAATCTGTCTCCGCTCAGACGTAGGGATAAAAGTAATTGGTAATTTGCTTGAAGGCAATTGTTAAGTATGTTATAAATATTAAAATTCGAAGCAATTACAATGCGTAAAAAATTTTTAAAAGACAAAAAGATGTTTTTATTAATGTCTAATCGATTCAAAGCGAAGCTTTATTCGTCAGAGACGGATTTCAGAAATGACGTGCTTATGTTTTGTTTTTTTTTTATATATTTGTGTGGTTATAATTTCTCTTCTTATTTCCTTTTCCTCTCCTTTTTTCCTTTTTCTTCTTCCTCCCTCCTTTATAATGGGCGAATAACTGTTATTTCTTATTCTCTCTTTCTTTTTTTTCTTTCTTAAAAGTTTGATTGAGACAAGGCTGACATTGGTTAAGATGTTGCAATGTTTCGCAATGTGTTAGCAATGTGTAGCAATGTGTAGCAACGGTGTGAGCGTGTCATCATTCCAAAAACAAAAAGTGAACCAAATGAATAAAAACCGTTAATTAGAAAATTTTTTTTTTTAACCATACTGCTTTTGTTCGCTTTCACCTTTCATTTTCTTATTCTTTCTCCTCTCTTTCTTTTTTGTGTTTATTTCTCTTCTTTTTCCTTTTTTTTTTTTTCTTTTTTTTTCCCTTTATCCCTTTGTTCTCTATTTAATTATTTTTTTTATAGTAAATAAGTAAATAAAAGATTATCTTTAAATTATGTAATTGTATTGATAGAAAAATTAACTGATTCTTTTATTATTTATATTTTTTTTTTTTTTTTAAGAAAATATCTTTTTATGAAGTACTTTTTTCTCTTCTTTTAAACTTAAATAGGATTAATATTATATTAATTATATATTTAAATAATTTACATATTAGGGATTGATGTAAATTCAAAACAATAAAAATAGACAAAACCATTCCCCCCTTAAATTTTCAGATAGATTAAATATCTAAATCAAATATTTGAATTACAAAAGGCATATGTACTGCTTCAATTATTATTATTAACTATTTTTTTTTTTTCATTCTTTTGTTGTTATTATTTATTCTTATTTTTTTTTTTTTTTTTCTTAATATAAAATTAACAGTATATTAATATATATACTATATATATGATCGGATGGGATCCCTATGAGGATGAAAAGAGATAATTAGAGATATATCAAAAAAAATTAATTACGATTAATTAATTAACAATATTGACATACGTATTAACTCCTTTACATGACATTATTCTCTTTAAAACCAATGACACTATTCTTAATAACCATAATTACCTCTTATAGGACTACGCGTCAGTCTAGAACTATTATATAATATTTGGAAGAAAAGTGGAAAAAAAAAAAAAAAAAAAAATAAGAATAAATAATAACAACAAAAGAATGAAAAAAAAAAAAAATAGTAAAAAATACTATATAATTGAGCGTACATTATGCCTTGTAATATCCAAATCTATTATTGTAGTATTCTACTGAATTTTAACTAGTCTAATTTTTCGATAGGATTTGTCTTAGTCTGTATTTTAGTTTTGGAAATTTTACATAATCAATCCTAATAATGTAATTATTATTATATAATTAATAGAATATTTAATCTATTTAAGTTTAAAAGAAAAGAGAAAACAAGTACTCATAAAGATATTTTATTAAAAAAAAAAAAAAAAACTAACAATCAATAAATAAAGAAGTGCATTTATTTTGTTCTATCAATACTAATACCATAATTTTAAGATAAATCTTTTATTTACTTAATCTACTATTAAAAAAATAATTTAAAATTAGGAGAACAAAGGGGAAAAGGGAAAAAAAAACAAGAAAAAAAAAAAAAAAAAAAGAAAGAGAGAATAACACAAAAAAAGAAAGAGCAGGAGAAAAATAAGAAATGAAAGGTGAGAAGCAAACAAAAGCAAAGTATTTTCAAATAAAAAAAAAAAAATTTTCTTTAAATCGGTTTGTTTTATTCATTTTGTCACTTTTCGCTTTTTAATTATCACACGCATCACCGACTCCGTTTTTGCTAACATGCTACACATGCTACCACATTGCGACATTGCCAACATCTTCCCGAACTGTCAGCCTTTTCTCAACCAACTTTTAAAGAGAAAGGAAAAAAAAAAAAGAAAGAGAGAAATTAAGAATTACAGTTTTTATTCCCCAATTCATAAAGGAAGGAGAAAGAAAAGAGAGAGGAAAAAAAAGGAGAGAAAGAGAAAAGGAGAATAAGAGAGAATATATAACACACAGATATAAAAAAAAAAAAACATACACTAGAGCACGTCATTTCTGAATCCCTCTCTGACGATAAACGCTTTCGCTTATGAAATCGATTATTAACATATAAAACATTTTGTCTTCATTTTTTCACGCATTGATATTGCCTTCGAATTTATTTGGTGGGATTATATAACATCTTAACCAATGCCAAGCAAATTCACCAAATACTTTTATCCTACCGGCTCTGAGGAGGCACCAGTATAGTTTGCGATCACCAGAGACGCGTATTCTCTAACTATAGATAAGGAGTGTCTAAAATTGGGCTGCACCGAATCACTTTCCTTAAAAAGAACTGTCTAATTTAACTAATATAACCGCCGAACACTATAAGAAATCTATTTAAACTTCCCAACTACAGTGCTTTCAAAACACCAAGCTTTCAACACTCACGGAACAACCTTACTACAAGTTCAGTATGAATGTACAATAAATAATTAATTTTACAACCTCACACTACATAAACTAGATTAAGGAATATGAACAACACTACCGAAACTGTCCATAAAACTTCCAGATCACTCATTGAACATACTATTTATCGGCTGTTAATCAAGGCTTTCACCACAACTGTGTCTTGACCACAACAAGAACGTCCTATTAAAACAATCACTGCGTTACCACAAAAAATCAGAACAACGCACATATTAAACACCAATTGCAGACTTCAACATAAAACATAAGATTGTACATATCTGATGATGCAACTTTAACTCCAACACCCCAAAGTAAACAGAACCTAACAAAATCTTCTTCTCGAATGATGAATTGTCAGAGCTTACCGGCTCTTCCCGGGGCCTAACATTGATTCATGCACAGAAATTGATAAACAAACTTCTACTCGATATTGAAGACCAATTCTGCAGAACGACCTCCAATGCCTACCCAACTGCACATAGGTTATCCAAAAATCCTAAGAAGAACATAACACAACACAACAACCACTGTTAACACATTTCCCACCGCCTACACTCTATAATCTTCCCTAATACACCCCAACCTCCAGCCAACAAAGAAAATTGGACTCTTCATAAATTATCAAGACTCAGAGATCAATATTCGACATACTTGAAAAGTACATACCAAGGGACACCACAAACAAATTTATCTAATACGCAACACACACACTCTGATCACATTTGAAAAAATCAAGGGAAACTTATATACCTACCCTCCGAACAAAGGTAAGGAATTTTGCGTCATTTCCCAGATATACCTATAACCAATTGGCTTCGAACACCTTAATAATAACAACAATTTATCAGAAGTAACAATCATTCAATCACACATTGAAAATTTAATTTCAATCAGACATGGATTTAACATATGTAGACATAGAAATATATTAGTAAATACAAGATAACTTCATCACTAGAAACAGTAAACTACCCACTTTCTACCACCTCATTTAAAACTCACAAAACTGACTCAACACTTCAGATCAGACCCAATCATTCCAGCTTGGAAGGACCTCTTTACAAGATATCATGGGTTCTCTCACAAATACTGAACCTCTTACTATCCACCTTTCCAGGACTATGTTTCAAATAACTCGATGTAGTCATCCATTAGGACTACAACAATTAAATACTGGGAAGTAACTTAAACAAAATAATTACACATTCAGTTTAGATGTGGTCTCACTGTATACCACAGCTACCTGCACAACCAGCGGTTGACCTCACTATCGGAACATATCAATCTCTCAAAACCTATACTGTCACAATCTAACTACAGCGGACATACACCAACTACTATCCATTATAGTAGACAACACCTATTTCACATTTAACGGACATAATATTAAACAAATGTCAGGATTACCCATGGATCCAGTATCTCAGGATAATTGGCCATTGCATACTTGGATACAGCTGGAACGACGAGCACTAACCATCTGCCCATCATGCATTTCTTCACCAGGTATATTGACGATATACTTATATTAACATCATCTAAAGAAGAAGCCAATGACACAAGCTGAGAATTCAATAGTATAGACGACCACGATCCGATTCCAAATAGACATCCAGATAACACTCGTTCCCTAGCACTTCTAGATTTTAGAATAAGAATATCACCTACAGCAAATTTACACTGCTTCTACAAAAAAACACCACTAAGGATTCTCTTGTACACTTTTAAATCAGCTCTTCCACTCAGTTCCAAGACTAGTTACATCATAAATGAAATTAATAGAATACACAATAGATGTATGCAGAAACAGACAGAATCACTCACACTGTCACACTTTATGACACCCTCAAAAACAATGGCTACCCAACTTCATATATACGCCATTTAAATCAACAGAAAAACACGGACACTACACACACCACTCTAACACCTGTTTCCCTGAAACTACCACATTTCAGTGAAACAATCACTAAACAAATACGCAAGGCTATTCATAGAGAGGGGACTAGATATCCACTAGCCCCTCTGGACCCTCCACTACGCCAACATCTAACAATTTAAACATAAAAATTGTTATTACACCATGCTCACTAACAACTGCCCAATAAAAGACCCTAATTATGCCACAAGACCTATACAATTTACCGTCTAACTTGCTCCAAATGCTTAATTTCTACATAGTAGTACAATTACCCCTCCACAATAGATCAAGGAACACATCCTCACAGGCACGTGCATCCTCATTCCATAAACACCTAATCAAATGCAAAATATAGGACAACAATTGTTTCAGTTAAGTAGAGGCTATAATACGCCAACATTTGGTAATCTCAGAATTTAGAGAAAGTTTATTAATAGCTAAATTAGGTCCTAATATAAAACAATAGATTAGAATTAACACAGAATACGATAATTAACTAAATTTACACGTTCCATATATAGGTTTTAGTTTATTTGTACACATGTTCTCTTCATATATATATATTTTCCCTACCAATAATTTGTTAAACCTTACCAACTATCAATAGATTAGAATTAAACTCAGATACACCGATTAACTAATTACACGTTTCATACATAGCCTTTTTTTTTTTTTTTTTTTTTTTTTTTTTTCTTAATTAAAAATAAATATATATATATTATATATATAGTGATGGGATGATTGAGAGTGAAAAGAAGATAATAGAGATATATAAAAAAATTAATTACGGATTAATTTAACAATATTGACATACGTATTAACTCCTTTACATGACATTATTCTTTAAACCATGACACTATTTCTTTAACCATAATACCCTCTTAGGAGTACGGTCGGTCTAGAACTATTAATAAATATTTAAGGAAAAGTGGGAAAAAAAAAAAATAAGAATAAAATAATAACAACAAGATAGAAAAAAAAAAATAGTTAAATAAATATATATTGAAGCAGTTATTATCCTTTTGTAATTCAAATTATTTGATTTATGATATTTAATCTATCTGAAATTTAACGGGGGAATGGTTTGTCTTATTTTTTATTGTTTTGAATTTTTACATCAATCCTATATGTAATTATTTTTAATATATAATTAATATAATATTTAATCTATTTAAGTTTAAAAGAAAAGAGAAAAAAGTACTCATAAAAGATATTTTTCTTAAAAAAAAAAAAAAAATAATAATAATAAAAAAGAATCATTTATTTTCTATCATACTAATACATAATTTTAAGATATCTTTTTAATTTACTTATTTACTATAAAAAAATAATTTAATTAGAGAACAAAGGGGATTAAAGGGAAAAAAAAAAAAAAGAAAAAAAAAAAAAAAAAAGAAAAAGAGAGAAATAACACAAAAAGAGAAAGAGAGGGAGAAAGAATAAGAAATGAAAGGTGAAAGCGAAACAAAAGCTAAGTTGGTTAAAAAAAAAAAAAAATTTTCTATTAACGGTTTTTATTCATTTGTCACTTTTGTTTTTGAAATTATGACACGCTCACACCGTTGCTACAACATTGCTACACATTGCTACACATTGCGGACATTGCACATCTTACCGAATGTCTGCCTTGTTCTCAACAAACTTTTAAGAAAGAAAAAAAAAAAAGAAGAGGAGAAATAAGAAATTACAGTTATTCGCCCATTCATAAGGAGGAGGAAGAAGAAAGAGAGGAAAAAATGAGAGGAAAAGGAAATAAGAAGAGAAATTATAACCACACAATTATAAAAAAAAAAACATAAGCACGTCATTCTGAAATCGTCTCTGACGATAAAGCTTCGCTCTTGAAAATCGATTAGACATATAAACATCTTTTGTCTTTATTTTTTACGAATTGTATTGCCTTTCGAATTTTTATTTTTATTAAACATACTTAACAATGCTTCAAGCAAATTACATTATTTTTATATTATATATATATAATATATTATTATTTATAGTGGATATATATTATATGTGTGTGTGTGTGTGTATTTATATATATATATTAATATATATATTTATAATATTATCTATTGTTTAGGATTTAGTATGTTAGCATTAGCAAATAATGTTTGCCTCTCTTTTTGGCTCCTATGAAAGAAGGTTTAAAGGGTCAAACTTATTCAGTGAGAGGAAGTGAAATCTGTAGTAAAGAAGATGACTCAAAGAACAGTTCGACAGAATGTTAGGGCAAAGATACATGCTTCTCATTGAAGGTGGAACTTATATTGAGAGAAACGGTGACTATGTGGAGAAGTTGGGATGTGACTCCACAGAAGGACCAGCTCATTTTGATGTATGATACATGTTTCTGAGTGTATTATAACCTGTCCTAAACAAAATGGTATTACTTTTTACTCACCTATGTGGAGAAGTAGGAATGTGATCCACAGAGGACCAGCTTCATTTTAATGCATGATACATGTTGCTGTGTTGGTATATATAGCTTCGTCCTAAAAAATGGTATTACTTTTTGACTCACCTATGTGGAGAAAGTTGGGATGTGATCCACAGGAGAACCAGCTTCATTTTGATGTATGATACATGTTTTCTGTGTTTGTAATTATACCTGTCCTAACAAATGTTATAACTTTTTTGATATCCACCTATTGTGGAGAAATAGGAATGTGATCCACAGAGGACCAGCTTCATTTTGATGTATGATATATGTTCTTGTTGTGGAATTATCCTGTCCTTAACAAAATGACATTCACTTTTTGACTCACCTTGTATATTCTTTTAAGTATACTTTTATTTTCTCTCTTAATAGGAGAAGTCCCTTTCCTTTAAAGAACCCCAATTTTTTATCTATCACAAAAAGGAAATTCTCCCGGCGCTAACTATCTACAACGTCCTAATATATACCTTATCTATACCTGTCCTAAACAAATGGTATTACTTTTTGACTCATCGTCGTAGTCATAAAACTCCCGCGCAGAATATTTTACCATCGTAAAAATAGTTCTCACTCTTAATATATATATTTATTTCATCTCAAATCGGAATGTTTTTTTTTGTGTTTTGTTGTTTTTGTTTTTTTGTTCCAAATATTTTCATATAATGTATAAAAATCTATTCACATTTTATTTAATTTCATGAGATGAAATTGATGAATCGCGCTGTCAAAATGTCTTAAATATATAATACCTTCTTATCAAAATAATTCTAAACATATGTTACATAAAAATGAGTTAAATCTATTTATTTCTACAGTGTCCTCTCTTTCCTTACTTCTTCTTTCCTTTTTTTTTTTTAATCTCTTTTTACTCGCAACTTTTATTTGCTTTCTTGATCAAATAGCCCAGACGTCTGCAAATCTATCAACTCACCACATTTTTTTCTTCTTCGTTTCACACTAATAGCATTCGTGGAATTGTTTGTCCCAGATTTTTGCTACAACCAATATTTCAAATGATTTGTCTTGTAATAGAAAAAGTAATTGTTTGTTTGCACCAGTTCGAAACAGCAGCCTGGATATCTTCTTCTTTTTTTTTTTTCTTTTTTTTTTTCTTTTTTGTATTTTACTCTTTCGGTCTTCGATGAAACGTGGAAATTTAGCAACTCGTCCAGTGACCAGACAGTAAACGAAGCGAGAAATCATTTCTCGCATATGCATCTTTCTCATGACGTCGTTAGGTCTTTTAGTTGAACCAAGTGAAAATGTTAAAAACCGAGATATCTGCTACCGTAATTTGAGTTGCCTCGGCCCCTAGTCCTTCCACTGGATCGTTTTCCTTCCTTGCGCGCAAGTCGCTCAGTTCCAGACTTTGTTACAACACGTCCAAGTCACATTGATATTGTAAGGTTTCGCGCCGAAATCACCACTGTCAAAATGACCAAAAAACTCCTTATATCCAGGGTCAAATGGTTGAGTCGTAGGAAATTGAATCGTCAACGGAGTTCAATTGCTGGACGAAACTGTTTGCATTTCACATAGCGCTAGATACTCTTGGGAAAAAGTATGAAACCAATTCTCCCTCCAAGCTATGGGCAAATAGCAGAGAAGACTGGGCACTTTAACCATGGCTAGGTAACCAGTCTAGGAGAAGGAAAAATCTGAATTCAAACCTGTTAAACTCCGCTTAAGAAATTGACCTGCCGTGCAGAGGGGGTTATATATATATATACCCATTTTCCCTGTCAGGTATTCATTTGTTTCAAACTCAATGTTTTTAAACACATTATTATTATTTTATTATTATTTTGAATATTATTATTATTATTATTATTATTATATTATTATTATCACTCCTTTTGAGTTTTTCACATCAGTGTTAGCTGATGGTATTTCACTGAGGTTTGAGTCTCCTCAGGTCTCCAGGACTCTTCTGAGTATTCTAGCCAATTTGGCACACTGCAGTGGCTTGGATGGTCTCAAGTCTCCTCTGATTACCATATTCTCCAGTTTTTTTTTCCAAATTTATTGGGACCGATCCAAGTGCACCAACTACAATTGGTATCACTTTCCACTCTCATATTCCACAGCTTTTCAAATTCTCTGGCAAGGTCCAGGTTATTTTATCCATCTTCTTATGTTCCCTCATTCTTCACCTATGATCTGCGGAACCGCAAATTCCACCAGTTGACACGTCTCTTTTTTGGTTAATCAGCACTAGGTCTGGTCTCCTGGCTGGGATAGGGTGATCCGTCTTATCTCGAAGTCCCAGAGAATTTTATGCGTTTCATTCTCAGAACAGATTCTGATTTTTGCATATACCTATCTTGTTGTATGGTCTAGTTTAATTTTTTTGCATAATTCCAGTGGATCACCTTCCCAAGCCAGTCGCGCCTAGCTTTGTATTCCGTTGTGCTTAGTTTGCTACATTCACTTAATACATGGTTTACAGTCTCATCTCTGTCACTGCCACAGTCTTACATTTACTGTTTGTTGCGTCTTATCAAATTTTGCTTTGATTAATTTGTTTCTTATGGCATTATTTTGTTGCAGCAATTATTAGTTGATTCAGTTTCTCTCTTGAGGTTTCCTCTTGTTAACCATGTTACAGGTTCTTTTTATGTGCAACCTCTCTGGTTTGTTCGTTGAGTGTCCATATAATTGTTTTTCTGTCCCATCTTTGTTTTTATGTGTTTTTCTCTTGTGTCCATACATTACATTGCTGTTGTTGGCTGCTATAAGTAATATTCCTTTGCTCTTTTTATTGTGTACTCTTCGAGTCCTTGGATTGTAGCCTCTACACAGTCCTATAGTTGGCAAGACCTCTTCCACCTTCTTTTCTTGATCAATAGCATCATTATCATCTATAGGGTGTAGAGCCTTGTGCATGGTCAAATTTTCGTAGTTCTTTGGTCGATCTGTCAGTTCTTCTTTTCCATTTTAAGAATGGCTCGAGTGTATTATAATGGGAGCGGCCCAGGGTATTTATTCCTTTGATGAGATTTCTGCTGTTGGAGTTCGGTTTCTTAAGAGCTTCTCTTTTTTATGTGTGTGTCTGTTTAATTTATATTTTATTATTATTTATTTATTAGCAAATATATGCACCTCCGGGTGCAAGTATTTAAGTTTTAATATAATAAAAATCATATTAATTAGAAAGGCTAATGAAACTGATAAGAATGCAGATAAAAAATTTGGAACAGAGGGAGTATGATTGAAAAAATAGCAACATTTGAAAGTAACTATTTCCATCATTTTTCCGTTACTCCCCTCTTTCATTGGTAAATTTTCCTTAATTCAACTATTTAGTTAAAATAGGAAGTAAAGGATAATATTGCAGTTTATTTTCTTCTTGTAATAATTTCTTTTAAGATTTATCCACGAGATTTTTGTTATATTTTCTTAAGATAAAACAAACAATTAGAAATCATAATACCAAGCACATTATTTATTTAAATCAAATTTTAATATTCAATATGCAAATTAGCCTTCTCGTTCAAACTGTAAACGGCGGCTATTTTGTTTGTATTATAAATACAATTGCATGTTATTAGTACGTAGATATGGTCACAGTATTAATAATGTAAAACAATTTTTTATTAATAACTGAAGGTTTAAAAGAATGAATCATGGAGAATTTGACACGTAAATACATTAAGGGGGATTGTGACTTGAGTAATAATATAGTTTCGGTTACAGACAGAAAAATACAACTCTCCATTATAATAAGATTTATTTGTGTATGTTTATTATTGTTATTGTTATTATATTATATATCATATATATTGTAATATATATTATTATTATCTTATTGATGTGTTTTGCGATGGGCACGCATATACATACTCGACAATATCTTTATTCATCTCTAGGGTGCAGGCCTTATTATCATTTATGCTTCTAAGTTGCATGGACAAACTGTGATATGCCATGCATGACTCCACAAACAATAAATGCTATTGTGTTGCAAGTAATTTGTGTTGCCTTTGGCTCTAGTCCTTCCACACTGTCGTTTCCCCTTCCTTACCGACACGTTCCCTCGTTCCAGAATTTGTTACACACGTCCAAATTAAACAATTATTGCACTCGCATCGAAGTCGCCAATTCTAAATGACAAAAACGAAACTCCTTATAACCTGTTTCTCCGTAAGCATAGGCGCTGCATAATCCGCCAGAATGATACAAAACGAGAGCCACATCCATTGAATCCGCCTGTTAATGATAATAGTGGAATTTAACTGGATTTGGACGACATGTAAAAAAGTGTGGATATTCAGAATGAAGTGATACCATTGTAGTTGGTGCACTTGGAACGGTTCCAAAAGCTTTAGAAAAGAGATTAGAGTAACTGGAAATCAGAGGAAGAATTGAGCTATCCAGAATAACGGCCTTGTTAAAATCAGATAGATACTTAGAAGAGTAGTGGAGACCTAAGATGTTTTGTTGTCACTCAGACTCCAGTGAAAAACCATCAGCTTACCCTGTGGTGTAAAAACTCATAAGGAGTGAAATAATCCTTAGTAAACAATTTAAGTCATTTTTAATACAGTTAGTTCACAGTTTTACCGGTATCCAATACTATGATTTTCAAACAGTTTTATTTGATCCATAGATGAAATCCTAACAGGCTCTACCACTCTGGTCAGAGTGAGAGTAATTTGTTTCTGGTTGGTCGAAAAGTGCTAACAGGGCGAAGAGTGAAAGGGAGATAAGGAGGGAGTAGTTTCTAAGTGTTTCGAGGTGGATGGATGTGAGAGTTTGGATGAGCTGTTCGAAGGATACCTGCATTGTAATGGCAGTGTATGTTCAACCCAAGTCCTCTCTAACTTGCGTTTTGAAATAATAAGAGATTCAAGACAGAAAAAAGAACGCCCTTGAGTTAGTAACTAAAAACTAATCACGGCAAAAGGCAGACATCTCAGAATGTTTCAGTGATGAGTACCCAAGAACTTTTCTCAACAAAACCGGCCAGATCTGGCCGACAACATTGCATGTTTCCAACTTAATCTAATAACAACAACTGGCTGATTATTTGAGAAAAAAACAGAAAAAAGGTTCAAATACAGGTGAAATGTCCGGTGAGACCTCATGGGTTACTGGTTCAATACTGACCATTCACCAGCTTATAAATTATAAACGTATCTGCAGTTAGAATTATTTTGAAATTAGGGTCCGTTAGTTAGCTCAGTCGATAGGTGTCCAGGCTGGAAACCTCAAGGTACCTTGTTCGATACCGGCATTCGGTCACCGGAGTGATAGTAACAGTTAGGGTCCATCTATGGTTTAAATAGAGAAAAATGTGTTTTTTTTTATAAATTTCAAATTGTGTTTTTTTTAAATTAATTTTAAAAATGTGTTTTTAATTAAATTTTAAAAATGTGTTTTTTTAAACTAAACTAAAATGTGTTTTTTTAAATTAAATTTAAAAATGTGTTTTTAAATTTAAATTTTAAAAAATTGTTTTTTTAATTAAATTTTAAAATGTGTTTTTAATAAATTTTTAGAATGTGTTTTTTTAAATTAAATTTTAAAAATGTCTTTTAAAGAATTAAATTTAAAAAAAGGATTGATACTCATCAAGAATGAATAAAGCAAAATGTCTTCGGTATAAATAACCCAACAAGGTTTGACATGCCGTAAAAACCAACCAAACAAACCGGCTGTGCTGTGATTTGTCGGGAGAGATATCGAACCTAGACCCTTGCGATTGTCCAGTGACTAAGCTAAACCGACCCTTTCTTGTAATTAACATAAAAATTTGTTAATTTAAAAATATAATCTGTAAAAAATTATTGACCTTTTCTGTAAAAAGGATCTATGTTTGATATAGTATTGGTGGTTTCTATTTATCTACTTGTCCATAATTTCTGTGGTATCATATCACTCTGGTATATGATTAATGGTCGTCTATGTATCAGAAGTACTTGAGTTGTTTGGGATGATGTACGTAAAGGGGCCAGCTTCTAGGAATTCTAGGTATTAAGCACGCTTGAACGTCGCTTAAGGGTGATACCCATAAGTAGGCCAAATTTTTGTTTATAAATAATATTGTCAAATTCGAAGTATCAGTGAGATGTATATAGATTTACATATTTTGGCTTATTTTAGTGATAGTGGGGGCATTTTTAGTTTAATGTTATTTGTGTTACGGTGTTTTTAGGGCATTTGTTAACGTATGTTTGTGTAAAGGATTTTATGTCAGGCTTAACTATGGGATTTATCTTCACCAAGTTGCGGTTCGGCTATTTTGTTGAGAAGTGCACCTTGATTTTTATGTGAGCATCACTAATTGTACCTATTAGGGACGATAGTGCTGTTTTTGCCAGAAATTTGCGGGATATTGATGGATGACAGATTCTATTCCGGGATGATGGGTCTTTATCTAGTATCTCGAGTTTTGGTAAGGCCATACGACTTTTGGAAAGGTGGTGATAATTTAAGGCAATATTGAATGAAAGTGGTGAAGAGATAATACAGACAAACTGTTTTGAAGTATGATGGAGACTTTTTTTTAATCTGCCCGTTCAGTCTGAACGCTCGCGTCCAGACGCCCAGAACTTTTATTTTAATTTTAAATCCCACAAAGCATGACATGCAATACACCACTTTGGCCTATCTTGGGCTAGACGGGCGGCTCGGAGAGGCCCCCTCCGATCAATCGGCTCGTCACGTTCAGGACCCTACGCACCTATATGATTTCCCCACCCTATTGCCCTTATGGCAAGCCCCAACCCTTTTTATTCATATGGGTGCTAGAGCGTGCCTGGGGTCTACATGTCCTGGGAATGACGTTAACTCTATCTGATTGGTGAGTTTCCAGTTTTGGAGGTTTGGGGAATGTGGGAGCACCACTTCATCCCCACTTGTCTCCTAGTTCACTCTGACCCGGATCAGTGGTAGTACCTGTTAGGGTCCATCTATGGGGTTAAATAGAAAAATGTATTTATAACAAAAATTGTAATTATCCATTAAGAATTGATATTTCAAAAACTTTATCGGCATTAAATGACCCACTGAGGTTTGATATGCGTAAAACAAACAAACCAAATAAATCTCCCACAATTAATTAATGGGACCATTATTTTTGTCCCACGGCCTTAAATAGTATCTAAAGAGTTAAATATTAGTATAGTAGTGTCTGAAGAGTAGTTATAAATAAAAGATCTACAAGTGTGTTATTTTGTTTCACACTACTAAACCTGGATTTGACATTGTGCCTTGTTTTTCAAAAGATCGCCAATTCAATATCTTCTTACATTCAGTCTTAGGCATCCTTCCGCCATTTGCATTTTATTTTCGCTTCAATGATTTCTCTTTTATGACTTACAGTTTCGCTCTTCTAAGTAATCTCGCTTTTTATTTCTGACTTTAATTTTTTTTTTCGTTTTGGTATTATAAAATTTGTTACGGATTCTTCACGATATAAGAGAAATTTTTCAAACATAATCTATTATTTCGAAGCAAGTAAATTAGTTTTTTTATTTTCTCACACTCACTTTTACATTAAAGGATTTTCACTTGCTGGTAATTTCAGTAGCTATACAAACGATTATTGTTTACGTCTTTAAGTCCGTACCAGATTTTCCTTTTTTAAATTTCTTTGGACTTCTTTCTTTTCTTTTTTCTTTTTCTTCTTTTTCTTTTTTTCTTTTTTTTTAATTTCTCGTTTTTTTTAAACAACCTCGAAGATACCTTTTGTTACAAATTCAACAAGGAACTTTTTTTTCTTCGGGAATTCTTTTTCTTTTGAATTTCTTTTTTCTTTTTTTTTTTTCTTTTTTTTTTTTCTGTTTTTGTTTTGCTTTTTAAATATTTTGGACGTACTGACATTTTTTTTTTAATTTCTTGTCTGGAGTTTTATCAGGTTTCAATTCACACTCGATCTATTTAAAGTAAATTTGTTCTTGACTTTTAGTGTATTTTTCTTATCTTTTATTTTTTTTTTCTTTTTCTCTTTGTTTTTTTTTTTTTTTTACTGGTCTCTTCTTGGTTCGTCTCTTTCTTTTCTTTTCCTTTACTTATTTCCACAACCACCTTATATTTAATATTGTTCGTTTTGGGTGTTTTTTTTGGGGGGGGGTTAACGTCAAAACTTCTTCCTTGCAGTATGAAGATCACACCTTTTTCCTTAATTCTTCTGCAACCGATTTTTCTTTCTATAACCGGATGTTTCTCTTCAATTTTTCGTCTACCTCGTTTCGTTGTCTTGTTTATTTACTTTTCGTCTCTCATCTTATTTGTTCTTTTACGAAACTCACCTTTTTCATAAAAGTCCGTATTTTATTAAACCTCTCATCTCCACCTCTCTCTCTTCTCTCTCTCTATATTATATATATTATATATAATTATATATATATATATAAAGTAAATCTATGAGTCAGACGAACCTACTAAAGTTTCGCTTAATGCTCTTCAGGGTTAAGATCTGACTTTAGCCTCCCGAAGAGCATTAGCGAAACTTTTTAGTAAGTTCATCTGACTCATTAGATTTATCTTTATTATTTTGCTCTACTTAGTATTGAGCACTTTTTTACTTATTAGCTTTAGTCTATGTATGTATGTATGTTTGTGTATATATATGAATGTATTATGTACATTTATTATATATATATTTTAGATTATATATATTAGGTGGTGTGTGTGTGTGTGTGTGTGTGTGTGTGTGTGTACATACAAGGGGTGTTAAAAGTATCAAGATTTTCAAAGACTTTTTGACCCTCCTTTGTATTCTGAAAAAATAATGTTTCATTTATTCTTCATTTCTATCCTAGTAAATACGCTTTAAACCTTGGTATTTTTTGCACACCTTGTAGTCTGAAAAAAATAACCACTCTCTCACACAACCACACGCGCGCACAGCACACACACAACACACACACACACTCAGTTCGAAATATATTCGTCCTCTTTCTCATTTATCGTATATTTGTTTTTTTCATTCTTTATCGCTTTTGTCATTTCTTCTATCCGGAGTGTTCCATCTTTTCACAATACACATTTTTTTTTGTATGTAATCTCTCTCTCTCTCTTCTCTTCTCTCTCTCTCTCTCTCTCTCTCTCTCTTCTTCTCTCTCTCTCTTTCACATATGATTTTTTTCTCCTGTTCTCAACCTCACTTCGTAATGTTCTTCATTCCTTTCTATCTTTTGCCTCTTTCACTTCCGGATGTTCCGCTTTTTCATAATACCTTATTCTAATATTGTCTGTCTGTCTGTCTGTCTGTCTGCTCTCTCTCTCTCTCTCTCTCTCTCTCATCCCATTGCTCCCTGGTCCCACTCTGACCCGGAAGTGGTAGTACCTGTTAGGGTCCATCTATGGGTTAAATAAAAAATTGTATTCATAAAAAAAATGGCATTTCCATTAAGAATTGATTTATTTCAAAATGTTATCGGTCATTAAATGCCCACTGCGTGGTTGATAATGCTCGTAAATCAAACAACCAAACCAATCTCTCTCTCTCTCTCTCTCTCTTGCTCTCTTCTCTCTCTCTTCTCTCTCTCTCTCTCTCTCGTCCTTCCTCTTCTTTCTCATCTTTTGTAATATTCTGATTATTGTTCTTTCCATCTATTTTGTTCTTTTTTTACCTATCCAGAATTTCCACCTTTTCATAATACCACCACATCTCTTACATTTTTCTTTCCCCCCTCCTCCGTATTACTCTCCCTCCTCTCCTCTTCCTCTACTCTACTCTACCCGCCATCTCGTGCCCCCCCCACCCTCATCCCGTCTTTTTTTTTCGACTTCCCTTCTTTCTCATCTTCCCCAAGATATTTTGATCATCTTTTCTTTACTTTCTTAATTACAACAGACTTTATATTTTTAGTTACTTGCTGTGCAATACAACATTGATTAGAAATGCGATGGAATTAATGTTCATAACACCTCACCATTCTCTTTTGTTTTTTGTTTTTTTTTTTTCACCGTTTCAGAAACATTAAATTTCTGTTCTAAAGATTAAAAATTTATAAAAAACCTTTCCGGGGTTTTTACTCGCTTCGTAACCCCCCGACACATGACCTTTTGAATTCTCCCATTATTCACCTTCTCCACAACCCGCACCCCGCCCGCCCATTTTCTGTGTTAACACAAACGCGCTGGTATTAAATCGGTACGTACAACGACCTTTCTTTTCCCCTTTTTTAAAATCCATTCTTAATCCATACCTTTCCATCTCTTTTTGACCATTCATATCGATTCAAGACAGAGCCGCTTTTTATTCTTTAAAAATTCCCAAACCGATTGATGAAAGGAGAGGAGCGAAAGAAGGAGAAAAAAAAGAATGAGAGAGAGATTAAATCAAGATTATTATACTTTTTACTATTTTGAAGTATCTTTCAATAGCTCTTTAAGTAAACATATTCAAACATTGTAATAATTGATTATCATATAGGTTCTGGTAGTTTTTCTTAAACTATCCGTAAACCGGTACTGCTACAGGTTATTAAAGAGTGCACTACTGTGTTTGTTATCCCTACCTAGAAATATTATTTGTTGGCACTTAATAACCCACGAGTTGATATGATATGCCATAAATAACAGAAACCAAACCAAAGTTCCGACTGATGAAAATATATTCTTTTCCCATTCATTTGGTCTATTATTTAGTGAGTGACAACACTCCTAAGGAGAATAAGATTAGCGGCGTATAAGCACACAACTAGAGCCTAATCGAGTATTTAAACATTTTTGCATTCTTTCATCTTAGACCCGTCTTCGGATCTTTAACCAGGGGGTTGTTGCAAGTTGATAGACCTGGTTAGAAGCATTAAGGAAGCACGCAGGACGCAAAGGTATTTATATATAGGCTGGTGCGAACAAGTATATTTTTTTTTAATTTAGGATTCTTCCTTTCACAAAAAAAATTTCACCATTCACTTCATTTAGCTCTCTATAGGTCACCACATTAACCAATTGATACCCATGCAAATATACAATGTTCTAGAGACATAAAACGGGACCATTGTGAGTTTCAAGTCCTTCGGTTAGGACGAATCGTATACATATCGTGTTTATTTATATATACTTTTTGCGTAATTTGGTTTTATCAATGTGTTAGCTTATTGGGATTGATGTTGTATGGTATTGATTTGTTTCATGCTCTCACCATGCTCTTATGTGTGGCTATTTTATTTCTTCCCTCAAAAAAGAGTCAGATATATACTCCTATTGACGTTTTTCAACAAGATCATTCATACTACATGCAATCTTTAAAAATACGCTCTAAAAAGGCTCTTCGTTGTGTGCATTTGCCTTAGCGTTCGCATCCCCACCATGCTTTATATGAATCATGTAGAGCCTTTTTGGAAATTCTGAACTCATGATTCACAGTAATCACAGTGTTTGTTACTCTCTTTCCCATTACTCTTTACTGTTCTATTCTTCTAAGTCTCTTCTAGCGACTGAACTTCGTGCTTGCGCGGCGGAATTCGATCTGGGACTGCTTCTGGTCTCCAGCTTTGGGATTTTCTTTTATCAGAAGCCTTTGTATTCGGTAGTTTTAGTATAACACAGATTACGATTTTAACTATCTAGTATCATTATTTTATTCTAATCCCCCCAGACTACCTGCGCAGATGGAGTCTGCATGTGCATAAAGACTTACCAACCGTCGTGGCTCTTGGCCGATCTGACTAAACTCTCTCTAATCTAAACCGGAAGGGGTTCTTCTCCACTCATTCTCAACGGTATTCACCCGACATCAGGATGGATCAGCCTTGATTATCATCCTCCCAAGGCCGGCTGGCTTGCAACTTATTATAGCAGTCATAGTGGTGTTTCTTACACTACTGTACATAAAATATTAGATTCTTAAATATTATATATACACAAGAAATTAGCATTTTACAGTAACAAAATACCGTGTTTCAGTGTGGCTTTCTTCTCTATAATATTTGTGGGACTTCCAACGTGGTAACACATATCCCATTAAAATCAAATGCCAAAGGTTTTATTGCGAATAATCAGGATATTTGTCGATTTCAGTTTATTATCTTGTTAAGATCCTTTTTGGTGAACTTCAGAGTGTTATTTCGTACACTCTATAATAATTCAACCCTACTTACGTGTTGAGCACTTTACATTTGTTTATAACGCTGATTATCCGATTTAACTTTGTACCAACCAAATATCGAGACCAACCCAATATTATTTACCGTAAGTCATTCCTTTTTGACACACACCACACAGAGAGAGAGAGAGATCTGAGACGAGAGAGAGGGGGTGACTAGAAGAAGAGAGAGAGAGAGACACACACACACATTCACACACACACACCACACTATAACATATATACTATATATATATATATAAATGATTTTTCTTTTTCGCTTTGCGTAGGAAATTTCCACGTGGGGTCCCGCTAGTAATATCTAATATATAATATTATATATTATATATTATATATATATATATGGTCCTGTATGCAAGTTTCCTTGAAGTTATCTAAATGCATATATATTATATATATATTTATATCTATATACTTTATATGAAAGATAGGAGGTTGGAGTAAAATCGACAGTATTGGATAAGTAAAAGCAAAATGTGAGAGAATATTATGACTCAAACAAGCTAGAAGTAGGAGAGTAATATTTCCTTCTTCTTTTTGTGAATAACTCATCAGTCTAACTTTTCAAAAACAAAGTACGTACTTAGCATTCATATAGACGAGAAAAGTTTCGTCGTGAAATTGGGGAAAGGGGAGGTTAGAGAGTAATTGATGGAACAGAGAAATAACTATGTATAAAGTGGAGGCGAAGATCAGAGGTATAGTTTGTATGGAAGTGAATCCTATCAACTTCCCTTCTCCCTCAATTTCAGAAAAAAAAACACACGCAACTCGCTGATTGACACAATTAGATAAGCAGTGTGTGTGTGTGTGTATAGTTTTCTTGTATTGAGATCTGATAGGATTAGGATCGCTCTGTAAGATCAAAGTGTTAGTATCGTGCCGCGAAAATATTAGATTAAATTTTGTTTGTTTTATTTTTTTAAATTTATTTTGGAACTTTATTTTCTTTGTATATATTATACTTGCTTATGAGATTGGTATTTTCTTTTCTTTTTATAAAATAAAGAACAAGAATCTAGAAAATAGATATATTGGTTCAAACACGTTTTACTTGCATTCAGTTCCTAGCTTTCACCTAACCTCTATTACTATACTGAGAAAATAGTTAAATGAAAAAAAGAAAAAAAAAAAAAAAACAGGCTGAAGTAGTATAGACAAGAACACACACACACATCACACACAACACAACACCACACACTACATCAACGCACACACACCATCTCACAAACAGACAACAAATATCAACCTCATTTAACCCCAACCACGTTCGCCCTGGTCTTTGGATGTGACCGAGCAGTCGCAGAGTTGGACCGGCACTCCAGTCCATAAGTAGGATTCGAACCAACTATTCAGAGGCTTGAATCAGATATGCTCGTATAGCATTATTTTCTGCATCGGAACATTAAACCAACCAAAGTTTGGTATTATCAAAATTACGATTGGGTTACCCGGATTAGCGGTATATACCACTTTTTTGGTGCGCATAAAACTATGCTTGACCCCAGGTATCATCTCGTCATCATTTGTGGGCTTTGTTTGTGTCCTGTTGATGTTGTCTTTTGTATGGTAGAAAGTTTTATTATGGAATTTATTATATACACACTAAGGTCTCCCAAATAATCGTTCTAACCGGGTGTGTATGGTGGTTGTTTTTCTTTGGCATTTCAGTCTCGGAAGACTATAATAGTTCTTGTGTCCCTGCTAGTTACAGTCTGTCTTCCTCGTGCTGTCACTATTAATGTTAGAAAAACATTCTCGACTCACAGATGTCGCATGTTGATAGGTCTGTTCCCTGAGACGTTGATGTGCCGGTGTCTTGTTGTCCTGCTTTCTCTTCTGCGACCTCCCTTAGCTCATTGTGATTGGGCTTAGGTATGACCTCAGAGCATGAACAGTCCATCTCCACAGAGAGCCCGGCCGCGCTACAGAACGCCAGTTCCTGGACCAAATTTTTTCCCAGCTGGAAGGGGCAATGCCAAAGCACCTGAGATCGCTCTTGCAGTCATCCTTTACGTCAGCAGTACTCCGCAACCCACGAGCGCGATCGACCATATATTATTTCAAACCCCTCGCAGACGAGACAGATGTGACGCTAAGGGTCATAATTTTTCTTAGTGCGGAGATTAACGATGTTTTTTTAAATTCTAGAGTTTTTCCTTCTCCAAGACTGCGTACCTAGCCAAGGTTAAAGACGCCAGTCGCCCTTACTGATTTTACCATTAGCTGGACGGGAGAGAAGACTTTCACCTTTCCCAAGGTATTAGCGCAAGGTGAAATTGCCCTTACCACATCCAGGATTGAACGTCGGGCGAGGTCAATTTTCCCATGACTTTAACCATTACACCACGCTGCTCACTTCTACTGGGGTCGACCCAATATGTCGCTTTACCAGAACCAAAAGCTTCTGCATAAAGGGTATCCTTCGATACCTTTCATTCATGAGCGAGGGAATATTGAAAAAAGGACCATATGATCAGAGGCACCCCTTTTGATGAAACAGTTAAGAAAGGACATGTTTCTTTACACCGTAATATCTCGTTTGTTTTAACAGACGATTTAGATTTTTTTAATAAAAACTATTAGCCCTGACCTAAGCTTAACATTAACCCCTAACAAACAACCGGAATATTGCGATGTAAATTGAAAACATGTCATTCTTCTTAATCTTTTTCCATCAAAAGGGTGTGCCTTAAAGGTCATATGTGTCCAAAATGGATATTGCAGAGTTAAAACCATTGAAATATTGATCATTTAAAACTTAAATTCTATAAGGGAAATGAACTGACTTTTAAAATGGTGTTTAAAGTATCGTTGCCACCTAAAAAGTTGCATGGATTACATATGTGCATGTCATGAGGACTGCATAGCATTACTTATATATGTCATGAGGCCGCAATACATAGAAGTCTGTAATCCTTTTTCTACATTACTAGAATGAAGTTGATGATTGCTATCATTAATTTTCGTTTATTTCAGAATATCTAAAAAAATATTGTCTGTTAGAAAGAAAGAGATATAATGACTATTCCTGACGAGTTCAAATAATAAAACCGTTTAAGTGATCACTATCCCATTCTAATGCTTTTTAAAGCATTTTGGTTCCTTGGCCAAATGCCTTTCTATTAACCACTTTTTTAGAAGTAGGAAGCTCATTAGACTCAAATTACACTTTGTACCAACAAATATTAGACCAACCAATTTTTACGGTAGTTCATTTCTTTTTACACACTAACACACAAACACAGAGAGAGGAAGAGAAGAGAGAGAGAGAGAGAAGAAAGAGATAGAGAGAGAGAGAGAGAGACACACACACACATAATATATATTATTATATGAGAATTTTTTTTTTCGTTCGTGGCAAATCCACGGGTCCGCTAGTATTTATATATTATATATTATATATATATATATTATACTATATAGATATGCCCTTAGTCTAATGTTCTCTATGATGTTTCCTTTGATAATTACTTAAAATGCCATACATATATAATATAATAAATATATATATACTTATATATATTATATATATTATATAATATATATATACTATTCATATCGAATTAAAAAAAAGGCACGTCTCCTGGTTAACGATTTTATTTGGTGTTCTTTCTTTTCAATTTTCTGGGACAATTTTTTGATAATTTTGGATGATTCCACCCACAATATAAAAGTGGCCAGAACTGATAAAGATCACAATAAAATCGTTACAAGGAGACGTGCTTTTGTTCATTGTGACATGCAGTTAATGAAGAATGTGCCGCAATACACACACACACACACCCAACCACACACCAACTAGATTATATATATATATTATATATATTATATTATATTATTATAAATATAATTTTGAATTAGTAGAAGAAAGACAGTTAAATAATTGGGGAAATCGCATATTGTACCAATATTACGTTGTTAATAGAAACTTTATCACTACCCTTGGAGTTATTATTGCAAAACAGGGTTTTTCTCCTTTAAGTTTTCATAAAACTGAATAAATAGATACACTGTTGCTAAATTGATTTGAATGAACCTGTTTTGAACTGCTTGACGATAAACTTTTCACTTTCAGAAGTATATTTCAGCCAAAGTTTTCGAAAACAACAATTATCTTTCCTAGGGTGTGACACTAGGTCAATATTTCTGAGCGGACTTTACGTGTCTTGAATTCGAGTTTCTTCTCTTTTAGGACTAGTTACCTAGCCAGAGGCTAAAGAGCACTCTGCACGCTATTTACCCATAGTACGAGGCGGAGGAGTAGGTTGAGTGTATACGTTACCAACAAAAGAGTATTACGCATATGTTGAATGCAAACAGACTCGTCCAGGATTTGAACTCGTCTGTTGACAAGTTCCATTCTCCTAGATTACAGGGGTTTTTAGATTTTAGAAGTTTTGCCATTTTCTTGGTTAGTTGTGTTCGAGAGAATTGCTGAAGAGCTGGAATTTTAAAGCGGATTTTTTTAAGGCAAATTAATTAATCAAGACTTCGATCCTTGGCCTTGACGCTTTAATCCATTTAGTTCTCTACGGTAATTGACTTATATAACGAAGTCAGCAATAACTTAATCTCTGCTATGATCAGTAAAATTACGTTTATTTCTATGTGGGAGCTAAAATGAACGGAGAGCCTTTTCTGTGATTGGACATAGCAGATCACCTGAGATGTCCAGAAGATTTGGCCCCAAATCAGATAGACATTTCGGACAAGTTAAGGAGGGAAGTCGACTGGAATTATCTCCGAGAATGAATATTAATTAAAGAAACAGATTATCTTAAAGTTCCTCTCCATCACTGATAAAATTTCAGCTCAAAACTTGACTCATATACAAAAAGGGCGTTTATATTTTATAATTATTTTTGTTGTTAAAAAGCCTTAATATTGAGCTAAGTTTTATGCTTTATTTTTGGTTGTTTAGTATTAGGAATATACTAAATCTTGCTATACAACACTAATAGATTAATAATCAATTATTAACTAGCTCTAAATTTCTTGTGTCATCGACTGGCCCTGGAATGGTGCGAATGATCTGATTCTTGCGCCAAAACTTACTGAGTGCTTGTCACGTGATTGCTATGTCCAAAGGTTTGGAAATTTTAATTTTGGTGTGAATTGGAATCAGAGGAGAATTCAAAGACATCCAAACGTACAGCACTTTTGAGATCGGCCTAGATACTCGAAGAGTCCATGGGAGACCTGTTGGAGACATTGCTGTCATTCAGTCAGTGACCACGGATAATGGATAGGTGGGAAAAACTTATATAATTAATAATAATATAATAATAATAATCAATGATAATAATCACAAAAAAGGCAAATAAAGATTACTTATGGCAGCCAACAACAGCAGATGTAATATATGGACAAACAGAAAAAACAACGAAAACTAGAGAAACGAAAGATGGAGAGAAAACATTTATTGGTTCATTCAAACGACAAATCGAGGTTTTAGGTTGCACATAAAATACTTAGACATGGGTTTAAGAAGAGAAACCTCAAGAGAGAAACTGAATCACTAATAATTGCTGCACAAAATACCTAAGAACAAATTATATCAAAGCACAAAATTGATAATGACGCAACAAAACAGTAAATGTGGACTTGTGAGTGACAGAGATGAGACCTGTAAATCATGTATTAAGTGAATGTAGCAACATTATCACAACCGGAATACAAAGTTTAGCACGACTGGTTTTGGTAAGTGTGATCCAACTGGAATTATGCAAAAAATTGAATTTGATTATACTTCTGACCATGTGCAACATCTAGGTTGGCTTAGTTTTTTGGGGACACTCACTTGGTTGTTATGGTTAGCAAAGCTAGATTTGCGGACCATTGGAGCGAGTTCGTCTCATTGGGTGCCCAAGACTTCTGGCTTTGTTCCACACCAAAGCCTAGCGTTGAATAACTATATTACAAAAACACCAATACATAAAAATACCGGACCTATGACCTTTAGCCCTTTTGCGATCTCGATTTGTGGGAACATTCTTTACCGTTTACCTGTCAAAATCAGGTTTGTGTGTTAGGGTTAGGCGTTAGGGTTAGGTTAGCTTAGGGCCAGGGTTTAGGGTTACTTTATAATTTTTTAAAAACTATAAAATCGTCTGTTAACAAATTAAACCGGATTTTGACGGTGTAAATGGAAAAAAAAAATGTTCCCACGAATCGAGATCGACAAAGGCTGCCTAAATGTCATATGGTCCCAAATTATCTAATAATAAGGTTGGCATGCCATAAAATCCAACCAACCAAACAACCAAACAACCAATTTAAGCCTAAATAAATATCCAGACTGGGACTATAAATTCCAATTCTATTCTCCACGCGTTGTGCAGACGTCTGAATCATATTTCTTGCCTGACATTAAAGGCTTAGAGAAGAAATTTTACTATTACGATTTTTTGGTTCTTTTTTATATTTGTGTTTTTTATCTTTTTAGGGGGGGTCCTTTTTTTAATATTCTTGTATTTTTTTATATTTTGTGTTGCCTCTGTTCTCGAACGCCGCCGTCTTCCTTAGCATTATTCATCTTTTTGACTTTGTTCTCTGTTCCTATCTTCAATTACGTTTAGAAATTACCTAATGCGACTTCCTTATTTCATTTTGTGAACGTGTCCTCAAGGCATATACAGCGGTTGCGGTTTATCTCTCTTCT
>CM042153.1:79573381-79606504 GCA_023376005.1 Doryteuthis pealeii
AGCACATGGAAAGTATCCACCAATATATATAGAGAAGAAGCTCTAACACTGGTTCATTTTGTTTTACAGTTAAGCTCATTTCCTTGTGTTACATAATTATGTAGATTCCTAACTATTATGTACAGTAGTGTAGAAACCAAAATGGGCTGTTATACAAGTTGCCAGGGCCACGGCCTGAAGGATGAATGACAAGGCTTGACCTCATCCTGACCCTTCCCGGTGGATACCTTGAGAATCGGTGGAGAAGCTACCCTCTTCCGGTTTAGATTAGAAAGAGTCTTTAGTCACGATCGGCCAAAGCCCCGACCGGTGCGTAAGTAGTGTATGGCACGGTGCCAGATAATCTGCGCAGAGTAGTCTGTGGGGATTTCAGAATAAAATATAGATCTAAGTTAAATCCGAAGTCTTGTGTTATTATCTAAAAACTACAAATGACACAGGGCTTCTGATAAAGAGAAATCCCCAAATTGAAGACCAGACACGAAGTCCCCAAGACGAAGTTTCAGTCGCTAGAAGAGACGCGTAGAGAAGAAATAGAAGTAAGAAAGTAAGGAAAGAGAGTTACTACAACACTTGCATACTGTTAATATGAGTTCAGAATTTCCAAACAAGGCTTGCTGTGGATTCATATAGCATGGTGGGCGAACCTAACGGCACACACAACCTTTTTAGTCGTATTTTTAATGCATTTAGTATGAAAAGATCTGTTTAAAACGTCAATAGGAGGATATTCTATCTTTTTGAGGGAAATAAAATTATACCATAGAATATAGACATGAAACAAATCAATACCATACAACATAATCCCCAATAATGCTAACGCATTGATAAAACCAATTACTAAAAAGTTATAAATTACAATACACGATATGTATAACTTCCTAACCGAAGGCTTTGAACTCATGTCCCTTTTTTGTCTCTAGGAATCCTTGTTATTCATATCAACTGGTTTAATTGGTACCATAGAAGCCCTAAATAAGTGAATTGTAATTCTTTTTTTTTGTAAAGGAGAAACCTTAAAATTAAAAAAAAACAAACTAGCCACAGCCTATATATTAATACTCGTGTTCCTCAATCTTCCCTACCGTTATCCATCTTGCAACACTCTCTGGTTAAAAATGAGACGGTCTAAGATGAAATGCAAAAATTAACATACTGATTAGCTGGTGTTGCTTATACGCTGAAATTCTTATTTCTTAGGAGTGTTGTCAACTCAGCTAAATAATAAACCAATGAATGGGACAATAATTATATGTCTAATCAGTCGGACACTTTGGTTTGGTTTCTTTGTTTAATGGCATATTCAAACTTCGTGGTTAATTTAATGCCAAATTCATATTTATAGTAGAAAAAACAGTAGTGCTACTCTTTAACCTGTAGCGGTCGGTTTAGGATATTAAAAAAAACAACTAGAACCTAGTATGATAATTTAATTATTACAATGTTTGATATGCTTACTTAAGAGCTATTGCAAGTTACTTCAATATGTAAAAAGTATAATAATCTTGATTTAACTCTCTCTCATTCTTTTTTTTTCTTCTTTCGTTCCTTCTTTTCATCAATCGGTTTAGGATTTTAAAGAATATAAAAGCGGCTCGTTTGAATCGATATGATGGTCAGAAAAGAGGATGGAAAGGTATGGATTAAGAATAGGATTTTAAAAAGAAAAGAAAGGTCGTTGTACGTACCGATTTATACCAAGGCGTTTTGTGTTAACACAAAAATTGGGCGGGTGGTGTGGGGTGGTGAGAGAAGGTTGATAATCGTGGAGAATTCAAAGTCTGTGTCGGGGGGTTAGAAAGCGAGGTAAGACCGAGTTAAATTTTTATCTTTAGAATTATTTACGTGAAAGAAAAAAAAACAAAAACAAAAGATGGTGAGTGTAGAACGATTAATTCCATCGCATTTCTAATCAATGTTTTGTATTGCACAGCAAGTAACTAAAAAATAAAGTCTGTTGTAATTAAGAAAGTAAAGAAGATGATCAAAATATCTCGGGCAACATGAGAAAAGGGGGAAGTCGAAAATAAAAACGGGGATGAGGGGGGGACTAGATGGCGGGTAGAGTAGAGTAGAGTAGAGAAGGAAGGAGGAAGAGAAGACGGTGGGGGAGGGGGAGAAAATGTAAGGAATGTGGGTGGTATTATGAAAAGGTGGGAATTCTGGATAGGTAAAAAAGGACAAAATAGATGGAGAAGAACAATAATCAGAATATACAAAGATGAGAAAGAAGAGGACGAAGAGAGAAGAGAGAGAGAGAGAGAGAGAGAGAGAGAGGAGAGAGAGAGAGAGAGAGAGAGAGAGATTGGATTTGTTGGTTGTTTGTTTTACGGCATATCAACCTCAGTGGGTCATTTAATGCCGATAAAGTTTTGAAATAAATCAATTCTTAATGGACGATGCATTTTTTTTATGAATATATTTTTTTTATTTAACCCATAGATGGGACCCTAACAGGTACTACCACTCCGGGTCAGAGTGGACCAGAGAGCAATGGTGATGAGAGAGAGAGAGAGAGAGACAGACAGACAGACAGACAGACAATATAGAATAAGGTATTATGAAAAAAGCGGAACATCCGGAAAGTGAAAGAGGCAAAAGATAGAAAAAGGATCAGAACAATACGAAAGTTCAGGTAGAACAGGAAGACAAAAAGTAGAGAGAGAGAGAGAGAGAGAGAGAGAGAGAGAGAGAGAGAGAGAGAGAGACAGAGACAGAGACAGAGACAGAGACAGAGAGACAGACAGACAGACAATATAGAATAAGGTATTATTCAAAAAGCGGAACATCCGGAAAGTGAAAGAGGCAAAAGATAGAAAAAGGATGAAAACATTACGAAGTTGAGGTAGAACAGGAAGACAAAAAATCATATGTGAAAGAGAGAGAGAGAGAGAGAGAGAGAGAAGAGAGAGAGAGAGAGAGAGAGACGAGAGAGAGAGAGAGAGAGAGAGGAGAGAGAGATTACATACAAAAAAGTGTGTATTGTGAAAGATGGAACATCCGAATAGAAGAAATGACAAAAGCGATAGAGAATGAAAATAAACAAAATATTACGTAAATGAGAAAGGAGACGAATATATTTCGAACTGAGTGTGTGTGTGTGTGAGAGAGAGAGAGAGCGAGAGAGAGAGAAAGAAAGAAAGAGAGAGAGCATATAGGATTGGGTATATATATATATAATATATATATATATATATATATATATATATTATATATATATACATATATTTACATACATATACAAAGTGTGTCAAAAAGGTATCGGGATTTTTGTACTTTTTGACATACCTAGTATTCTGAAAAAATAAGGTTTCATACTTTATTTTTTTCAGAATACAAGGTGTGTCAAAAATACCAAGTTTAAAGCTGTATTTACTAAGATAGAAATAAAGAATAAATGGAACATTATTTTTTTCAGAATACAAGGTGGGTCAAAAAGTCTTTAAAAATCTTGATACTTTTTGACACCCCTTGTATGTACACACCCACACACACACACACACATATATATATATATATATATATATATATATATATACATAGATACATATAATATAAATATATATATAATATATGTTATGTACATATATACATTCATATATATACACAAACATACATATATATATATATATATATATATATATATTATATATATATATATATATATATGTATATAATATACCAAACTTATTGGTAAATCCTCGCGGTGAGAAAAAAACCAACAAATAGTTTGATTGTAAAATATACTACCAAACATCAACCGGGAAGAAACAAATTTTTGGAAAAAAGAAAAGACCAAGATAATCGTACCAACAAAAAATAATCTATTAATACAATATTTGGCCCCCCAAAAAAAACAATTTATATGCATATATATATATATATAAGATATATATATTCATACAAAACCGCCAGGAGACTAAAGCTAATAAGTAAAAAGTGCTCAATACCTAAGTAGAGCAAATAATAAAGATAAATCTAATGAGTCAGACGAACCTACTAAAAGTTTCGTTTAATGCTCTTCAGGGCTAAGTCAGATCTTAGCCCTGAAGAGCATTAAGCGAAACTTTTAGTAGGTTCGTCTGACTCATTAGATTTATCTTTATATATATATATATATATATATATATATATATATATATGAGAGAGAGAGAGAGAAAGAGAGAGAGAGAGGGTGAGAGAGAGGTTTAATAAAATACGGAGTATTATGAAAAAAGGTGAGTTTCTGGGAAACAAATGAGAGATGGTAGAGACAAAAGTAAATAAACAAGACAACGAAACGAGGTTAGACGAAAATATGAGAGAAACATCCGGTTATAGAAAGAAAAATCGGTTGCAGAAGATTAAGGAAAAAGAGGCTGTGATCTTCATCTGCAAGGAGAAGTTTGACGTTAACCCCCCCCAAAAAAACACAAAAAAAAACAAAAACAAACCCAAAACGAACAATATAAATATAGGTGGTTGTGGATAATAAGTAAAAGGAAAAGAAAAGAAAGAGACGAACCAAAGAAGAGAACAGTAAAAAAAAAAAAAAAGACTAAAAGAAAGAAAAAATAAAGATAAAAGAAAAATACACTAAAAAGTCAAGAACAAATTTACTTTAAATAGATCGAGTGTGAATTGAAACCTGATTAAAACTCCAGACAAGAAATTAAAAAAAAAAATAGTTAGTAACGTCCAAAATATTTAAAAAGCAAAAAACAAAAACAGAAAAAAAGAAAAAAAGAAAAGAAAATTTCAAAAGAAAAAGAATTCCCGAAGAAAAAAAAGTTCCTTGTTGAATTTGTAACAAAAGGTATCTTCGAGGTTGTTTAATAAAAACGAGAAATTAAAAAAAAAAAAAGAAAGAAAAAAGAAAAGAAAAAAAGAAAAAAAGAAAAAAGAAAAAAGAAAAGAAAGAAGTCCAAAGAAATTATAAAAATGGAAAATCTGGTACGACTTAAAGACGTAAACATGATCGTTTTGTATAGCTTACTGAAAATTACCAGCAAGTGAATATCTCCTTTAATGTAAAAGTGAGTGTGAGAAATAAAAGAAAACTAATTTACTTGGCTTCGAATGAATAGATTATGTTTTGAAAAATTTCTCTCTATATCGTGAAGAATCCGTAACAAATTTTATAATACCAAAACGAAAAAAAAAAAAAAAAAAATAAAGTCAGAAATAAAAGTGAGATTACTTAGAAGAGCGAAACTGTAAGTCACAAAAGAGAACATCATTGAAGCGAAATAGATGCAAATGGCGGAAGGATGCCTAAGACTGAATGTAAGAAGATATTTGATTGGTCGATTTTTTGAAAAACAAGGCACAATGTCAAATTCAGGTTTAGTAGTGTGAAACACAAAATAACACAAGACTTGTAGATCTTTTATCTTATACCTAACTCTTCAGACACTACTATATTTAACTGTTTAGGTACTATTTTAAGGCCGTGGGACAAAATATGGTCCTCATTAATTAATTTGTGGAGATTTATTTGGTTTGTTTTGTTTTACGGCATATCAACCTCAGTGTGTCATTTAATGCCGATAAAGTTTTGAAATAAATCAATTCTTAATGGATAATACAATTTTTTTTATAAATACATTTTTCTATTTAATCCATAGATGGGACCCTAACAGGTACTACCACTCCGTGTCAGAGTGGACCAGGAAGCAATGGTAATGAAGTGGTGCTCCACATTCCCCAAACCTCCAAAACTGGAAACTCACCATCAGATAGAGTTTAACGTCATTCCCAGGATATGTAGACCCGCAGCCACCACCTTCTAGCACCCATATGATAAAAAGGGATTGGGGCTTGCCTTAAGGGCAATAGGGTTGGGGAAATCATATAGGTGCTAGGGCTTGACGTGACCAGCCGATTGATCGGAGGGGGCCTCTCCGACCGCCAGTCTAGCCCAAGATAGGGCCAAAGTGGTGTATTGCATGTCATGCTTGTGGGGATTTAAATTAAATAAAAAGTTCTGAGCGTCTGGACGCTAGCGTTCAGACTTAACGGGCAGATTAAAAAAGTCTCCATCTATACTTCAAAACAGTTGTGTCTTGTTATTTCTCTTCACCAATTCCCTATAAATATTCCCTATAAATTATCACCCCACCTTCCCAAAAATCTATGGCCTTACCAAAACTCGAGATACTTCAAAGACCCATCATCTCCGGAATAGAATCTGTCATCCACAATATCGCAAATTTCTGGCAAAAACACTATCCCCCTACTAGGTACAATTAGTGACGCTCACACAAAAATTCAGGTGCACTTCTCAACAAAATAACCGACAGCAACTTGGTGAATAAATCCATAGTTAGCCTGGACATAAAACTCCTTTACACAAACATACCGGTTAACAAATGCCTAAAAACACCGTAACACAAATAACATTAAACTAAAATCACCCCCCACCACTAAAATAATCAAAATATGTAATATATGCACGTCTAACTGATACTTCGAATTTGACAATATTTTTTATAAACAAAAATTTGGCCTACTTATGGGATCACCCTTAAGCGACGTTCTAGCGTGCTTATACCTAGAATTCCTAGAAGCTGGCCCCTTTACGCACATCATCCCAAACAACTCAGAGTACTTCTGATACATAGACGACACATTAATCATATACCAGAGTGATATAGATATCACAGAAATGGGCAAACTAGATAAAGTAGAAACCACCATAATATTTCAAATATAGTCCTTTTTACAAAAAGGTCAACAATTTTTTTACAGATCTATATTTTTTAAATTTAACAAGTTTTTATGTTAATTTACAAGAAAGGGTCGGTTTAGCTTAGTCTGGGCAATCGCAAGGATCCAGGTTCGATATCGCTCCCGACAACTCACAGCACAGCCTGGTTGGTTGGTTTTTACGGCATGTCAAACCTTGTTGGGCTATTTCATACCGAAGACATTTTACTTTATTCATTCTTGATGAGTACTCAATTTAAAAAAAAAAATTTAAAAGACATTTTTAAAATTTAATTAAAAAAACACTTTTTTCTCCTAGACTGGTTACCTAGCCATGGTTAAAGTGCCCAGTCTTCTCTACTATTTGCCCATAGTTGGAGGGAGAATTAGATTCATACTTTTCCCAAGAGTATTAGCGCTATGTGAAATGCAAACAGTTTCGTCCAGCAATTGAACTCGGTTGACGATTCAATTTCCTACGACTCTAACCATTTGACCATGGATATAAGGAGTTCTTTTTGGTCATTTTGACAGTGGTGATTTCGGCGCGAACCTACAATATCACTGTGACTTGGACGTGTGCAAAACAAAGTCTGGAACTAAGCGACTTGCGCGCAAGGAAGGAGAAACGATCCAGTGGAAGGACTAGGGACCGAGGCAACTCAAATTACGGTAGCAGATATCTCGGTTTTTAACATTTTTACTTGGCTTGACTAAAAAGACCTAACGACGTCATGAGAAAGATGCATATGCGAGAAATGATTTCTCGCTTCCGTTTACTGTCTGGTCACTGGACCGAGTTGCTAAATTTCACGTTTCATCGAATGACCGAAAGAGTAAAATACAAAAAAAAAAAAAAAAGAAAAAGAAAAAAGAAAAGAATATCCAGGCTGTGTTCGAACTGGTGCAACAAACAATTACTTTTTCTTTATTACAAGACAAATCATTTGAATATTGGTTGTAGCAAAAATCTGGGACAAACAATTCCACCGAATGCGTATTAGTGTGAAACGAAGAAGAAAAAAAATGTGAGTTGATTAGATTTGCAGACGTCTGGGCTATTTGATCAAGAAAGCAAATAAAAGTTGCGAGTAAAAGAGATTAAAAAAAAAGGAAAGAAAGTAAGGAAAGAAGAGGACACTGTAGAAATAATAGATTTAACTCATTTTTATGTAACATATGTTAGAATTATTTTGATAAGAAGGTATTTATATTTTAAGACATTTTGACAGGCGATTCATCAATTCATCTCATGAAATTTTAAATAAAAATGTTTGAATAGATTTTTATACATTATATGAAAATATTTGGAACAAAAAAACAAAAACAAAAACAAAACAAAAAAAAAACATTCTCGATTTGAGATGAATAAATATATAATATTTATAGAGTGAGAACTATTTTTACGATGGTAAAAATATTCTGCGCGGGGAGTTTATTGGAACTACGATGATGAGTCATAAAGTAATACCATTTTGTTTAGGACAGGTATAATTACCAACACAGGGACATGTATCATGCATCAAAATGAAGCTGGTCCTCTGTGGATCACATCCCTACTTCTCCACATAGGTGAGTCAAAAAGTAATACCATTCTGTTTAGGACAGGTATAATTACCAACACAGGAACATGTATCATACATCAAAATGACGCTGGTCCTCTGTGGATCACATTCCTACTTCTCCACATAGGTGAGTCAAGAAGTAATACCATTTTGTTTAGGACAGGTATAATTACAAAAACAGGAATATATATCATACATCAAAATTAAGCTGGTCCTCTGTGGATCACATCCCTATTTCTCTACATAGTCACCGTTTTTCTCAATATAAATGTTCCACCTTCAAATGAGAGCATGTATCTTTGCCCCATAAAATTTCTGTTGACTGTTCTTTGAGTCACTTCTTTACTACAGATTTTACTTCCTCATCACTGGAATAATGTTTGACCCTTTAAACCTTCTTTCATGGAGCCAAAGAGAGGCAAACATTATTTGCTAATGCTACATACTAAATCCTAAACATATATATATTATAAACATATATATATTTATATATATATATATATTATAATACACACACACACACACATATATATATATATACCCACTATTTATAATATATATTATATATATATATATATATATATATATATATATATATATTATATATTATGTTATATACACATGCTACCTATACACTTATATATATTGCCGTCACAGAAGCAGAAACTCAATAGATGACTTAGTTATTTTTATAAAAGAGATAATCTCCCATTGGATATAAAAATTGCTAAGGACATTTATCTTATATTAGAGGTTTGTTTTAGTGGAATTATTTCGTAATGATTCCGTTGCCAATTAATTATATAAAGCAAGTGTATAAATTTAAAAAATAACCTTGTTACGTTTGAAGAAGAGTCATGGAAAATAACATGTATTATGATAGACAAGTCTTAACCTTTGGCTGACTTTTTAATCAATTCCCGGATTGGTTGGTTTGATCGTAAGTGTATTTGTCGCATACCCCACTTGTATGGACTGGGCACAAGGCCTCGTTTTAAAGTGGGCCCACCCACAAACCGAAGCTCATGGGTGGGAAAGAACAAAAATTGCGTCGATCCCTTCGGCATTCCCCCTCAAGGGGGCGCCTCAGGCGCTGGGCAATAAACCCAGCCCTGCCCCTTTAAGTCAAGGGGGCAGGTGTTGCATGGGGGGAAAGCCCCCTTGGGATCGACGCTAATAATTGTACTTTAACCCGGTCCAGTGGCCGAAGTACACTGGACCCCCCAGTGGGGGGGGGGGCAGGGAAAAGAGTCAAGAACGGGTTAGAGATGAAGAGTGAATCTGGTGATTTCTTTGGACTGATGTAAATGTCGTCTGTCTCTAGAATTCCCCTTAAAGCGTTATAGTTTTTTTTTTCGGGAAAGTGGGAGAATAAAGATATTTAAAATACAAGTCATTGTATTCTTTTATAAGAACTGAAGTGAATAGATCACCAAAGATAAGCAACAACACGCCTTCTAATCCTTAGTGGCCGTGTCGGTTGTAGCAGTAGAATACACCTACTGCACCTCTGCAGAGGGGTAAGATGCCCTCACAATGGAAAGAAAGACGGGGTGAGCTGAAGAAAGAACACACAAACATATTAAAGAAAAGAAAGAAAGAAAGAAAGAAGGGGGAATATGAAGAAAGAAAAATCTGGGGAAAAGAAAGAAAGAAAGCAAAAAGAAAGAACCTGAAGAAAGAAAAACAAAAAGATCGGAGAAAGAAAGAAAGAAAGAAAGAAAGAAGGGAGAACATGAAGAAAGAACAAAGACTGGACGAAAGAAAGAAAGAAAGAAGAAAGAAAGCAAAAAGGAAGAATCCCAAAGAAAAAAAAAAAAAAGATCGGAGAGAAGAAAGAAGAAGAAAGAAAGAAAGAAAGAAAAGAAGGGAGAACATGAAGAAAGAAAAAAAAAAAAAAAAAAAAAACCGGGCGAAAGAAAGAAAGAAAAATAAAGGAAGTACCCGAAGAAAGAAAAAACAAAAAATCGGCGAAAGAAAGAAAGAAAGAAGCCGAAGTAAAAAACATTAAAGAAAGAAAGAAAGAAAGAAAAAAAGAAAGAAAGAAAGAAAGAATGGAGAACCTGAATTAAGAAAGAAAGTAACGAAAAGAAAGAAAGAAAGAAAGAAAGAGAGAAAAGGGAAATTTACACGTCATTCATTTTTCCGATGAAAGAAATAAGGAATAATCTGAACAAAGAAAGAAAAATGGGTGGGGGGAGGGAATGTCACAAGTCATTCATTTTTGACACAATCCAGTGATTAATTATTACCATTTTTCTATTGGGATACCCCAGGGGAGGAAATCCCGTCGAAATTATTCTCATTCAACCTTTTTTTTCCAAAACAAAATGGCGATACCATAAATCATTCAAAATCAGAACCTGATTGGCATCGGTAAATGCTTATTGATCTTCCCAATGTCGTTGGCACCAAATCGCCCAGACGACCCTTTTCTGTTGGTGCTCTGCGTAAAAAATAAAAAAGAGGAAACAAAAAGCCCAACAAAAACAGATTACTATTGGCCCAAAAGTAATGAATGCTTCAAATGAAAACAAGGCAAATAAAAATGGGAACACTAACAAAATTTCCGATCGGCTTTTGACAGAGAATTGAATAATCAACTATTAACAAGTGATTTAATCTTCGATTATTAATTGCTTTCAATCAAGTCAAAACTAAAAGAAAAGTATGAAAAATAAGAATATAATAATTCTAGTAGGACCTGTGGATGTACTACTATATAAATTATATGATTATATAAATTATCAGGACCTGTGGATATACAAGTGTATAAATTATATGATTATATAAACTATAATGACCTGTGGATGTACAAGTGTATAATTATATGATTATATGAACTACCAGGACCTGTGCATATACCAGTGTATAAATGATATGATTATAAAAATTATCAGGACCTGTGGATATACAAGTGTATAAATTATATGATTTTATGAACTACCAGGACATGTGGATATACCAGTGTATAAATGATATGATTATATGAACTACCAGGGCCTGTGGATATACCAGTGTATAAATTATATGATTTTATGAACTACCAGGACCTGTGCATATACGAGTGTATAAATGATATGATTATATGAACTACCAGGGCCTGTGGATATACCAGTGTATAAATTATATGATTTTAGGAGCTATCAGGACCTGTGGATATACCAGTGTATAAATTATATGATTGTATGACTATCAGGGCCTGTGGATATACCAGTGTATAAATTATATGATTATATAAACTATCAGGACCTGTGGATATACCAGTGTATAAATTATATGATTATAAAAATTATCAGGACCTGTGGATATACCAGTGTATAAATTATATGATTATATAAACTATCAGGACCTGTGGATATACCAGAGTATAAATTATATGATTATATGAACTACCAGGAGCTGTGGATATACCAGTGTATAAATTATATGATTATAAAAATATCAGGACCTGTGGATATACCAGTGTATAAATTATATGATTATATGAACTACCAGGAGCTGTGGATATACCAGTGTATAAATTAATGATTATAAAATTATCAGGACCTGTGGATATACCAGTGTATAAATTATATGATTATATAAACTATTAGGACCTGTGGATATACCAGTGTATAAATTATATGATATACACAGTGTATAAATTATATGATTATAAAAATTATCAGGACCTGTGGATATACCAGTGTATAAATTATATGATTATATGAACTATCAGGACCTGTGGATATACAAGTGTATAAATTATATGATTATATGAACTACCAGGACCTGTGCATATACCAGTGTATAAATGATATGATTATAAATTATCAGGACCTGTGGATATACCAGTGTATAAAAATTATATGATTTTATGAACTACCAGGACCTGTGGATATACCAGTGTATAAATTGTATGATTGTATGACTATCAGGGCCTGTGGATATACCAGTGTATAAATTATATGATTATATAACTATCAGGACCTGTGGATATACCAGTGTATAAATTATATGATTATATGAACTACCAGGACCTGTGGATATACCAGTGTATAAATTATATGATTATATAAATTATCAGGACCTGTGGATATACAAGTGTATAAATTATTTGATTATATGAACTACCAGGACCTGTGCATATACCAGTGTATAAATTATATGATTATATAAACTATCAGGACCTGTGGATATACCAGCGTATAAATTATAATGATCATATGAACTATCAGGACCTGTGTGATATACCAGTGTATAAATTATATGATTATATAAACTATCAGGACCTGTGGATATACCAGTGTATAAATTATATGATTATATGATTATACTATCAGGACCTGTGGATATAAGTGTATAAATTATATGATTATATAAACTATCATGACCTGTGGATATACCAGTGTATAAATTATATGATTTTATGAACTACCAGGACCTGTGGATACACACGTGTATAAATGATATGATTATATGAACTACCAGGACCTGTGCATATACCAATGTATAAATGATATGATTATAAAATTATCAGGACCTGTGGATATACCAGTGTATAAATTATATGATTATATAAACTATCAGGACCTGTGGATATACCAGTGTATAAATTATATGATTATATAAACTACCAGGGCCTGTGGATATACCAGTGCATAAATTATATGATTATATAACTATAGGACCTGTGGATATACCAGTGTATAAATTATATGATTTTATGAACTACCAGGACCTGTGCATATACCAGTGTATAAATTATATGATTATACAGGACCTGTGGATATACAGTGTATAAATTATATGATTGTATGAACTACCAGGACCTGTGGATATACCAGTGTATAAATTATATGATTATAAAAATTATCAGGACCTGTGGATATACAAGTGTATAAATTATATGATTATATGAACTATCAGGACCTGTGGATATACCAGTGTATAAATTATATGATTATATGAACTAACAGGACCTGTGGATATACCAGTGTATAAATGATATGATTATAAAAATTATCAGGACCTGTGGATATACCAGTGTATAAATTATATGATTTTATGAACTACCAGGACCTGTGGATATACCAGTGTATAAATTATATGATTATATAAACTACCAGGACCTGTGGATATACCAGTGTATAAATGATATGATTATATAAACTATCAAGACCTGTGGATATACCAGCGTATAAATTATATGATTATATAAACTATCAGGACCTGTGGATATACCAGTGTATAAATGATATGATTATATGAATTGTGGTATACCAGTGTATAAATTATATGATTATAAAATTATCAGGACCTGTGGATAAACCAGTGTATAAATTATATGATTATATGAACTATCAGGACCTGTGGATATACCAGTGTATAAATTATATGAACTATCAGGACCTGTGGATATACCAGTGTATAAATTATATGATTATACTACCAGGACCTGTGGATATACCAGTGTATAAATGATATGATTATATGAACTATGTGCATATACCAGTGTATAAATTATATGATTATAAAATTATCAGGACCTGTGGATATACCAGTGTTATAATTATATGATTTTATGAACTACCAGGACATGTGGATATACCAGTGTATAAATTATATGATTATATGAACTACCAGGGCCTGTGGATATACCAGTGTATAAATTATATGATTATAATAACTATCAGGACCTATATATACCAGTGTATAAATATATGATTATATAAACTATAAGACCTGTGGATATACCAGCGTATATAAATTATATGATTATATAAACTATCAGGACCTGTGGATATACCAGTGTATAAATTATATGATTATATGAACTACCAGGAGCTGTGGATATACCAGTGTATAAATTATATGATTATAAAAATTATCAGGACCTGTGGATATACCAGTGTATAAATTATACGATTATATGAATTACTAGGACCTGTGGATATACCAGTGTATAAATTATATGAACTATCAGGACCTGTGGATATACTAGTGTATAAATTATATGATTATATAAACTATCAAGACCTGTGATATACCAGCGTATAAATTATATGCCGGGACCTGTGGATATACCAGTGTATAAATTATATGATTATTAAAACTATCAGGACCTGTGGATATACCAGTGTATGAATTATATGATTATTAAAACTATCAGGACCTGTGGATATACTACTATATAAACTATATAAACTCTCTCTCATCCTTTTTTTCTTTCCTTCTTTTTACCTTTTCATTATAGCATTATCGCTTCCGCATGCTCGATGTCTATCTCTAACTTTCCCCTATTCTCTTTCATTCTTTTTCCATTCTTATTATATTTTTTCTGTGTAGCATGTTTTTTCTTCCCTTTCTTCCTTTATGATAAAAACGGAATGGTCCATTATTTAGCTGACGACACTCATAAGAAATAATAATTCGGCAGATAGGCAACACCAGAAAATAAGGATTTATTAATCATTTTTTTTACTAGAGGGTGCTGCAAGATGATAAAAAAGTGATTGCCATACGGGCAATAGAGTTGGGACAATCATATATATGCTAGGGTTTGACTTGATCAGCCGATTAACGAGGGGTGACTCCAACCGCCTGTTTAAGGGCCAAAGTGGAGTGTTGCGTGTCATGAAATGATCAGTCACAAAGATTCCGTCCTTAAGCATCCTGGGTCACCACTCACGGCCTACAAGTGGTCCTATTGGGATGATTTTACCTCTTTGCAGGGGTTGTTATTCAATAACTCCAGCTGACAGGGCGATTTATTTTTGGAATGTATGTTTTATGATCAATAGTGAATGTAAGGGTAAAAAAAATGTTCGTATTCTTAGATAATATAAGAAAATATATATAAAAACTATTGTTCTTATCTTCATTGTTATCTGTACAACGTTTCGGCCGATGTGCCCTCCGGCTTCTTCATGTATTATTGTATATTGTACGAGCGAAACAAAGAAAATACGACAAAAATAACAGAGGATATTTTTCCCGGTAAAAACGAAAAGAAGTTAAAAAACGGAAGAGAGGGTTTCCGGTCAGGGAAGCAGGGAAAGGATAAAGAATATATAACAAATATATAACATATAATATATAACAAATGTCTGTTATCAGATCAAAAGATAAAGATGCGTAGGCGTGTCGTCAATACAAAAGCCAGAGGGTCGAGTCGTCAGTTAGGACAGTCAATCAGGAGATGGCGAGCAGAGCTAGAGTTAGACTTGGGAACCTTCTCGGACTTGAGAACCATCTCGGATTCGGGAACCTTCTTTTCGAACTCGGGAAATAGTATATATTCAAGCTTTAGAATATTACATTTTATCCTTTCTTTATTCCTCAGGTAGATCCAATTGGATCAGATTTGATTTTTTTTATCTAAATGCACTAGATGAACGCGAAAATCAAGCGACTGTGGTTGATGGGATCAGCTTAACATTGACAACATATCATCGAGATCATTATTTGATGTGCTTCTCTGGGCAGATCTTTTCATTGTAGTGACATATTTCAAGGCACCAAAGCATTGAAATGGCGGGAGGATTATTGAAATGGCGAGAAGATTATTGAAATGGCTAGATAAACGTCGCATTAAAAATCAGAACTTTTGCGCCATTTAATGCAGCCATTCAAGTATTACAAAACTACCAGCATTATATTTACTAGCGGGATCCATGGATATATATTTTTTTTGAAGATTATGTGCTTAATTAAAGTCATACCTAATTTGTTAATTAATTAATTATAATTAAATGAATTAGGCGAGCATATCGGTTTAAATGTAAAGCGTAAACATACCAAGAAAAAGTCGATCTCTGTATGTACATTTCAGCCTATTAGGCCTCATCAGCAGAGCTATAGACAGGGCAGTGCTTTGTGCGTGATTCGAACCCTACCTGTCAGGCTGACAGGCGGAGACCCTAACAATGACAATATATATATATATATATATATATATATATATATATATATATATATATATATATAATTGAAATGAAGAAAGCTTCTTCGTAATTGGAGAACTTCTTCGTAAATGGAGAGCGCTGAAAAACATAGATAAGGTTGATTGTAATTGTAGAATTAAAGATCATCGTCAAGAGAAAATTTCTTGTTTGAAGAAATTGTTTTTAGAGAGATTTTTAAAAAGAAATTATTATTTAAATAAATTTAAAGAATTTTTGAGGGTTTGACAGGCCACTCTAATCCGGGTAGACAAGTATGTTAGAAGTAGCGACTCCATCTGTTCCGTGAAAAAAATAAATATTTTCATATATATATTTATATATTAATACTCATATTCCTTAAATGTAAAACCGTTATCATCTTGCAACACTCTTTGGTTAATAATGAAACCGTCCAAATCATCCAAGATGAAATGCAAAAATGTAAATCCTGATTATCTAGTATTGCTTATCCGTTGAATTCTAATTTCTTTTGAGTGTAATATATTCTTATAGTTTGTATAAAGGCTTTATTATTATTATTATTGTTATTATTATTATTATTATTATTATTATTATTTAGGCCCGATTTAGCTCTGCCAGTAGAGCGTCTGCTTAAGTAACAAGGTTCCGGGTTCGATACTGATCCTCGCCAACTCAGGGGTAGTGTAGCACAGAAGTCTTTGCAGTAAAGTGAGAAGCTGATGGTAGGTGTGGCGCTCCACCTCAGACGCCAAAATAATTTCAAGGAGAATGTTTTTTTTCAGAGGTGGAGCGCTACACCTACCGTCAGCTCCCCAACTTTTGCGTAAAGTTGAAATTACTCAATCTATGATACTCAAGCGCTGAATTGGTGAGGACCGGTATCGAACCAGGAACCTTGCGATTACACAGGCGGTGCTCTATCGACTAAGCTAAACCGGTCCTAGGATATTATACCGTGATTATTATAATTTTTAGGTATTGAACTGTTTTGAAATATCTCTTAAATAAACATATCAAACGTTGTAATAGTCAAATTATCATACCGTGGTATGGTAATTTTCACCTTTAGTTGACTAAATTCCTAGCATTAATATTGTGCGTGCGCATTATCTGAAATGAACTTAATTGTTATTAAGAACACATTTTATGATATTTTGTGTTAAAGCATGCAGTTGTATTGTTTTCAAAAAAAGTTTCTAAGATTTGTTTATTTCGCACGGACTTTCAAAATAGCTACCGGCTTGTTTCAAAGTGAAAGTCAAGGGAGGTTATTCTAATTTGTCTTATTTGCTAGGAATTTAGCCAACTAAAGGTGAAAATTACCCACAGTTCTCGCTAATATGAAGATGTAACATTTTGTGAATAAAGCCGATGAGTGAAAATTTCCTAACGAAGCCGTAAAATTCTTGTCTGGCCATTTAACGAGCGTAATTACAAATTATGCTGATTAAACATTACTGTAATTTAATTTCAGATGCTTTCGTCATCGATTAAGTTTGGTAGAGAAGCCACCTAGCAAGGTTCATGGTTCGATAACGGTCTCCGCCAATTCAGCGCATGAGTAGGACAGCTTGGGTTATCTGATCTGTGCGGAGCGGTAACGTGGGGAGCTGACGTTAGGTGTGGCGTTTCACGCAGGCAAAAATATAGCTCTAGCAAAAAGGGGATATGTTGTATACTCTCTTATTCTTATTCTTATGATCGTCTTTGGTATCTTATGTTCTTCTATAGATGTTCTTCTTGTAGCGTTTGGAACTTTCCATATGTCTGGTCTCCTATTGGGGATTTCTCTTTATCAAAGCCCCGGGTCATTGGTAATTTTTGGATAAATAACCCAAGACTTCGATTTTCTTTAGATCATATGTTATTTCGAAATCCCCAGCCAAACTACTGTGCAGATTGAGTACGACAGCGCGCTTAAGCGCGACTTGCTCTCTCCGTGGTTTGGCCAATACTACTAACTAACTCTGTTTCTAATCTAAACCGGAAGAAGGCCTTCTTTCCCATCTCTCCACCGATTCTCACTGTATCCACCGAAAAAGAGATCAAATTGAGGTCAACCCGTGTCACTCAATCCTCTATGACATCATACTCAAGGCCGCTGGCTGTAACTCATAACAGCCATTTTGGTTTCTACACTAATTGTACGTAAGTGTTAGGGTACTAACAATTATGTAACGGATTTGAAGATTTATTATTAGCAGCTCAAAATCTATTTCGATTTTTAGACTTTGTGAAATTATGTACAAGTTGATCGACAAAATCAGCTCCTTACTTCGCCGCACAGATCCCTGTGCTACTCATACGCTGAGTTGGCAAGGGCCGGTATCGAACTAGAAACCACGTGGTTTCTTGCCGAACGCTCTACCGACTGAGCTCAGATCCCTGTGTTACTCATACGCTGAGTTGACGAGGGCCGGTATCGAACTAGGAACCACGTGGTTTCTTGCCGAACGCTCTACCGACTGAGCTCAGATCCCTGTGCTACTCATACGCTGAGTTGGCGAGGGCCGGTATCGAACTAGGAACCTTGTGGTTTCTAGCTGAACGCTCTACCGACTGAGCGCATAAGCAAAAACAATCTCCTTGGTTTAGCGCTAGTAAAAGGGGATAGACTCCGTCGCTGATTGGCTGATACCGACTTTAGGCACCCCGACTACTTTACATTACTGTTCTAAAAATGTATAGACACTGTGGTTTCTTAATAGTTTGGTTTGGTTTAGTTTGTTTTACGGCATATCAACCTCGGTGGGTCATTTAATTGCCAACTAGGTTTTTCTAACTATTTTCAATCATTTATTTCTCCGGAAGGAACTGATTCATTCCGACCGCACTCACCTCATCACCAGACATGACACCCACGTGGTGTAATGGTTTAGAAAACTGGAATTAGTAGATCACCGAATTTCTCTGGCCTTGTACCATATCTCATCATCACCACAATCAATCACTATCACCATTCTCTCTCTTTTACATTCACAGAGAAAACTATCATAATAAAGAGTAGTTGATCAAGATATATATAGAGAGGGGGAAGTTGACAAGTAGAATGTGAATAAGAGATGGGTGAGTTTTTGACTTAATTGCAAATTACGATTAATTATGACGAAATGAAATGCAATTTTTTCAAACATAACTCAATCCTAGAACTAAGGAATATTTTGATATTAATTTTCTGTCATTAAACTAAATAGGATAAAAAGCTATTCTATCTCAGCTATCCGAACTGAGTTTCCTAATTTCAGCTCATCAAAACTTCTCAACTTTTCCCACAGATTTCAGTCAGGTGACATTCTCAATGAATAGTCATATTATTATTATTGTTCACTCCTTTTGAGTTTTTCACATCAGCATTAGCTGATAGGTATTTCACTGGAGTCTGAGTGACAAAAGCATCCTCAGGTCTCCTGGACTCTTCTGAGTATTCTAGCTGATTGCAGCAGTGCAGTAGTCTAGATTCTCAATTCTTCTCTGATTTCTAGGTCCTCCAGTCTTTTTTCCAAGTTTTTTGTACCGTTCCAAGTGCACCAACTACAATTGGTATCACTTTTACTCTCATTTTCCACCGCTTTTTCAATTCTCTGGCACGGTGCAGGTATTTATCCATCTTCTCATTTTCCCTGTTCACCCTGTGTCTGGGAAACGCAAATTCCACCAGTTGACAAGTTCTCTTTTTTTTAAATCAACACTAAGTCTGGTCTCCTGGCTGGGATAGGGTGATCCGTCTTTATCTCGAAGTCCCAGAGAATTTTATGCGTTTCATTCTCAAGAACAGATTCTGGTTTATGCATATACCATTTTGTTGTATGGTCAAATTTTATTTTTTTGCATAATTCCCAGTAGATCATCCTTCCCAACCCAGTCGTGCCTAGCTTTGTATTCCCGTTGTGCTAGTTTGCTACATTATTATTATTTACTCCTTTTGAGTTTTCACATCAGTGTTAGCTGATGGTCTTTCACTGGAGTCTGAGTGACAGCAAGTCTCCTCAGGTCTCCAGGACTCTTCTGAGTATTCTGGCAGATTGCAGCAGTGCAGTGTTCTGAATGGTTTAAATCCTTCCTCTGATCTCCAAACTTTCAAATCCCTTTTCTAATCCTTTTGGGACTGTTCCAAGTGCACCAACTACAATCGGTATCACTTTCACTTTCATATTCCATAACTTTTTCAGTTCTCTGGCAAGGTCCAGATATTTGTCCATTTTTAAATTTTTCTTTTTCACCCTGTGATCTGCTGGCACTGCAAAATCCACCAGTTGACAAGTTCTTTCTTTTTTGTTTATCAACACTAGGTCTGCTCTTCTTGCTGGGATAAGATGATCCGTTTTTATTTCAAAGTCCCAGAGAATTTTGTGTGTTTCGTTCTCAAAAACAGATTCTGGTTTATGCATATACCATTTTGTTGTGTGGTCAAAATTTAATTTTTTGCATAATTCCCAGTGGATCACCTTCCCAACCCAGTCGTGTCTAGTTTTGTATTCTCGTTGTGCTAGTTTGCTACATTCGCAGAGTATATGGTTTACAGTCTCATCTCTATTACCGCAAAGTCTACATTTACTATTTTGTTGGGTCTTATCAATTTTCGCTTTGATATAGTTTGTCCTTATGGCATTATTTTATGCAGCAATTATAAGTGATTCTGTTTCTCTTTTGAGGTTTCCCTTTCTTAACCATGTCCAAGTCATTTTATGTGCAACCTCTTCTATTTGTCGTTTGAAGCATCCGTATAATTGTTTTTCTTCCCATTTTTATTTTCTAGTATTTGTCGTTTTTCTGTTTGTCCATCTGCCGTTTCTACTATTGTTGGCCACCATAAGTAGTTTGTCTTTGCTCTTCCTTGTGTAATCTTCAAGTTGTTGGATTGTGGTTTCTACGCATTCCTCTATGTTGGCAAGACCTCTTCCCCCTTCCTTTCTTGACACATACAATCTATCTCTATCATCTCTAGGGTGGAGAGCCTTGTGCATGGTCATTAATTTTCTCGTCCTTTGGTCTATCTGTCTGAGTTCTTCTTTAGTCCATTTTAAGAATGGTCCTGAGTATCTTATAATGGGGACAGCCCAGGTATTAATTCCTTTGATCAGATTTCTGCTGTTAAGTTTCATTTCTAAAAGTTTTCTTGTTCTCCTGAGATATTCTTTTTTAACTTTTCCTTTCATTTCTGCTTGTATGATATTGTCCGCTTCTAAAATTCCTAAGTATTTGTAGCTTTCATTTTCATCAAGAGATTTTATAGTTTCCTGATTTGGTAGTTGTATTCCATTCATTAGTTTTCTTTCACCCCTTTTTATTACAATTTTTACTATTTATTATTATTATTATTATTATTATTATTATTATTATTATTATTATTTTCTTATCTTGTGTATATCCTCTATCTCTGCTATCCGTATTGAGTTCTCTGATCTTTTCGTCTTCTGCGTCGTTTCATGTTTTTCTTGTGTCGTATATCTTGACGTTTAATCCCTGTTAGATTTTTAACTCAAAGATGCAGTTCAGTTTTATTTACTGTGTATGCATGTATGTATGTATGTTGTCCGGATCAAACTAGGAAAATGAAGCAATCAATGACAATGTAAATATATATACTCCTTAAATATCACCAGTTCTTTCTTTTTTGTGCAAAAATTATGAAGATTTTATTTATATTCGAAGATATGTAAAAATTAAAATATACATAGAAATAGCATTGAAATCCTACATAAAAACGTTCACTATTTGTAAATCTCAAAAGTTCTCTCCCTCTACTCAGTCGACGTTGGTTTGCCGCTTCCAGTGTTAGATATCTTTCGCATATTGTATCATTGATTATTCTCAAGTAAGTAAAAGTAAAGTCGTCGGTGTGGTCTAATGTCAGTATCAGCCAGACAGCGAGGGAGTATGTACCCTTGTCACTAGCGCTAGACCAAGGAGATTGTTTTGGCGTCTGAGGCGGAGAACCACACCGACCTTCGCTTTACATCAAAGATCCCTGTGCTACTATACGCTGAATTGGCGAGGGCCGGTAATGAATCAAGAACCTTGCGATTCTTGGGCAAGTGCTCTAACGACTGAGCTAAACAAAATGTCTTGATTTTATCGCTGTAAACCTGTAATGGTCTACTAAACTGTGGATCATCGTTCAGTGTCAAAGTTCAAGCTCTTATATTTAAAAAAAAAAGAAGGTTTTGAACACATCCGATTATTTTCACAGCCTTCATGAACTGCAAACTATTTTCATCCCTTTAGTCGAATTTTTATTCTTTCTTTTTTTTTTTTTTTTACTTCTGTTATTTATTTAAATAACAGAAAAAAAAATCATGGCGAAAATTTTCATTTTCTTTCATCTCCAATATTAAAATCTATAAACAAACAAACAAACAACAAAAAACAAGCTATTTTTTCCAAAAACAGTTATTTTTATTTGCTTAATGCACGTTAATATGACAGCTCTCACGATACAATATCTGATCTTTTTCGCTTGAGGTGAGAAGTAACCGTTGTTAATGTCATCTAATGACGAACATAGAGCAATGATTTTCGTCAACTCTATATATTGTCCCTATACTAAGCTATGTAAATATTACTAGCATGGCGTATGTGAGTGGCTTATAACTTATTTGCATAAACTGCGAACAAGAATTCGTGTCAGTGAAGAGCGTGTTTTAACGGATTAGATCTTAGCCAGTCGACAGATAAAAAAAAAATGTTGATTTAACGATTATCTCAAACATGGGATTAATTCTCAAAGCTTAAACGATTAGTGTGTTGCAGAATTAGGTCGAGGGCTGGATAACCAGCCGGATGATTGATTTTCATCTTGAAGGGATAAATAAAAGAAAAAAGACAAAAAAAAAAGTGTGATTTTATTTGCACTTTAGAAAGGTCTATTGTGAAGCCGAAATGATTTGGAAAATTGAGTTTAAAGAAATCTGAATTTAAGGTGTGAGGGCATGGGTCCTTGCTAGAAACAGCAGTGGAACGTTAATTTCATAAAAGTAATTGTAATTTGCTTGAAGCATTGTTAAGTATGTTATAATATGTTAATAATTTGAAGGAATTACAATGCATATAAAAATAAAAACAAAAAGATGTTGTTTTTTTGTCTTATCGATTTCAAAGAAACTTTATCTTCAGAGATGAAAATCAGAAATGAACATGCTTAAGTTATTTTTTGCGTGGTGATACTTTTTCCCCTCTTCTTCTTTTTTTTCTTTCTCCTCCCTTCCCCCTTCTTTATGTTATGAATGAAATGGGCGAATAACTGTAATTTCTTCTTTTTTTTAAAAAAATATTTTTTGAGAACGAATGTGTATCCAATATTGTCTGTTTATCATCCGGTCAATATTGCAATGTAGCCATTCAATTCAAAATAAAAAATAAAAGTCCCATCTATGGGTTAAATAGAAAAATGTATTTATAAAAAAATTGTATTATCCATTAAGAATTGATTTATTTCAAAACTTTATCGGCATTAAATGACCCACTGAGGTTGATATGCCGTAAAACAAAACAAACCAAACCAAATAAAAATAAAAATGACGGTTACGTAGAAAAGTTCTTATGCTTAGTTTCATTCTATTTTCTCTTTCTCTTTCTCTTTTTGTTTCGATTAATTTTATAGTTTTAAGGTTTCTGTAAACAGGTCGATTTGGATGTCGTTTTAAAGGGTTTTTAGCGTTGATTTTAAAGAATATGAATTTAAGCAAAATTTTAAAAATTAACCAAAATTTTCAAAGTTGTAAACTATCAGCCATTATTAGACCCGTTGGAGACTTGCTAAAAATACCAAATATATAAGTACATATGTGTGTGATTGTATTTTTCAATTTTATCGGGTTTGGAGGACTGGGTAGGTGGCGGTGATATATATAAATATAGATGCCGGATCATATACTTTAAAATCAGCGCTAAAACCTTTGAAAAAGATGTCCAAAATCGACCTGTTTTGACTATGTTTTGACGCATTTAAAAGAAATCTTAAAAACTCTTGTAGAACACCTTAAAACTATGAAATTAACGTCCCAACAATTGTTTCTAGCAAGGATCCATGCCCGTACACCTTACCTGAGAGTTGGTACGGTCAAAACATTTGGAAAACTTATAGAAATCGCTCTTTTTTTTTTTTACATGTTATTAAAAAAGCAAACAAAACAAAACAAAAAAAAAGTGTCTAGCAACATTGAAAATAAATAAAATAACATTGAATTTGGCATTTTTAGCAAGCCTCCAACGGGTCTAATAATGCTTGACAGTTTGCAATTTGAAAATTTTGTTTAACTTTGAAAATTTTGCTTAAATTCATATACTTTAAAATCAACGCTAATCATACCCATATTTTTTTAAATCCGAGTGTAGGTGTGTCTATTAACTGCTTATTAAAAACAAACACTGAAAAGTTAATTCTTAAAAACTTCAGTTGCTGATGAAGAAGATAACTATGTTTACATGACCACAGTTAGTTTTCAAGCAAGTTTTGTATTTACCCAATTACTCCGCACGAGCAGGATGTGACACAAGGTCAATTTCTTAAGCCGAGTTTAACATTCATTCAGAGTTTTTCTTCTTCTAGACCGGTTGTTATACAAAGTTTAAGGATACCAATATGCCCTGATATTTACCCATAGCTGGAGTGAGACCAGCGGATTCATTCCTTTCTAAAGGTATGTATTTACCAACCGCCCCATACGAGCAGTATGTGACACAAGGTCAGTTTTTCCATTGGAGTTAAAGATCCCAGTCTGCCCTATTATTTACCCATAGCCAGAGGGAGAATAGTTGGATTCATACCTTTCCCAAGGTATGTATTTATTAACCGATTCGTACGAGCAGTATGTGACATAGGGTCAATTTTTCCATCGGGGTTAAGATCCCAGTCTGCCCTGTTATTTACCCGTAGGTATTATGGCTACGGAAAATGCGAACAGCTTCGTTCAGGATTTGAACTCGAGACGCTGTGTTCATTTCCTACGATCATATCCATTTCACAAGTTTAGCCAACAATTTATGAAGATTGGCAAAATACAATTTATTTTTTGTCATGTTTTCCCAAGACTTAGCTTAAGTACCATTTATCTATTTTCATTTATAGATTTACTTATTTGTTCATTATATACAAAGTGTTTCACGAACGACACAGACTTAATCGTAAATGGTAGAATTTATGTGCACGTAAATTTTATGCCCCACCGTTAGTCACGTAGCAACACTCGTAGACAAAAGTATTTAGCGGCTGAACGAATTTTCATCACGCACTAACCTCATTGAATCTTTCGACCTATTCGCCAAAAATTATCTGTTAAAAAGCTATTTTCACAAAACGGGTTGGCGAAATTTCTCCTTTCAGTAATGGCTGTGTAGTCAAATATAGTTGTCTCCCCCTAGATCGGTTACTATACATACTAAAGAGTATTCATCAACTAGAACGCATCTCTCTCTCTCTGCCCCTCTCTCTCTCTCTCTCTCTCTCTCTATTAATATATATATATATATATATATATATATATATATATTATATCCACAGACACCGTGTTTCGACGTATCACGTCTCCTGTGTGGCTAGATTTAGAAGGCTACCTCCGGCCGGGATAAAAACTCGAATGATTTTTCATCAGTCAGGCATCTTAATCACTTGGTCATCAGCCACCTGCAGACAAGTGATAGATTTTAACTGATAAATACATACATAGGTATATATGTTACAGTCGTTAAAGAGCTCATATCCTTTTTATAGGAGACCCTTGCCACACACACACACACACACACACACATATATATATATATATATATATATATATATATATATATATAGTTCAGAATTAATGAAACATTTTTTTTCCCAAAAATTATCTCAAGGGAAAAATATATATACAAGGTGTGTTAAAAAATGGATCGTGATTTTTTGTACTTTTTGACACACCATCTATTCTGAAAAAATATAGTTCCATTCATTTTTCATTTCCATCTTGGTAAATACAGATTTAAACTTGATACTTTTTTGACACACCTTGTATTCTTAAAAAAAAAATTAATGGAACTTTTTTTTCAGAAGAACCAAAGGATTTTACCCAACACTAAGGGACACCGAGAAACAACCAAAGGATCATACCCAACACTAAAGGACACCAAGGAACAACCAAAGGTTTCTTCACTAAGGATCAGCCTCTGTTGACACAAGGGATCTCCACTGTAAAGTGCTCCCACTAGATGCCTAAAAGTGGCCACAAATATCATAACACATGAGAAATCGCTAACTATTTTTTCCCTGTATAAGATGTCCACAGAGTGTTAACTCTGGTTCTTATAAAACATTGGGTTACTTAAAGATAAGTACCCAATGCGGAATACTTCAGTTAGGAAAACAACAAACGCGTTAGTTACATTTATATAACTTTATATTAGGGAACAAGTTCCCCAGGCTATTTAATCCAAAATACACAAAGTGTGTAGACAAAGTGGTAACCACTTACTGTAAGTAGAGCCATAGGTGTCTGCTGGAGAGAGATGACAAGCACGTCCAGGCTTGTTCAGTGGCATCGGAAGAAGAGGGTTCTCTCCATGCGTTCCCGTGTCACGGGACCAAAATAGCGTCTCTTGACACGGAGATTCACCAAAACCTTCAGACAAGAGAGACTGCCCTTACAGCTGATTTAAAAGAAATTCTATTTAATCTTTTTTTTATTAAGAACAGAAGAGATATTCTTTAACCCGTAGCTGGGTAACCAGTCGGTTTAGGATATTAAAGCATGTTTGGGCGGTCTCATTTTAACTCTTGGGAGTTGCAAGGTGATAACGGTCGGAAGATTAAGGAACTAGCATATTAATATATAGAATATGTTCTTCAGACTATCATCTTCCTGTTTGTTGTTTTTAGCGCGACCTTTTGGCTCTTCGTTCTTCCACGGCCGTTGTATCTAGTGGTCATCAGACTACCTAACACCAGAGGGTCAACATCTATTAAAGACATGTAGTGACTTCATCGTCGTCTGCAACGGATTTTAACAGTCAGAAATCGCTATTTTTTGTTATTATTATTTTTGGACTAAGGAGCTGATGGTAGGTGTGGCGCTCACTTCAGATGCTAAAACAATCTCCTTGGTCTATCTCTAGTGAAAAGGGGATAGGCTCCCTCGCGCATGGCTGATACCGACATTAGGCCGCCCCGACGACTTTACTTTTTTTTAACCTTTAGACACACCTTTTTTATCTCAATTACGAAAGGACATGTTTTTCATTTTGATCAATATCCGGTTGTTTGTTAGGGGTTAGGGTTAGGGTTAGGTTAGGGTTAGTTTTATAATTTAAAAAAAATCTAAAAATCGTCTGTTAAAACAACCGGATAGTGTCGGTGTAAATGAAAAACATGTCCTTTCTAAATCGAGATCAAAAAGGGGTGCCTAAAGGTCATATGGTCCATTTTTTGTTATTATTCTATTTAAATTTCTTTTATTATTCTTTTTTGTTTTAATCTCCTCACTTAGAATATAACTGTCAAACGGAGTGACATGACTAATTGAAAAGATCTCGGGTTTGTAGTGTTAACGTGAGAACATACGAGATTGGATGTGATGTTTCTATTCTTATCATGAAATCTGCTTTTATCACCCCACCCACCAAAAAAAACCTCGTTAATGTCTCTGATGACATATAAAAATAAATTTCGATTGACATCGACTTTTCACAGGTGTACCCGTTACACCTGACAGTCGCTGTCTTTGAGTGCCGTTTTTTAAATCAATAGAAAGACTTCGGCTCCAAAATATCAACAATCTGTTTCTTTTAAATCTAAGAAACACTAGGACTTGTTTACTATCAACAGACGCGGTAGAACCTCCTGTTACGATTTTTGTGGCCATTTTTAGGCTGCAGGCGAGAGCACTTTACAGTGGAGATCCCTTGTTTATGGAGCATCCAGAGACGATCAATCTTGCCTTTCAGAAGTAATGGATCTGCACAGTAATCTCGACATCACATCACAGTTTATTTATATAACGTATATCGTAATTACAAATAAATAGGTCCAGTTTGCTATAATTATCATTTTATAGTTATCTCCCTTGATTGGCGTGAGTTCGAAGGCAGATGCTGCAATATTGTTATAAAAGTTGCGAACTGGATACGAATTTTTTTCTCTCTAACAGAAACTGATTACTATTGCACACTCATCTCTCTCTCTCTCTCTCTCTCTCTCTCTCTCTCTCTCTCACACACACACACACACACACACACACACATTCTCTCACTTGTCCCTCTCACCTCCACTCACCCCCACACAAAAACAACTTTTCGGATATGCCATTTTTATTGCAAGATGCAACAATGCAGTTATTTTTACCAAACCTGTTGAGATCCCTTGTTTATGGAGCATCCAGAGACGATCAATCTTGCCTTTCAGAAGTAATGGATCTGCGAGACTAGCTTGCTAACCATAAAACACAATGGGACACCCAAAATAATGATTGTGCAGAGATGCTGATAGGTATATATCCTGTGTCCCTGATGCACAAAAATGTAAAAGGACGCAGTAAAATCGTATCCATGCGTCCCAGTGTTTTTCTTTTTTCTTCTTTCACCATTTCAAGCTAACTGTAAATATATTCAATAGTTATCAATAGTTATCAATAGAAATGAATTACACAGGATAGGTTACAAGGTAGGAGTTAGACAGCTTTAGTTGGGACCCATAAATTTTCCGGGGATTCGTTCAAAGCAAATATGTACGTCCCAGGACGCACTAATTCAAAAAGCTATCCGCATCACTGATTGTGTATAACAATTAAATCAGGGCTTTTGTAAGAATTTTAGGAATGCACAGTAAAAAGGATTGACTAATTTTTTATAAATCTTTTATGTAATGTTTGGTTAAATCCTACCTTGTTGGCTTTAACCTACGCGCCACGCAGAGTCTATAAGTTAAAGTGGTGGACCTTATATGCCGAAATAATCCACAATTAGTCTTTCTAATTTGATCTATTTATTACATTAAAACTTAATTACTTCTTGTTAGTACAGCTAATAAAAGTATTAACTTTTCGGAGAAAACGCCTTCAAACAGCTAGGGAGTTCAATCGGTTGTTTTTTCAGCAGGCACCGCTTAGCGTTTTTTTAGGGCCGGGGGCCAGGACGCATTCATACGATAATATCCAAGAAAACGACCTGACTGTATTATTTACTGGCATCACTGGTGTGTTTTCCCATTTTTGCTAATATTCCTTTTTCATCTATGATTCAGGGTTTGTTTTTAAGGTATTCCCATTATTCTCTTCACACACACACACACACACACACACACACACACACACACACACACACACACACGACGTAAAATATATATATATATATATATATATATAAAGGGTTTGTTTTTATAGTGTATTCGAAGCATTATTTGTAATTGGATAAGTTATTTTTTGAAGGCAGCGAAAAAATGCGTTTATGTTGAAAAAACATATTTATTTATTTATTTTGTTGTTTTTTGTTTTTATTTTCTAATTTCAAGTTCCAAGTTTGAATTTTAGCGTTCATCAACGTATTAATAACAAATGTTGATTTTTACCAAACATAAATGATGAAACTTCTTACTACTCTGATGATGGATTTTATCCGAAAATATTAAGTATGTTTAAAACAACAACAAAAAAAACAAAAATAAATATGTTTTCCAACATACAACGCATTTTTTCGCTGCCTTCAAAAAACAACTCCAGCATCTCAAAAATAAACAAATCAATACGCCGGGGTTTTCCACATCTACCCAGGCGACGATGGGTAGCCTCTTATAGTGTACAGATAAATAATATTGATAATTACTTACTAAAGGTAAGTGACGAGGTTCATATATTTTATAATAGAAGCGGCTACCCAGCGTCGCTTGGGTACCGAAGGGGAACCCTGGTGTATGGATTTCTTTACTTTTGAGATTTAAGAATGCTGAACATTTTAAAGTAGAATCTTAATGCTATTTCTATGTATATTTTGAATAAGGTCGATGGGAGTTACACAAGAATGTTGCATGTGGTACTAAACAAATCGTGGAAACAACACCCCACAAGAAAGCAGCTGTATGGCCACCTGCCCCCTATCACACAAACCATCTGAGTAAGACGAACAAGACATGCTGGACACTGCTGGAGAAGCAAGGGTGAACCCATAATGACGTTCTCTTGTAGAAACTTGCATATGTGAATGCAGTGAAGGCAGACCAGCAAGAACATTGAACAGCTCTGTGTATTGCTATCAGTACACAGAATATATCTGGTGTATTGATTTATTTACTTTTGAGATTTACAAATGCTGGACATTTTTAAGTAGAATTTCAATTCTATTTCTATGTATATTTTGATTTTTAAATATTTTTGAATATAAATCAGATCTTCATAATTTTTGCATAAAAAGCGGGAACCGGTGATATGTAGTGTGAATACACATTTACTTTGTCGTTAATTGTTATATTTTCGTAATATCATACGGAAATATATACAGACACACCAACTGCCATTCATATATGTATATATACTGTTATAGGTGATACACCCTATAAGACTAATGGAATGCGCCGACAGGTTACTATAAGTAATAGGGATAATTGTGGCTTAGCAGTAAGCCAATGCGAGTATGCCAATAACTTTGTTCGTCGGACGTAATTTCCACATCTCTCTATTGTATTTGTCTACTTTCTGTTAATACATTTTTCTACATTTGTTACCCGTCGTTTTGTTTTTATTTGATCCCCTTAAAACCTCACAACATATACTTTATAAATATACTTTATGAAAATTGACATGGTATCATGGTGGCCCAAATGCATTAAGAATGCATCAAAAATGCATTTAAAATACACCAAAAATCCTCGGCTACATTTTTCGAAAACGAGGATTGTTAGTGCATTTTAGTCGACGATCTTTGATGCTATTTCCTCAAACAATGGTGCAAGTAAAATATCTAATTTTTGGTATCAGTATTTAGTATACCAACACTCAACTTTCGCATAGATGGACAATTTGATATTTTAAAAGAGTGAAAAATTGACCTAGCCTATTGCGCAAGCATTTAAGTTTTAATATAATATTGGTCATCTTGATGAGAACATGGCATTTTTGTGCTACAAAAAAAACAAAAAACTTTTTTAGTAGTAAAATTTTGGTAATGAATGAATATAATTGTTATTTATTATAAAAAGATTACAGTTTGTGGAGTGGCCTATTGTCGGTATCAGCCAAACAGCGAGGGAATCTATATCACTGATATTATATTACAGATATAATATATTATATTAGATATCAGTTAAAATTTCCAATTCATAAAAAGAATGAAATATAAATCATGCATTTGGGTGATTCCATTCCCTGAGTCCTGATTGGCTGCTTGGTTTGTATAATGTTCTGAGACTTCATAAATAACCTGCCATTTTGCAGTAGTCTTGGCAGCAAACCAGGTTCGTATTAAGTTACGACTGCTTGCTGCCTTGTCTTACTAATTCAACGGTAATTGGAACTAGTATGATTATTCTACAAACATGAGTGTAGATTTATTATATTTTTTACACCTGGTAATTTTATTCATTGTTTTAGAAAAGAGAATATATCTAAATATTTATTGTAATTTAAAAATGTTATGATTATGATTAAAGGTTGACCACCGCCCTGTCGGCTGGGGCGTTAGAATGCTCCGACTGCACCTCTGCAGAGGGGTAAGACTCCCCCAATGAGGCCACCTGTTGGCCGTGGGTGGCGACCCGTGATGCTTAAGGATGGAGCCCAGGTGGATGAGAAGTTCATGACATGCAATACTCCACTTTGGCCCTATCCTGGGCTAGACGGGCGGTCGGAGAGGCCCCCTCCGATCAATCGGCTGGTCACGTCAAGCCCTAGCACCTATATGATTTTCCCAACCCCTTTTTAGCATATGGGTGCTAGAAGGCGGTGGCTGCGAGTCTACATGTCCTGGGAATGACGTTAAACTCTATCTGATGGTGAGGTTCCAGTTTTGGAGGTTTGGGGAATGTGGAGCACCCCTTCATCACCATTGCTGCCTGGTCCACTCTGACCCGGAGTCCATGAGCTGCATCACTCCACTTAGAACCTTACTTAGGCTAGACGGGCGGTCGGAGTGGGGGCCTCTCCGATCAATCGGCTAGTCAGGTCAAGCCCTAGTACCTATATGATTGCCCCAACCCTATTGCCCTTATGGCAAGCCCCAACTCTTTTTATCATATAGGTCCTGGGAATGACGTTAAACTCTATCTGATGGTGAAGTTCAAATTTTGGAGGTTTGGAGAATGTGGAGCACCCCTTCATCACCATTGCTCCCTGGTCCACTCTGACCCGGAGTGGTAGTACCTGTTAGGATCCCATCTATGGGTTAAATAGAAAAACATGAGTTGATAAACAATTGTATTATCCATTAAGAATTGACTTATTTGAAAACTTTATCGGCATTAAATGACCCACCGAGGTTGATATGCCGTAAAACAAAACAAAACAAACAACAAACAAACAAACAAAGGTTGACCAAGCTACATTTTCGTAAACCCGTGTAGAATCTTCTTTCTCCAATTAATAAATTTTCTGAGGGCTTGTAAAAAAAGAACAACAGTTGAATGAATTGTCAGCCTAAGTCATGGAAGCCTAAGTCATGCCTAAGTAAGGACCAAAGTGTTGCACAGTGTCTGCGCATCCCACAGGATTCCGTTCTTAAGGATCAGGGTTTCAACAAACACGACTAACAGGTAGCCCGATTGGGAGTGATTTTATCCTCAGCAGAAGGGTACCAGTCGGTGTTATTCTAGCTATTGCCCCAAGGCGAGTGAGGAGGGTTGTTAAATATTTTTCTTTTTATATGAGATATATAAATAGCTAGTATTCATAACGTAATATGCTATATATATATATGGGTCATCCACAAACAGGCGTTTTCGACTTTATCAAGTCTCCTCAGTGTGCCTAGCATTTTTGTGAAGCTACTAACAGCCGGCAAATTGAAATCGA